>CM038672.1:447836028-449036028 GCA_021605145.1 Aegilops bicornis | reverse complement strand
CCTCTCCGTTTACGGAGTGACAAATCCCAGTCTCGATTCGTGCCAACCCAATGCACACTTTCGGAGATACCGTAATGCACCTTTATAGCCACCCGATTCGTTGTGGCGTTTGGTACACCCAAAGCATTCCCTACGGTATCCGGGAGTTGCACAATCTCATGGTCTAAGGAAAAGATACTTGACATTAGAAAAGCTTTAGCATACGAACTACGATCTTTGTGCTAGGCTTAGGATTGGGTCTTGTCCATCACATCATTCTCCTAATGATGTGATCCCGTTATCAACGACATCCAATGTCCATGGTCAGGAAAGCTGTAACCATCTATTGATCAACGAGCTAGTCAACTAGAGGCTTACTAGGGACATGGTGTTGTCTATGTATCCACACATGTATCCTGAGTTTCCTATCAATACAATTATAGCATGGATAATAAACGATTATCATGAACAAGGAAATATAATAATAATAACTAATTTATTATTGCCTCTAGGGCATATTTCCAACAGTCTCCCACTTGCACTAGAGTCAATAATCTAGTTCACATCACCATGTGATCAACAGTGATAGGTCACATCGCCATGTGACCAACATCCAAAGAGTCTACTAGTGTCTTAAACTAGTTCACATCACCATGTGATTAAGACTCAATGAGTTACGAGGTTTGATCATGTTTTGCTTGTGAGAGAGGTTTTAGTCAACGGGTTTTAGTCAACGGGTCTGAACCTTTCAGATCCGTGTGTGCTTTGCAAATTTCTAGGTCATATCATAAATGCTGCTTCCACGCTCCAATTGAAGCTATTCCAAATGGTTGCTCCACTATATGTATCCGGTTTGCTACTCAGAGTCACTCGGATAGGTGTTAAAGCTTGCATCGACGTAACCCTTTACGCCGAACTCTTTATCACCTCCATAATCGAGAAACATGTCCTTATTTACTCCAAGGACAATTTTGATCATTGTCCAATGATCCATTCTGGATCATTCTTGTACCCCTTGGATCGACTCATGGCAAGGCACACTTCCGATGCGGTACACAAAGATAGCATACCTGTAGAGCCTATGTCTAAGGCATAGGGACGATCTTCGCCCTTTCTCTCTGCTGCCATGGTCGAGCTTTAAGTCTTAACTTCATACCTTACAATTCAGCTAAGAACTCCTTCTTTGGTGATCCATCTTGAACACCTTCAAGATCATGTCAAGGTACATGCTCATTTGAAAGTATTATTAAACATTTTGATCTATCTTATAGATCTTGATGCTTATTGTTCAAGTAGCCTAATCCAGGTTTTCTATTGAAAAACATCTTTCAAATAACCCTATATGCTTTCCAGAAATTCTACATCATTTCTGATCATCAATATGTCAACAACATATACTCATCATAAATTATATAGTGCTCCTACTCACTTCTTTAGAAATACAAGTTTCTCATAAACTTTGTATAAACCCAAAATCTTTGATCATCTCATCAAAGCGCACATTCCAACTCCGAGATGCTTACTCCAGTCCTTAGAAAGGATCGCTGGAGCTAGCATACCTTTTTAGCATCCTTCGGATCGACAAAACTTTTCTGATTGTATCACATACAACCTTTCCTTACGTAAACTCATAAGGAAACTCGTTTTGACATCCATCCGCCTGATTTCATAAATGCAGCTAATGCTAACATGATTCCGACGGACTTAAGCATCGCCATCGATGAGAAAATCTCATCGTAGTCAACTCCTTGAACTTGTGAAAACTTTTCGCCACAAGTCGAGCTTCATAGACGGTGACATTACCGTCCATGTCCGTCTTCTTCTTAAAGATCCATTCATCTCAATGGCTTGCCGATCATCGGCAAGTCCACCAAAGTCCATGCTTTGTTCTCGATATATGGATACTATCTCGGATTTCATGGCCTCTAACCATTTGTCGGAATTTGGGCCCACCATCGCTTCTCCATAGCTCGTAGGTTCATTGTTGTCTAGCAACATGACCTTCAAGACAGGATCACCGTACCACTCAAGCAAAGACGCGTCCTTGTCGCCCCACGAGGTTCGGTAGTGACTTGATCCGAAACTTCATGATTACTGTCATAAGCTTCTACTTCAATTGGTGTAGGTGCCACGGGAACAACTTCCTGTGCCCTGCTACACACTAGTTGAAGTGACGGTTCAATAACCTCATCAAGTCTCCACCATCCTCCCACTCAACCTTTCGAGACGAACTTTTCCTCGAGAAAGGACCCGATTCTAGAAACAATCCCTATTGCTTTCGGATCTGAATTAGGAGGTATACCCAACTGTTTTTGGGTGTCCTATGAAGATGCATTTTATCCGCTTTGGGTTCGAGCTTATCAACCTGAAACTTTTTCACATAAGCGTCGCAGCCCCAAACCTTTAAGAAACGACAACTTAGGTTTCTCCAAACCATAGTTCAAACGGTGTCGTCTCAATGGAATTACGTGGTACCTTATTAAAGTGAGTGCGGTTGTCTCTAATGCCTAAACCATGAACGATAGTGGTAATTCGACAAGAGACATCATGGTACGCACCATATCCAATAGGGCGCAACTGTGATGTTCGGACACACCATCACACTATGGTGTTCCAGGCGGTATTAATTCTGAAACAATTTGCACAATGTCTTAATTGTGTGCCAAAACTCGTAACTCAGATATTCATCTCTATGATCATATCATAGACATTCTATCCTCTTGTCACGAAGATCTTAAACTTCACTCTGAAATTACTTGAACCATTCAATAATTCAGATTTGTGTTTCATCAAGTAAATATACTCAACATCTACTCGAATCATCCGTGAAGTCGAACATAACGATATTCACTGCATGCCTCAAAGCACTCATTGGACTGCACACATCAAAATGTGTTACTTCTAACAAGTTGCTATCTAGTTCCATCTTACTTTGAAACCGAGGCTTTTCACCATCTTGTCCATGTGGTATGATTTGCATATCTCAAGTGATTCAAAATCAAGTGAGTCTAAACGATCCATCTGCATGGAGTTTCATCATGCGTATACACCAATAGACATGGTTCGCATGTCTCAAACTTTTCAAAAACGAGTGAGTCCAAAGATCCATCAACATGGAGCTTCTTCATGCGTTTTATACCAATATGACTCAAATGGCGATTGCCACAAGCAGGTGGTACTATCATTACTATCTTATATCTTTTGGCATGAAAATGTGTGTCACTATGATCGAGATTCAATAAACCATTTCTTTAGGTGCAAGACCATTGAAGGTATTATTCAAATAACTAGAGTAACCATTATTCTCCTTAAATGAATAACCGTATTGCGATAGACATAATCCAATCATGTATATGCTCAACGCAAACACCAAATAACAATTATTTAGGTTTAACACCAATCTCGATGGTAGAGGGAGCGGGCGATGCTTGATCACATCAACCTTGGAAACACTTCCAACACATATCGCCAAATTTCACCTTTAGCTAGTCTCCGCTTATTCCGTAGCCTTTTATTTCGAAGTTACTAACACTTAGCAACCGAACCGGTATCTTAATACCCTGGTGCTACTAGGAGTACTAGTAAAGTACACATTAACATAATGTATATCCAATATACTTCTTTCGACCTTGCCACCTTCTTATCTACCAAGTATCTAGGGTAATGCTGCTCCAAAGGGCTGTTCCCCTTATTACGTAAGCACTTAGTCTCGGGTTTGGGTTCAACCTTGGGTTTCTTCACTAGAGCAGCAGCTGATTTGCCGTTTCATGAAGTATCCCTTCTTGCCCTTGCCCTTCTTGAAACTAGTGGTTTCACCAACCATCAACAATTGATGCTCCTTCTTGACTTCTACTTTCGTGATGTCAAACAACGTGAATACCTCAAGGATCATCATCTCTATCCTTGATATGTTATAGTTCATCACGAAGCTCTAGCAGCTTGGTGGAAATGACTTTGGAGAAACATCACTATCTCATCCTAAGATCAACTCCCACTCGATTCAAGTGATTGTTGTGCTCGGACAATCTGAGCACAAGCTCAACGATTGAGCTTTTCTCCCTTAGTTTGCGTGCTAAGAAGATTGTCGGAGGTCTTATACCTTTTGACGTGGGCACGAGCTTGAAATCCCAATTTCAGCCCTCGAAACATCTCATATGTTCCGCGATGTTTCGAAAACGTCTTTGGTGCCTCAACTCTAAACCGTTTAACTGAACTATCATGTAGTTATCAAAAACGTGTATGTCCGATGTTCGTAACATCCATGCATTTACGCTTGGGGTTCAAAGACAATCGAGCGGTGCATTAAGGACATAAGCTTTCTCTTGATCGCATAATTGCTACTTTCAACTTTCAACTATATTTTCTCTAGGAACATATCTAAACAGTGGAACTAAAGCGCGAGCTTCTGACATAATTTGCAAAAGGTCTTTTGACTATGTTCAAGATAATTAAGTTCATCTTATGAACTCCCACTCGAATAGACATCCCTCCGGGTCATCTAAGTGATTACATGATCCGAGTCAACTAAGCCGTGTCCGATCATCACGTGAGACGGACTAGTCATCATCGGTGAACATCTTCATGTTGATCGTATCTACTATACGACTCATGCTCGACCTTTCGGTCTCTCAGTGTTCCCGAGGCCATGTCTGTACATGCTAGGCTCGTCAAGTTAACCCCAAGTGTTTTTGCTGTGTAAATCTGTCTTACACCCGTTGTATGTGAACGTAAGAATCCATCACACCCGATCATCACGTGGTGCTTAGAAGCGATAACTGTAGCAACGGTGCACAGTCGAGGAGAACACTTCTTGAAATTTGTGTAAGGGATCATCTTATTTACTACCGTCGTTCTAAGTAAACAAGATGCATAAACATAATAAACATCACATGCAATTATATAGTAGTGACATGATATGGCCAATATCATATTGCTCCTTTTGATCTCCATCTTGAGGCTCCATGATCATCATTGTCACCGCATGACACCATGATCTCCATCATCATGATCTCCATCATCGTGTCTCCATGAAGTTGTCTCGCCAACTTATTACTTCTACTACTATGGCTACCGTTAGCAATAAAGTAAAGTAATTACATGGCGTTGTTCAATGACACGCAGGTCATACAATAAATAAAGACAACTCCTATGGCTCCTGCCGGTTGTCATACTCATCGACATGCAAGTCGTGAATCCTATTACAAGAACATGATCAATCTCATACATCACATATCATTCATCACATTCTTCTTGGCCATATCACATCACATAGCATACCCTGCAAAAACAAGTTAGACGTCCTCTAATTGTTGTTGCATGTTTTACGTGGCTGCTTTGGGTTTCTAGCAAGAACGTTTCTTACCTCATAAAACCACAACGTGATATGCCAATTGCTATTTACCCTTCATAAGGACCCTTTTCATCGAATCCGTTCCGACTTAAGTGGGAGAGATCGGCACCCGCTTGCCACCTTATGCACCAAGTGCATGTCGATTCGGTGGAACCTGTCTCACGTAAGAGTACGTAAGGTCGGTCCGGGCCGCTTCATCCCACAATACCGTCGAAACAAGATTGGACTAGTAACGGTAAGCATATTGAACAACATCAACGCCCACAACTACTTTGTGTTCTACTCGTGCAAAGAATCTACGCAATAGACCTAGCTCATGATGCCTTTGTTGGGGAACGTAGCAGAAATTCAAAATTTTCCTACGTGTCACCAAGATCTATCTATGGAGAAACTAGCAACGAGGGAAGGAGAGTGCATCTACATACCCTTGTAGATCGTTAAGCGGAAGCGTTCATGAAAACGGGGTTGAAGGAGTCGTACTCGTCGTGATCCAAATCACCGGAGATCCGAGTGCCGAACGGACGGCACCTCCGCGTTCAACACACGTACAGCCCGGTGACGTCTCCCATGCCTTGATCCAGCAAGGAGAGAGGGAGAGGTTGAGGAAGACTCCATCCAACAGCAGCACAACGGCGTGGTGGTGGTGGAGGATCGTGGCAATTCTGCAGGGCTTCGCCAAGCACCTACGGGAGAGGAGGAGGTGTCACGGGAGGGAGGGAGGCGCCCGAGGCTCGGTGTGGATGCCCTCCCTCCCTCCACTATATATAGGGGCAAGGAGAGGGGAGGCGCAGCCTTGCCCCTTCCTCCAAGGAAGGGGTGCGGCCAAGGGAGGGAGGAGTCCATCCTCCCAAGGCACCCTGAGGTGCCTTCCCCTTGAGGACTCTTCCCTTTTTATTATATCTTGGCGCATGGGCCTCTTGGGGCTGGTGCCCTTGGCCCATATAGGACAAGGCGCACCCCCTACAGCCCATGTGGCCCCCCGGGGCAGTTGGACCCCCGGTGGACCCTCGGACCCTTTTCGGCACTCCCGGTACAATACCGATAAAGTGCGAAACCTTTCCGACGACCAAAATAGGACTTCCCATATATAAATCTTTACCTCCGGACCATTCCGGAACTCCTCCTGACGTCCGGGATCTCATCCGGGACTCCGAACAACATTCGGTAACCACATACAAACTTCCTTTATAACCCTAGCGTCATCGAACCTTAAGTGTAGACCCTACGGGTTCGGAGACATGTAGACATGACCGAGACGTTCTCCAGTCAATAACCAACAGCGGGATCTGGATACCCATGTTGGCTCCCACATGTTCCACGATGATCTCATCGGATGAACCACGATGTCAAGGACTCAATCGATCCCGTATACAATTCCCTTTGTCTAACGGTATTGTACTTGCCCGAGATTCGATCGTCGGTATCCCGATACCTTGTTCAATCTCGTTACCGGCAAGTCTCTTTACTCGTTCCGTAACACATCATCCCGTGATCAACCCCTTGGTCACATTGTGCACATTGTGATGATGTCCTACCGAGTGGGCCCAGAGATACCTCTCCGTTTACACGGAGTGACAAATCCCAGTCTCGATTCGTACAACCCAATGCAGACACTTTCGGAGATACCTGTAATGCACCTTTATAGCCACCCGATTCGTTGTGACGTTTGGTACACCCAAAGCATTCCTACGGTATCCGGGAGTTGCACAATCTCATGGTCTAAGGAAAAGATACTTGACATTAGAAAGCTTTAGCATACGAACTACGATCTTTGTGCTAGGCTTAGGATTGGGTCTTGTCCATCACATCATTCTCCTAATGATGTGATCCCGTTATCAACGACATCCAATGTCCATGGTCGTGAAACTGTAACCATCTATTGATCAACGAGCTAGTCAACTAGAGGCTTACTAGGGACATGGTGTTGTCTATGTATCCACACATGTATCTGAGTTTCCTATCAATACAATTATAGCATGGATAATAAACGATTATCATGAACAAGGAAATATAATAATAATAACTAATTTATTATTGCCTCTAGGGCATATTTCCAACAAAGCGTTCAAGAGAACGGGGTTGAAGGAGTCATACTCGTCGTGATCCAAATCACCGGAGATCCTAGTGGCGAACGGACGGCACCTCCACGTTCAACACACGTGCAGCCCGGTGACGTCTCCCATGCCTTGATCCAGCAAGGAGAGAGGGAGAGGTTGGGGAAGACTCCGTCCAGCAGCAGCACAACGGCGTGGTGGTGATGGAGGAGCGTGGTATTCCAGCAGGGTTTCGCCAAGCACCGCGAGAGATGAGGAGGGAGAGAGGTAGGGCTGCGCCAGGGAGAGGTCAAAACTCATGTGTTGGCAGCCACAAAGACCTCAACTATATATAGGGGAGAGGGAGGGGGCTGCGCCCCCTCTAGGGTTCCCACCCCAAGTGCGGCAGCCCCTAGATCCCATCTAGGGTGCGGCCAAGGGGAGAGGGGAAACTTTCCCCCAAGCAAGGTGGAGGCGCCCACTCCCCAAACCCTAGGCGCCTTGGGCCCTGGTGGGGGCGCACCAGCCCACCTGGGGCTGGTTCCCTCCCACACTTGGCCCATGCTGCCCTCTGGGGCCGGTGGCCCCACTTGGTGGACCCCCGGGACCCTCCCGGTGGTCCCGGTACGTTACCGATAGCACCCGAAACTTTTCCGGTGACCAAAACAGGACTTCCCATATATAAATCTTTACCTCCGGACCATTCCGGAACTCCTCGTGACTTCCGGCATCTCATCCGGGACTCCGAACAACATTCGGTAACCACGTATATCTATTCCCTATAACCCTAGCGTCATCGAACCTTAAGTGTGTAGACCCTACGGGTTCGGGAACCATGCAGACATGACCGAGACGTTCTCCGGTCAATAACCAACAACGGGATCTGGATACCCATGTTGGCTCCCACATGTTCCATGATGATCTCATCGAATGAACCACGATGTTGAGGATTCAATCAATCCCGTATTCAATTCCCTTTGTCTAGCGGTATAGTACTTGCCCGAGATTCGATCGTCGGTATCTTGATACCTTGTTCAATCTCGTTACCGGTAAGTCTCTTTACTCGTTCTGTAACACATCATCCCGTGATCAACCCCTTGGTCACATTGTGCACATTGTGATGATGTCCTACCGAGTGGGCCTAGAGATACCTCTCCGTTACATGGAGTGACAAATCCCATTCTCGATTCGTGCCAACCCAACAGACACTTTCGGAGATACCCGTAGTGCACCTTTATAGCCACCCAGTTACGTTGTGACATTTGGTACACCCAAAGCATTCCTACGGTATCCGGGAGTTGCACAATCTCATGGTCTAAGGAAATGATACTTGACATTAGAAAAGCTTTAGCATATGAACTACACGATCTTTGTGCTAGGCTTAGGATTGGGTCTTGTCCATCACATCATTCTCCTAATGATGTGATCCCGTTATCAACGACATCCAATGTCCATGATCAGGAAACCGTAACCATCTATTGATCAACGAGCTAGTCAACTAGAGGCTTACTAGGGACATGGTGTTGTCTATGTACCACACATGTATCTGAGTTTCCTATCAATACAATTATAGCATGGATAATAAACGATTATCATGAACAAGGAAGTATAATAATAATAACTAATTTATTATTGCCTCTAGGGCATATTTCCAACATCGGTATATACCATTAGTCCCATTGTTGAACCGCCAGGATTTCCTAGCTATGTATTGCCACCTTGCAGAACTCCGGTTTATAAGCAACTACTTTAGTAATGAATGTATCAATGTATAGCCTTCCAACATATTCTTGAACCGGTATTACTTGCTGCAGATTGCACCATGGCCAAGCAAGTGTACGAGTGCAACTGGGTCCCTTCTCGGGTGACTGAAACTCAACTGGAAAACTTAGTCAGCACTGGCACTTTAGGCAAAAAAGACGTCATTCACTGGAGGGTCCCCGGCCCGGAATGTACTCCAGAACCCAAAGATGTAGAGGTTGTTGTTTTTGCTGACCATCTAGCCCGGGGCTTCAGTCCGCCCGGTTCAAAGTTTTATCGGGATGTCTTGGCCAACTTCCAACTGCGCCCACAAGATATTGGCCCCAATTCCGTAACCAACATCTGTCACTTTCAAGTGCTCCGTGAGGTGTTCTTTCAAGAGGAGCCCACAGTTGAATTATTCAGAGATTGCTTCCATCTAAACCGCTGCACCAAATTTACTGACGGTCCCAACACCGAGTTAGGTGGAATGGCGATTCAAAAGAGGAAAGAGGTCACTTACCCTCATGCAAAAGTGCACAGCCATCCCAAAGAGTGGAATTCAACATGGTTTTACTGCAAAGATACGTCTCCTAATGGAGAAAATCCTTTGCCGGGTTACCGTCCGAAGCGGCTAAGCAACACACATCCCTTCCCTCAAAGACTGACTGCTAAGGAGAGAAGCAAATATGCCCCTCAACTATCCAAGCTCCGGGCCTTCATGGCTAACGGGTTGACAGGAGTTGACCTTGCTCGCCATCGATATCACGGAGTATAGTACCCTTAAGCTGCGCTCGGTTTGATGTGCAAATACACGTAAGATGTAAAAGACCCTCTACGGCATATTGAGATCCGGTGACAGACGACGGTTATCTTGAGGCTGTTAAGAGGATGTTAAATGAACCAGAAACCGCTTGCGCTCAAACCGGCCTGCGTCCCTTTTCTGCCATTAACAAACCGCCAGCCATAAGACTCATATCTTATGCTTTCATGAAATCTGTCTATGTTTAAGTACTCTTTGTTGACATTAACATCTTTCAAACAGGGTGATGATCCATTTTGGAGCAAGAAGCCTCCACAAGAGAAACCAGATAAAACAACCCGGCCCAAGACCAGAGTCGTGAAGAAACCGGCCCATAGAAAGAGAACCACTGCCTCCTCGGATCCACCAGCTGACGATGATGTGGGTAACCCGGACCTTGAGGTAGAGCTTGACTCACTTGGTTTATTTTTTGCACGCCTTATTGATAATGATTATTGCCAGGATGATGCTGACGTCAGTCATGCTGATGTTGTAGAGGTAATCACTCTTTCTTCTGATTCAAACCGTTTACCTTCAGTAAAAATCCGTCGGGCAAACCGGAAAATTAAATTTTATCATCCTCTTGCTTATTTGGACCGAAACTTTCTTATGAAGACACAACAGCATGAAGCTCGTCGCGCAACCCGGCACAGCGGCCAGGTAGTTACCTCCGCCGGTTTACCAAACAGTCCGGTTCGGAGACGCCGTTCAGAGGTCTCTAACTGTTTCGTCAACGCTTATCCTAAAGCGGGTTGTGTTCGTCAACCACTTAATCCATTTGACTCCGATTATCAGGTGACTTCTCATTCTTCCTCCGGCGAGTCGTCAGCCACCCAGCTCCCACCACTCAAAACAGTGCTTGGGTGAGCCATATTCCTGATAACGTTGTTTGATATATCACTTTCAATGTTTACTAGACTGATCAGTCTTTTTCCTTTCAGGGCCAAGCCTAGGTCAAGCAAGAAAGCTCGGCTGGACAAAGTGGCAGAAGAAAACGACGCTCCTGAACCGACCAAAATACCAAATCCCGAAGAACACATCCACGATGATATGCTGAACGACCCACCATTGCAAGATCATGATGTTACTATAGAAGAGGCACATGTTGACGCCACAGGCCCTTTAAATCAACCCACGAGTCCTGTTCAGACGGACAAAACAGCGAGCCCATCAAAGCATACTGATAAACTGGCGACCCCAGTGCAAACCGGCGAAGCCAAGGATGATGATGTTGTTATTACTGGCTTTGGTCATTCCGAGCCAGGCAATCCTGTCGCCTTGTCCAAGCACACTGCAAAAAATGAATTTACTGCGTTTGGTAAAGGCAAATGGAATGCCGATTTGGCTACTTATGCCGCTCTGAATCCCCAAGATCTTCATTCCGGTTATCTGAATCGGCTATATACCAGCCGTGATTATGAAGCTGGTCTGGTAAATATGATGAAGGACAAATATGAGGTAAATTCCATATGACTCTCTGCTTGCACATTGCAATCTGTCAACTCTAATAGCCCCTAAGTGACGGTTTTAAGATGTCAACTTAAACCGGGACTTCCCAATATAATCCTGAACACAGCTGTACTTTTGGAAAGTAGCCCCCAAGGGCTGGTTCAACTTAATGTAGTTAAACCGGGACTTTTATACCATAAGAATTCCAGTATTACTCAAGGACAGAGCAAATAGGCATTAGCCCCCAAGTGCCAAGTTGAATACTTGTATTGAGCTTGGGACTTTATATAGAAATTGTAGGATGAAAAGCAAATATGCATTAGCCCCCAAGTACCAAGGGCATAACTTGTTATGGGGTTGGTACTTCAACTCTGCACCTTAACCCTTATCAAATGAATATCTGTATGTAGGCTGATCTGAGCAAGAAAGAAAATCAAATCGCTGATCTTCAAGAAAACCTGAAATCTGACAAGCTGAAACCTCCAAAGCAAAGAATGAATTAACCAGCGCTTTAAGCGTCATAGAAAAGCTTAAGGAAGGTTTCAACAAGGAGCGGGCGGATTGGGCCACCGAAAAGGCCGCTTTAACTCAGCAGGCGAGAGAATCCGAGGCTGCACTCAAACCGGTGGTTGATGAACTGACCAGTGTAAAGCGGCAAGTGCATGCCATGACCGTTGTTGTCTTTGGTGAGCCTTCTTGATTTCTGACATAATGAGGCCTTCTTATATAATTGTTGGTTTATTAACCCTTTGAATGATACAGGGACACGTATTGGCCACTTGGGATCAGATGTGCGGAAGAAATTGGAAGCCGCTTATACATTGATAGAACAAGCGTATCTTTGATGCAGCGGATCATCAACAACGCTTCTCACAACCTGGCACCGACCTTGATCCAGGACACCATTAAAAGGTTGTCAATGCTTCCTGCCCGGGTTGAAGAGTTAAAGAAATCTGCTGCTAGAACCGGTGCCATAAACGCCTTAATCCGGGCTAAAGCATGGGTGCCGGATTTTGATCCTGTTGAAGCGGCCCAGGACTTCCCAAGCTTGAAGGAAGACGGGACGGAATTCAGCGAAGAGGATCTCCGAGCTATAAACCGGGAAGTGCGCCCTTTGGCTTGCCAATTGGCTAAAGAGGCAAATCTGTCTCACTATCAAGCCCAATATGATGGCGAAAATAAACGAGTGGCTGCACCGATTCCTGAAGCGGAGAACCTTATACCTCCAATCTGTAAGCATACTTACGCTCCTGATATTGAACCGTCGTTGCTGACCAATGAACAAGTTGTATTCCAAGCATTAATGGGAATCGACTGGACAACTATTGATTTCCAGCCGCTGGGTAGGGAATCAGAAGTTGAAGCGGCGCAGGATGACCCGCAACCATCAGGCCAAGTTGGCGACCAAGCATGAACCGGAAGCCGGTTTACATTACTGCTTCCTTATGTTATGCAGAAAAACAATTATCTTATCTGGGCACCGTGTTGCCTTGTAATAGACTAGTTGCCACACTTGGTGTTGATATGCCTTCGTGCATACTTATCGCAACTTATGCTTTTGTTGAATCATCAATCTTAAAGCTGTTGCTGCGGCAAAAAGCTTAAAACGCCATTGTGGTTGTATCACCAAAGTGGTCATCATATCTATGTATATGAAATCAAAGATAATACCTTATATTTAAACATATGATAAAATATGGGAATATATGATACCTGCCATCGTAGGGCATGAAGTTGGCTGTGCCAAACTTGAAATGGAGAAAAACAACTCCTGTGAATATAAGGCCGGTTTACCAGGTAAACCGTTCCGGGTTACGATGAACACCGGTGTTACTCCATAATAGGATGTTATTAAAAACCAAACCGGGCAAAACGTCTCCGGATGAAGAATAAACCGTGTTCCGTCAACTGACAGTCGAACCGGTTTAAGAATTGTCGGTTTAAAAACACAACCAGAGAAATATGCAAAAAGAGAAACGAATTTCAAGCAAAGACAAAGATAAAATCATTTGTGAAAAGAGGCTGTTTGAGCCGATCAAGTGGCATTACCATGGTCGGAACCACGACCAAGCCCCGATAGGCGTAGCTATGGTTCAAGTCAGCCAGGTCCCCAAATGATGCAGTGGCATTACGCCCGATCAAGAGGTGTAGCAATGGTTGGGTTTGACCAAAGCCCCAAGTGATTACGTGGCCATAGGCGATCAAGAGGCGTGACTGGTTCAGACGTGACCAAGTCCCCAAGTGATTCCGTGGCTTTCGCCTATCAAAAGGTGTTGCATTGGTTCGGACACGACCAAGCCCCCAAGTGATATGATATAAAGCTTGTTAAAAAGCTAACTCAAGGGGTAAACCGGAGGCCGCTTTAAGATAAAAACTCCATGTAACCACACATGATGTAAAAAGAACAGAGACCCCGCTTTAGCTAGGGCTCCAGTTTATTGTATTGATCATAATATATACATTATCATAATATGTACATAAGTAGAGCCTATGGCTCAAGTATAGTAGGGCCAAAGATGAGCTATGTTCCACGGCCTGTTTGTCTCCTCCTCTGATGTACGTGAGTCTTTATGCTCTCGAATATCGATCAGATAGTACGACCCGTTGTGCAGATTCTTGCTAACCACGAAAGGTCCCTCCCAAGGTGGGGATAGCTTGTGCATATCAGTTTGGTCTTGGATGAGCCGGAGCACCAAATCTCCTTCTTGAAAGGTTCTGGTTCTAACTCGGCGACTGTGATAACGACGAAGATCCTGGCGGTAAATCGCCGAGCGGGCAGCTGCGATGTCACGCTCCTCATCCAACAGGTCCAAAGCGTCTTGCCATGCTACCTCGTTGTCCGCTTCAACATAAGCTGCTACACGAGGCGAATCATGACGGATATCACTGGGGAGAACCGCCTCCACTCCATAGACCATGAAGAACGGTGTGTATCCTGTCGATCTGTTAGGCGTAGTATTGATGCTCCATAATACAGATGGTAACTCCTCAACCCAACAACCCGGCGTCCGCTGCAAAGGAACCATAAGCCGGGGTTTGATACCTCGTAAGATCTCTTGGTTAGCCCTCTGCTTGGCCATTGGACTATGGGTGAGCCAGCGATGAAACGTCAAGCGGATTTGCTCACGTTCACGTAACTCCTTCATAGCACCCTTAGACAGATTGGTACCATTATCGATTAATGATGCGTGTGGAAAGCCAAACCGGAAAATCACCTTTTCTTGAACTGAACCGCCATGGCTGCATCACACTTGGCCGACGGGCTCCGCCTCCACCCACTTTGTAAACTTGTCAACCGCCACCAAAAGGTGGGTCTTTTGTCCTTGGACTGTTTGAAAGGCCCAACCATATCCAGCCATAAGTATAAGCGGCCAAGTAATTGGAATCATCCTCAATTCTTGAGCGGCACATGAGCAGCGTCTTGAAAACTTCTGACAGCCATCACATCGTCTGACCAGGTCCTCCGCATCAGCATGAGCAGTCAACCAATAGAAACCGTGACGAAACTCCTTAGCCACCAGAGATTTTGAACCGGCGTGGTGACCACAATCTCCTTCGTGGATTTCGCGCAAGATCTCACAGCCTTCCTCCGGTGACACACAATGTTGAAACGCTCCTGACACACTGCAATGATGCAACTCGCCATTGACAATAGTCATGGACTTGGATCGCCGGATTATCTGCCTGGCTAGCGTCTCATCCTCTGGTAACTCGCCCGGTTCATGTCGTAAGATAAGGAACCGTCAATCCGGAATGACATGCGAGCTGCCACCAATTGAGCCTCCGAATCAGGAATAGCCAAATCCTCTTCACCGGGGAGCTTGACCGGCCGGGTTATGCGGGACATCCAAGAAGACATTAGGCGGGACGGTTTCTGGCGAGAGCCCAGCCGGCTTAAAGCGTCCGCCGCTTCGTTCTTCCGTCATCCACGTGATCCACCGATATCCTTTGAAGTGACACGCAATAATATCCACCTCACGACGGTATCTTGCCATGGCGGGTCCTTAGAATCCCAAGTACCGGACACTTGTTGGGCCACCAGTCCGAGTCACGAAGCACTTAACTCGGCTGAGATTCATCTCCTTAGCCATCCGTAGACCGAGGAGTAAAGCTTCATACTCAGCTGCATTGTTAGTACAAAGGGAACTTTAAGCGGAGAACGTAATGTAACTTATCACCTCGTGGGGAAGTTAATACGACTCCGACCCCGAGCCCTCAATTACTGGACCCATCAAAATGAATAGTCCAGGAGGTGTGATCCGGCTTTTCTTCAGGTGCTTGTAGTTCCGTCCAATCATTGATGAAATCCACAAGTGCTTGAGACTTGATCGCCGTCCGAGGCACGTATGTCAAATCGTGCGGCCCAAGCTCTATAGCCCACTTGGTAATCCGCCGATTGCCTCCACTGTTACGAATTATATCTACCAAAGGAGCAGAGAGCTGACCACCGTGATGGGATGTCCTCGAAGTATTGCTTAAGCTTCGGCTTGCCATGAAAACTCCATACACCGGCTTACGCCAATGCGGGTATCTTTGCTTGGACTCAATAAGCACCTCGCTGATATAGTAAACCGGACGATGAACCGGATATTCCTTGCCCGCCTCCTTGCGCTCCACCACAATAGCTACGCTGTTGCCGCGAGCATTAGCTGCCACATATAGTAGCAATGGTTCTTTGTCAATCGGAGCGGCAAGAACAGCGGATTGGCTAGCTGCCGCTTTAAGTCCTCAATGCTTTATCGTGGCGGACTCGAGACAAAGTGATCTGTTTTCTTGACATCGATACAAAGGGATCGCCTTCTCACCGAGGCGACTGATAAACCGGCTCAACGCGGCAATCTGGCCTGCCAAGCGTTGGACGTCATTGATACATTTTGGTTTAGCCAGGGAGGTGATAGCTGTGATCTTCTCCGGATTAGCCTCAATTCCCCTATTGGATACCAGAGAACCCAATAACTTGCCTGCCGGTACACCAAAAACACACTTGGCCGGGTTGAGCACCATCTTGTATGTCCGTAGGTTATCAAAGTTTCCTTCAAATCATCAACCAGAGTCTCCTTCTCCCTTGATTTAACCACAATATCATCCACATAGGCATGCACATTACGACCGATCTGCTTATGAAGGCAATTCTGTACACACCTTTGATAAGTTGCCTGGGCACTCTTGAGCCCAAAGGGCATAGATACATAGCAGAAGGCTCCAAAGGGAGTTATGAACGTCGTCTTCTCCTGTTCCTTAACTGCCATCTTGATCTGATGATAACCAGAATGTGCATCTAGAAAACTCAAACGCTCACAACCCGTAGTAGCATCAATAATCTGATCGATGCGGGGGAGGGCAAAAGGATTGGCTGGACAAGCCTTGTTAAGATCTGTGTAATCCACACACATGCGCCAGGTGCCGTTTTTCTTAAGGACCAGCACCGGATTAGCCAGCCATTCAGGATGGAAAACTTCAACAATAAAGCCAGCCGCTAAGAGCCTGGCCACCTCCTCTCCAATAGCTTTGCGCCTTTCTTCGTTGAACCGGCGGAGAAACTGCTTCACCGGTTTGAACTTAGGATCAACATTAAGAGTGTGCTCGGCGAGTTCCGTCGGTACACCTGGCATGTCAGAAGGCTTCCATGCAAAAATGTCCCGATTCTCACGGATGAACTTGATGAGCGCGCTTTCCTATTTCGGATCCAAGTTGGTGCTGATACTAAACTGCTTGGACGAATCGCCAGGTACGAAGTCAACAAACTTAGTCTCAGCTGCCGATTTGAACTTTAAGGCCGGATCCTGCTCTGTGGTTGGCTTCTTTAACGGAGTCATGTCCGCCGGATCAACATTATCCTTGTAATACTTCAACTCTTCGGTGGCACGAACCGACTCTGCATAGGCCGCATCACCTTCTTCACACTCCAAAGAAATCTTGCGACTTCCATGAACGGTTATGGTCCCCTTGTGACCCGGCATCTTGAGCTGCAAATAAACACAACAGGGTCGTGCCATAAATTTGGCATAAGCCGGCCGCCCAAATAAGGCATGATATGGGCTCCGGATCTTCACCACCTCAAAAGTCAATGTCTCTGACCTGGAATCATGATCACCTCCAAAGGCCACTTCCAGACCTATCTTGCCAACAGGATATGCTGACTTACCAGGTACCACACCATGGAACACCATATTGGACGGTTTAAGATTCTTATCTGTTAGCCCCATACGGCGGAAGGTCTCATAGTATAAGATATTAATACTGCTTCCTCCATCCATGAGCACCTTGGTGAACTTATAACCTCCCACCTGAGGTGCCACCACCAACGCTAGCTGACCCGGATTGTCAACCCGGGGAGGGTGATCCTCTGCTCCATATGATTGGCTGTTCGGACCAGCGTAAATAATGAGGCACGGCGGTTCAACAGAATTCCTTTGCCGCTTGTGAAGCTTCGGTCTCGCTTATCCAAGCTAGTAGTGAATACATGATATTGCCCGCTATTCAACTGCTTTGGATTGCTCTGATAACCCGACTGCTGCTGCTGGTTGTAACCACCCTGGCTATTCTGATTATTTTGATTGTTATGTCCACCCTGATCACCATTGAAGCCTGAACCGGCATTTCCTCCACCATGACCCGGCCCATGGAATCCAATTCCTGAGCCACCACCTGATCCGTGATCATATCGGAAAGCATTAGAATTTTTGAACTCCTGCATAATATAGCAATCCTTCCAAAGGTGGTTGGTTGGCATCTCCTTCGTCCCGTGCTTTGGACAGGGCTGGTTTAATAGATGGGTCAGGCGGTCCGGGTTGGGATTTGGAGCTCCACCACGATTCGGCGGTTTACCCTTCCGTCGCTGGCCCTTGTCCTGCGCGCTAGTATTAGCCACAAAGTCCATGCTGCCATCCGCTTTACGCTTGCCTCCGTTACCATGACCTGCCGTGTTGTGTTGCTGCCCTTTGGAGTTGCTGCTCTTCTTTCCCTTCCCTGTCTTGTCATCATCAGACTCGGGATCCTTGGTACTATCAGAATCAGCATACTTCACTAACACAGTCATGAGGGTCCCCATATCTTTACAATGGCGCTTCATCCGTCTCAATTTCAACTTCAGAGGCTTAAACTGGCAGTTGCTCTCCAAGGTTATAACCGCGCAGTCGGCGTTGATAGGGTCTGATGAGTGCAAAATTTCTGAAACTCGGCGCACCCACCGGGTTGTTGACTCTCCTTCCTCCTAGACACAGGCCGCTAAGTCCACAATCGACATGGGCTGCTTACACGTATCCTTGAAATTCTGGATAAACCGGGCTCGCAACTGGGCCCATGAACTGATAGAATTGGCCGGTAAGCTCTTTAACCAAATACGGGTTGTCCCTTCAAGCATCATGGTGAAATACTTTGCACACGCCGCTTCATCTACGTCAACCATCTCCATGGCCATCTCATAGCTCTCCACCCATGTTTCTAGAGACAAATCGGCAGTGTAATTCGGCACCTTGCGCGGGCCCTTGAAATCCTTGGGCAGGCGCACATTGCGTAAAGCGGGGACAAGAAAAGGCACTCCCAAAGAACTAGAAGTAACTCCTGGCTCGATCGAGGTGGTTGGACGAACCGGTGTAAGCTGACGAGCCTCATGTTGCCCCGCTAACTCGGCGTCCCTGCGTGCTCGGGCCCGGTCCACCACTTCCTGAGCATCACCCGTCGGGTTATTGCCACGGGGCGCTTCACGGTTCCGTGCATTACTGGATACGGCCGGTTCATCCATCCGCCTGCTGTAACTCCGGCTCGGACGGGGGGTGGAATGAATTCGGTCACGGCTGTATGAATATGCTTCCTGCTGAACCAAGGCTGTTCGAAGAAGCTCCTTAACCCGGCGCGTCTCCACCGCTTGCGGAGAATCACCTTCAATTGGGATGGCCTCCAGCCGTGAAGCGGCGGCGATAAGATTGTCCATCGGATTAGAATAAAGACCTGGAGGTGTCTAGATAGGCTGAGGCATGACATTGCTCTGTCGAGGCGGCTCCATCAGGCGAGGCTGAACCGGCGCACCCGGCCCGGGCGCCTCCTCCCGGTTTATCACTGGCGGGTTACTAGTTCACCTTACAGGGTGTTAAAGAGGTTTCTGGCGTCGAAAACCGTAGGCAGGCGAGACCGATGCTTCCTTTTCAAGACTTCATGCGACACGTTCTGGTCCAACATAAGCTTATAGGCCTGCGCATCCAAAGCGGCCTGCTCTGCGGCCATCCTATCGTTCTCGGCTGCTAGGTCAGCTTTGGCCTGAGTGATCTGTTCCCTCACCTTTGCAATTTCCGCGTTGTGGGCGTCCTGATCCGCCGGGTTAGCCTCCGCCATAAGCACAGCCAACGCATCAAACAGATTAGATAAAAGTTGAGCCGGCGGGTGCCACAGGGCCTCTGCCCGGTCGCATTGCATGGCGGCCGGAGAACATTCTTTGCTGCGGTTGAAGAGTGGATCGCCGCCTGTGTCCCGGCCATGAATATCCCAACCCGGTTGGGCAGATCAAAGGGGTCCGGAATACTGTCACCATCGGAACATCCCCCAATCCGTTCATCTTGTAACTGATACAATGATTCGGTTTCTCCGGTTGAGGACTCGTCGCCGGAATAAACGACGGTCTCAATACCAGATTCCGATCCACCCTCGTATTCTCCTCCGTGGATGACTCCCACGAAGGCACGCTTCACGGCCGGTTTAACCAGGGCAGATCTCGCACGCTGAGCCGTTTCGATGATGTCGGTGCAGATGTCCGGCTAAGGGCCCGGTTCACCGATCTTGCCGATGAAGACATGTATGTCACCAAAGGGGACCCGGTACCCGTACTCAATCGAGCAGGCCTCGGGGCCCCAGCCTGCATCGTCTATGTAGAGCTTGCCGCGACGACTCTTGGTCATCCGGCCCACAGCGTAACCCTTGAGTCCTTCGAAGTTGCCCTCCAAGAACTTGAAACCATCGTGCGATAGCCCCACGGTGGGCGCCAAGCTGTCGTGGTTTTGTCACGGCGGATGTCCTCATGAAAGGACTTAGTCGTGGAGCCATCGCTACGGGTTAGCTTGAAGGGGTTAAAGCGGACACAAGGACACAAGAGAGTTTATACTAGTTCGGCCCCTTCGATGAAGGTAAAAGCCTACGTCTAGTTGTGATGGAATTGATGGGGGTTCGATGACTAGGGACCAAACAAGCTTCGCCTAAGTCTCGAGTTGTTGTCTGTTCTCCTTGAACCGCCTCCGAGTCGTCCCCTTATATACATGGGTGGCGCCCGTCGGTTCACAGAGTCCCGATGCCGGTTCATAGATGTATCTGGCTCGGTCTCTGCTATTCCTAACTTACAATACAAGTTACATACTGACGCCGGTTTACAGCTACAAGCCTTAAACCGGCTATGGGCCTTAAGCCCTCATCTGCCTACTTGGGCTTTACCATACTCAACTACTGATGAAGTTAACCCGGCCTGTCTTGGCCGGTTTACACCCAGTGGCAATATCCCCAACAAAAACCCAAATATCAAAGAAGAAATACGAGGCTATAAGCAATCATGCATAAAAGAGATCAAAGAAAATCAAATACTTTCATGGATATAAAAAGATATAACTGATCATAAACTCAAAGTTCATCAGATCCCAACAAACACACAGCAAAAGAGTTACATCATATGGATCTCCAAGAGACCATTGTATTGAGAATTCAGCGAGAGAGAGGAAGCCATCTAGCAACTAACTACGGCACCAAAGGTCTACAAAGAACTACTCACGCATCATCGGAGAGGCACCAATGGAGGTGGTGAACCCCATCCGAGATGGTGTCTAGATTGGATCTGGTGGTTCTGGACTCTGCGGCTGGATCAATATTTCGTCGACTCCCCTAGGGTTTTGGGAATATTGGGGTATTTATAGAGCAAAGAGGCGGTGCAGGGGGCACCCGAGGTGGGCACAACCCACCGAGGCGCGCTGGGCCTCTGGCGCATACGGTGGGTTGTGCTCCTCGAGCACCCCCAGGCGCAGCCAGGGCCCATTATGTGTCTTCTAGTCCAAAAAAATCTCCGTGAAGTTTCGTTGCATTTGGACTCCGTCTGATATTGATTTCCTGCGATATAAAAAACATGCAGAAAACAACAACTGGCACTTGGCACTATGTCAATAGGTTAGTACCAAAAATGATATAAAATGACTAAAAATGATTATAAAACATCCAAGATTGATAATATAACAGCATGGAACAATAAAAAATTATAGATACGTTGGAGACGTATCAGGGTACGAAACCACCTCAAAGCTATTCTTTTCGTTCGATCTATTCAAGAGTCCATACTAAAATAACACAAAGCTATTCTTTTTGTTCGATCTATCCTAGAGTTTGTACTAAAATAACACCAAAGAAAATTCATATTCATAATACTCAATCCAACACAAAGTACTTCAAAGAGTGCCCCAAGATTTCTACCGGAGAAACAAAGATAAGAACATGCATCAACCCCTATGCATAGATTACCCCAATGTCACCACGGGAATCCGCGAGTTGAGTGCCAAAACATATATCAAGTAAATAAATACGATACCCCATTGTCACCACGAGTATTCAATTGCAAGACATATATGAAGTGTTCTCAAATCCATAAAAGTATTCAATCCGATAACAACAAAACCTCAAAGGGAAAACTCAACTCATCACAACAAGATAGAGAGGGCAAAACACCATATGATCCGTATTAAGCAAAGCTTGCGATACATCAAGATCGTGACATCTCAAGAACACGAGAGAGATAGATTAAACACATAGCTACTGGTACAAACCATCAGCCCCGAGGGTGGACTACTCCCTCCTCGTCGTGGTGGCCACCAGGATGATGAAGATGGCCACCGGTGATGATTCCCCCCTCCAACAGGGTGCCAGAACGGGTTCTAGATTGGTTTCTCGTGGCTACAGAGCCTTGCGACGGCGGAACTTCTGGTCTAGGTTAACCCCGAGGGTTTTTGGATTTTTGGGGAATTTATAGGGTAAAGAGGGGGTGCAGGAGGCCACCGAGGTGAGCACAACCCACCTGGGCGCGCCTGGGGGCCCAGGCGCGCCCTGGTGGGTTGTGCCCCCCTTGGGGCACCCCCCAAGTGCTGCTCTGGCCCATCCTAGGTGTTCTAGTCCATAAAACATCTCCTAAAAGTTTCACGGTGTTTGGACTCCGTTTGATATTGATTTCCTGCGATGTAAAAAAACAAGCAAAAAACTGCAACTGGGCACTGGGTCAATAGGTTAGTCCCAAAAAATGATATAAAATTGCTATAAAATGATTGTAAAACATTCAAGAATGATAAAATAACAACATGAATACTTCATAAATTATAGATACGTTGGAGACGTATCAACCGCATACATCAGTATGTATTATTTCCAGCAAGTCAGTTGCTCGCTCCATTGTTCCGGAGAACGGAGTTTTAGTCATCTTGCCCATGAGGCATGGTTCGCAAGCATCAAGTGATTCCAAAAGCCCATCAGTATGGAGTTTCTTCATGCACTTTACACCAATATGACCTAAGCAGCGATTACCACAAATAAGTTGCACTATCATTATTAACTTTGCATCTTTTGGCTTCAATATTATGAATATGTGTATCACTACAATCGAGATTCAACAAAAATAGACCACTCATCAAGGGTGCATGACCATAAAATATATTACTCATATAAATAGAACAACCATTATTCTCTTATTTAAATGAATAACTGACTCGCATCAAACAAGATCCAGATATAATGTTCATGCTTAATGCTGGCACCAAATAACAATTATCCAGATCTAAAACTAATCCCAGAGGTAGATGTAGAGGTGACGTGCTGACGAAGATCGCATCGACTTTGGAACCATTTCCCACGTGCATCGTCACCTTGTCCTTAGCCAATCTTCGTTTCATCCGTAGCCCCTGTTTCGAGTTGCAAATATGAGCAACAGAACCAGTATCAAATACACAGGCGCAACTACGAGCATTAGTAAGTTACACATCAATAACATGTATATCAAATATACCTTTCACTTTGCCATCCTTCTTATCCTCCAAATACTTGGGGCAGTTCCGCTTCCAGTGACCAGTCCCTTTGCAGTAGATGCACTCAGTTTCAGGCTTAGGTCCAGACTTGGGCATCTTCACTTGAGCAGCAATTTGCTTGCTATTCTTCTTGAAGTTCACCTTCTTTCCTTTGAACTTTTTATTGAAACTAGTGGTCTTATTAACCATCAACACTTGATGCTCCTTCTTGATTTCTACGTCCGCGGCCTTTAGCATTGCGAAGAGCTCGGGAATTTTCTTATCCATCCCTTGCATATTATAGTTCATCATGAAGCTTTTATAGCTTGGTGGCAGTGATTGAAGAATTATGTCAATGATACTATCATGAGGAAGATTAACTCCCAGTTGAGTCAAGTGGTTGTGGTACCCAGACATTCTGAGTATATGTTCACTAACAGAACTATTCTCCTCCATCTTGCAGCTATAGAACTTATTGGAGACTTCATATCTCTCAATTTGGGAATTTGCTAGAAATATTAACTTCAATTCTTGGAACATCTCATATGCTCCATGACGTTCAAAACGTCTTTGAAGTCCCGATTCTAAGCAGTAAAGCATGGCACACTGACCTATCAGGTAGTCGTCAGCTTGCTCCGCCAGACGTTCAGAACGTCCGAATTTGCTCCTGCAGTGGGTCTTGCACCTAGCGGTGCTTCCAGGATGTAATTCTTCTGCGCAGCAATGAGGATAATCCTCAAGTTATGGACCCAGTCCGTGTAGTTGCTACCATCATCTTTCAACTTAACTTTCTCTAGGAACGCATTAAAATTCAAATGAACGGTAGCACGGGACATTGATCTACAACAACATAGACATGCAAAAACTATCAGGTACTAAGTTCATGATAAATTAAAGTTCAATTAATCATATTACTTAAGAACTCCCACTTAAATAGACATCCCTCTAGTCATCTAAATGATCACGTGATCCATATCAACTAAACCATGTTCGATCATCACGTAAGATGGAGTAGTTTTGAATGGTGAACATCACTATGTTGATCATATCTACTATATTATTCACGTTCGACCTTTCGGTATCAGTGTTCCGAGGCCATATTTGCATATGCTAGGCTCGTCAAGTTTAACCCGACTATTCTGCACGTGCAAAATTGGCTTGCACCCGTTCTATGTGAACGTAGAGCTTATTACACCCGATCATCACGTGGTGGCTCGGCACGACGAACTGTAGCAACGGTGCATACTCAGGGAGAACACTTATACCTTGAAATTTAGTGAGGGATCATCTTATAATGCTACCGCCGTACTAAGAAAAATAAGATGCATAAAGGATAAACATCACATGCAAACAAAATATGTGACATGATATGGCCATCATCATCTTGTGCCTTTGATCTCCATCTCCAAAGCACCGTCATGATCTCCATCATCACCGGCTTGACACCTTGATCCCCATCATAGCATCGGTTTTGTCTTGCCAACTATTGCTTCTAGGACTATCGCTACCGCTTAGAGATAAATTAAAGCTATTACATAGCGATTGCATTTCATACAATAAAGCAAAAACCATAAGGCTCCTGCCAGTTGCTGATAACTTTGACAAATTATGATCATCTCATACAACAATTTATATCTCATCACGTCTTGACCATATCACATCAGAACATGCCCTGCAAAAACAAGTTAGACGTCCTCTACTTTGTTGTTGCAAGTTTTACGTGGGTGCTACGGGCCTCTAGCAAGAACCGTTCTTACCTACACATCAAAACCACAACGATTTTTCGTCAAGTGTGTTGTTTTAACCTTCAACCAGGACCGGCTGTAGTCAAACTTGATTCAACTAAAATTGGAGAAACAGACACCCACTAGCCACCTGTGTGTGAAGCACGTCGGTAGAACCAGTCTCATGAACGCGGTCATGTAATGTTGGTCCGTGCCACTTCATCCAACAATACCGCCGAATCAAAGTAAGACGTTGGTGGTAAGAAGTATGACTATTATCGCCCACAACTCACTGTGTTCTACTCGTGCATATATCATATATGCATAGACCTGGATCGGATGCCACTGTTGGTGAACGTAGTAATTCAAAAAAAAATCCTACGATCACCCAAGATCCATCTAGGAGAAGCATAGACCGAAAGCGGAAGCATTTAGTAAGGCGGTTGATGTAGTCGAACGTCTTCACGATCCAACCGATTCAAGTATTGAACGTACGGCACCTCCGTGTTCATCACACGTTCAGCTCGATGACGTCCCTCGAACTCTTGATCCAACAGAGGGTCCAGGGAGAGTTCCGTCATGACGACGGTGTGGCGACGATGATGATGAAGTTACCGGCGCAGGGCTTTGCCTAAGCACTACGACGATATGACCGAGGTGTTTGTTGGGGATACACATAACAGGTAGGCCCACAAAGGGTCGAAATATCATAAAGCATGGGGTCCACACAGCATGTGGGTCCAGATAAATTTCAAACAGACATACTATCCACTCGGACAAGCAGCGTACCATCCACTCAGATGACAGTTCACCACTCGACCGTACGACTCACTCGGCTATGCGAAGACCAGTAGGCAGCAAAGCAGTCAAAGCATCATTTTCATAGTGAAGGCTTGGTAGTGAGCTGGCATTATGGCATTCATGCCCCACTTTGTAACATAGTAGGTGAGGGGGTGGCGCACTCTATATAAGCCACCCCCATCACTAGGCTCGGGGGCTCTTTCTGTTGGGGAACGTTGCAGAAAATTAAATTTTTTCCTACGGTTTCACCAAGATCCATCTATGAGTTCATCTAAGCAACGAGTCATGGGAGAGTGATTGCATCTACATACCACTTGTAGATGCGTGTGCGGAAGCGTTCAATGGAGCAGGGATGATGGAGTCGTACTTCGCCGTGATTCAGATCACCGATGACCTAGTGCCGAGCGGACAGCACCTCCGCGTTCAACACACGTGCGGAGCGGATGACGTCTCCTCCTTCTTGATCCAGCAAGGGGAAGTAGAGGTTGATGATGATCCAGCACGACGGCGTGGTGGTGGATGCAGTGAGAACTCCGGCGAGGCTTCGCTAAGCAACTACGGGAGGAGGAGGAGGTGTTGCGAGGAGGAGGAGGCGCCAGGCTTTGTGGTTCGGCCACCCTCCCTCCCTACCTTTATATAGGTGCAAGAGAGAGGGGAGGGCAGCCTTGCCCCTTCCTCCAAGGAAGGGAGTGCGGCCAAGGGGGGAGGAGTCCATCCTCCCAAGGCACCCTGAGGTGCCTTCCCCCTTTAGGACTCTCCCCTCCCCAAGTCTCCTTGGCGCATGGGCCTCTTGGGGCTGGTGCCCTTGGCCCATATAGGCCAAGGCGCACCCCCTACAGCCCATGTGCCCCCCGGGGCAGGTGGACCCCCCCGGTGGACCCCCGGACCCCTTTCGGCACTCCCGGTACAATACCGATAAAGTGCGAAACCTTTCCGGCGACCAAAATAAGACTTCCCATATATAAATCTTTACCTCCGGACCATTCCGGAACTCCTCGTGACGTCCGGGATCTCATCCGGGACTCTGAACAACATTCGGTTTGCTGCATACTCATATTCATACAACCCTAGCATCACCGAACCTTAAGTGTGTAGACCCTACGGGTTCGGGAGACATGCGCACATGACCGAGACGGCTCTCGGGCAATAACCAACAGCGGGATCTGGATACCCATGTTGGCTCCCACATGCTCCTCGATGATATCATCGGATGAACCACGATGTCGAGGATTCAATCAACCACATATACAATTCCCTTTGTCAATCGGTATTTTACTTGCCCGAGATTCGATCGTCGGTATCCCAATACCTCGTTCAATCTCGTTACGGCAAGTCACTTTACTCGTCTTCGTAATGCATGATCCCGTGACCGGACACTTGGTCACTTTGAGCTCATTATGATGATGCATTACCGAGTGGGCCCGAAGATACCTCTCCGTCATACCGAAAGTGACAAATCCGATCTCGATCCGTGTCAACCCAATGTATACTTTCGGAGATACCGTAGTGCACCTTTATAGTCACCCGATTCACGTTGTGACGTTTGGTATGCCCAAAGCACTCTTACGGTATCCTGGGAGTTACACGATCTCATGGTCAAAGGAAAAGATACTTGACATTGGAAAAGCTCTAGCAAAAGCGAACTACGATCTTGTGCTATGCTTAGGATTGGGTCTTGTCCATCACATCATTCTCCTAATGATGTGATCCCGTTATCAACGACATCCAATGTCCATAGTCAGGAAACCATGACTATCAGTTGATCAACGAGCTAGTCAACTAGAGGCTCACTAGCGACATATTGTGGTCTATGTATTCACACGTGTATCACGATTTCCGGATAATACAATTATAGCATGAATAAAAGACAATTATCATGAACAAGGAAATATAATAATAATACTTTTATTATTGCCTCTAGGGCATATTTCCAACAGTCTCCCACTTGCACTAGAGTCAATAATCTAGTTACATTGTGATGAATCGAACACCCATAGAGTTCTGGTGTTGATCATGTTTTGCCCGCGGAAGAGGTTTAGTCAACGGATCTGCGACATTCAGATCTGTATGCACTTTGCAAATTTCTATGTCCCCATCTTGAACATTTTCATGAATGGATTTGCAGCGACGCTTGATGTGCCTGGTCTTTTTGTGAAACCTGGGCTCCTTGGCAAGTGCAATAGCTCCAGTGTTGTCACAGAAGAGTTTGATCGGCTCTGACGCATTGGGTATGACTCCTAGGTCGGTGATGAACTCCTTCACCCAAATTGCTTCATGTGTTGCCTCCGAGGCTGCCATGTACTCCGCTTCACATGTAGATCCCACCACGACGCTCTGCTTGCGGCTTGCTGCACCATCTTTGCTTCCACCATTCAACATATACACGTATCCGGTTTGTGACTTTGAGTCATCCAGATCTGTGTCGAAGCTAGCGTCGGCGTAAACCTTTCTGACGAGCTCTTCGTCACCTCCATAAACGAAACATGTCCTTTGTCCTTTTCGTACTTCAGGATATTCTTGACCGCTGTCCGGTGTTCCTTGCGGGATTACTTTGCTACCTTCCTACCAAACTTACGGCAAGGTTTACATCAGTGCAGTACACAGCATGGCATACATAATAGATCCTATGGCTGAGGCATAGGGATGACACTCATCTCTTCTTTATCTTTTGCCGTGGTCGGGCATTGAGCCGAGCTCAATTTCACACCTTGCAAAACAGGCAAGAACCCTTTCTTGGACTGATCCATTTTGAACTTCTTCAAAATCTTATCAAGGTATGTGCTTTGTGAAAGACCTATGAGGCGTCTCGATCTATCCCTATAGGTTTTGATGCCTAATATGTAAGCAGCTTCTCCAAGGTCCTTCATTGAAAAACTCTTATTCAAGTAGGCCTTAATGCTGTCCAAAAGTTCTATATCATTTCCCCATCGAGTATGTCATCTACATATAATATGAGAAATGCTCTGAGCTCCCACTCACTTTCTTGTAAACGCAGGCTTCTCCATAAGTCTCATAAACCCAAACGATTTGATCATCTCATCAAAGCGAATGTTCCAACTCCGAGATGCTTGCACTAGCACATAAATGGATCTCTGGAGCTTGCATACCTTGTTAGCATTCTTAGGATCGACAAAACCTTCTGGCTGCATCATATACAGCTCTTCCTTAAGGTAACCGTTAAGGAATTCCGTTTTGACGTCCATCTGCCATATCTCATAATCATAGTATGCGGCAATTGCTAACATGATTCGGACGGACTTAAGCTTCGCTACGGGAGAGAAAGTCTCATCGTAGTCAATCCCTTGAACTTGTCGATAACCCTTAGCGACAAGTCGAGCTTTATAGATGGTAACATTACCATCCGCGTCCGTCTTCTTCTTAAAGATCCATTTGTTTTCTATCGCTCGCCGATCATCGGGCAAGTCTGTCAAAGTCCATACTTTGTTTTCATACATGGATCCTATCTCGGATTGCATGGCTTCAAGCCATTTGTTGGAATCCGGGCCCGCCATCGCTTCTTCATAGTTCGAAGGTTCACCGTTGTCTAACAACATGATTTCCGGAGACAGGTTGCCATACCACTCTGGTGTGGAGCGTGTCCTTGTGGACCTATGAAGTTCAAGAGCAACTTGATCCGAAGTACCTTGATCATCATCATTAATTTCCTCTCCGGTGGGTGTAGGCACCACAGAACATTTTCTGAGCTGCACTACTTTCCGGTTCAAGAGGTAATACTTCATCAAGTTCTACTTTCCTCCCACTTACTCCTTTCGAGAGAAACTCTTTTCGAGAAAGGATCCGTTCTTGGCAACAAAGATCTTGCCTTCGGATCTAAGGTAGAAGGTATACCCAATGGTTTCCTTAGGGTATCCTATGAAGACGCATTTTTCCGACTTGGGTTCGAGCTTTTCAGGTTGAAGTTTCTTGACATAAGCATCGCATCCCCAAACTTTTAGAAACGACGAGCTTAGGTTTCTTCCCAAACCATAATTCATACGGTGTCGTCTCAGCGGATTTAGACGGTGCCCTATTTAAAGTGAATGTAGCTGTCTCTAGAGCGTATCCCCAAAATGATAGCGGTAAATCAAGAAGAGACATCATAGATCGCACCATATCCAATAGAGTGCGATTACGACGTTAGGACACACCGTTACAATCGAGGTGTTCCAGGCGGCGTGAGTTGTGAAACGATTCCACATTTCCTTAAGTGTGTACCAAATTCGTGACTTAAATATTCTCCTCCACAATCTGATCGCAAGAATTTTATCTTTCGGTCACGTTGATTCTCTACTTCATTTTGAAATTCCTTGAACTTTTCAAAGGTCTCAGACTTGTTTTTCATCAAGTAGACATACCCATATCTACTCAAGTCATCGGTGAGAGTGAGAACATAACGATATCCTCCATGAGCCTCAACACTCATTGGACCGCACACATCGGTATGTATGATTTCCAATAAGTTGGTTGCTCGCTCCATTGTTCCGGAGAACGGAGTGTTGGTCATCTTGCCCATGAAGCATGGTTCGCATGTGTCAAATGATTCATAATCTAGAGACTCTAAAAGTCCATCGACATGGAGCTTCTTCCTGCGCTTGACACCAATGTGACCAAGGCGACAGTGACACAATTATGTGGGACTATCGTTATCAACTTTACATCTTTTGGTATTCACACTATGAACATGTGTAACATTACGTTTGAGATTCATTAAGAATAAACCATTGACCATCGGAGCATGACCATAAAACACTTCTCTCATATACATAGAACAACCATTATTCTCGGATTTAAATGAGTAGCCATCTCGTATTAAACGAGATCCTGATACAATGTTCATGCTCAAACTTGGCACTAAATAACAATTATTGAGGTTTAAAACTAATCCCGTAGGTAAATGTAGAGGTAGCGTGCCGAAGGCGATCACATCGACCTTAGAACCATTCCCGACGCACATCGTCACCTCGTCCTTCGCCAGTCTCAGTTTATTCCGCAGCTCCTGCTGTGAGTTAGATATATGAGCAACGGCACCGGTATCAAATACCCAGGAGTTACTACGAGCACTGGTAAGGTACACATCAATTACATGTATATCAAATATACCTTTAGTGTTGCCGGCCTTCTTGTTCCGCTAAGTATTTGGGGCAGTTCCGCTTCAGTGACCCTTCCCTTTGCAATAAAAGCACTCAGTCTCGTGCTTGGGTCCATTCTTTGACTTCTTCCCTAAGAATCGGCTTACGGGCGTGGCAACATCCTTGCCGTCCTTCTTGAAGTTCTTCTTTCCCTTGCCCTTCTTGAACTTAGTGGTTTTATTGACCATCAACACTTGATGCTCCTTCTTGATTTCTACCTCTGCTGACTTGACATTGAAAATACTTTAGGAATAGTTTTCACCATCCCCGCATATTGTAGTTCATCACAAAGCTCTTGTAGCTTGGTGGGAGCGATCAAGGATTCTGTCAATGACCGCCTCGTCCAGGAGGTTAATGTCCAGTGGGACAAAGCGGTTGTGCAACCCAGACATTTTGAGTATGTGCTCACCGATGTAACTGTTTTCCTCCATCTTACAACTATAGAACTTGTCGGAGACTTCATATCTCTCGACCGGGCATGAGCTTGGAAAACCATTTTTCAGCTCCTCGAACATCTCATATGCTCCGTGTTTCTCAAAACGCTTTTGGAGCCCGGTTCTAAGCTGTAAAGCATGCCGCCTTTGAACGAGGGAGTAATCATCAAGACGAGACTGCCAAGCATTCATAATGTCTTGGTTCTCTGGAATGGGTGCATCACCTAAGCGGTGCTTCTAGGACATATTGTTTCTTGGCTGCTATGAGGATGATCCTCGTGTTAGGACCCGATCCGAATAGTTGCTGCCATCGTCTTTCAGCTTGGTTTCTCTAGAAGGAGCGTTGAAGTTCATGGTGACATGAGCGTTGGCCATTTGATCTACAAGACATTTTGCAAAGGTTTTAGACTAATGTTCATGATAATTAAGTTCATCTAATCAAATTATTTAATGAACTCCCACTCAGATTTGACATCCCTCTAGTCATCTAAGTGTTACATGATCCGAGTCGACTAGGCCGTGTCCGATCATCACGTGAGACGGACTAGTCATCGTCGGTGAACATCTCCATGTTGATCGTATCTTCCATACGACTCATGTTCGAACTTTCGGTCTCTTGTGTTCCAAGGCCATGTCTGTACATGCTAGGCTCGTCAAGTTAACCCTAAGTGTTTATGCATGTGTAAAACTGTCTTACACCCGTTGTATGTGAACGTAAGGATCTATCACACCCGATCATCACGTGGTGCTTCGAAACGACGAACTTTAGCAACGGTGCACAGTTAGGGAGAACACTTTCTTGAAATTGTTATGAGGGATCATCTTATTTACTACCGTCGTTCTAAGTAAACAAGATGCATAAACATAATAAACATCACATGCAATTATATATAGTAGTGACATGATATGGCCAATATCACATAGCTCCTTTGATCTCCATCTTCGGGGCTCCATGGTCATCCTGTCACCGGCATGACACCATGATCTCCATCATCATGATCTCCATCATCGTGTCTTCATGAAGTTGTCATGCCAACGACTACTTCTACTTCTATGGCTAACGCGTTTAGCAATAAAGTAAAGTAATTTACATGGCGTTCTTCAATGACACGCAGGTCATACAAAAATAAAGACAACTCCTATGGCTCTCGCCGGTTGTCATACTCATCGACATGCAAGTCGTGATTCCTATTACAAGAACATGATCTCATACATCACATATATCATTCATCATTCATCACAACTTTGGCCATATCATATCACAAAACACTTGCTGCAAAAACAAGTTAGACGTCCTCTAATTGTTGTTGCAAGTTTTACGTGGCTGCAATAGGGTTCTAGCAAGAACGTTTTCTTACCTACGTGAAAGCCACAACGTGATTTGTCAACTTCTATTTACCCTTCATAAGGACCCTTTTCATCGAATCCGCTCCAACTAAAGTGGGAGAGACAGACACCCGCTAGCCACCTTATGCAACTAGTGCATGTCAGTCGGTGGAACCAGTCTCACGTAAGCGTACGTGTAAGGTCGGTCCGGGCCGCTTCATCCCACAATACCGCTGAAGCAAGAAAAGACTAGTAGCGGCAAGCAAGTTGACAAGATCTACGCCCACAACAAAATTGTGTTCTACTCGTGCAATAGAGAACTACGCATAGACCTAGCTCATGATGCCACTATTGGGGAACGTTGCGAGAAAATTAAAAATTTTCCTACGGTTTCACCAAGATCCATCTATGAGTTCATCTAAGCAACGAGTCATGGGAGAGTGATTGCATCTACATACCACTTGTAGATCGCGTGCGGAAGCGTTCAATGGAACGGGGATGATGGAGTCGTACTCGCCGTGATTCAGATCACCGATGACCTAGTGTTGAACGGACAGCACCTCCGCGTTCAACACACGTACATAGCGGATGACGTCTCCTCCTTCTTGATCCAGCAAGGGGGAAGGAGAGGTTTATGATGATCCAGCAGCACGACGGCGTGGTGGTGGATGCAGCAGAACTCCGGCAGGGCTTCGCTAAGCAACTACGGGAGGAGGAGGACGTGTTGCGAGGAGGAGGAGGCGCCAGGCTTTGGGGTTCGGCCACCCTCCCTCCCTACCTTTATATCGGTGCAAGAGAGGGGGGAGGGCGCAGCCTTGCCCCTTCCTCCAAGGAAGGGGTGCGGCCAAGAGGGGGGGAGGAGTCCATCCTCCCCAAGGCACCTCGGAGGTGCCTTCCCCTTTTAGGACTCTCCCCTCCCCAAGTCTCCTTGGCGCATGGGCCTCTTGGGGCTGGTGCCCTTGGCCCATATAGGCCAAGGCGCACCCCCCTACAGCCCATGTGCCCCGGGCAGGTGGACCCAGTGGACCCCCGGACCCCTTTCGGCACTCCGGTACAATACCGATAAAGTGCGAAACCTTTCCGGCGACCAAAATAAGACTTCCCATATATAAATCTTTACCTCCGGACCATTCCGAACTCCTCGTGACGTCCAGGGATCTCATCCGGACTCGAACAACATTCAGTTTGCTGCATACTCATATTCATACAACCCTAGCGTCACCGAACCTTAAGTGTGTAGACCCTACGGGTTCGGGAGACATGCATACATGACAGAGACGGCTCTCGGGCAATAACCAACAGCGGGATCTGGATACCCATGTTGGCTCCCACATGCTCCTCGATGATATCATCGGATGAACCACGATGTCGAGGATTCAATCGACCCGTATACAATTCCCTTTGTCAATCGGTATTTTACTTGCCCAGATTCGATCGTCGGTATCCCAATACCTCGTTCAATCTCGTTACCGGCAAGTCACTTTACTCGTACCGTAATGCATGATCCCGTGACCAGACACTTGGTCACTTTGAGCTCATTATGATGATGCATTACCGAGTGGGCCAGAGATACCTCTCCGTCATACGGAGTGACAAATCCCAGTCTCGATCCGTGTCAACCCAACAGATACTTTCGGAGATACCTGTAGTGCACCTTTATAGTCACCCAGTTACGTTGTGACGTTTGGTATGCCCAAAGCACTCTTACGGTATCCGGGAGTTACACGATCTCATGGTCAAAGGAAAAGATACTTGACATTGGAAAAGCTCTAGCAAAATGAACTACACGATCTTGTGCTATGCTTAGGATTGGGTCTTGTCCATCACATCATTCTCCTAATGATGTGATCCCATTATCAACGACATCCAATGTCCATAGTCAGGAAACCATGACTATCAGTTGATCAACGAGCTAGTCAACTAGAGGCTCACTAGGGACATATTGTGGTCTATGTATTCACACGTGTATTACGATTTCCGAATAATACAATTATAGCATGAATAGAAGACAATTATCATGAACAAGGAAATATAATAACAATACTTTTATTATTGCCTCTAGGGCATATTTCCAACACTTTCCTCTCTCATTCTTCTCCCTCTCTCTCTGACCATTAGTCTCAGGACTTAGCATGGGATCCGTTCCCTCGCTCCCTCTCTCAAATATACCATGCAACTCCGTGTTCATGACAGATAAAAGGAAGCCTCTCCGGAGCACGATACGTAGGTTTGTTATCTCCACTGTGAGAGGCCCGAACTCGCTAAAACCACATATGCATCTCGATAGATCATACTCCTTTACCCTATCCCTTATTATTGTCGGAATCATTCCAAGACAGTGTTAAACTGTGGAGGTAGGGGCACCGCACACGGCTAAGAGATTGTCTGTTGTGCTTTGCCGTGCCTGATGTAGACGTAAACCTAGGGTAGGGTAATATGCCTGACCTACACATCCTACCCAAGGTCCTAGTCCTAAGGACAAAGAAGTTCAAGTATCAGAAGAAGGGATCCAGTAAAGGTGCCGAGTGAATTCCACTCGACCTACCATCCACTCGGAGATCTCACTTTATCCAGGTCACTCGACTATCAAACCACTCAACGATAAGAAGACCTAAAGCCGGTCAGCACAGCAACGGTCGAGCATTCACTCAGATACTTAATGACCATTTACAGCATTTCAATACAGGCGTTACCTGTAATGCCACCTCATTATGTACATTTAACCCTGTGTAACGGAGGGGAGCTGGGGTCCTGGCGCACTTTATATAAGCCACCCCCCTCCTCTGGGATAAGGGTTCGCACCTCCTGTAACACACACGCGTATAATCCAGTCGACCGCCTCCGGGCTCCGAGACGTAGGGCTGTTACTTCCTCCGAGAAGGGCCTGAACTCGTAAAACCAGCGTGTACAACTCCTCCATAGCTAAGATCTTGCCTCTACATTCCTACCCCCTATTCTACTGTCAGACTCAGAACCACGACAGTTGGCGCCCACCGTGGGGCAGGTGTCTTAGCGACTTGTTGGAGAAGTTGCAATTTTTTCCGATCCCCTTCATCATGGTTTCAGGCGGAGGTTTGTCTGAGGGCCGCGAGATCCGTCTCGGCGCGCTTGTGTTTGTCGCCGACGACTCCGCTTGGCTTCAGGAGGCACCACTCGACGTCGAAGCACTCCCCGTATGTGGGGCAACACACTTTCGCGCGTGCGTCCGTGGCGTCCTCCTGAGGCAACCGTCAACCCAGTATCGATCGGCGCCTGTGGCGTCCTCCCTCCCCGTCGCCCGCCAGCGCAAGCGCTCCGGTCGGTCAAGGCTTCAGCGATGGGTGAGGCACGCAGTGGCTCGCCAAACGGCCACCCCTCAAGTCTCGGTGATCGAGCCCGACGAATCTCTCTACGGCCTGTTCGACTGGCTCCGCAGAGACCGCATCCGAGTGCGACAACAGTGATCCAGCGGCGGAGGTCCTGATGGTTAATGGACCTCGTAGTCCTCCTGGCTTCCCTCGCACCGACGGTGGCGACGGCAGAGGCGATCCATCGCATGCTCATGAGGAATACCGCCCCAAGCCCCTCTCTTCGGAGCAGAGGGAAGAGCTTCGTCGCTGGAACATGGATGCTCTCCACACTCCTATCATTGGAGAAACCCCCGAGGCCCGGGCCTTGGAGGACGCGTGCCTAGCCAATCTAGCTGAGCGCACTCGACTGGAAAATCTCCAGTGAGTACTCGACGAGCGTGCGTGACAAAGGGTTCAAGAATCCAGTCGACGCCAACTTTTTCCACCTCCGACACAGGTATATCAAACTCCGATCCAAAATCTTACAACGGCTCGTATAGCGTAGTCAATTCAGCCCTCCCAAATGAGAAGCGGCAGAGGTTTAATGCAGGTCAGAGCTTTACTCCAGGCAGTGGGGGAGCAGAATACGGCTATATCACAGTCACGGAATAGGATCCATAGCAGGTCCGTTGTTGCAGATACAGTCCAGTCAGCACATAGTCCAAGATCACTCCGAGGCATGAGGGACGTGACGACCAGCGTGGTCAGTACAGAAACGGTGAGCAGTATGATCACCGACTCGATCGTGATGATCGTCGTCGAGTGCCCACTCCTCCCCCAAAGAGTGGATCATATGTGCCTCGGCAGCAGGATGACAGGCGCCCTCACAATGCTGGGCGAAGGATTCCAGTCGACCCCAGGGAGCCAGGCTTTGATGCGAGATCTATTCACAATCAGGGTTTGGTCGACAGGAACAGAGCTCACCGAGAAGGTCATGATAGAGATGTACCCACTAGCAGTAGAGCGCGCGTCTCAGGACCAGAGTGCTTCAACAGAGCCATCAGGGTCGCGGTGATTCCTCCCAACCAAAGTTGGCGATCGAGTCGATAAGTTCCTTTGGTGAGTCCAAGCCTGACACTTGGCATGAGGACTACCGAGTGGCTGTTCAGATTGGCGGCGGTAATGATGAAGTGGCTATGAAACACCTGCCTCTGATGTTGGAGGGTTCGGCCAGAGCGTGGCTGAGTCAGTTAGCACCCAGCAACATTTATACTTGGGAAGATCTTGCCCGAGTGTTTGTTAGAATGTTTGAAGGGACATGCAAACGACCAACAGGGTTGATAGAGCTACAATCCTGTGTGCAGAAGACAAATGAAACTTTGAGGGATTATATCTAGAGATGGATCACACTGCATCACACAGTTGAGAACATGTCTGATCACCAAGCAGTCTGCGCCTTCAAGGAAGGCGTCAAATATCGAGAGTTGAACTTGAAGTTCGGTCGGACCGGAGACATGTCTCTGAGTCGAATGATGGAGATTGCCACCAAATATGCTAATGGTGAGGAAGAGGATCGGCTCTGGAGTGGCAAGCACAAATCAATCGCCCATGAAACCGGAGGAGGAAACTCCAATCGGAAGCAGAAGCGCAAAGCTGAGCCAGCTGCTCCTGGGGAAACCTTAGCCGTGACTCAAGGAAAATCCAAAGGGAAGCCCAAGGGGACATGGAACCCTAAGAAGATAAAAGATCAAGATGGAAATGATGTGCTAGATTTGCCATGCCACATCCACACAAAGAAAGATGAGGAGGGTAAAATCATTTACCCGAAGCATACCACTCGGCAAAGGCTCCTCGATCCAGCGAGTTAGGGATAAACAGCCCAAAGACAAGGAAAAAGAGTCCGAGCAAGGTTGAGGACAAGGAGGAGAGTGATGATGGTTACCCTCACATCAATTCCACTCGATGATTTTCTTGATGTTGAGAGTAAGAGTCGATTGAAAGTGATCAACAGAGAAGTGAATATGGTCGCTCCAAAGGACGCCCAGCTATTTGAAATGGTCCCATCGCCATCACATTCGACCGGTCGATCACCACAGGAGGCAAGCTTTGGTGGTCGACCCGGTTGCGAAAGGCACTCGGTGACTAAAGTTCTGATGGATGGTGGCAGTGGCCTAAACATTCTGTATGCAGAAACATTGAAAGGGATGGGCATTCCGATGTCCAGACTCAGTGAAAGCAATATGAGTTTCCATGGAGTCATTTCGGGCAAAAAGGCTGAATCACTCGGCCAGATTGCTCTTGACGTGGTTTTTGGTGATCACAAGAATTACCGCAAAGAGAAGTTGACATTTGAAGTGGTGGATTTCCAGAGTGCTTATCACACCATTCTGGGCAGGCCGGCTTACGCGCATTTTATGGCTCGACCATGCTATGTGTACCTCAAATTGAAAATGCCTGGTCCCAAGGGAGTGATCACCATCACTGGCAATCAAAAGAAGGCAGAAGAGTGCTTCGGAAGGGCTCAAAAATCACTGATGCGCAGATGGCAGTGGTGGAATTGCAGGAGTATCAGAAAAATGCAGATCCGAGTGATTTGCTACGATCTAAGAAGCCTGCAACGGATTCAACATTTCAGTCGTCCAATGAAACGAAACCGGTTCATATCCACCCGACTGATCCCAACGCTGCTCCGACCCACATTTCAACAAATCTCGACTCCAAATAGGAAGAAGCGCTCATCCAGTTCCTCCGTGAGAACTGGGATATCTTTGCATGGAAACCTTCTGACATGACGGGTGTTCCCAGGGGACTGGCTGAGCATCGTTTGCAAGTCGACCCAAAGATAAAACCGGTCAAGGAACATCTTCGACGGTCCGCCGTACAGAAGAGAAAAGCAATCGGTGAAAAAGTAGCTCGGCTCCTGGCAGCTGAGTTTATCCGAGATATTTACCACTCCGAGTGGTTAGCTAACGTTGTCATGGTCCCTAAGAAGGACAACTCACTCCGCATGTGCATCGAATTCAAGCATATCAATCGGGCCTGCCCGAAGGATCACTTTCCTCTCCCTCGCATTGATTAGATAGTCGATTCAACTGCGGGATGTGAGCGTCTGTCCTTTTTGGACGCTTATTCCGGGTATCATCAGATCCGTCTGTTTGGACCCGATGAAATTAAAACAGCTTTCATCACCCCATTCGGGTGCTTCTGTTATGTCACTATGCCATTCGGCTTGAAGAACGCTGGAGCCACATTCATGCAAATGATTCAGAAGTGTTTACTCACTCAAATCATTCGGAATGTGGAAGCGTACATGGATGACATTGTGGTCAAGTCACGCAAAGGTTCCGACCTACTGACTGACCTTGCTGAAACCTTTGCCAACCTCAGAAGATGCGATATCAAGCTTAATCCATCAAAGTGCACGTTCGAGTTCCGGGAGGAAAGTTGCTCGGTTTTCTCGTTTCGAGCGAGGGATCGATGCTAACCCCGAGAAAGTTGGTGCCATACTCCGAATGAAATGCCCGATGTGTGTGCATGATGTTGAAGCTTCTTTGGTTGTTTGGTCGCCCTAAGTCGATTCATTTCGGACTTCGGTGAGAAGGCGCTACCTCTCTACCGACTGATGAAGAAGTTAGATAAGTTCGAGTGGACTCCCGAAGCTGATGCAGCGTTTGCAGAGCTAAAAGCCCTGATTTCCACCCAGCCGGTGCTTGCTACCCCAATCAGCAAAGAGCCTTTACTGCTTTACATAGCAGCCCTTTGGACAAGTCGGCGATAAAGATTTACGGTCGAGCGAGAAGAAGAGGGAAAAGCCTATAAAGTTCAGCGCCCGGTTTATTATGTTTCTGAAGTACTGACTCCGTCGAAACAGAGATATCCGCACTATCAGAAGCTTGTTTATGGGATTTATATGACCACGAAGAAGGTTGCACACTATTTCTCTGACCACTCCGTTACAGTCGTCAGCGACGCTCCATTATCAGAGATTCTGCACAACAGAGATGCAACTCGTCGAGTGGCAAAATGGGCGATTGAACTCCTTCCCTTAGATATTCAGTTTCAAGCAAAGAAAGCTATCAAGTCCCAAGCAATAGCTGATTTCCTCGCCGAGTGGATCGAACAGCAATTGCCGACTCAAGTTCACTTTCGAACCTTTGGACCATGTTCTTTGACGGTTCCAAGATGCTGAATGGTTCGGGTGCCGGGGTGGTATTAGTATCCCCCCGAGGAGACAAGCTCAGATATGTACTCCAGATTCACTTTGATTCCTCCAATACTGAAGCAGAATACAAAGCACTCTTATACGGGTTGCGCATGGCCATTTCACTCAGCGTCCGTCGCCTCATGGTCTATGGTGACTCAGATTTGGTGGTCAACCAATTGATGAAAGAGTGGGACGTCAGAAGCCCAGCCATGACTGGCTACTGCAATGCGGTGAGAAAGTTGGAAAAGAAGTTCGAGGGGTTAGAGCTCCATCATATAACTCGACTAAAAAATCAAGCAGCCGATGATTTTGCGAAGATAGGTTCCAAGAGAGAAGCCATTCCCAGCAATGTGTTTCTGGAGCACATTCACACACCATTACTTCAAGAAGATCCTTTTACAGAAGAGCCCCCGCAGCCTAAGAGCGCCACAGATCCGACTGAAGTCGAGGTCCCAGCCGTGGTCGACCTAATCATGGAAGTTACGGTTATCACTCCCATTGGACAATACCTTACATCGCGTACATCCTTAGGAAGGAACTCCCGGAGGATGAAGAAGAGGCTCGACAGATCATCCGTCGATCCAAGGCCTTTCTGGTGATAAAGGGACGATTGTTCAGAGAAAGTGTGGCCGGGTCGATCGAAATGCATAACACCAGAGGAAGGTTGAATGATCCTCAACGACATCCACTCGGGGACCTGTGGCCACCATGCGTCCTCTTGGGCCATTGTGGCTAAAGCATACCGAGCCGAATTTTATTGGCCCTGAGCAAATGAAATGGCGAAAGATATAGTCGACAAATGTGAAGGTTGCCAGTTCTACTCTGATATGTCTCACAAGCCTGCGTCAGCCCTGAAGACCATTCACTCGTCTAGCCCTTTGCTGTTTGGGGATTGGACATGGTCGGGCCGCTGAGGACGGGTAGGAGTGGATTTACTCATGTGCTTGTAGCAGTCGACAAGTTTACCAAATGGATCGAAGCCAAACCTATCAAGAATCTTGATGCCAGCACTGCTGTCAGCTTCGTTAGAGAATTGACATTCAGATATGGAGTTCCACACAGCATCATCACTGACAATGGATCGAACTTCGATTCTGACGAGTTTAGAGCGTTCTGCGCTTCTCAAGGCACACGAGTCAACTATGCTTCAGTGGCTCACCCACAATCGAATGGTCAAGCCGAAAGGGAGAATGGTCTAATCCTCAAAGGACTGAAACCCTGACTGATGCGTGATCTCAAACACGCAGCAGACGCCTGGGTCGATGAGCTTCCATCAGTTCTCTGGGGTTTGAGGACAACTCCCAATCGATCGACCGGGTGAACCCCTTTCTTTTTGGTCTACGGAGCCGAAGTTGTTCCGCCAAGTGACCTGCTCCACAATGCACCCTGAGTAGAACTCTTCTCTGAAGAAGAAGCTGAACAGGCCCAGCAGGATTCAGTCGATCTCTTAGAAGAAGAAAGAGAGATGGCATTAATCCGGTCGACCATCTACCAGCAAGAATTGCGTCGATTCCATGCCAGAAACGTGAAGGGCCGAGCTTTTCAGGAGGGAGACTTGGTTCTTCGAGTGGATCAACAGAAGCCACACAAACTTGCCCCTTCTTGGAAGGTCCCTTCATTATCACCAGAGTTCTCCACAATGGAGCATACCATCTTTACAATGTCGAACGTCAGAAAGACGAGCCACGAGCTTGGAATGCGGAGCTGCTCCGCCCCTTTTATACTTAAGTACTCACTTGCATGAGATGTAATAAGAAACACCTTTGTAGTTTATTTATCAAAGACAAGAGCTTTATAATCTTCCTAAACGATTGTTGTTGCTTTTGTTTCCGTTTGAAATCCCCCACTGGGTGACTTCGCTGCGAATCCATTTCGCCCAAGTCTGAAAAATCCTACCGAGTGGTGAGCAAGCCTCTCACTCGGAGGCTTAGCTGTGAATCCGTTTCACCTAAGTTCAAAAAAATCCTACCGAGTGGAGAGCAAGCCTCTCACTCAGAGGCTTAGCTGCGAATCCGTTTCGCCTAAGTTCAAAAAAATCCTACCGAGTGGAGAGCAACCCTCTCACTCGGAGGCTTAGCTGCAGTCAAGCACTCGCCTAAGTTTGAAAAATCCTACCGAGTGGTGAGCAAGCCTCTCACTCGGAGGCTTAGCTGCGAATCCATTTCGCCTAAGATCAAAAAAATCCTACCGAGTGGAGAGAAACCCTCCCACTAGGGGGCTTAGCTGCAGTCAAGCACTCGCCTAAGTTTGAGAAATCCTACCGAGTGGAGAGCAACCCTCCCACTTGGGGCTTAGCTGCAGTCAAGTACTCGCCTAAGTATGAAAAATCCTACCGAGTGGAGAGCAACCCTCCCACTCGGGGGCTTAGATGCAGTCAAGTACACGCATAAGTAAGAAAAATCCTAACGAGAGGAGAGCAACCCTCCCACTCGGGGGCTTAGCTTGATCAAGTACTCGCCTAAGTATGAAACATCCCACCGAGTGAGAGCAACCCTCCCACTCGGGGCTTAGCTACTTGATCAAGTACTCGCCTAAGTATGAAAATCCTACCGAGTGGAGAGCAACCCTCCCACTCGGGGGCTTAGCTAGATCAAGTACTCATAAGTATGAAAAATCCTCACCGAGTGGAGAGAGCAACCCTCCCACTGGGGGGCTTAGTTGATGTCAAGTACTCGCCTAAGTATGAAAAATCCTACCGAGTGGAGAGCAACCCTCCCACTCGGGGGCTTAGCTGCAGTCAAGTACTCGCCTAAGTACGAAAAATCCTACCGAGTGGGGAGCAACCCTCCCACTCGGAGGCTTAGCCGCAATCCAGAACTTGCCTAAGTATAGAAGCCATCCCTATCCGCAAGGACGACGAGGTGCAGGTCGACTGCAACCTTCTCCTTGGAGCTACCCCACAAGTACAATATTCGCTCCATCCCTATCCACAAGGACGACGAGCTGCAGGTCGACTACAACCTTCTCCTTCGGAGCTACGCCACAAGTACAACGTTCGCTCCATCCCTATCCGCAAGGACAACGAGGTGCAGGTCGACTGCAACCTTCTCCTTCGGAGCTACGCTATAAGTACAACGTTCGCTCCATCCCTACCTGCAAGGACGATGAAGCGCAGGACGATTGAAATCTCAAACACAAAGATTATTCTGAGTGAAGAAAATTCCACTCGAAGGTAAACGCAAGCATATTCAGAAATAAACCAAGTTTGGATAAATTCCTAAGGTTTCGGACGATGGTTCAAAAGTATTCGAGCATCAAGCCCGAAGCAGTTTAACGGTTACATAATCACTCGGCATCCCGAGGCAAATAAAGGTAAAGCTTAATTTTTTTCGATCGCGCATCAGGAGAAGGACTGGCTGGGTCGCAGAAACTGTCAAGGTCAATGCTGTCTGCAATGCGAGTGGCGGCGGCAAGAAAAGTGTGCATGAAGGACTGGAAAGTATGCTTATTCGTGTTTGCAACTTTAAGCTCCGCTAGCTTGTCTTCTTTGGCATCCTTGCGATGCTTTTCCGGACCGGAGAGCGAACAACGTCGGCACCACAAAGGAGCGGAGGACTTCTTCCATTCTTGCACACGCTCAGGGATTTGATTCAGTCGAGCCATCAGAGACTCGAGATCTTGAGACAATTCCGCCTGAGGCCAGAATTCTGCATCAATCCGGGTCATTGCAGCCTTTAGGCGAGCCAGATATGCAATTGTGCCATCCATGCGAGACTCCAACCGCAGCACATTCATTGCAACTTCATCCTTGACTGGACAGTTAATGGGGTCAAGACCCGTCTCGACCCGCCCAGTTTCCGCTTCAAAGTCTTGGCAAAATTCTGCACAATCGAGTGAATTATGAGTCGGCAACAATTAACATTATCGATCGACAGAAGGAAGACAGATTAATCGGTACCTTCAAGTTTCAGGACCAGTTTCGCAGCAAGTTGGCTCAGATAAGACTCTAATTCACCGATCTTGATCTTGAGGCTCCCAAGTTCGTCGGTCAGTTTCTCCTTGTCCTTCTTCAGTCTCTCGACCTCTTGGTTGGCGTCAGAAACAGCAGTCTTCAATTTGGAATTTTCCTCTTCTAACTTGCCAACTGAAGCAAGCTTCTTGTCAGCAAGCGTTGTCTTCTCGCGCGCCTCCTTCTGAGCTGCAGCTAGGTCCAGATCCTTCTGCTCCAAAGCCTGCTTCATTTTCTCTAAAGAAATAACATTCTTCAGACGGGCTTGGAGTTGGCGGTTTTCACTACATACATCCGCTCGAGTGGAGTCACTCGGTTCAAAAAAATGGAAAGGAAAAGTGCCGTGAGTGGGATAAACATTCGGCGATTGATTACCTCCCATGGCAGCAACTTCATCATGAGCACTGGAGATTCTTCTTGGCCAATTCCATATCAAGGTTTAGGCTGATTTGTCGCTTGTTCATTGCGCAGAGCTGAGCCCCAAGATCACAAGATTTCTCTGATCACAAGCCATATCGATGACAGATATAAAAAGACATCACAATGCTAGTTACTCTAAGACTACCACCGAATCAAACATTCAAAGGGCGGTCTGGGGATTACACAGTGGGTGCACTTAGCGTGCCCCCACTGATTCTGCAATAAAAAAGAGAAAAAAGGTTCTCAAACCACAGTCGACTGCCCGCAGTCACCTATGGTCTCGGGGACTACACCCGGTGGGTGCACTCAGCGTGCCCCCACTGGTTTCGATTCCACTCAGCATGGTCTGCCCAGTTCGAGTGGCAAAAAAGAGAGGAAAGAGGTTCTCATTCTTAGACCACAGTCGACTGCCCGCAGTCACCTATGGTCTCGGGGACTACACCCAGTGGGTGCACTCAGCGTGCCCCCACTGGTTTTGATTCCACTCGGCGTGGTCTGCCCAGTCGACTCGAGTCGACAAAAAGAGACATTCAGCATCAAAACAGCCACTCCCAAGTGGGTGGTCAGACAAGAAATATGGTCGATCGAAAAGACAACTAACCTGGACATTGGCTTGTAGTGCAGCTCCGGCGTTGAAGGCTACCTGACTAGCCTCATGCACCATTTTCATCTGTCCCATCACAAGATTCAATTGAAGAAGAGCTTCTTTGGCAGCAGCTGGTGGATCGTCTGGAGTTTGATATGTAGCGAAAAGTGATGGAGACAGAGCAATCGACCCCGAAGGGCAGTCAGTCGACAGCGAAACGGCGAAGGTGACGTTGGTTCGAGCCGGATCTATCGTCCGCTCGACCACCGGTCCAAGCGTCACATTCGACTGAGGAACCTGGACCTCAGGTGCCTTCCCGCCCAGGTCCCTGTCCTTCCTCCTCCTCCCTCTCAGCGGCACCTCTTCATCGTCGTCCGGAAGCACAACAACATCTCGTGGATCTGCAAAGAACAGAGAAAACCATGAAGATAACTGACGAATCATTCAGTCGACCAGACGAATTCGAATCGACCTGGCTTACTGGCTTTGGAGGTGACGGTGTCGTCAGCTTCCTCGTCAGCTGGAGTCTTGTCGATGTCCATGTCGGTCGCAGCCGAGGTCGGGCTACACAAATCCATCATCCATTCGGTCAGAACAAAAAGGCCGGTCGGAACAGAAAGAATTTGATCGCAACAAAAGAAATGATAAAGGCGTTTACCCAGAAGCAACGGGAACATCCATCTTAATCTTAGGCAAGGTCTTCCGAGCCTTCGATGGGTTAGCTTTGAGCTGCTTGGTGACCTTCTCGGTCAGATCCGGGCTCGGAGACTGAGTGCGCTTGTGAGATGGAGCACTCAACGCCATGGCCTTGCCGCGCCAGTTCACGGGGTCGTGCTTCTGCTTGGATCGACGTTCGGAGCGAGGCGGCGAGTCGGCTGCCTCCTCGTCTTTCGACTCGTCGCTCTCATCTTCATCGTCATCGGTTGGGGACTTCCACTTGCCGCTCTCCTCAGCACTGTCCTCGCCCTCTTGGTCTTGCTCCAGAGCTTGTTCACCATTGGGCATCGAATACATCTCCGTGTAGATCTGCAAAGCAAGAGACCAATCCTAAGTCAGTAGGAATAACAATCAGTCGGAAAATACGTTCAAAAAATCAGTCGTGATGACCAGACCTTATCTGGCGGGTTGCGTTCGCTGAAAGGGTCGACTCTCCTAGCGCCCCTGGGGTTGTCCTTATTCCTGATGATACCCATCAACCACTCGGCTATGTTTTTGGCCTCCACCTCCTCCGGATGAACCCGAGCAGTGTCACCAGCCCCGGAGTACATCCACATGGGATGGTCACGAGCTTGGAGAGGCTGGATCCGCCGACTGAGAAACACCTCGAGCAGATCCATGCCAGTGACACCCTGGTTGATCAGTTGTACCACTCTCTCAAGTAGCATGCCCGTCTGCCTTCTCCGCATCGGTCACTTTCAAGGAAGATGGAGTTTGAACTCGGTCAAAGAGAAAGGAGGAAGCCCGGTCGGCGGCACGGGGTTGCGAGGTCCTGGCGATGGGAACCAGGTCGACTGCCAGCCCCTTACCGACCCAGGAAGAGTCATCGGAGGGAAAGAGCTCCTTTTCCTCTTCTGAATGCCCAGGCCCCCACACATCTGAATGACATGGGTTTTCTCATCTTTTGAGTTTGCTTTCTTCACAGTTTGGGATCGAATGGTAAAGATGTGCTTGAAAAGACCCAGTGCGGTCGGCACCCCAGGAAATTCTCACACATGGAGACGAACGTAGCAAGATATGTGATAGTATTGGGAGTGAAATGGTGGAGTTGGGCCCCAAAGAAATTCAGGAATCCCATGAAAGAAGGGATGCGGGGGAAGCGAAAAACCACGGTCGACGTGGGTGGCGAGCAGGACACACTCACCCGACTGCGGCTGTGGCTCCATTTCTCCCCTCGGCAGGCGCTCAGACTTATGGACGATCAGCCCCAGCTCGGCCATATTGTCCAAGTCCTCCTGTCGGAGCGAGGATCGGAACCAATCTCCTTGGATCCAACCCGACGGCAACCCCGAGCGCGACGAAGACCCCCGATTCACCTTCTTGCCCTTCGCCGCCCCCGTCGCTTTCTTCGCACGCTCCAGCGCCGCCGTTTTGTCCTTCCCCATAGCGGCGGAGTGACGACGTCGAGAGTGGATGGTCTGGGCGGAGCAGAGTCGCGAGAGGAAGAAGAAGGGAATGAGCACGCACTGTGCAAACGCTTCGGTCTCGCCGCTTTTAAGGGCCTACTTCTGAGTGGCTGACGCGTGGGCCCGAGCAGTCCTGTCAAATCTCCCCAACAGTTGCACACGGGATACGTGGCGAAAAAGGTGGCGCGGTAATCGAAAAGTCATATTTATCTACTCCACTTACATGGACGCTCACTTTGGCGCTCCTACCAAAATTTCGAATCCCAGGAAATCCGGGATCCTCTGCAACCGATCACGCCAAAGATTTCGTGTCAGAGATTTCTATCGACGAATGTGGTGGTATAAACTAGTCGGTAATTTCTGAATCAATCAAGGCGACTGAAACGAAGCTGAAGTTCTATCAACTAGCCTCTACTCGGAGATATAGATGGAACAATCAAGAGTAAAAGCAAGGTCAACTCCGTCCTTCTGTTTCACTCAAACCTCGCTCCATTCGGGGGCTAATGATGTAGACGTAAACCTAGGGTAGGGTAATATGCCTGACCTACACATCCTACCCAAGGTCCTAGTCCTAAGGACAAAGAAGTTCAAGTATCAGAAGAAGGGATCCAGTAAAGGTGTCGAGTGAAGTCCACTCGACCTACCATCCACTCGGAGATCTCACTTTATCCAGGTCACTCGACCATCAAACCACTTTACGACGATAAGAAGACCTAAAGCGGTCAAGACAACAGCGATTAGAGCATTCACTCAGATACTTAATGACCATTTGCAGCATTTCAATACATGCGTTACCTGTAACGCCACCTCTTTATGTACATTTATCCCTGTGTAACGGAGGGGAGCTGGGGTCCTGGAGCACTCTATATAAGCCACCCCCGTCCTCTGGGACAAGGGTTTGCACCTCCTGTAACACACATGCGTATAATCCAGTGGACCGCCTCCGGGCTCCGAGACGTAGGGCTGTTACTTCCTCCGAGAAGGGCCTGAACTCGTAAAACCAGCGTGTACAACTCCTCCATAGCTAAGATCTTGCCTCTACATTCCTACCCCCCTATTCTACTGTCAGACTCAGAACCACGACAGTGCCCCCTGGCCACGTATATAAAGGAGGGAGAGGAGGAGGCCCGCGACCAGGAGGGGCGCGCCATAGGGGGGTCCAACTAGGATTCCCAATCCTAGTTGAACTCCCCTTTCTTTTCCAAGAGGGAGAGAAAGGGAAGGAGGAGGAGAGGGAGAAGGAAAGAGGGGGGCGCCGCCCCCTCCCTAGTACAATTCGGACTTGCCATGGGGGGCACCCCTTGCGGCCCTCCTCTCCTTTCCACTAAAGCCCATGAAGGCCCAATACTTTCCCGGAGGGTTCCGGTAACCTCCCGGTACTCCGAAAAATATCTGAATCACTCCGGAACCATTCCGATATATCAATATTTACCTCTCGACCATTTCGAGACTCCTCGTCATGCATGTGATCTCATCCGGGACTCCGAACAAACTTCGGTCATCAAATCACATAACTCATAATACAAATCGTCATCGAACGTTAAGCGTGCGGACCCTACGGGTTCGAGAACTATGTATACATGACCGAGACACATCTCCGATCAATAACCAATAGTGGAACCTGGATGCTCATATTGGCTCCTACATATTCTACGAAGATCTTTATCGGTCAAACCGCATAACAACATACGTTATTCCCTTTGTCATCGGTATGTTACTTGCCCGAGATTCGATCGTCGGTATCATCATACCTAGTTCAATCTCAATTCTTGGCAAGTCTCTTTACTCATTCTGTAATGCATCATCCCGCAACTAACTCATTAGTCACATTGCTTGCAAGGTTTATAGTGATGTGCATTACCGAGAGGGCCCAGATATACCTCTCCAATACACAGAGTGACAAATCCTAATCTCGATCTATGCAACTCAACAAACACCTTCAGATACCCCTGTAGAGCATCTTTATAATCACCCAGTTATGTTGTGACATTTGATAGCACACAAGGTGTTCCTCCGGTATTCGGGAGTTGCATAATCTCATAGTCAGAGGAACATGTATAAGTCATGAAGAAAGCAATAGTGGTAAAACTAAACGATCATTATGCTAAGCTAACGGATGGGTCTTGTCCATCACATCATTCTCTAATGATGTGATCATGTTCATCAAATGACAACACATGTCTATGGTCAGGAAACTTAACCATCTTTGATTAACGAGCTAGTCAAGTAGATGCATACTAGGGACACTCTGTTTGTCTATGTATTCACACATGTACTAAGTTTCCGATTAATACAATTCTAGCATGAATAATAAACATTTATCATGATATAAGGAAATATAAATAACAACTTTATTATTGCCTCTAGGGCATATTTCCTTCAGCCGGATAGTCGACCTCGTAGAGGAGGCGTGCCTCCTTCTCGTGGAGATGGCGGCGGCCGAAGCCGTTCGCCGCCGCGGCGTCGCCGGGGTACCTCTCAGCCATTGCTCGTCAGCGGGAAGAGGGGGTAGTGTTGCTTTGTGTGGCGATACGAGGCGAGGTGTGGCGACTATGGCGTTCACCGGCGGGGAGATCGGCTTTTATAGCCGAAGCGGGGCGGTGAGAGCCTGCATGCCGGGCGATGCGTGGCGGGAGCGGGCGGGACACACGTTGGTGGCGCCTTCATTGCGCCGCCCGTGAGGCATCAATGGAGGCTGACCGGAGCGGTAGCCTTGGCATTGATTCTCGCGGGAACCGAGGCGATGAGGACGACGAAGTGACGTCTCGCTGACTCAGCGGACCCAACCCCGTTCGCGCCAAAAACGCGTTCCCCGGCGCCCCCAGGCGACCCCCAGCGCGCCGGGTTCGGCCTGGGCCCGCCGGCGCCAGTTTCGGCCCAAATCGGCGAAAAACGGGCTCCTACGGTGCGACTGGGCCGTTTTTGGGCGCCGACAGCAAAAAAGCGCCTGGGAGGGCTGTTGGAGGCGCGGTTGGAGATGCTCTTAGACAGTAGCAAGTGGTGGGATTAGGTGTAGTGCATGTGTCGTTCAGCAATGTGTCATCCGTGAAGTACTTTCGTTCATGAAAAAAGATTCAACTTGGTTCTTATCTCTCTTGAATCCAGATTGTTCTAGCCTCTTTTTATTAGAGTATCGAATAAGCATGTGTATAGATGCTTCTAGAACACGTGAGATGGTAGAGTTAGGGATTCCATTAGAAGGCCAAGTGGCAGAATCCTATGAGTTGAAAACTTTATCCAACAGATGATAATGCTCGGATTTGCCATCTCTTGACCGTTAGATGGGCATATCCAACGACTAATATTTGAAGTTATTAGCACACTATATAGTCATATAGACATACAGATATAGATATAGATATAGATACCTGCCATCCATCGGGCCGGGTCTACCAAAGCCCGATACAGAAAACCTAGGCCTGAGCCCGGCCCGGCCGTCGGGCCTAAAATTCCGGCCCAAGCCCGAACATCACACAAAAAGCTCGTCGGGCCTCTTTCTCAAATTGCAAATACGACAGGCTCAAGCTCGACCCGGCCCGGCCATCGGGCTCAAAATCTAGGCCCAGGCCTGGCCCGTGGGCAAGGTCGGGTCGGGCTTTTTCAGGGCTTCCCGGGCCAGGCTGCCCATGGCCAGGTATAGCTACAACCCACTAGGCAGTGGGCACTGCAGGCTGCTGCACTGGGCACCGGGTATGTGCGCCATCACGCGTGGCAGTGGGAGCCGTGGACGCACGGCGAGGATGGGCGAGGTGGGGAAGGGAGTAGGGTTGTCTCCCCCGCCCCTCGGACTAGTGGCAGAGCTAGCAAATTGCTAAAGCCATGGCACATTATAAGCTAAAGTAATATTTTGGCCTTCCAAAATCCACAAGTATCATATTTATCAAAGTATGCTCAATTATGAGATTTGAACAAACATAATTTATATCCACACAGTCTTTGGTAAATTGCATATGTTTTTGTTAAATTACAAAAAAATAAATCACCTAATTATCACGTGCCGTCAGCAGCCCTCGTTGACAGTTTGGTGCTAGACGCGGCTTTGCACAGGTCAAACACTTGGCAGTGATGTTGGCACTGCTACTGTGGATGACCAAGAGCCACCGTCCGCTGGAGACGGAGTGAAATTTCCACGGGAGGAGCCGCAGTCTAGGGGCTTGCACTTTCGAGTGTACGTGACCCTCGCCCGCCTTGCCCTTCGGTGTAGTGGCCAGCTGCGCACCAACACTCTTGCGGATTACTGTTCATCGGTGCCCTCTGGCAGTCTGCCCTCCACCCAGTGGCCAGATTGTCTTCAAGACCAGAGTACCGAGCTAGGGTTTGGGCGTGCCGCGCGAGTGCCTGTTCCCATCACCCCGAGTTCCTCGTCCCGTCCACTTCCACCGTCCCGTCTCATCATTCTGACGTATAGTGGGCCGCAGTGGCGAAGCCACTCATCAGCTGGGTAGTCAATTGACTACCCAGCTTTTTGATGAAACTAGCATATGCTTGCAAAAATGATGAATTTTTTTGTTTAAATTTATATACTTGACTACACAATTTGAAAATGACTACACAAGACTGCAGTTCTGGCACCACCACTGATGGGCCGGAATTTTCAAGTCCAGTTGTAAATGCTCTTATAACGCAGCGGAAATACACACGTGCGCACAAATCGTAAAATCGTCTGCATCAACGGCAATAGACGTGACGGAGACTTTGCTAAATCTGACTTGAGTGAGATGTAACAAAACCGTATTAAAATTCTTTCACTTGGTGCCAAATTTGTTTCAATCCACTGAAAATGTCCATATACCCCGGCCCGTATACAATCTTCTCCCAACTCAAAGTCAAGCTGCAACTCCTTGCAGCTCGCATGCTCAAGAAGTGCCCATGAAACACCGACAGGCGACAATACCATTGGAAATACGGAGTAAGAGGCATATCAATACCATGTGCCGTGCGTGGTCGATCAAAGCACGTAACCGGAGAACGATAAAAATATTTTGCCGCCGGTGGGGGCAAACAGCAAACTGCGTCAAGCCGTCCGAGCGCGACCGCGAGATGCATCGCCGCCGGCATGGCGCGATAGGATATTCGGCGCGTCCGCGTCAGGTTCACACGATGCTCCGCCGCGCGGCCATTACTCCCTGTCGCGTCTGCGCGGGCGACTTTGATGCGGTAGGTGAAGATGCTTCCGCACCGACGAGGAACGCTTCGCCGCCGGGTCCAACAAGGTCCCGTGGCTCGCCTAAACGGTCAATTGCGTTTCTCCGATTCCCCAGCTTTTTTGTTTTTTCCTTACGCCAACTCCACCGCACCATCCCAAACGGACGTCCGGTTTGGCCGGAATTTGTTTCTTTGGGGCGCCGATGGGTTCGCCCGTGTCGGCTTTGTTATATGGGTCGTGCGTGCGCCCATCGCGTGGCCGCACCCCAAATCATGTCTGGGGTGGACGTGAATAAAAAAATATAAAAACTAGAATGAAATAACTAAAAAATTAAATAAACGCATTTAAAAAAATATAAAACATATATAGGGGTCGGTCACAAAACGGCCCAGTTTTCACGGCCACTTAAAAGGCCCAGTTTCATAATTAACATATAAAAACAGAAAAAAAAACGCCTCCCTGCGCTCCTCGCGCGCTTGCGCATGGGCGTCGCCGTCTTCATCGGGCCCGGTCGCTGCTGCCGCCGACGAGGTCGGCGTAGGCGGCGGCGTCCCACGGTGGGGCGAGTGCGTGGTAGACGCGGCGGCCGGACGGCGGAGGTGCTGCGCACCACCTCCTCCCGTGGCGGACGCCTCCCGCTCCGGTGATCGCGACGGAGTGGCGCGCCGCCATGCCCACGCCGCGGCCATCTCCGGAGTAGCGGCAGACCAGGCCCACTCGATCCCAAAGAATGCTGGAAGGCGGCCGATCGCTCCTCCTCCATGGCGTCCTCCTCCTCCTCCGTCCAAGGCCGCCATCTGCAGCCCGGAAGGCCACGTCGCCGGCGGTAGACAGTGCAATGGTCTCCTCCAAGTCGTCCCATTGCCGCTCGTCGTGGGTGTACATGGAGTCGTCCATGACACGCTGCATGAGTCGGGCCTCCTCCTCCGCTATCATGCGAGGAGGTGGAGGTGGTGACGGAGAAGGGGAAGGCGACGGCAGCGTAGGCAGCGCGCCAGACGCTGCCGCGCACCTCTCGGCGTGGCCGCCGCAGCCGACACCGTGCCGGGCGGCGGCATGACGCCTTGCGCGTGTCGTGTTTCGTCCGAGCCACGTGTCCCACGGCCGAAGTCGGGGCCATACCGCTATCGTAGAACAAAGTCGTCGGGGAGGAGGCGGCGGCGCTCGATCTCATCATGGCCTTGCGCTTCGCCCGGCTGACAGAGGGATCGGGGCCGGCCGGCGCCGAGGTGCCACCCGTTGGGGAGGTGGGACGTCACTCCATGGAACCGGGCGCTCGTGTCCCAGACCTCGGTACACGCCCGCCGCGAGGTATCGCTGCCGCTGCCGGGCGGGCCTAGGGTTGATGGTGAAGGGCCGGGCGGGGCTCGACGGGAGGCGCGCGGAGACGCGGGCTCCTTCTTCTTCACGGAGCTGGCGGCGCCCGAGGAGCCGGCCCCACGGTCGTCTTGGCCCTTGCGGTTCCGAAGCCCATGGCGAAAGGGCGGCCGGGCGAGCTCGAGGACGGTGGAAAGGCTAGGGTTCGCGGGGGTTCGAGGAGGTTGCGTGGCGTGGGGCGGTGTGACGACCCGTCCACGCTTCCCACTTAAAGAAGAACGGCGACCGTTCGACGTGTGGATGACAGGTGGGGCCGCCCGCTAGTGCGCATTGATGTGGGCGGGTGGGAGGTAGGTGGCCGCCTGTCATGTGGCCCGACACGAACAAGGCGCGCGTCCGTTTGGTGTCCGCCGCGACCCAAACCCGACGCAAATTTGCGTTCGAAATGGGTCGGCCCGGACACGAAACGGACAAGATAGATACGGGCTGTCGCGCGCTGGGCCGCCTCGTTTGTCCCTGCCCCAAACGGACAGGGCCGGACATGATATGATCGCGCAGTGGAGTTGGCCTTATTCCCTGGCCAGCGTTTTCCCCCTTGATTCCCTGCTTTAGTGCTTTTACCATCTTCTGAGCCAGAAAGGACACGAATTTGATTGACACGGTCATTATTCGTTTTCCTTTGGTGGTCATCGGTTGATTGCTGCAGTAGTGCATTATCTCGTATCTTTCTTTGATAATGAACCACTTGTCCTGTAGTATTCTCTGTTTTGTTTAGTCGTAGGTGGACTGTTTAGTTAGTGGCTTAGTGCACACAGGGAGCAGGAGAATCTACAACCGCGGACAGCAAATCCAATCTCTCAGAGGCCCGCCGACATTATCAGGCACATTCGCAGGGTCACTTTTTGAATTTGCTCATCTACACCCGAATGCATCATACTAGAAACATTAAATTCATACAAAAGCACGCACACGCACATCCACGTTCTACGTAGATCAAACAACTTATGCTACCCTAATCCTCATCAAAGGTGTTCACTATTTCCGTGCCCGGCTCCGGGTACATGGCCGGCAGCCGTAGCTCCGGCTCTTCAACCTTCGCCTCAAATTCGACGAAAAGCGCGTCGGTTGCCGCCCGCTCCTGTGGGATGAACTGCCGGTTGACCTCCACATAAGCCTTATCCTGGATGGACTCCAGGATGGCCTGCTGCTTCGTCATCTTGTCCACTTGGGCAACCGCGAACTTTGCCTCTGCAGCCTCTATGTTGAAGCCCGGAGCTGACACCAGCTCCTCCTCCTGCTGTTGTGCCTCATCCTCCTCCGGATCCGCCATCGCCATCGGAGCCGGTTGCTACTCCTCTCCGCCCTCCTCATCCGGCTCTCCGGAGGCAGCCCTCTCGTACCGGCGCTCCGGCGTGAGCATAGCATACGTGTCTATCTTTTTGCCGAACCATGGCGAAACCGGAGAGCATGGAAAGAGCGGCGGAGCGGGAGAGAGGAGGTGGATGGGCTTGGGTTGGCGACGCGGAGAGGGACGAGGTGGATGTGGCTAGGGCTGGGCGACGTCGTCCTGCTTAAATAGCCGAATTTGGCCTCGAACGGCGAGCCAGGGCGGCGCTACGCGACGTTCACATCACCCACCGAAGGAAACGTCCATCGGACTGTCGGGTTTCCGGACGATTCTGTGTGGGACTCAATTGTCAGTCCAACGTGACGGACGCGCCCGGACGCCCTATTTCCGTCCTAAATTTGGTCTGGACATGAGGGACGCCAATCAATCCGGGTGTTTGAGGCCCATATGAAGAGCTCGTCTGGGTCATTTTTTCATGACCGGTCCGTCCGTCCGGATGTTTGAGCTCGTACCACCTCTTGCTCGGAGGCTCTCTGCCTGACCAAGTCTGGAACGGGTTTTATGTCTTGAGACCGTCACCATGCTCGTTTAGACCCAACTTCCGGTCAAGCAGACGAGTTTTTTCAGTGATCGCCAGGCCAAGACGATCAACGTCATAGCATTAAACGCCTTGGCCGGGGGTTTCGAGAGATATGCCAACAAGTGTACTGCTATCGTAGGGTAGGAACCAGCGGCTACTACGGAGAGACGGGACAGATGAGGCCAAGCTTCACAATGAGAAACGGATCCACCAAGAGGCATCATTCATCTGCATTCTATATGGGCTAACGAAGATGAAAAATTAGACCAAACCTCTGGCGATGCGAAACGGATCGGTCGCAGCGGCACCGCGTACACACCATTGGTAGTCTTCTCAAGCTCACGCTCACGCTCACGTTCGTAGTTCGCCAAAGACGACGACACACATGCACCGCTAGTCTTCTGAAGCTCACGTGCACTAATCTGCACACAAGAGAAAAAAAAAGGAAATAGAAGCTGAAACGAAATTGCTGGGAGGCCAACGCGGATGGATGAGGCCAGGCACACTTCCCTAGCAAGGCTGGGCTGGGGATAGCGGGGCAGCGTGCGTTACCGGAGGCAGCAACGACGGACCCGGGTCCACTCCGGCCGCGCCCGTACCAACCGGCTCACGCCACGTGTCCCACCAGCCCGTGAAGCCGTGAACCGTCGCCGCTACTCGCAGACGAAGACCGCGGGGCTCCCGGCGAAATGACCAAAACAGCCGCACCACGTTCCTCCTTTAGCCGCAAAGCAGGGACAAAATCGTAACTGCACGGCCGATTCCCTCCTACCCCCCACTTGGCCATCACTGCTCGCGTGCCTGTCACGCGCGTCCAAATGGACCGCCGCCCCACCGCCGGATCGCCCAAGATCGACGGCCGAGAGGCGCCCTCCCAGAACCTTCCCTTGACCCCTGCGCCGGCGATATAAACCCCCGGGGGAGCTTGGCTTCCATTCGCCCCATCCCCCTCGCTGTCTTTTTCTTCACTTCCCCCTCGCATTCTCCTGCCCTCCCCTCCTGATCGGAGTCTCAGCCGCGGCAGCCATGGCGAAGACCTACCCCGTTGTCAGCGCCGAGTACCAGGAGGCCGTCGAGAAGGCCAGGCAAAAGCTCCGCGCCCTCATCGCCGAGAAGAACTGCTCCCCGCTCATGCTCCGCCTCGCGTAAGCGCCCCCCCTCTCCTACCCGCGCGCGTTCGGATTATCGACGGAGTGTTTTTTTTTTGCCTTTTTCATGGCCTGATCTGTTGTCGTCGCGCAGGTGGCACTCCGCTGGGACCTTCGACGTGTCGTCCAAGACAGGCGGCCCGTTCGGGACGATGAAGAAGCCGGCGGAGCAGGCGCACGCCGCCAACGCGGGCCTGGACATCGCCGTGCGGATGCTCGAGCCCATCAAGGAGGAGATCCCCACCATCTCCTACGCTGATCTCTACCAGGTTCGACGCGAGTTCGGTCAGATCTGGTTGACAGTACCCATTCGGTCCACTGGATGTGGTTTCTGATGATTCATTTCTCCTGCGTGCAGCTTGCGGGAGTTGTCGCGGTGGAGGTGTCCGGTGGGCCCGTGATCCCCTTCCACCCAGGGAGGGAGGTGATATTTCTTAACCTTGGTTAACTTTGCAGTTTCCTCAGGGTTTTAGTCAGGGGACAGTGTGGGTAGGTTGGTGGTGCCGAGTTTAAGGCTTTAACTAGCAGTATTCTTGTCATAATGTGATTTCGTGTTTGGGTTGGTGGCTCTTGGTACAAGCGACTACATTAGTCTATGTCCGGCGGCTAATTTGTTTGACACCACCTATATTTTTATTATTTCGTGGAACACCACGGAGTTGTATGATCCTGACGCTCGGCCTAATTAGTGGTTTTGGTGGGCGGCAATGTTTGTGCTGTCTTGACTTGATGTGCTTGCTATCTCACATTTAGAGCTATAATATCCTCTAGTGTACGACAATTAATTAGTTACTGTAATGTTTATTGTACATCACGTATTGTGGCATTCAGTTCTCATTCTGTATATGCAATCTTTCTAGTCTAGGTATTAGTTATTGTTGGCTCACATTTTTGTCAAGCATTCACCAAAATCGTAGTAGAATTATGCTGTTAGAGTTTCCTGCCACGAATAACTCTAGAAGGATGTGGTTGCTATGTTCGTGATGGTAATGCCATTACAGGCTTCAATGAAATAGAAAGGGCCAAGCAAACAAAATTAATCTTATTTTTATTCTAGTTAGAACTTTTTTTGCGTGCATTCGGGAAGACCAAGTTATGATACTTATGCTGTGATATGTGATAATCGATGAGCACTGAGTGCTCTTGGTTATAGTTTTTTTTTTGTAATTGTTTAGCTGAGCACATTTTATACTTAATATGTGCCTTTTACAGGACAAGCCTCAGCCCCCACCTGAGGGTCGCCTCCCTGATGCTACCAAGGGTACCATTCTAACCCTCACAACATTTTTCTAACTATAGAAAAGACGTATTCACTATGGAACAAATATTTATAATTAATACTGTCGTGAAACGATTGTAAATTGAATTCATGCTTTGATTGCTTACTTATTTCCAATATCCGTTTGCTCACTAAAGAAGGCTTCTTCCTTAAACTAGGCAGTTGAACCATATTCTGTTTCACACATATATGAAGTACTCCCTCTGTTCCCAAATAATTGTCTTTCTAGCCATCTCAAATTGACTACAATATACGGATGTATGTAAACATGTTTTAGAGTGTAGATTCACTCATTTTGCTCCGTATGTAGTCATTTGTTGAAATCTCTAGAAAGACAATTATTTAGGAACGGAGGGAGTATTAATTATGTAGTACATGTATACAATTTGCGCAGTCCAGTCTATGCTAGTTTTCCCTTTTAGCAATTGTGACATGGTGTGTATGTGCATGAAAGTACCTTTTACTTTCACTAATGATTTCCATTCCTTACCGCTCACCCAGGTTCTGACCACCTAAGGCAAGTCTTCGGCAAGCAGATGGGCTTGAGTGATCAGGATATTGTTGCCCTCTCTGGTGGCCACACCCTGGTTAGTTTGCACATTTGCTCAATCTGCTTTCATATTATATACCTGGATCGTTGTATGCATGCATTGACATTGTTTTCTTGTGTTTTTCTTTTTCTATAGGGAAGGTGCCACAAGGAGAGGTCTGGCTTTGAGGGACCCTGGACAAGGAACCCTTTGAAGTTTGACAACTCTTACTTCACGTAAGTGGTTCACTAGTACCTTGATTTCCCCGCACTCGGCGCACGACATTTGTTGGTGATTACATAGTGAATCTGTATTTATGTTACTACAGGGAGCTTCTGAGTGGTGACAAAGAGGGTCTTCTTCAGCTTCCAAGTGACAAAACCCTGCTGACTGACCCTGTCTTTCGCCCTCTTGTGGAGAAATATGCTGCGGTATGTCTCCCATCAGCGTCCACTTCACTGGTTGTAGTAGATATAAGCAGCACCAGGATGCTGATTATTATTTTCCCGTTAATTCTGATAGGACGAGAAGGCTTTCTTTGAGGACTACAAGGAGGCACACCTCAGGCTCTCCGAACTGGGGTGAGTGGTCGTCGTGTATTCTCTTGGGCATTGATAGTATCTTTCGTTAATGCGACTGTCTTATCGGTTACCCTTTTGAACTGTGAATATAGGTACGCTGAAGCATAAGAGGCGTGTCTACTACTGCTGCTACTATGTCCGATCAGAGTGATCTTGTTCTGCGTCTAGACTAGGGGTCAGTATGAACCAGCAGACTGCTAAGTAATCTTCTCTGTAATAATGTCCGTTGGCTTGAGGCCATACCTTGTACGCTCTCAGTGGTTTGGTGTGCCGTTGCACTCGGTTGCCTTATGCCACAGATCTATCGTATGAAATGCAGTAGTGACTTTGAATGGTACCTTGCGCATGATCTTTATGTGCATTTTATTTTTGAGATGCCCTCGATTTCAGTCGCAATATTGCTTAGGTTTCGTTACAGGATCAAAGATACTGAAAACCGCATAGTTGGGATAGCTATTGTTGTTTGCCGACTCTTCACATTGTCAGCAACCCAATTTTATGGCTTTGAAGTTATGTCTAGCTCTGCTTGTCGAGACCGTCTCGTCTCAACCGTCCCCAGCCCCCCGGGTCGCTCGCACGGGTGACTTTGGAGGCCACCCTGCCACCAAGCTCGCCACCGCCACCCTAGCCGACCCACCGTCGCCGGAGAAGCCATAGATGTTCCCTCCCCATAACCTATGGTTGTCTTCCACCTTGTCGATTTGCAGCGCACTCGCCAGATCCGCCTCTGGTGTGGCGTTGACTTGGTGTGCAACGACGGGCCTGCAGCGTTGGGCATGATCACATCTCGCCATGGTGCCGGTCTTGCTGAGCTCCTTCTCTAGCCATGGTTGTGTGTGTGGAGTTAGTTGGAGCGTTTGGATCCGTGCAAGGGCCAGAGGTCGCGACCACCCAACAGTGGTCGGTAAAGGCCGCGATGGTCCGGGGCATGGTTTTGGTGAATAGGATTCGATCAAGGCAAGTGACATGAGAAGCAATCTATGGACATGGAGGATATGGTTGTGCGGCAGCGGGGGAAGGACTTCTGACCCAGCACATGTAGCTGCGGAAATATTGGAAAAATGGTGGTGATAACCGATTGACTTTGATTTGGTGGTGCTTCTGAAGTACCTGTTATCAAGTTTCGAGGTAAAAACCCTAGGTTCGACCCTTGTTGGTTATACCTGACAATGTTGATGCTTTTGCATTGTTACCGTGTTGAAGCATTGCTCAGATATGTTCAGACTTGTTCCTAAGGGTGAAAACTTAGAATCTGGCTTTTGGTGGTGGATCCAGTGACGGCAGAGCTTGAGTGTCGTTTACTTTCCAGGTGTTGCTACCGAAGAACCTTGTTGTCTTTATGGTATCAAGAGATCGTTGGTGCGGAGATGGTCGTTGATGTAGTTGGTTGATTTTTCCTTTTCCTCACTGCATAGATTTGGTCTTGTATGACTTTGCTATTTGTTGGCGTGTTTATTTATATGTGCACATTGGTGTTGGTTGTATGCATCTTAACTATGTAGAAGCCGGATGTGTATTTATTGTGTTTGTATCAGCTTCATGCTCCATTTTAAGGTAATAAAAAGTAGTACCGATGACTATTATTCTTGGAGGTTTTAAATAGCCGTAGTGCCCACAAGAAGGGGTGAGCCACATGCATGACTATTCTTGCCTGCTGGACCACCAACACTTCATTCTTGGACCTCGCTTTTGAATATTTTGACTCTTCCATGCTATGTCTTAGGAACCTTTTCAATATGGTTCGGATTGCTAGCTCCCGTTCATAGTTCTGCTACAGACGATACACATCTGTCTAAAACTCAGTCGACTGAGACTTCATGAAATTTCAATCGAGTTACGTCGGCGTAGTTGTGGTGTTGCAAGCGGCATGGCTGAATGCTGCAAATAGCAATGAAAAATGTTGCGACAATACTACCAGCAATGACAACATATGCTACAATCATTTCGACTAAAAATGCTACTTCCTCCGGTCCTTTTTAGTCTGCGCTTAAGAAAAATCCATTTTTCCCGTAATGCTCTGCGTATTGGCGTGTTTCGGCTGTTCTTTCCAACTTTGCCCCTCCTTTACGTTCGCTCCCACGCGTGCCCGCGGTTACTCCCGTCTCTCTCTGCTATGCTGTTACGCACGTCTTTCGCGTCTTCCCAAGGCAGCCAGCCGCCTACCTCTTCCTCTCCTCTCGTCATACGCCATGCAACAGGTGAGAGATTGGCACGGATGCTGAGAAGATTTTGTGAAGAGAGAGACACTAGTGCAGAACCGGGCTATATCACCGGTTCGTAAGGCCTTTTAGTGCCGGTTCTGCAACCGGCACTAAAGGGTGGGGACTAAAGGTCCCCCCCTTTAGTACCGGTTATGCACGAACAACCGCTAAAGGGCCACCATGTGGCACGAGCCAGCGACGGGGGCGGGGAGCCCTTTAGTACCCTTTAATTTTGTGTTTTCCATTTAATTCTTTCTCGTTTGTTGGTGTTTTATGATACTACATATTATACACGTTATATACATACATATATATATATATATATATATATATATATATATATATATATATCATCGAATGTCTCACAACCACTACCATTCACACATACACATGTATATATACAATTACGTATATACAATTTCTCCTACATGTTGGCTTCGTAGCCAGTGGCATTTGCCTTGGTGCCTTCGGAGCACGATGACAATTGGGAGTGGTTCATGGGGGCGGTAGCGGGTAATGGTATTCTCCTTTGGGATCTATGACCTGGTCGAGCAAAAATCCCGCTATTTCCTCTTGAAGTACTCGTATGCGCTCCGTTGGTAGGAGCTTCTCCCGCATCTCATTGAACTTTTCAGAAGGAGATCAATATGCATGTATTAGTTGTGTGATTAGATTCACCCTGTGCATTCGGTTTATTCGGTTTACATGGTTCGGTTTATACGGTTTTTCGGGTTGTACGGTATTAATACTTTGGTAAATACGGTATAAAATTAAAATACGGTTCGGTTTCGGTATATACCAGATTTTTTCGGTATGGTTTCGGTATATACCGTAAAAACCAAAGTTGACGCGAATTTGAAAATGACATAATAATAATTTGCAAATTTATGACTCAAAACACATACTATTTTATACAAATAGTACATGCCTATATATATATAAGTATATATGGATGCATTGATCCATCTGTTGATGGTTATGGACGGGCTTAGCATTAAAAAAAGAGAAAAATGACTATGTTACAAGAAATTTTTACATGCTTAGTAGTGAATTTGACTCATGTATAAGAAAAATGACAACTTGTATGGTTGTTCATCTCAAGAAATATTAATTTTTTTTTTACTTTGGTTTATTCGGTTAACTGCTCGGTTTTCGGTATATACCATAAAAACCAAAGTTCAAATCGGTATGAAAAGTTCATACCATACCGAAACCAGAAACCATAAAAACCATAAAATCGGTTCGATTCGGTTTATTTTCGGCATGGTTTTTTGGTTCGGTTTTCAAATGCACAGAGTGAGATTAGATATCGATAATGACGTAAAAATTGTGAATAGTTTTCTGGCAGACCTACCCATAGCTGTCTATCAGATCTGCTCCTTTCGGACACCATCATGCGAATGTTCTCGCAAACGTAGTATGCACACAGTTTAGTCCCCGACGCCTACTTCAGGGCCTTTACGAGAATAGAATTTAATCAGATAATAATTAATCAAGCATGATAATTATAATGGTATTGAAACAAGAATTGAAGAGATGGTAGCTAGCTAGTACTACTTAATTACTTACCTTGGATTGATACCAAAACAGATTTTTTTGCCATTTGCCTGGAGTCACGCTGATGAACTTTTCCCAAGCCCCGCCCGCCGGCAAAGAAAATGAATAAATGAGTTATTAAATAGTTGATATCAGGAAATGACGAACTAAAGAGGCCGACATATAGTTAATAATGATTGAAATTACCTGTCGACTATCCTCTTCAAGATTAAGTAGTCACTTTGTTTTTTAAGTAGTGAGTCCAGTACTTCAACTTTTCCTTCTTCAACTTTAATGATTAACAAGATCCAGTGGTAACTGCATGCGCACACGTTTGCATGTCTTAATTAAGCGGGCATGTGCATAACACTCATCAACTATACCCTAAACCCTATACACTTAATTAAGTAAGCAAAAACAGAATTTGTAGTACAAGACAGTGTGACTCACAGGAAGTTATCAGGAAGTAGTATATCTTCATTGGTATTGAGGCGCTTCAAGAACTCTAGCATGTTTTTCTCTACATCTTTTTTATAATATTCCATTTTCCACATGTCTTCATTAATGGTATTTGGGTCAATGAACCCAATGCCATAGTGTCCATCTTTTTTCATTTCATACATCTTCATCCTGCATAATACCACATAAAAGAATACAGTGAGGATAATTACGGGTAATGATCGATCAATGAGCACTACAGCTAGCTTGAGACTTCAATTACAGAAAGAAATCACTTACAGACAATAGCAACTGACAAGAGATTTGTCAAGTGCGTCTTGATTGAATAACTGAAATAGTTCTGAATACTCAACGAACAGAGCTAGCTGATGGAAGTAATGCTCTTCCTTGACGTTCACCATGAGGGACTCTTGATTGGAACTCTTGGTAATTTTCATGTACCAATCATGCAATTCATACATTCTCGTTCACGCTGGGCACTTTTTCCCGAACCCGAATCCCAAACCCGAAAAACCTGAAGCCCAAACCCGTATAACCCGAACCCAAAACCCAAACACATTTCTCGGGTGGTGTCGGTGTCAAAACCGGCGGATCTCGGGTAGGGGGTCCCGAACTGTGCGTCTAGGCGGATGGTAACAGGAGACAAGGGACACGATGTTTTTACCCAGGTTCGGGCCCTCTTGATGGAGGTAATACCCTACTCCTGCTTGATTAATATTGATGATATGGGTAGTACAAGAGTAGATCTACCACGAGATCAAGGAGGCTAAACCCTAGAAGCTAGCCTATGGTATGATTGTTGTTAGATCCTCACGGACTAAAACCCTCCGGTTTATATAGACACCGGATAGGTTAGGGTTACACAGTCGGTTACAAGGGTAGGAGATCTACATATCCGTATCTCCAAGCTTGCCTTCCACGCCAAGTAAAGTCCCATCCGGACACGGGACGAAGTCTTCAATCTTGTATCTTCATAGTCTTGGAGTCCGGCCGTGACGATAGTCCGGCTATCCGGACACCCCCTAGTCCGGGACTCCCTCAGTAGCCCCGAACCAGGCTTCAATGACGATGAGTCCGGCGCGTTGATTGTCTTCGGCATTGCGAGGTGGGTTCCTCCTTCGTATACTTCATAGAAGGTCATGAACACAAGGATAGTGTCCGGCTCTGCAAAACAAGTTCCACATGACACCGTAGAGAGAATAATTTTTGCACAGATCTGCTGACGTATTCCGCGGCGTGACATCACACCACGGCCAGGCCTTTATATGAATTGTTTTTTACCGTTTCACCTTAGCGCGTTTAGCGAGGCGGTTTCCTTGGCACGTCTTATCAAAGCATAGATCGTGCCCCCTTATTCCGGATTCTCATCAATACGGACGTGGGTAACCCATCCGCGCCATCGATTATGGCGCTTGGGAGATAAGCGAGTTTTACCAGGCTAGTGGGGGACGCATAGCTCCGTCCGTCCATATAAGGGATAAGGATCCACCTTTTCACCCACGCCTTCTTCCTCCTTTGCTTCTCCATTTCACAAGACTCGAGCTCCAGCGCCCAAGTCCGCATATCCCACCTCAACCTTCTCCAACCATGTCGAGCGGGAGGCGGTGGATGGCCTCCTCTGTCACGGAGGGCACCTCACAAGATTGCGGGAGGCGGATACTTGTCCAGCGACGCCAGCGCCTGAGGCTGCCCGATGCGGGCAGCTCATTCCAACCCCCGGGCCCCATGAGAGGGTGGTGTTTCTCCCCACTTCCTCCATGGACTAGGTTTTCCACTTCACCCATTTGTCCGGGGGCTCATGTTCTACTACGGCCTGGACTTCCACGACCTGGCCCCGAATTTCATCCTCAACATCTCGGCATTTATCATCGTGTGCGAGGCCTTCCTCTGCATCCAGCCCCACTTCGGCTTATGGCTGAAGATCTTCAACGTCCGGCCGAAGGTAGTGGGCGGCCGTCAAGCGGAGTGCGGAGGCGCCATGGTTGGCAAGATGGCCAAAGTCCCATGGCTCGAGGGCGCCTTCGTGGAGACAATAAAGGGGTGGCAATCGGGGTGGTTCTACATCACCGAGCCACGCGACCCCGAATGGGTGGCGGGCCCCGAATTTAGATCTGGCTTCCCCACACGGCTCTCGTCATGGAAAGAGATGGGCCTGACATGTGGGAATTTGGAAGAGCTATCCGGACTCCAAACATGCGTCCGAAACCTGATGGACAAGAATCTCAGGCTTGTCGACGTAATCCAGGTGATGCTCATCCGCCGGATTCTCCCCTGCCAACAACGGGCCTTTAACTTGTGGGAGTTCGATCCGCACATCACGAACCTTGAGCCGGCTCTTCGACACTACGTACGAAGATGCCTGGAAGGTGTTGTTCAAAGGCGCTGAAGCCCCAGCATCCGCTAACAAAGATCGCGGATACAGCTCGCGGCGTCCAGCCGACGAGGTAAGCTATTTTACCCTTTACGGGACTCTTTTTTCATAGATTGACTCTATGTGGGATCTAAAAACTCCCTATTTTTTGACAGGACTGGCTGAAGACGTCCGGACAGATTAACTGTCCGGCTCCTTTGCCAGAAGACCCAGCGGACGCCCGACTGACAGGGCTGCTGGCTCCGGCACCCCATGTGGTGCCGGAGAAGAAGGCCAAGAAGGAGGCCACGAGAACTCGAAGGAGCTCCCGACGCCAGGTGCTGTCAGATTCCAAAGCGGAATCTTCTCCTGAAGACGAGGAGGAAGAAGAAGAAGCTCCTTCCCCAGCGGGGGAGGAGAAGAAAAGGAAGGTCGCCCCGACTGAGGAGGCCGGAGGGTCCAAGAAGGGAAGAACCCTTCCTCCGGACTTCTCCACCAACGTCGACGATGACGAGGAGGATTGGCCTACGAGGGCCAAGCCCCTGGCGAGATCGTAAGTGTCCGGATACCCATGGCTTTTTATTATTGCAAAGTGTTCTCTAATGTCGAACAACCGTGCAGCCCGCCCAAGGGCGAGTTCGCCGATTCATCGAGCGGGTCCCTGGGCTCGTCGGAAATGGAGAGTACCTCGACCGCCTCCTCGCCTCACGCTGCGGACGACGCCACAAGGGGCCCCAAGAGGGGCTTGGTCAAGAGGAGGTAGCGCAGGAGGTGCCACAAGGCAACCTCCGGACTCCAGGCGCTGGGGCAAGACCCCCAGGGGCTCTAGGCCCGACCCTTGTCCGGTCTCCATGCCGGAACCTTCAGTGGTTCCGGAGTCCGGCAAGCGGACCCTTCCGAAGAAGGGTAAGACGCCGGTGTCCTCCGTCCAACCGGAGGCACCGGATGGCTTACTGGAGGCGCTTAACGGCGCTTCCATCAGGAGGAGCACCGCCTTTGTTATGAGTGCGGTGATCCGGATAGTTCGATCCGCCAAGAGCGGATCGATCAAGCCTGCACCGACCTTCTAACAGGGCTTTGAGGTAAGTTTTAGAATATGTAAAAATATAACCGCATAGACAGTAGCCCTCGATGCTTAGTTCAAGGTTCGAAAGAAAATCCGGACTAAGGATCTAAAAAGATATACGCAGGAGTCTAACATAAGTATGTCAATATGGGAATGCAGGCGACCTCTGCCGCCAAGACCGACTTGAGGTCAATGCATTAAAGCAGAACCTCGAGCGGTCCGAGAACGAGCTCGGACAAGCCAAGAAGCAGCTCGAGGACAAGGAAGGCAAGTAATATCTTATTAAAGAAATACCTTATAGAAAAGGTTTTGGTTGCAAAAAATAACAGGAATAACTTGGAGTGCTGCAGGGCCACGAGCGAGGTGGCGACCACAAGGAAGCGCGGTGTCCGTGGTCGAAAACAAAGCGGTCATGAACGCACCGAGCGAGAGAAGGGGGGCGCTGGCCAAGGTACGGCAAGAGGCTCCAAGCTCGTGGAAAAACACGAGAGTTTGGAGCGTGGCTCAAGACTCGAGTCCGAGCTCGCCTCGGCTCTTGAGAGTGCCAAAGCTGCTAAGGCCGAGGCCCAAAAGCCCTCCAAGAAATTGAGTCTTTAAAGAAGATAGCGGCGGGTAAGGCATTCTTTATGCAAAGCAAGCATGTGAAAGTGAATTACCTATTACTTACCCGGATTTGGAGCTCTCCAGAGCATTCGCAGATTTGCCCGTGGTGTGTCCGATCTTTGCCGCATTCTACCGCGCCAAGGAGGGAGCTCGACGGAAAAGGTGTTCTGGTCTCAAGATGTCGAGGCCGACCATCCGGTGTTCTGAGCGACCAGTGAAGCGGTGGTCGAGCTCCATAAGGTCGCCGAACAGGCCATGAAGGGCCTTATAAGCGATCTGTGGCCATTGGAGGCCATGCCCGGGAGCTACTTTGGCTTGGTGCAGCGGCTGGTGGATGCCTGTCCGCGGCTTGAAGTCATCAAGCGCTCCGTCTGCATTGAAGGTGTCCGTCGGGCCCTTGCCCGTGCTAAAGTGCACTGGGGCAAGCTGGATGCGGAGAGGCTTGTGACGGACAGGCCACCGAAGGGCCATGAGCATCGCACGCCCGAAATGTACTATGAGGGCCTCTCAAGGGTGCCCGAATAGCGGATGAGTGCTCCAAAGATGTAATTTTGAATAAACTCGCATTTGTTATCCTGTCTGGCTAAAAACTTGTTCATATGCGCTAAGCAACGCTTTATTAATTTAAAATATTACCTTCTGTGCGGCCATTTATCAAATTTGAGAGATGGCAAGTCGTTGGCTTCAGCCCCCATGCCACGAGTGCTGGAGTGTTCGGGATAAACTTGAGCACTCTTGTTCCCATTCTTGGGTCCATCTAGGGAGGCGCTCAACACAACGAACAAGGCAACCGGACTTATAATGCTTGAACACTCTCACTTAGCCATAGAATTCTATAATTTTAAATTTCGGCGAAGCCCCTAGTATTCGGAAGACCGAGTTCGGGGCGGTATCCACGCCTTGGCCGGACGATTCTGGTTCCTCGCTCTAAGCGGCATAAGTCTTTAGGGACCCGAAAAAACCTCTCGAACAGCGACCGGCTCTCGCCCTATCATGACGGTCAGTTTTAGCTTTCTCCACTGAGGTGCTCGGCCCAGCTCAACTGGGGCACAATCGCGATGGTTCTCCGGTGCTACCTTAGCCGATATAGCGGGCGTAAGGTACCAAAACACGGAGCCGGGCAAACCCAACTATTGACCCAAGACATGATTCGAGCCAATTCATATAATGCTATAAGTTCGGGTGCCGCACTTGTGAAAGTGTTAGGACTTATCACACCATAATTTTGGGATACTTAAGCCCTCGGTGTATCGGCCGTACTAAAGTGTACGGTTGCAACATGTCGTGAAATGAACATATGTATATATAAATGAAGTAGAGCAATAATAAGCAAAAGCTATGTATTGTTTATTCAAAAAGGTACTGCAATGGAAGCAGAGCGATACAAATAGTGCGGTAAGCAAGGGATGGGACTATCTAACATGTCCCCCTCCAGGGGTAAGCTGCGGGATGGTATATAAAACAGGTATAACGCTGTAATAGAGACCACTGAACACTTGACGTGGCTTTACGCTTCCCCGGCTGTTGCATCGAGAGTTCGGCGACTCTAGTCTTTGGGCAGGGCGATGAAAGACAGAGTCCTGAAAGTAAGAAAAAGGAAGAAAAAGGGAAAAAAGAAAAAGAATGACACAATTGGGAGCCCCTGGTGCGGTCGAGCCGCATTCTTGGCGTGTCGTGGTCTTGCCCCTCCCCATATGCCCATGGTATCTCCATAGCGTAATTATGTACGCGTAATACTAGCTTCGCAATTTCGCGAGGGCGGGGGTTGGGGCCGGATTGCTACGCTGCGATGCTTGAATCGTGCCAGCGGTCTTGTTGTAGGTTACTCGGGCTCGCTTGGCGGTGTCCGGACGCTTAGTGGCCGGACTCAAGAATTGCCGTGAGAGGCTGCTTTGTACCTCCGCCATGAGGGCCGCCGTGTGCTCCTCCGCTCGGAGAGCGTTCGTGTTTCCATTGACCATGATTACTCCTCGAGGGCCCGCATCTTGAGCTTGAGGTATGCGTGGTGCGGCACCGCATTGAACTTTGCAAATGCGGTTCGTCCGAAAGCGATGCATGATAGCCGCCATGAATGGGACGATGTCGAAGATTAATTCTTCGCTTTGGAAGTTATCCGGGATCCGAAGACCACTTCGAGTGTAATCGAGCCCGCATAACTGGCCTCTACACCCGGTATGACGCCTTTAAAGGTCGTCTTTGTAGGTTTAATCCTTGAGGGTCTATGCCCATTTTGCGCCGTATCCGATAAAGCGAGTTCAGTTGCTACCGCCATTCATCGTGACTCGTCGTGAAATCCGTCGATAATTGGGTCAAGAACCAATGCGGCGAAGCCGCCGTGATGGATGCTAGTCGGGTGGTCCCTTCGATTGAAGGTGATCGGGCAGGAAGACCATGGGTTGAAATTCGGGGCGACTGGCTCCATCGCATATACGTCCCTTAGTGCACGCTTCCGCTCCCTTTTGGGTATGTGGGTTGAGTATATCATGTTCACCGTCCGCACTTGTGTGGGAAAACCCTTCATCCTCTATTGTTCGTGGCGGCCGGGCTCTTCCTCGTCATCGCTATGCAGCCCCTTGTCATTGAGTTCGGCGCTTAACTTGCTCGCTTGCTTGAACACCCAACAGTCTCTGTTGGTGTGATTGGCTGATTTTTCGGGTGCCATGTATCCGCACAAGCGGTCGAGTATTCGGTCCAAGTTGGACGGCCTGGTATTTCTTTTGAATGGCTTCTTCCGTTGACCGGGTTTAGAGCCTCTGAATCCGGCATTGACGATCGTATCTTGAGTGTTGTCGCCGCGTTAATGCGGCGCTTTGTTTTTTATGACGCCGACCTGCCATTGCTGTCCTTGGTATCCGAACTATGAGGATGTTTGGCCAAGTTGTTGCTTCGAGCTAGCCCGCACAAAAGCGGGTCATGAGTGTTGTGAGGGCTGCCATGGATTTTGGCTTTTCCTGTCCTAGGTGCCGGGCAAGTCACACGTTGCGGATGTTATGTTTGAAGGCTGCAAGGGCCTCTGCATCCGGACAATCAACGATTTGATTTTTCTTTGTTAGGAACCGTGTCCAGAATTGTCTGGCTGATTCTTCCGCTCTTGAATTATGTGGCTAAGGTCATCTGCGTCTGGTGGTCGCACATATGTGCCTGGAAGTTATCAAGGAATGCGGCTTCCGTGTCCTCCCAACAACCAATTGATTCTGGCAAGCTGTTGAGCCAATGCCGAGCTGGTCCTTTAAGCTTGACCGGGAGGTATTTGATGGCATGTAGATCATTACCGCGGGCCATGTGGATATGGAGGAGATAGTCCTCGATCCGGACCTTGAGGATCTGTAGTACCATCGTATGATTCGATGTTTACGGGTTTAAAGCCCTCGGGATTTGATGATCCATTACTTCGCCTCTGTGAAGCATAGTGGGTGTCTTGGCGCCTCTATATTGGGCTATATCACGACGTAGCTCATATGAGCTTTGTCTCATCGTGTTCGGCCCGGCGGGTTTCTTTGTATCCGGCGCGACGGTGATCATCCCGTGTCGTTGGGCGCCCACGCGATCCGTAGATCGATCTTGTATGTTTTGCCTTATCCTCCAATATATCTCGCAAGTCCGACGCGTTTTCCCATGCCTTGCTACTTTTTGAGCGGCGTCGGGGTGTGGCTTGAGCGGAGGGCCGAGGGGCTTCTTTGTCGCGACCACGGGGTGGCCGGTCTGCCATTTCGTGCTCTGGTGACTTGGGTGCTTCCTCCTCTGATAGAGGCAACGGCCTGTGTTTGGGATAGCTTTTGGAGGGGCGTTCGAGTTCATACTCTTCGGCTGCAAGGACTTCGGTCCATCTGTCAGCTAGCAGATCCTGGTCAGCTCTAAGCTGTTGCTGCTTTTTCTTGAGGCTGCTTGCCGTGGCCATAAGCCTGCGTCTGAAACGCTCCTGTTCGGCGGGATCCTCAGGCACGACCAGGATCTGTGCGTCAAGGCTGATGGTAACAGGAAGCAAGGGACACCGATGTTTACCCAGGTTTGGGCCCTCTCGATGGAGGTAATACCCTACTCCTGCTTGATTAATATTGATGATATGGGTAGTACAAGAGTAGATCTACCACGAGATCAAGGAGGCTAAACCCTAGAAGCTAGCCTATGGTATGATTGTTGTTCGTCCTACGGACTAAAACCCTCCGGTTTATATAGACAATGGATAGGTTAGGGTTACACAGAGTCGGTTACAATGGTAGGAGATCTACATATCCGTATCGCCAAGCTTGCCTTCCACGCCAAGGAAAGTCCCATCCGGACACGAGACGAAGTCTTCAATCTTGTATCTTCATAGTCTTGGAGTCCGGCCGTGACGATAGTCCGGCTATCCGGACACCCCCTAGTCCGGGACCCCCTCAGGTGGCCTGTAGGAAAACCCGAAATTATTTTGGGAAATTCGGGTGTTTTGTCCCGATACCCGAACAGGCCGAAGCCCGAATAGCAAAGACAGAAGTTCTGGCCTGCACAGTATGACAGTAGCCCATTTAGCTCGGCCCAGTTTTTGCCTACAGCAACGCCAACTCCAACCCACGTCCCCAATCCCCACTCACAAGTCACGATCCTTCCCTTCCCCTATTCCTACCCTAGCCGCCACACTCCCGGCTGCTCGTCAAAGTCACCCGTCGGGCGTCGGCCGCCGCCCGCCACCCACCAGTCCCACCATCATCACCGGTCGGCGGTCGCTGCTCGGCCGTCCCGCCATCCCGTCGCTCGGCCGTCCCGCTGCTCGGTCGTCCTGCTGTCCTGCCTCTGGGTCCTGCCACGGTGCCGCTTGGCCGTATGCCCTCCGCCGTCAAGCTTGCATAAACAGTCCTGATACTTTGCAAACAGCAATGGGGAAAAGAATGAAAGATAAATTTGACAAGTACTAGGGACTTTGGCACACAAAGGAGCAAGACATGAATGACAGAGAGAAGGAGAAGGGGAAAGGATGGGGTAAGGAGAAGAAGGAGAATGTCAATTTGCTGATTTTTGTTGCTGCAGTTATTGATCCAAGATACAAGCTATCTCTGTTAAAAAATGCTATTGTTGATGAAATATTTGGTGAGGAAAAGGGGCAACAAGTTTGGGAAGCTCTTAAAGCTTGTGTCCATAACTTATTTGATGAATATAGGGATCTTTATGCTCCAACTGAATTACCAAATCAAGTACCTGAACCAAGACAATCAAAGGGAGGCAGAGGAGCCTTGCTCACTGATGTTATAAAAACAAGTCGAAGATGAACAATGGTTCGAGTATGAATGTCAAGTCAGAACTTGATAAATATCTTGCTGAAGATACCAAGGATATAGAGAGTAATGTTGACATTCTAGCTTGGTGGAAGAACAATGCCGCTCGATTTCCAATATTGGCACGCTTGGCCCGTGATGTCCTTGCTATACCCATCTCAACAGTAGCATCAGAGTCTGCTTTCAGCACAAGTGGGCGTATTTTAGATGACTTTTGTACATCCCTTACTCCATTCATGTTGGAAACGCTAGTGTGTGCATAAGATTGGCTGAGAATGGGAACACCTATTGACATTCAAGAAAATATGGAGGAGTTGGCGATGATCGAAAAAGGTATAACATTGTTGGTCTTTCTGGAAACACAATAGTGATTACTTCATAGTTTATTTATGCGAAAGATTTGCTCAGATTTCTAAATGCACTAGTTGTTGTATTCTTGGCCTCATGGTCTTGGAGTTGTTATAATTTCATTGACTTGCACCACATCATATTAGATCTTGAACTACATGCTTGCATTGCTTCCATTGCAAAGTTAATTGAAGAATTTGGGACCAAAGAAAAACGACAAGATAAAAGTGAAAAAAGCATGTCTTCCACTTCCAAATCACAAGAAAGCAAGTTCAACTCCACCATTGAAACGTCTACTTAAAGGTATACCATTTTAAATTTTGACATGCAAGTTCACAACTGACATATCCTCATTATAATTATATGATAATGAAATGAACTCGCACTTGTTATTGCAGCATGAGCTTATGTGGACTGATGTTGGAGAGTTGATGATGGTATGGTTGATTCAAGTGTTGGCTAAGGAAGTGCTTCATTTTGGCCTGGTGGTCGTTGGTGTTGGAGAGTTTTGAGTGTTTGGTGGCTACTAAATGTCAAAACCGAACTAATTTGTGTTATGCTATGTTTCGTGACTGGTGCCTTGTAGCCTACTATGTTGTTTGAATCTTTGTCATGATGTACTTGTGGGTTATGGTGAACACTACTGTTTGCTGAGAAGTGAAACTATGTACTCATGTTAAATTGCCATGCAATGTGTTGCTGCAAACTACTATTCCTCGTGTTGTTATCTTGCTGTAAATGTCATGCTGTTGTGCACTTATGTTGTTCAATACTATCATTTTGCATGTTGTTATGCTGCCGACTGCCATTTGTCATGCTGAGTTATCCTGCTAAAAATTGACATTTTCCATGCTACATTATTCTGCTACTTAGATGTACTCTGTTTTTTGGAAGTGTGTGGCTTTGTTTCTATCTCACTTCAAATAAAACATAAATGACAGTAAGTCTAAATGCCACTGTTTCCATCAGTAAGTATAAATCAACCATCATTCATATAGACTAATAAAAAGAAGAAGAGGGAAAATAATCACATCAGTAAGTACCTTTGTTCACAGTTTGGGAAATTTGGGACTACCCGAACCCGAACCCGAAAATTCGGGTACCCGATATTTCAGGTTTTATTTTTTTAGAGATATTTCGGGAGTTGTTTTTGAAAACCCGAATTTCAGAAAACCCGAAATACCTGACCCAAAAATTCGGGTAAACCCAAATGCCCAAGGTGAATTCTCGTTGGGAGGTTCTTGACCTCCTCAGGCTCGACCAATGGTTCGCCTCAGACATATTTCCGTTTTATGTCCTCCTCTCTAAGCAGAGACATGGGCTCAATCTCGAGGAGTTGTCCAACAGTGATACCGAGCATTTCAGCCTGCCTTCTATGCTCGTCGGTTTTACCAGCTGACCGGCGTCGGTACTCTCATGTGTTGGTACAACAAGCGGGGGGATCGATTGCGCCGCCTGTTCTCCCAGCCGGGGAACGGTTTTCCCGCATTTTTTGCCAGCTGCTTGCCTCGAGCTCGAGCTCGAGTCCTTCTGTAGTCATGCTCGATGTGCCTTCCTGATTTTGTGCTCATAGTCTGAGTCAACAGGCTTGGGAGCTGGTGCTCTAGCCATATGAATAAAGTGGTCAATCTTTTCCTCAGGCACTTTCTCCCTTGGCGGCGGTGCCGGTTTTGGTCCAAAATGGGTGTCCACTTGGGCCTTCACTATGTCTACGTTTTGCTCCTCGGTCATGTCGTAAGGCCTCTGCAGAAGAGGCACGAGGCTTGGACCATATTGAAATTGCTTGCCTCCGCCTGTACCTCATGTACTACCTCGACTTGTAGCGCTACGCACCATAGCTGCAGCGGCTCTCTTCCGCTGTTGCTGAGTTGGCGGCGGAGACTGATGACGTGGCTGACTTGGAGGAGAAGTGGGCTGACGCGGTGCCGGACTTGGAGGAGGAGGAGTGGGCTGACGCGGTGCCGTACTCGGAGCAGGAGTGGCCTGACGCGGTGCCGGACTTGGAGGAGGAGGAGTGGCCTGACGCATTGGCGGACTTGAAGGAGAAGGACTGTGCTAAGGCGGCGGCTGATGATCCCTTGGAGGAGCGGGAGATTGCTGACGCGGTGGCGGACTCCGAGGAGGAGTCGGCTTACGCGGTGTCGGTGGCCTTGGAAAGATGATGCAATCCTTTCTCCACAGGATGATATGATGTTTGGCCTCTCCCAGTGTGTGCTCCTCGTCACCTCCAGGAATGTCAAGCTCTAGCCCCGAATATTGGTCCACCACTTCATCAACCCGGACATGAGCATAGACAGCTGGAATCGGGTTGCAATGGAAGGTTGCTTAGGGGAAATTTGTATAAGCAACGGCGGCCGCCACCTTCATGGATATGTTCTTCATTTTGAAGTGTAGCTCACAATTAGTGCTCTCCATGATGTCATCCACAGGGTATCTATCCAACAGTTGTGCCTCGCCCGGGGCGGAACCCACGCTGCTTCTCGGCATTGATGGGACGGTGCTATCCAATGCGAGATTATCCGCTAGCTACTGCCACTGCTAAGACCCCCTTTCTTGGCTAAGTGAGTCAGTTTGCTGCTGCTGCCACTGGAATTGGAGTGCCAACTCCGTGAGCTTTGATTCTAGTGAAGGAAATATGCCCTAGAGGCAATAATAAAGTTATTATTTATTTCCTTATATCATGATAAATGTTTATTATTCATGCTAGAATTGTATTGACCGGAAACATAATACATGTGTGAATACATAGACAAACAGAGTGTCAGTAGTATGCCTCTACTTGACTAGCTCGTTAATTAAAGATGGTTATGTTTCCTAACCATAGACATGAGTTGTCATTTGATTAACGGTATCACATCATTAGGAGAAAGATGTGATTGACTTAACCCATTCCGTTAGCTTAGCACTCGGTCGTTTAGTATGTTGCTATTGCTTTCTTCATGACTTATACATGTTCCTATGACTATGAGATTATGCAACGCTTTGCTTACGGAGGAACACTTTGTGTGCTACCAAACGTCACAATATAACTGGGTGATTATAAAGGTGCTCTACAGGTGTCTCCGAAGGAACTTGTTGGGTTGGCGTATTTCGAGATTAGGATTTGTCACTCCGATTGTCGGAGAGGTATCTCTGGGCCCTCTCTGTAATGCACATCACTTAAGCCTTGAAAGCATTGCAACTAATGAGTTAGTTGCGGGATGATGTATTACGGAACGAGTAAAGAGACTTGCCGGTAACGAGATTGAACTAGGTATTAAGATACCGACGATCGAATCTCGGGCAAAGTAACATACCGATGACAAAGGGAACAACGTATGTTGTTATGCGGTCTGATCGATAAAGATCTCCTTAGAATATGTGGGAGCCAATATGAGCATCCAGGTTCCGCTATTGGTTATTTACCGGAAACGTGTCTTGGTCATGTCTACATAGTTGTTGAACCCGTAGGGTCCGCACGCTTAATGTTACGATGACCGTTTTATTATGAGTTTATATGTTTTGATGTACCGAAGGTTGATCGGAGTCTCGGATGTGATCACGGACATGACGAGGAGTCTCGAAATGGTTGAGACATGAAGATTGATATATTGGAAGCCTATGTTTGGACATCGGAAGTGTTTCGGGTGAAATCGGGATTTTTAGAGTACCGGAGGTTACCGGAACCCCCGGAACTTAATGGGCCTTAGTGGGCCTAGGTGGAAGAGAGAGGAGAGGAGGCAAGGGCTGGGCCGCGCCCTCCCCTAGTCCGAATAGGACAAGGAGAGGCGGCGCCCCCACCCTTCCTTCCTTCTCATCCACTCCTCCCCCCTCCCAAGTCCTAATCCAACTAGGAAAGGGGGGGGGGGGGTCCTACTCCCGGTGGGAGTAGGACTCCTCCGGCGCGCCTCCTCTCTAGGCCGGCCACACCCTCCCTTGCTCCTTTATATACGGGGGCAGGGGGCACCCCATGGACACAACAATTGATCAAGTTGATCTTTTAGCCGTGTGTGGTGCCCCCCTCCACCATAGTTCACCTCGATAATACTGTAGCGGTGCTTAGGCGAAGCCCTGCGTCGGTAGAACATCAACATCGCCACCACGCCGTCGTCTTGTGAAACTCTCCTCAACACTCGGCTAGATCGGAGTTCGAGGGGCGTCATCGGCTGAACGTGTCTGAACTCGGAGGTGCCGTATGCTCGTTTACTTGATCGGTTGGATCGTGAAGACGACGACTACATCAACCGCGTTGTGCTAACGCTTCGCTTCGGTCTCACGAGGGTACGTGGACAACACTCTCCCATCTCGTTGCTATGCATCACCATGATCTTGCGTATGCGTTGGAAATTTTTGAAATTACTACGTTACCCAACAAAGGGCATCCGAGCCTGGTTTTATGCGTAGATGTCATATGCACGAGTAGAACACAAGTGAGTTGTGGGTGATATAAGTCATACTGCTTACCAGCATGTCATACTTTGATTCGGCGGTATTGTTGGATGAAGCAGCCCGAACCGACATTACGCGTACACTTACGCGAGACTGGGTCTACTAACGTGCTTTGCACATAGGTGGCTGGCGGGTGTCAGTTTCTCCAACTTTAGTTGAACCGAGTGTGGCTACGCCCGGTCCTTTGCGAAGGTTAAAACAACACCAACTTGAAAAACTATCGTTGTGGTTTTGATGCGTAGGTAAGAACAGTTCTTGCTAAGCCCGTAGCAGCCATGTAAAACTTGCAACAACAAAGTAGAGGACGTCTAACTTGTTTTTGCAGGGCATGTTGTGATGTGATATGGTCAAGACATGATGCTAAATTTTATTGTATGAGATGATCATGTTTTGTAACCGAGATATCGGCAACTGGCAGGAGCCATATGGTTGTCGCTTTTTTGTATGCAATGCAATCGCCCTATAATGCTTTACTTTATCACTAAGCGGTAGCGATAGTCACAGAAGCATAAGATTGGCGAGATGACAACGATGCTACGATGGATATCAAGGTGTCGCGCCGGTGACGATGGTGATCATGGAGGTGCTTCGGAGATGGAGATCACAAGCACAAGATGATGATGGCCATATCATATCACTTATATTGATTGCATGTGATGTTTATCTTTTATGCATCTTATCTTGCTTTGATTGTGGTAGCATTATAAGATGATCCTCATTAAATTATCAAAGTATAAGTGTTCTCCCGAGTATGCACCGTTCTGAAAGTTCTTCGTCTTTGAGACACCACGTGATGGTCGGGTGTGATAGGCTCTACGTTCAAATACAACGGGTGCAAAACAGTTGCACACGCGGAATACTCAGGTTAAACTTGACGAGCCTAGCATATAACAGATATGGCCTTGGAACACGGAGACCGAAAGGTCGATCATGAATCATATAGTAGATATGATCAACATAGTGATGTTCACCGTTGAAACTACTCCATCTCACGTGATGATCGGACATGGTTTAGTTGATATGGATCACGTGATCATGCAGAGGATTAGAGGGATGTCTTTCTATGTTGGAGTTCTTAAGTAATATGATTAACTAAACTTTAATTTATCATGAACTTAGTCCTGGTAGTATTAGCATATCTATGTTGTAGATCAATAGCTCGCGTTTAGCTCCCCTTTTTTATTTTGATATGTTCCTAGAGAAAACTGAGTTGAAAGATGTTAGTAGCAATAATGCGGATTGGATCCGTGATCTGAGGATTTTCCTCATTGCTGCACAGAAGAATTATGTCCTTGATGCACCGCTAGGTGACAGACCTATTGCAGGAGCAGATGCATACGTTATGAACGTTTGACAAAAGCTCTGTATGATAACTACTTGATAGTTTAGTGCACATTGCTTTACGGCTTAGAACCGGGACTTCAAAAAAAATGTTTTGGACGCCACGGAGCATATGAGATGTTCCAAGAGTTGAAATTGGTATTTCATACTCATGCCCATGTCGAGAGGTATGAGACCTCTGATAGTACTTTGCCTACAAGATGGAGGAGAATTGCTCAGCTAGTGAGCATGTGCTCGGAATGTCTGAGTACTACAATCACTTGAATCAAGTGGGAGTTAATCTTCCAGATAAGATAGTGATTGAAGAGTTCTCTAGTCACTATCACTAAGTTACTAGAACTTCGTGATGAACTATAATATGCAAGGGATAACACAAACGATTCCCAAGCTCTTCGTGATGCTGAAATCGACGAAGGTAGAAATCAAGAAAAACATCAAGTGTTGATGGTTGACAAGACCACTAGTTTCAAGAAAAGGGCAAAGGGAAGAAGGGGAACTTCAAGAAGAACGGAAGCGAGTTACTGCTCAAGTGAAGAAGCCCAAGTCTGGACCTAAGCTCGAGATCGAAAGTGCTTCTACTGCAAAGGAACTGGTCACTAGAAGCGGAACTGCCCCAAGTATTTGGCAGATAAGAAGGATGGCAAAGTGAACAAAGGTATATTTGATATGCATGTTATTGATGTGTACTTTAATAGTGTTTATAGCAACTGAGGGAGTCCTGGACTAGGGGGTGTCCGGATAGTCGAACTATCATCGCGGCCGGACTCCAAGACTATGAAGATACAAGATTGAAGACTTCGTCCCGTGTCCGGATGGGACTTTCCTTCGCGTGGAAGGCAAGCTTGGCGATATGGATATGTAGATCTCCTACCATTGTAACCGACTGTGTAACCCTAACCTATCCGGTGTCTATATAAACCAGAGGGTTTTAGTCCGTAGGATCTAACAACAATCATACCATAGGCTAGCTTCTAGGGTTTAGCCTCCTTGATCTCGAGGTAGATCTACTCTTGTACTACCCATATCATCAATATTAATCAAGCAGGAGTAGGGTATTACCTCCATCGAGAGGGCCCGAACCTGGGTAAAACATCGTGTCCCTTGTCTCCTGTTACCATCCGCCTAGACGCACAGTTCGGGACCCCCTACCCGAGACCCGCCGATTTTGACACCGACATTGGTGCTTTCACTGAGAGTTCCTCTCGTGTCGCCACCGATAGGCCCGATGGCTCGCTCGATCATCAACAACGACGCGGTCCAGGTGAGACCTTTCTCCCGTGACAGATCTTCAGATTCGGGCGGCTTTGCACCGCGGGCCAATTTGCTTGGCCATCTGGAGCAGATTGAAAGCTACGCCCGCCATCGTGTCGATTTGGAAGTTTGAACTATACGGCCGATGTCCGCGGAGACTTGATCTTCGACGGATTCGAGCCACAGCCGAGCGTGCCGCCTTTGTCTTGATGGGTATGATCTAGCTCTGCCACGAGCGGTGCCACGAGGCCGCACCAGCATCCGCTCCGACCCTCAATTCGGAGCCGGATTCCCCGATCGAGGACGAGTGGTTGGACACCGCCTCGGGGGCTACGATCTCTACTGCGATTGAGCCGAACTCCATCCCTGTCGCTGCGAAGACCTTGACTCCGGTGCCGGACTCCTATACGGACTCCGAACCCTCCGCTACCGCCAATCGAATCCGATTGGGCGCCGGTCATGGAGTTCACTGCCGCGGACATCTTTCAGCACTCACCCTTTGGCGACATCCTGAATTCACTAAAGTATCTCTCTTTATCCGGAGAGCCCTGGCCGGACTACGGACAGGAAGGTTGGGATGCGGATGACGAAGAAATTCAACGCCCACCCACCACCCACTTTGTAGCCACTGTCGATGATTTAACTAACATGCTCGACTTCGACTCCGAAGACATCGACGGTATGGACGACGATGCCGGAGACGACCAAGACCCAGCGCCTATAGGGCACTGGAAGGCCACCTCGTCATACGACATATACATGGTGGACATCCCAAAGGATGGGAACGGCGATGGAACAACAGAGGATGACCCCTCCAAGAAGCAACCGAGCGCCCGACGTCGGTGGCGCCGCTCTAAATCCCGCCACGGCAAAAATAAAGTGATTCCGCACGGGAGATAATAACACTCCGAGCGGTGCGAAGACAACCCCTCCGCAGGACTCAACGCAGGAGGAGGGAGAAGCAAGTCCGCACGACGGCGGCAGAAAAAGAGGTAGAGGACGATAATTATCGCCTCCCTCCGAAGATGAGGCAAGCCTCAATGACGCACGAATTTGTCGTGCTCGAGGATCCCGGCCAACAGGAGGCGTTTCAAACGCAGGGCTTATAGCCACGGCAAGCAGCCTCAAGAAAAAGCAGCAACAGCTTAGAGCTGACCAAGACCTGCTAGCCGACAGATGGATCAAGTCCTTGCAGCCAAGAGTATGAACTCGAACGCCCTCCAAAAGCTACCCCAAACGCAGGCCGTTGCCTCGATCGAGGAGGAAGCACCCAAGTCACCAAGACGACATGGCAGACCGGCCACCACAGCGGGCTGACAGAAGCCTCTCGGCCCTCCGCTCAAGCCACACCCCGACGCGCTCAAAAAGTACCAAGGCATGGGAAAACGCTACGACTTGCGAGATATATTGCAGGATAAGGCAAAACATACAAGATCGATCTCTACGGATCGCGGGCGCCAACGACTCGGGATGATTACCGTCGCGCCGGATACAAAGAAACCCGGCCGGGCCGAACACACGATGAACAAAGCTCATATGAGCTACGCCGTGATATAGCCCAATACTGAGGCGCCAAGACACCCACTATGCTTCACAGATGAAGTAATGGATCATCAAATCCCTAAGGGCTTTAAACCTGTAAACATCGAATCATATGATGGTACCACAGATCCTGCGGTCTGGATCGAGGACTATCTCCTCTATATCCACATGGCCCGCGGTGATGATCTACATGCCATCAAATACCTCCCACTCAAGCTTAAAGGACCACCTCGGCATTGGCTCAACAGCTTGCCAGCAGAATCAATTGGTTGTTGGGAGGACACGGAAGCCGCATTCCTTGATAACTTCCAGGCACATATATGCGACCAACAGACGCCGATGACCTTAGCCATATAATTCAAGAGCTGTAAGAATCGCCGTACAATTCTAGACACGGTTCCTAACAAAGAAAAAATCAAATTGTTGATCGTCCGGATGTAGAGGCCCTTGCAGCCTTCAAACATAACATCCGCGACGAGTGGCTTGCCCGGCACCTAGGACAGGAAAAGCCAAATCCATGGCAGCCCTTACAACACTCATGACCCGCTTTTGTGCGGGAGAGGACAACTGCTGGCTCGTAGTAACAACTTGACCAAAACCCCGTAGTTCGGATGCCAAGGACAGCAATGGCAGGTCGCTACGCAATAAAACAAGCGCCGCATTAACGGCGACAATGATGAAGATACGGCTACCAATGCCGGATTCAAAGGCTCTAAACCCGGTCACGGAAGAAGCCATTCAAAAGAAATACCTGTACCCGGCCCAACTTGGACCGAATACACGATCGCTTGTGCCAGATACATGGCACCCCCGAAAAACCAGCCAATCACACCAACAGGGATTGTTGGGTGTTCAAGCAAGCAGTCAAGTTAAGTGCCGAACTCAATGACAAGGGGCTGCATAGTGATGACGAGGAAGAGCCCCGACCGCTGAACAATAGAGGACAGAAGGGCTTTCCCACACAAGTGTGGATGGTGAACATGATATACGCAACCCACATACCCAAAAGGGAGCGGAAGCGTGCACTAAGGGACGTATATGCGATGGAGCCAGTCGCCCCAAAGTTCAACCCATGGTCTTCCTGCCCGATCACCTTCGATCAAGGGACCACCCCACTAGCATTCGTCATGGCAGTTTCGCCGCATTGGTTCTTGACCCAATTATTGACGGATTTCACCTCACCGTAGTCCTAAAGGACGGCGGTAGCAGCCCTGAACCTGCTTTATCAGATACGGTCGCCAAAATGGGCATAGACCCCTCAAGGATTAAACCTACAAAGACGACCTTTAAAGGCGTCATACCGGTGTAGAGGCCAATTATGCGGGCTCGATTACACTCGAAGTGGTCTTCGATCCCGGATAACTTCCGGCGAAGAGTTGATCTTCGACATAGTCCCGTTCCGCAGCGGCTATCACGCATTGCTCGGACGAACCGCATTTACAAAGTTCAATGCGGTGCCGCTCTACGCATACCTCAAGCTCAAGATGCCAGGCCCTCGAGGAGTAATCACGGTCAATGGAAACACCGAACGCTCTCTCCGAACGGAGGAGCACACGGCGTTCTCGCGGCGGAGGTGCAAAGCAGCCTCTCACAGCAATTCTTGAGTCCGGCCACTAAGCGTCCGGACACTGTCAAGCGCGCCCGGAGTAACCTACAACAAGACCGCCTGGCACGATTCAAGCACGCGTAGCAATCCGGCCCCAACCCCAGCCCTCGCGAAATTGCGAAACCAGTACTACGCGTACATAACTACGCTCTGGAGATACCATGGGCATAAGGGAGGGCACGACCACGGTATGCCCGAATGCGGCTTAACCGCACCAGGGCCCCGATTGTGTCATTCTTTTCTTTTTTTCTTTTTCTTTTTCAGGACTCCGTTTTCAGAAGTCCCGTCCGCACTAGAATCGCCCGAACTCAGGATGCAACAGCCAGGGAAGCAGAAAGCTACGTCGAGTGTTCAGGTGGTCTCTATTACGAGCATTATACCTGTTTTACATACCATCCCACAGCTTACCCATGGAGGGGGACATGTTAAATAATCCCATCCCTTGCTTATCGCACTATTTGTATCGTTCTGCTTTCATTGCAGTACCTTTTTGAATAAACAATACATAGCTTTTGCTTATTATTGCACTCCTTTGTTTATCTACATATATGTTCATTTCATGACATGTTGCACCCGTACACTTTGGTACGGCCAATACACCAGGCGCTTAAGTACCCTAAAATTATGGTGTGACAAGTCCGAACACTTTCACAAGTGCGGCACCCCGAACTTATAGCATTATATGCATCGGCTCCGAATCATGTCTTGGGTCAATAGTTGGGTTTGCCCGGCTCCGTGTTTTGGTACCTTACGTTCCGTTATATCGGCTAAGGTAGCACGGGAGAACCATCGCGATTGTGCCCAGCTTGAGCTGGGTCGAGCACCTCGATGGAGAAAGCTAAACTGACCGTCATGATAGGGCGAGAGCCGATCACTGCTCGAGAGGTTTTTTCGGGTCCCTAAAGACTTATGCCGCTTAGAGCGAGGAACCGGAATTGTCCGCCAAGGCGTGGATAGCGCCCGAACTCGGTCTTCCGAATACTAGGGGCTTCGCCAAATTTAAAATTATAGAATTCTATGGCTAAGTGAGAGTGTTCAAGCATTATAAGTCTGGTTGCCTTGTTCGTTGCGTTGAGCGCCTCCTAGATGGACCCAAGAATGGGAACAAGCGCACTCAAGTTTATCCCGAACACCCCAAAGACTTTCGTGGCATGGGGGCTGAAGCCAACGACTTGCCATCTCTCAAATTTGATAAACGGCCGCACAAAAGGTAATATTTTAAATTAACAAGCGTTGCTTAGCGCATATGAACAAGTTTTCAGCGTCTGAGGATATCAAATGCGAGTCTATTCAAAATTACATCTTTGGAGCACTCATCCGCTATTCGGCGGGCACCCTTCAGGAGGCCCTCATAGTACATTTCGGGCGTGCGATGCTCCTTGCCCTTCGGTGGCCCGTCCGTCACAAGCTTCTCCGCATCCAGCTTTCCCCAATGCACTTTTGCATGGGCAAGGGCCCGGCGGACACCTTCAATGCAGACAGAGCGCTTGATGACTTCAATTCGTGGACAGGCGTCCACCAGCCGCTGCACTAAGCCGAAGTAGCTCCCAGGCATGGCTTCCAATGGCCACAGCCGAACTATAAGACCCTTCATGGCCTGTTCGGCGACCTTGTGGAGCTCGACCAGCTGCTTCAGCTGGTCGCTCAGGGGCACCGGACGTTCGGCCTCAGCATAATGAGACCAGAACACCTTCTCCTTCGAGCTCCCCTCCTTGGCGCGGTAGAACGCGGCAACATCTAATACACTATGAGGCAGATCCGCGAACGCTCCTGGAGAGCTCCGAATCCGGGTAAGTAATAGGTAATTCACTTTCACATGCTTGCTTTGCATAAAGAATGCCTTACCCGCCGCTATCTTCTTTAACGATTCAATTTCTTGGAGGGATTTTTGGGCTTCGGCCTTAGCGGCTTTGGCACTCTCAAGAGCCGAGGCGAGCTCGGACTCTCGATTCTTCGAGTCACGCTCCAAACTCTCGTGTTTTTCCACGAGAGCCTGGATCTCTTGCCGTACCTTCGCCAGCTGCGCCTCCCCCTTCTCTCGCTCGGTGCGTTCCGCAGCCGCTTGGTTTTCGGCCACGGACACCGCTTCCTTCAGGGTCACCACCTCGTTCGTGGCCCCTGCAGTACCCATGTTATTCCTGTTATTTTTTGCAACCGAAACCTTTCTATAAGGTATTTCTTTCATAAGGTATTACTTACCTTCCTTGTCCTTGAGCTGCTTCTTGGCAAGGCCGAGCTCGTTCTCGGACCGCTCGAGGCTCTGCTTCAATGCATTGACCTCTGCAGTCAGTGCGGCAGAGGTCAGCAGCGAGCCTGCATACCCATATTGACATACTTATGTTAGACTCCTGCGTATATCTTTTTAGATCCTTAGTCCGACTTTTCTTTTCGAACACCGAACTAAGCATCGAGAACTACTGTCTACGCGGCAATATTTTTACATATTCTAAACTTACCTCAAAGCCTGTTAGAAGGCTGGTACAGGCTTCGGTCAGCCCGCTCTTGGTGGACTAAACTGTCCGGATCACCGCACTCATAACAGTGTGGTGCTCCTCCTCGATGGAAGCGCTATTAAGTGCCTCCAGTAAGCTATCCGGTGCCTCCGGTTGGACGGAGGACACCGACGTCTTACCCTTCTTACGAAGGGACCGCTTGCCGGACTCCGGACCCGCTGAAGGTTCCGGCATGGAGTCCGGACGAGGGTCGGGCTTAGAGCCTCGGGGTCTTGCCCCCACGCTACTGGAGTCCGGGAGGTTGCCTTGTGGCGCCTCCTGCGCCACCTCCTCTTGACCAGGCCCCTTGGGGCCCCACCTCAAGGCGTCGTCCAGCGTGAGGTGAGGAGGCGGCCGAAGTGAAGTACTCTCCATTTCCGACGAACTTCGAGGACCCTTTCGTCGAGCGGGCGAGCTCGCCCTTGGGCGGGCTGCATGATTGTTCGGCATTAGAGAACACTATGCGATGATAAAAAAGCCATGGGTATCCGGACACTTACGATCTCGCCAGGGGCTTGGCCCTCGTTGGCCACTCGTCCTCGTCGTCGTCGACGTTGGTAGAGAAGTCCGGAGGAAGGGTCCTTCCCTTCTTAGACCCTCCGGCCTCCCCAGTTGGGGCGGCCTTCCTTTTCCTCTCCTCTTCACCGGGGAGAGGCTTCTTTCTCCTCCTCCTGCGTTTTCGTGAGAAGATTACGCTTGAGAATCGACAAAAGACTGGCGTCGGGAGCTCCTTCGAGTTCCCGTGGCCTCCTTCTTGGCCTTCTTCTCTCGGCACCACATGGGTACGAAGCCAGCAGCCCGTCAATCGGGCGTCGCTGGTCTTCCGGCAAAAGGAGCCGGACGATTAATCTGTCGGACGTCTTCAGCCCGATCTGTCAAAAGATTAGGGAGTTTTAGATCCCACATAGAGTCAATCTATGAAAAAAAGAGTCCCGTAAAGGGTAAAATAACTTACCTCGCCGGCTTGACACAGTGAGCTGTATCCGCGATCTTTGTTAGCGGATGCTGGGGCTTCAGCGCCCTTGAACAGCACCTTCCGGACATGTTAAATGCGTAGTGTCAAGAGCCGGCTCAAGGTTCGGTGCTGTGCCGGATCAAACTCCCACAAATTAAAGGCCCGTTCCTGGCATGGGAGAATCCGGCGGATGAGCATGACCTGGACTACGTGGACAAGTTTGAGCTTCTTGTCCACCAGGTTTCAGACACAGGTTTGGAGTCCGTTCAGCTCTTCCGAATCACCCCACTTCAGACCCGTCTCTTTCCATGATGTGAGCCGTGTGGGGGAGCCAGATTTAAATTCGGGGGCCGCCGCCCAGTTGGAGTCGCGCGGCTCGGTGATGTAGAACCACCCCGATTGCCACCCCTTTATTGTCTCCACGAAGGAGCCCTCGAGCCAAAGGACATTGGGCATCCTGCCCACCATAAGCGCCTCCGCACTCCGCCGTCGGCCGCCCACTATCTTGACTGGGCGCTAAAGGTCTTCAACCATAAATCGAAGTGGGGTTGGATGTAGAGGAAGGCCTACGCACCCACGATAAACGCCGAGATATTGAGGATGAAGTTTGGGGCGGATCATGGAAATCCGGGCCATAGTAGAACATGAGCCCCGGACAAATAGGTGAAGTGGAAAACCTAGTCCATGGAGGAAGTGGGGAGAAACACCACCCTCTCATGGGGCCTGGGGTTGGAATAAGCTGCCCAGCGTCGGGCAGCCGGTCTTGCGATGTCGCCGGGACAAGTATCCGGCCTCCCGCAGTCTTGTGATGTGCCCTCCGTGACGGAGGAGGCCATCCACCTGCCTCCGCTCCGGACATAGTTGGAGAAGGTTGAGGTGGGGTGTGCGGACTTGGGTGCCGGAGCTCGAGTCGCGGAAATGGATGAGCAAAGGAGGAAGAAGGCGAGGTGAAAAGGTGGATCCTTATCCCGTTATATGGACGGACGAAGCTATGCATCCCCCACCAGCCTGGTAGAACTCGCTTATCTCCCAAGCGCCGTAATCAATGGCGCGGATGGGTCACCCACGTCCGTATTGATGGCAATCCCGGAATAAGGGGGCACGATCTAGGCTTTGATAAGACGTGCCAGGGAAACCGCCTCGCTAAACGCGCTGAGGTGGAACAGTAAAAAACGATTCATATAAAGGCCTGGCCGTGGTGTGATGTCACGCCGCAGAATACGTCAGCAGATCTATGCAAAAATTATTCTCTCTACGGTGGAATGTGGAACTTGTTTTTCAGAGCCGGACACTATCCTTGTGTTCAAAACCTTCTATGAAGTCTTCGGAGGAGGAACCCGCCTTGCAATGCCGAAGACAATATGCGCGCCGGACTAAATGCGTCATTGAAGCCTCGTTCAGGGAGCTCTTGAGGGAGTCCTGGATTAGGGGGTGTCCGGATAGCCGAACTATCATCGTGGCCGGACTCCAAGACTATGAAGATAAAAGATTGAAGACTTCGTCCCGTGTCCGGATGGGACTTTCCTTGGCGTGGAAGGCAAGCTTGGTGATACGGATATGTAGATCTCCTACCATTGTAACCGACTCTGTGTAACCCTAACCTATCCTGTGTCTATATAAACCGGAGGGTTTTAGTCCGTGGGGACGAACAACAATCATACCATAGGCTAGCTTCTAGGGTTTAGCCTCCTTGATCTCGTGGTAGATCTACTCTTGTACTACCCATATCATCAATATTAATCAAGTAGGAGTAGGGTATTACCTCCATCGAGAGGGCCCGAACCTGGGTAAAAACATCGTGTCCCTTGTCTCCTGTTACCATCCGCCTAGACGCACAGTTTGGGACCCCCTACCCGAGATCCGCCGGTTTTGACACCGACAACAACCCCTAAGTATTTGATACTAGTTCAGTTGCTATGATTAGTAACTCAAAACAGGAGTTGCAGAATAAATAGAGACTAGTTAAGGGTGAAGTGACGATGTGTGTTGGAAGTGGTTCCAAGATTGATATGATCACCATCGCAGACTCCCTATACTTTCGGGATTAGTGTTGAACCTAAATAAGTGTTATTTGGTGTTTGCGTTGAGCATGAATATGATTTGATCATGTTTATTGCAATACGGTTATTCATTTAAGTTAGAGAACAATTGTTGTTCTGCTTACATGAATAAAACCTTCTATGGTCATACACACCAACGAAAATGGTTTGTTGGATCTCGATCGTAGTGATACACATATTCATAATATTGAAGCCAAAAGCTGCAAAGTTAATAATGATAGTGCAACTTGTTTGTGGCACTGCCGTTTAGGTCATATTGGTGTAAAGCGCATGAAGAAACTCCATGCTGATGGGATTTTGGAATCACTTAATGCTTGCGAACCATGCCTTATGGGCAAGATGACTAAAACTCCGTTCTCCGGAACAATGGAGCAAGCAACTGTCTTATTGGAAATAATACATACTAATGTATGCCATCCGATGAGTGTTGAGGCTCGCAGCGGGTATCGTTATTTTCTGACCTTCATAGATGATTTGAGTAGATATGGGTATATCTACTTGATAAAACATAAGTCTGAAACATTTGAACAGTTCAAAGAATTTCAGAGTGAAGTGGAAAATCATCGTGACAAGAAAATAAGGTTTCTACAATCTGATCGCGGAGACGAATATTTGAGTAACGAGTTTGGTCTTCAATTAAAACAATGTGGAATAGTTTCACAAATTCGTGGCACCTGGAACACCACAGCATAATGGTGTGTCCGAACGTCATAACCGTACTTTATTGGATATAGTGCAATCTATGATGTCTCTTACCGATTTACCATTATCGTTTTGGGGTTATGCATTAGAGACAGCTGCATTTACGTTAAATAGGGCACCATCTAAATCCGTTGAGACGACATCGTATGAACTGTGGTTTAGCAAGAAACCTAAGCTGTCGTTTCTTAAAGTTTGGGGCGGCGATGCTTATGTGAAAAAGTATCAAAATGATAAGCTCGAACCCAAATCGGAGAAGTGCATCTTCATAGGATACCCAAATGAAATTGTTGGGTACACCTTCTATCACAGATCCGAAGGCAAATTTGTTGCTGAGAATAGATCCTTTCTAGAGAAAGAGTTTCTCTCGAAAGAAGTGAGTCGGAAGAAAGTAGAACTTGATGAGGTAACTGTACCTGCTCCCTTATTGGAAAGTAGTTCATCACAGAAATTTGTTCCCGTGACTCCTACACAAAATTAGTGAGTAAGCTAATGATGATGATCATGTAACTTCAGATCAAGTTACTACCAAACCTAGTAGGTCAACCAGAGTGAGATCCGCACAAGATTGGTACGGTAATCCTATATTGGAAGTCATGTTACTAGACCATGATAAACCTACGAACTATGAGGAAGCGATGATGAGCCCAGATTCCGCGAAATGGCTAGAGGCCATGAAATCCGAGATATGATCCATGTATGAGAACAAAGTATGGACTTTGATTGACTTGCGCGATGATTGGTGAGCCATTAAGATTAAATGGATCTTCAAGAGGAAGACGGACGCTGATAGTAGTGTTAATATCTACAAAGCTAGAATTGTCGCAAAAGGTTTTCGACAAGTTCAAGGTGTTGACTAAGATAAGAGTTTCTCACTCGTATCTATGCTTAAGTCTGTCCGAATCATGTTAGCAATTGCCGCATTTTATGAAATCTGGCAAATGGATAAACAAAACTGCATTCCTTAATGGATTTATTAAAGAAGAGTTGTATATGATGCAACCGGAAGGTTTTGTCAATCCTAAAGGTGCTAACAAAATATGCAAGCTCAATGATCCATCTATGGACTGGTGCAAGCATCTCGGAGTTGGAATACACGCTTTGATAAGTTGATCAAAGCATATAGTTTTATCTGAGACTTGCGATGAAGCCTGTATTTACAAGAAAGTGAGTGGCAGCACTACAACATTTCTGATAAGTATATGTGAATGACATATTGTTGATCGGAAATAATGTAGAATTATTCTGCAAAGCATAAAGGAGTGTTTGAAAGGAGTTTTTCAAAGAAAGACCTCGGTGAAGCTGCTTACATATTGAGCATCAAGATCTATAGAGATAGATCAAGGCGCTTGATAAGTTTTTCAATGAGTACATACCTTGACAAGATTTTGAAGTAGTTCAAAATGGAACAGTCAAAGAAAGAGTTCTTGCCTGTGTTACAAGGTGTGAAATTGAGTAAGACTCAAAGCCCGACCACGGCAGAAGATAGAAAGAGAATGAAAGTCATTCCCTATGCCCCAGCCATAGGTTCTACAAAGTATGCCATGCTGTCTACCAGATCTATTGTATACCCTACCACTGAGTTTGGCAAGGGAGTACAATAGTGATCTAGGAGTAGATCACTGGACATCGGTCAAAATTATCCTTAGTGGAATAAGGATATGTTTCTCGATTATGGAGGTGACAAAAGGTTCATTGTAAAGGGTTACGTCGATGCAAGTTTTGACACAGATCTGGATGACTCTAAGTCTCGATCTAGATACATATTGAAAGTGGGAGAAATTAGCTAGAGTAGCTCCGTGCAGAGCATTGTTGACATAGAAATTTGCAAAATACATACGGATCTGAATGTGGCAGACCCGTTGACTAAACTTCTCTCACAAGCAAAACATGATCACACCTTAGTATTCTTTGGGTGTTAATCACATAGTGATGTGAACTAGATTAGACTCTAGTAACCCTTTGGGTGTTGGTCACATGATGATGTGAACTATGGGTGTTAATCACATGGTGATGTGAACTAGATTATTGACTCTAGTGCAAGTGGGAGACTGAAGGAAATATGCCCTAGAGGCAATAATAAAGTTATTATTTATTTCCTTATACCATGATAAATGTTTATTATTCATGCTAGAATTGTATTGACCGGAAACATAATACATGTGTGAATACATAGACAAATAGAGTGTCACTAGTATGCCTCTACTTGACTAGCTCGTTAATTAAAGATGGTTATGTTTCCTAACCATAGACATCAGTTGTCATTTGATTAACGGGATCACATCATTAGGAGAATGATGTGATTGACTTGACCCATTCCGTTAGCTTAGCACTCGATCGTTTAGTATGTTGCTATTGCTTTCTTCATGACTTATACATGTTCCTATGACTATGAGATTATGCAACTCCGTTCTGGGAGGAACACTTTGTGTGCTACCAAACGTCACAACGTAACTGGGTGATTATAAAGGTGCTCTACAGGTGTCTCCGAAGGTACTTGTTGGGTTGGCGTATTTCGAGATTAGGATTTGTCACTTCGATTGTTAGAGAGGTATCTCTGGGCCCTCTCGGTAATGCACATCACTTAAGCCTTGCAAGCGTTGCAACTAATGAGTTAGTTGTGGGATGGTGTATTACGGAACGAGTAAAGAGACTTGCCGGTAACGAGATTAAACTAGGTATTAAGATACCGACGATCGAATCTCGGGCAAAGTAACATACTGATGACAAAGGGAACAACGTATGTTGTTATGCGGTCTGACCGATAAAGATCTTCGTAGAATATGTGGGAGCCAATATGAGCATCTAGGTTCCGCTATTGGTTATTGACCGGAAACGTTTCTCGGTCATGTCTACATAGTTCTCGAACCCGTAGGGTCCGCATGCTTAACGTTACGATGACAGTTTTATTATGAGTTTATATGTTTTGATGTACCGAAGGTTTTTCGGAGTCCCGGATGTGGTCACGGACATGACGAGGAGTCTCGAAATGGTCGAGACATGAAGATTGATATATTGGAAGCCTATGTTTGGACATCGGAAGTGTTAGGGTGAAATCAGGATTTTCTTAGAATGCAAGGAGGTTACCGAACCCCGGGAACTTAATGGGCCTTAGTGGGCCTAGGTGGAAGAGAGGAGAGGAGGCAAGGGCTGGGCCGCGCGCCCCTCCCCCCCTAGTCCGAATAGGACAAGGAGAGGGGGGCGGCGCCCCCCTTCCTTCCTTCTCCTCCACTCCTTCCCCCTCCCAAGTCCTAATCCAACTAGGAAAGGGGGGAGTCCTACTCCCGGTGGGAGTAGGACTCCTCCGGCGCGCCTCCTCTCTAGGCCGGCGCACCCCCCTTGCTCCTTTATATACGGGGGCAGGGGGCACCCCATGGACACAACAATTGATCAAGTTGATCTTTTAGCCATGTGCGGTGCCCCCCTCCACCATAGTTCACCTCGATAATACTGCAGCGGTGCTTAGGCGAAGCCCTACGTCGGTAGAACATCAACATCGCCACCATGCCATCGTGCTGATGAAACTCTCCCTCAACACTCGGCTAGATCGGAGTTCGAGGGACGTCATCGGGCTGAACATGTGCTGAACTCGGAGGTGCCGTGCGTTCGGTACTTGATAGGTCGGATCCTGAAGATGTATGACTACGTCAACCGCGTTGTGCTAACGCTTCCACTTTCGGTCTACGAGGGTACGTGGATAACACTCTCCCCTCTCGTTGCTATGCATCACCATGATCTTGCGTGTGCGTAGGAAGTTTTTTGAAATTACTATGTTCCCCAACATCTAGGCCTTTAAGGCGTTCTGCTTCCTGCTTCCTCTGCTCCTCCTCCAGCTTCCTCTTCTTCTCCTCCTCCATCTTCCTTCTCGCACGGCTTCTGTAGTCGGCGTTCCAGCCCTTAAACCCCTCATACCATGGAACAACGCCTTTGCCTCGTGTTCTTCCCGAGTGTTCAGGATTTCTCAGGGCGCGCGTAAGCTCGTCATTCTCTCTGTTGGGCGTGAACACCCCCGTTCGAGCCTCTTCTATTTCATCAAGTATCTTATCTTCGACTCCTTTAAGACTTGCCCTCTTCGAAATCTTGCCTGTCTTCGGGTCCAACGCCCCCCCATGCGCATAGAACCAAGTCCGGACCCTGGGGGGCCAGCTCTTAGTAACTAGAGTGACCTCTGCATCCAGCATCTTTTGCTCAGACTCATCCCACTTAGGCATTGCCACCGCGTAGCCACCTGGCCGCAGCTTATGGAACTGCTCCTTTTTTGCGGCATTGGCCTTGTTTACTCTCGACCGTTCCTTAGCTAATTTCGATTCCTTGAATTTCACGAAATCGGCCCACTGCTCTCTCTGCTTCTACAGTGTTCCCTTGAATTCTGGAGTCTTATTTCCTCCTTCGAGGTAATTGGCCTATACAGATTTCTTGTGGTTGTTGAATGCAACTGCCATCTTTCTAAGAGTAGCGGCCTTCACTTTCTGCACATCTGCATCTGTGAAATGATCTGGTAGGGTGAAATGTTCCATGAGAGATTCCCAAAGCATATCTTTTGCTCTGTCGTAGACCCAAGTAAGATCTGGACATTCCTTTGCTGGCTTTTTCAATTCTTGCGCGGAGATAGGGAGTTGGTCCTTCACAAGAACTCCGCACTAACGAACAAACTTGTTCGCCTTCTTCTTAGGCAAGATTGGTTCGCCATTAGTTTTGATGGCATCGATGTTGTACTTTACGCCCGGCTTCAACTTTTTGTTCGGGCCTCGCACTGTCCTGCTGTCAGATTTGCTCGATCCGGAGGGCTGAAAGAACAAAGATCGATTGGTTAATATATCTTCAAATCATTTAAAACATGTGATGATCACCAGATGCCTGCTTATATAAATATACCTCGCCGGTCTCTGTTCTAATTTCAAGATCAACATTTTCTTCGTCATCATAATCATAGTTCTAGACTTCATCAATTCGGTCGTCACGATCGAATATCATATCACCCTCCTCGGTATTGTTCAGATATTGGGAGCCGTCATCTTCTTCATTCTGATCATCTGGCCGGCCAGGGGAGCGTATGATCTCGAACAAGGCCTCTTCTGCTTCTCTGCCAGTATTGTCCGCCATAGCTTTTATTTAACTAATCCAGAAGAAATATAAAACAATTTAGTATTCAAAGTATGCATGCAATCAATAGGGAAAAACTGAATCAAAGTACATAATATGCATCATCGAATATAATCTCGAATACATCATCTCGAATATTATCGAATAATATATATATAATCTCGAATACATCGTCTCGAATAATATATATAATCTCGGATACATCGTCTCGAATATTATATATCAAATACATCACTAGCTAGCTAGCTAGCTAGCTAATAAAGATCGAATACTACAGAATAATCTAGTTCACTCGCGGTTCCTGAGGCGCGGGCGGTGGACACCCAAAGAGAAGGAACCATCACAGGATCATAGCTCGGGTGAGATCCCCGAAGAACCTGCCAGGTATTGGAGAACCTGACGTCCATAGCAGCCATGTAGCGACTGACATGCTCGTCCTCCTCGCTCACACGGCGACGTACCACCTCCGGCGGGGCCAGCTCCCTCCGCACCGAAAGTGGCCCACACGAACGCCACCAAAGGAGCTCAGGGTCGACGACGGGACCCGGGGCCGGGTTCCTCACCAACCGGCGCGCCCCTGAAGGTAGCACCTCCCAATGCCAGCCCGACGGAGCCGAGTCCCAGACATGGGTCCTCTGAAGCAGGACGTCGTCGCGAACGAGTCGACGACGAGGATGCGGGCCGGGCATCATTGACGTCGATAACAAATTCTTATGGAAAAAAATTCTATATATGCAATGTCATTTTATTAGGAAATTTTGAGCAACTTTTTCCTATGCAACTTTTTTATATGCAATTTTTTCTATACTAGGATATACAACATTGTATAAAATTAAAAACAAAAAAAGAAGCACTAATTAAGCATCTAACACTAAAAACAAAAAAAGCAACTTCTATACATCCATTAAAAAACAGAAAAACAACATTATATACAAAATTCCATACTAATTAAACACTAACTATATCCATCTAACATGCATTCATACATATATACTAGTGAAAAAATAATAATCTAAAACATCTAAACTAATTAAAAATACAAAAATACATATATACTAACTAACTTAAGAAAATGTGTGTGTGTGTGTTCCTCATGCATGTGTGTGTGTGGGGGGGGGGCTCGAGGAGGGGCGGCCATGGTGGCCGGGACGAGGAGAGGGGAGAGCTCACGGCGGGCGGCATGACGAGGCAAGACGACGAAGCGGCGACAGGACGACGCGACGGGGACGGGCCGGGGGCGGCGACGAAGACGAGGGCGGCGACGGGGACGGGGCGGCGACTGCGTCAATCGAGCGGGGCAGGCGGTGCATCGTCGATGGAGAAACAGAGGAAGAAAACAGAAGGAGAATGAAAATTTTCAAGTGTTGTTTATATAGGAGGGACCTTTAGTCCCGGTTGGAGCCACCAACCGGTACTAAAGGTCTATTTTGGCCAGGCGGAGCGGCGGGAAAGGCATGCCTTTAGTACCGGATGGTGGCTCCAACTGGTACTAAAGACCCCCCCCCCCCTTAGTACCGGTTGGAGCCACGATCCGGTACTAAAGATTGTACGCTTACTAGCGAGGGGCGCAGAAGTTTAGTCCCACCTCGCTAGCCGAGGGGCACCCGCGCCTGCTTATAAGCCCCGCCGCCGCTGTTGTCTCGAGCTCCTCTCTAAAGCAGGCCTTCTGGGCCTACCTCTGCTGCGATGCCCTGTTGGGCCTTCTGGTCTAGCAGGCATGCGGGCCGCTGTGGCCCAGTAGGCGGGCTTTTTTTATTTAGTTTTTTCTTTTTTTTCTTTTCTGCTTTATTTATTTTCTTTTATTTATTTTTGAGTTGTTTTTTTGCTGTATTTAGAGTTTCTTTGTGAATATTTTTTCTTTAGGTACAAAAAATTATAAACTTTCTGTTAGTGCCGGTAGTTTTCAAATTTGAATAGTTTAAATTTGAATTATTTGAAATATGTGTGAATCACTATTTTGTGAATAACTTACCTTTAAAAATAGATTTTTCTGTGATTCCTTTTTCTTATATTTAATATTAGTGTGTTTTATCATTATATTCAATTTGGTAATACTTAGATTATTTAAAAAATGAAATGCCTTTGTAATAGATGAGTTTTCGTGCGAAACCCTGATACTTCGAAAGAGATTGTCCATTTTGTACATGAAGTGCATCCAGTTTTTGCCGTAACCCTCTCTACTTTTTTGCACATGCTATGTGGGTGAAATTATGATACCATGCCAACCTTCAACCTTTTTGGAGTTCATTTGAAGTGTTTTTCAATTTCAGCGTCATTTAGTTGGAAAAAATCAGTAAATGCATGAAAAATAGCAAATGAAGTCAGAAAGGGCTGAAAATTGATGACGCGGCTTTGAATGGTGCATACTGAACGGACAAAATGTATGGAGTTGTAATAAGTAAAAAAATGAAATGCCTTTGTAACAGATGAGTTTTCGTCTGAAACCCTGATACTTCGAAAGAGATTGTCCATTTTGTACATGAAGTGCATCCATTTTTTGCCAGTAAATGCATGAAAGAATTTGTTTGCACATACAATTTCTTCACCGTTTCAAATGCCAAAACACATAAGTACCCTAACTATTACAAAGATTCCCTACTGTTTGTCCAAAGTGGGACTTTCCACTTATATAAGTCTAGAAACTCACTAGAGAAGAAAGTGATGACAGTGAAGCCGATCACATCCCAGAGTGGGATCTTTGGGCCGTGTGAAACATTTTCTTCGCTTGTGTCCCTTTGCGCCGTAACCATGGACAATCTTCATCATTTAACTGGATGCTCGGGTCAATATTCACTCTCAATGGAGCAATTTCATCGAACTTTTCATAATCTTCTGATATGTCTGTCTTGTCATCCACTCCCATGATGTTTCTTTTCCTTGAAAGAACTATGTGGTGCTTTGGCTCATCGTATGATGCATTCGCTTCCTTATCATTTCTTTTTCTCGGCTTGGTAGACATGTCCTTCACATAGAAAACCTGCGCCACATCATTGGCTAGGACGAATGGTTCGTCTGCGTACGCAAGATTTTTGAGATCCACTGTTGTCATTCCGTACTTCGGGTCTTCCGTTACCCCGCTTCGTGTCATATTGACCCATTTGCACCGAAACAAAGGGACGTTCAAACCACGTCCATAGTCAAGTTCCCATATGTCCTCTATGTAATCATAATATGTGTCCTTTCCCGTCTTGGTTTCTGCATCAAAGCGGACACCACTGTTTTGGTTGGTGCTCTTCTTATCTTGGGCGATTATGTTAATCGTATTCCCATTTATCTCGTACCCTTTGAAAGTCATTATATTCGAAGATGCTAACTTGGACAACAAGTACAGGTCATCTTCAATAGCGGCGTCATGCATGGCATGTGTCTGCAACCAGCCGGCGAAAGTCCCCGTTTGTTCACGTGTAAACCAGTCGTCAGACTGCTCCGGGTGTTTAGAGCATAGAAAATTCTTGTGTTCCTCCATATACGGAGCCACCAAGGCGGAATTCTGTAGAACAATGTAGTGTGCTTGAGTGAGAGAATACCCGTCCATACATATTATTTGATTCCCTCCCAGCGTGCCTTTTCCACCCAGTTTGTTGCTACGTCTCCAACGTATCTATAATTTTTGATTGTTCCATGCTATTATATTACCCCTTTTGGATGTTTATGGGCTTTATTTTACACATTTATTTCATTTTTGGGACTAACCTACTAACCGGAGGCCCAGCCCATATTGCTGTTTTTTTGCCTATTTCAGTATTTCGAAGAAAAGGAATATCAAACGGAGTCCAAAAAAAAATGAAACCTTCAGGAGCGTGATTTTTGGAACAAACGTGATCCAGAGGACTTGGAGTGCAAGTCAAGAAGCAGCCGAGGCCTCCACGAGATAGGAGGGCGCCCCCCCCCTATAGGGCGCGCCCCCCTGTCTCGTGGGCCCCTCGGGCGGCCACCGACGTACTTCTTCCTCCTATATATACCTCGTGCACTCGAAAACATCCAGGGCACCACGAAACACAATTTCCACCGCCAGTAACCTTCTCAGATCCATGAGATCCCATCTTGGAGCCTTCGCCGGCACTCTGGCGGAGGGGGAATCAAGCACGGAGGGCCTCTACATCAACATCCTTGCCCCTCCGATGAGTTGTGAGTAGTTTACCACATACATACGGGTCCATAGTTATTAGCTAGATGGCTTCTTCTCTCTTTTTGGATATCAATACAATGTTCTCCCCCTCTCTTGTGGAGATCTATTCGATGTAAACTCCTTTTGCGGTGTGTTTGTCGAGATCCGATGAATTGTGGGTTTATGATCAAGTTTATCTATGAATAATATTTGAATCTTCTCTGAATTCTTTTATGTATGATTAAGTTATCTTTGCAAGTCTCTTCGAATTATCAGTTTAGTTTGGCCTACTAGATTGGTCTTTCTTGCCATGGGAGAAGTGCTTAGCTTTGGGTTCAATCTTGTAGTGTCCTTACCCAAAGGATGTAAAGGGTTGCAAGGCACGTATTGTATTGTTGCCATCGAGGATAACAAGATGGGGTTTATATCATATTGCATGAGTTTAACCTTCTACATCATGTCATCTTGCTTAATGCGTTACTCTGTTCTTATGAACTTAATACTCTAGATGCATGCTGGATAGCGGTCGACGTGTGGAGTAATAGTAGTAGATGCAGGCAGGAGTCCCTCTACTTGTTATGGACGTGATGCCTGTATACATGATCATGCCTAGATAATCTCATAACTATGCGCTTCTCTATCAATTGCTCGACAGTAATTTGTTCACCCACCGTAATACTTATGCTATCTTGAGAGAAGCCACTAGTGAAACCTATGGCGCCCCGGTCTATCTCTTATCATATTTGCTTCCAATCTACTTTTATTTGCATCTTTACTTTTTGCATCTATATTATAAAATATAAAAAATATATTTATCTTATCATACTATCTTTATTAGATCTCACTTTCATGAAGTGGCCGTGAAGGGATTGACAACCCCTTTATTGCGTTGGTTGCGAGTTCTCGCTTATTTGTGTAGGTGAGTGGGACTTTTGAGAAGCCTCCCTCTTGGATTGGTACCTTGGTTCTCAAAACTGAGGAAATACTTATGCTACACTTGCTGCATCACCCTCTCCTCTTCGAGGAAAACCAACGCAAGCTCGTGACGTAGCAAGAAGGATTTCGCGCCGTTGTCGGGAGGTCTTCGCTCAAGTCAAGACATACCAAGTACCCATCATAAACCTATCTCCCTCACATTTACATTATTTGCCATTTGCCTCTCGTTTTCCTCTCCCCCACTTCACCCTTGCCGTTTTATTCGCCCTCTCTTTTCCAATCTCCTCCTCTCTTTTCGCTTGCCTTCTTTTGTGTGCTTCTTTGCTTGTTTGACCTTATGGCCGCTCCTAAGGGTCCTGACCACCTTCTCAGAAGGATGGATGAGATTGAATCAAATATTAGAAGCTTTATGAATTTGCAATTTGAGCATAATAATTTCTTTAGAAAAGAGCTTAAGGAATAAAAAAGTTTTTTGGGTTTTATGAACAAAGAGCTTGATGATATGAATAAAGAATTCTATGGTGTTAACGCTCAAATTACCCGACTTGAAAATGCTATAGCCAAAATTTCTGACAAGCAAGCCACCTTAGTCAATAAGATGGTCGCTAAACCAGAAAAATTACGTGAAAATAATGATGAGGATCTTAAAGTTATTGATGCGTCTCTGATTAGATCTATGTTTTGCAATATGAATTTTGATGATTATGGGACTGATGATGAATCAACTTTGCCTAGAAGGCGTCCCAAGAATTGAGTCTTTAGATCTTAATGTTAAATTTGGTAAAAGTGAGATTGGAGAATCCTCAACTTCTAATAATGTTGAACCTACTATCTCGGATTTCAAGGAATTTAATTATGATAATTGCTCTATAAAAGGTTGTATTTCCTTGTTGCAAGCCGTTGTTAATTCTCCTCATGCTTATAGTCAAAACAAAGCTTTTACCAAGCATATTGTTGATGCGTTGATGCAATCTTATGATGAAAAACTTAATTTGGAAGTTTCTATACCTAGAAAACTTAACGATGAGTGGGAACCTACTATAAAGATTAGAATTAAAGATTATGAGTGTTTTGCTTTGTGTGATTTGGGTGCCAGTGTCTCCACAATTCCGAAAACTTTATGTGATATTCTAGGTTTCCATGATCTTGATGATTGTTCTTTAAATTTGCACCTTGCGGATTCCACCATTAAAAAGCCTATGAGAAGGATAAATGATGTTCTTATTGTTTCAAATAGAAATTTGGTGCCCGTAGAATTTATCGTTCTTGACATAGATTGCAATCTTTCTTGCTCTATTATTCTTGGTAGACCTTTTCTTAGAACGATTGGTGCGATTATTGATATGAAGGAAGGCAATATTAGAGTCCAATTTCCATTAAAGAAAGGCATGGAGCACTTCCCAAGAAATAAAGTTAAATTACCTTATGAATCTATCATGCGTTCTACTTATGAGTTTAGTGCCAAAGATGGCACTCGTTAGATCTATCTTCGCTTTTATGCCTAGCTAGGGGCGTTAAACGATAGCGCTAGTTGGGAGGCAACCCAATTTTCTTTATGTTTTTTTGTTTTTGTTTCTGTTTAGGATCAAATAATCCATCTACCTTCTGTTTAGATGTGGTTTTATCTTTTAATTAGTGTTTGTGCCAAGTTAAACCTATAGGATCTTCTTGGATGATAGTTGATTTGATCTTGCTGTAATTTCCAGAAACTTTCGGTTCACGAAAATAATTGTTAAAAATCACCAGAACGTGATAAAATAGTGATCCCAATTGCTGCTGATCAATAAAAAAATTGCCTAGGTCGTCCTATTTTTTCTGAATTATTTGAGTTCCAGAAGTTTGCGTTAGTTACAGATTACTACAGACTGTTCTGTTTTTGACAGATTCTGTTTTTCGTGTGTTGTTTGCTTATTTTGATGAATCTACGGCCACTAAAATAGTTTATAATCCATAGAGAAGTTGGAATACAGTAGGTTTAACACCAAATTAAATAAAGAATGATTTCATTGCAGTACCTTATGTGGTGGTTTTGTTTTCTTTCACTAACGGAGCTTATAAGATTTCCTGTTGAGTTTTGTGTTGTGAAGTTTTCAAGTTTGGGGTAAAGCTTTTATGGACTATGGAATAAAGGGTGGCAAGAGCATAAGCTTGGGGATGCCCAAGGCACCCCAAGATATTCAAGAATAGCCAAAAGACTAAGCTTGGGGATGCCCCGGGAAGGCATCCTCTTTAAATCTTTGTTCATTGGTAACTTTACTTGGAGCTATATTTTTATTCACCACATGATAAGTGTTTTGCTTGGAGCGTCGTATATTATATTAGTCTTTGCCTTTTAGTTTACCACAATCATCCTTGCTGTACACACCATTTGGTAGAAGCCTATTTGATTAGAATTTGCTAGAATACTCTATGTGCTTCACTTATATCTTTTGAGCTTGATAGTTTTTGCTCTAGTGCTTCACTTATATTTTTTAGAGCACGGTGGTGTCTTAATTTTGAAGAAATTGCTAGTCTCTCATGCTTCACTTATATTATTTTGAGAGTCTTTTAGAACAGCATGGTATTTGCTATGGTTATAAAGTTGGTCCTAGAATGATGAACATCCAAGTTGGGTATAATAAAAACTATCATAGGAAGTGAATTGGATGCTATGATCAACTTGATACTTGATAATTGTTTTGAGATATGGAGGTAGTGATATTAAAATCATGCTAGTTGGGTGATTATGAATTTAAAGAATTCTTTTGTTGAAGTTAGCAAGTCCCGTAGCATGCACGTATGGTTAAAGTTGTGTAACAAATTTGAAACATGAAGTGTACCTGGCTTGTGCATCCTTATGAGTGGCGGTCGGCGGCGATGGTCTTTTTCCTACCAATCTATTCCCCTAGGAGCATGCGCGTAGTACTTGATTTTGATGACTTCTAAATTTTTGCAATAAGTATATGAGTTCTTTTGACTAATGTTGAGTCCATGAATTATACGCACTTTTACCTTTCCGCCTTTGCTAGCCTCTTGGTACCATGCATTGCCTTTTCTCACCTTGAGAGTTGGTGCAAACTTAGCGGTGCATCCAAACCCCGTGATACGATGCGCTCTATCACACATAAAACTCCCTATATCTTCCTCAAAACAGCCACCATACCTACCTATTATGGCATTTCCATAGCCATTCCGAGATATATTGCCATGCAACTTTCCACCGTTCCGTTCATCATCATCATGACATACTTTACTTTTGTCATATTGCCATTGCATGATCATGTAGTTGACATCGTATTTGTGGCAAAGCCACCATGCATTATTTTTCATACATGTCACTCTTGATTCATTACACCATCCCGGTACACTGCAGGAGGCATTCATATAGTGTCATATTTTGTTCTAAGTATCGAGTTGTAATTGTTGAGTTGTAAGAAAATAAAAGTGTGATGATCATCATTTTTAGAGCATTGTACCAAGTGAGGAAAGGATGATGGAGACCATGATTCCCCCACAAGTCGGGATGAGACTCCGGACAAAAAATATAAAAATATAAAAAAAAGAGGCCATAAAAAAAAGAGAAAAGGCCCAAATAAAAAAATGAGAGAAAAAGAGAGAAGGGACAATGCTACTATCCTCTTACCACACTTGTGCTTCAAAGTAGCACTTTGTTCTTTATGTAGTGAGTCTCATATATTGTGCTTCAAAGTAGCACCATGTTTTTCATATAGTGGGTCTCATAAGTTGTCTTTTTCATACTAGTGGGAATTTTTCATTATAGAACTTGGCTTGTATATTCCTACGATGGGCTTCCTCAAATGCCCTAGGTCTTCGTGAGCAAGCAAGTTGGATGCACACCCACTAGTTTTCTTTTGTTGAGCATTCATTTATATCTCTAGTGCATCCGTTGCATGGCAATCCCTACTCCTCATGTTGACATCAATTGATGGGCATCTCCATAGCCCGTTGATTTTCCTCGTCAATGTGAGACTTTCTCTTTTTTGTCTTCTCCACACAATCTCCATAATCATATTCTATTCCACCCATAGTGCTATATCCATGGCTCACGCTCATGTATTGCGTGAAGGTTGAAAAAGTTTGAGATTATTTAAGTATGAAACAATTGCTTGGCTTGTCATCGGGGTATAGAAGTTGGGAACATCTTTGTGTGTGAAAATGAAGCATAGCTTAACTATATGATTTTGTAGGGATGAACTTTCTTTTGCCATGCTATTTTGAGAAGACATGATTACTTTGATTAGTATGCTTGAAGTATTACTATTTCTTTTATCAATATGAACTTTTATTTTGTATTCATTTGGATCTGAACATTCATGCCACAATAAAGAAAATTACATTATGAATTATGCTAGGTAGCACTCCAGATCAAAAATTCTCTTTTATCATTTACCTACTCGAGGACGAGCAGGAATTAAGCTTGGGGATGCTTGATACGTCTCCAACGTATCTATAATTTTTTATTGTTCCATGCTATTATATTACCCTTTTGGATGTTTATGGGCTTTATTTTACACATTTATATCATTTTTGGGACTAACCTACTAACCGGAGGCCCAGCCCATATTGCTGTTTTTTTTGCCTATTTCAGTATTTCGAAGAAAAGGAATATCAAACAGAGTCCAAACGGAATGAAACCTTTGGGAGCGTGATTTTTGGAACAAACGTGATCCAGAGGACTTGGAGTGCAAGTCAAGAAGCAGCCGAGGCCTCCACGAGATAGGAGCCCCCCTATAGGCGCGCCCTGTCTCGTGGGCCCCTCGGCGACCACCGACGCATTTCTTCTTCCTATATATACCTCGTGCACTCGAAAACATCTAGGGGCACCACGAAACACAATTTCCACCGTCGTAACCTTCTGTATCCATGAGATCCCATCTTGGAGCCTTCGCCGGCACTCTGCCGGAGGGGGAATCAAGCATGGAGGGCCTCTACATCAACATCCTTGCCCCTCCGATGAGTTGTGAGTAATTTACCACAGACCTCTGAGTCCATAGTTATTAGCTAGATGGCTTCTTCTCTCTTTTGGATCTCAATACAATGTTCTCCCCTCTCTTGTGGAGATCTATTCGATGTAAACTCTTTTTGCGGTGTGTTTCTCGAGATCCGATGAATTGTGGGTTTATGATCAAGTTTATCTATGAATAATATTTGAACCTTCTCTGAATTCTTTTATGTATGATTAAGTTATCTTTTCAAGTCTGTTCGAATTATCATTTTAGTTTGGCCTACTAGATTGGTCTTTCTTGCCATGGGAGAAGTGCTTAGCTTTGGGTTCAATCTTGCGGTGTCCTTACCCAAAGGATGAGAAAGGGTTGCAAGGCACGTATTGTATTGTTGCCATCGAGGATAACAAGATGGGGTTTATATCATATTGCATGAGTTTATCCTCTACATCATGTCATCTTGCTTAATGCGTTACTCGTTCTTATGAACTTAATACTCTAGATGCATCTTTGGATAGTGGTCGATGTGTGGAGTATTAGTAGTAGATGCAGGCTGGAGTCTGTCTACTTGTTATGGACGTGTTGACTATATACATGATCATGCCTATTTTATCTCATAACTATGCGCTTTTCTATCAATTGCTCGACAGTAATTTGTTCACCCTCTGTAATACTTATGCTATCTTGAGAGAAGCCACTAGTGAAACCTATGGCCCCAGGGTCTATCTCTTATCATATTTACTTCCAATCTACTTTTATTTGCATCTTTACTTTTTGCATATATATTATAAAATACCAAAAATATATTTATCTTATCATACTATCTTTATTAGATCTCACTTTCGCAAGTGGCCGTGAAGGGATTGACAACCCCTTTATTGCGTTGGTTGCGAGTTCTCGGTTGTTTGTGTAGGTGCGTGGGACTTTTGAGAAGCCTCCTCTTTGGATTGATACCTTGGTTCTCAAAACTGAGGGAAATACTTACGCTACACTTGCTGCATCACCCTCTCCTCTTTGAGGAAAACCAACGCAAGCTCAAGACGTAGCATCTGCCCTTATGCCATGATTCAGGAACACCAATCGGATTAAGGTCAGGAATAAAGTCAATACAAAACTCAATGACCTCCTCATTTTCATGGCCCTTGGATATGCTTCCTTCTGGCCTAGCACGGTTATGAACATATTTCTTTAAGACTCCCATGAACCTCTCAAAGGGGAACATATTGTGTAGAAATACAAGACCAAGAACGTTAATCTCTTCGCATAGGTGAACTAGGACGTGTGTCATGATGTTGAAGAAGGATGGTGGGAACACGAACTCGAAACTGACAAGACATTGCACCAAATCATTCTTTAACCTTGGTATGATTTCTGGATCAATTACCTTCTAAGAAATTGCATTCAGGAATGCACATAGCTTCACAATGGCTAATCGAACATTTTCCGGTAGAAGCCCCCTTAATGCAACCGAAGCAGTTGCGTCATAATCACGTGGCAGTCATGAGACTTTAGGTTCTGGAACTTTTTATCTGCCATATTTATTATTCCCTTTATATTCGACGAGAAGCCAGACAGTACCTTCATACTGAGCAGGCATTCAAAGAAGATTTCCTTCTCTTCTTTGGTAAGAGCGTAGCTGGCATGACCCTGATGTATGCCGTCTTTTCCGTGCATAGGTTGTTGGTCCTCCCGTGTCTTTGGTGTATCTTTTGTCTTCTCATACACACCCAAGACACCAAGCAGGGTCATTGTGACGCCGCCGATTCAATCGTACACTAATCATGCACGCAAATGTGTACGATCAAGATCAGGGACTCACGGGAAGATATCACAACACAACTCTAAATGTAAAATAAGTCATACAAGCATCATAATACAAGCCAGGGGCCTCGAGGGCTCGAATACAGGTGCTCGATCATAGACGAGTCAGCGGAAGCAACAATATCTGAGTACAGACATAAGTTAAACAAGTTTGCCTTAAGAAGGCTAGCACAAACTGGGATACAGATCGAAAGAGGCACAGGCCTCCTGCATGGGATCCTCCTAACTACTCCCGGTCGTCGTCAGCGGCCTGCACGTAGTAGTAGGCACCTCCAGCGTAGTAGGGGTCGTCCTCGACGATGGCGTCTGGCTCCTGGACTCCAGCATCTGGTTGCGACAACCAGGTAGAAGGGAAGGGGGAAAAGGGGGGAGAAAAGCAACCGTGAGTACTCATCCCAAGTACTCGCAAGCAAGGATCTACACTACATATGCATGGGTATATGTGTAAAGGGGAAATATCGGTAGACTGAACTATAGAATGCCAGAATAAGAGGGGGATAGGTAGTCATGTCGAAGACTACGCTTCTAGCAGCCTCCGTCTTGCAGCATGTAGAAGAGAGTAGACTGAAGTCCTCCAGGTAGCATCGCATAGCATAATCCAACTCGGCGATCCTCTCCTTGTTGCCCTATTAGAGAGCGATCACCGGGTTATATCTGGCACTTGGAAGGGTGTGTTTTATTAAGTATCCAGTTCTAGTTGTCATAAGGTCAAGGTACAACTTCAAGTCGTCATTACGAAGATCACGGCTATTCGAATAGATTAACTTCCTGCAGGGGTGCACCACATTACCCGACACGCTCGATCCCATTTGGCCGGACACACTTTTCTGGGTCATGCCCGGCCGCGGAAGATCAACACGTCGCAGCCCCACCTAGGCACAACAGAGAGGTCAGCACGTCGGTCTAAACCTAAGCGCACAGGGGTCATGGCTCATCACCTTAGCACACCTGCATGTTGCGTACGCGGCCGGAAGCAGATCTAGCCTAGAAGGCGTTCGGTCCAATCCGGTAGCGCGCCCGCTCGATTGACGTCACGAAATGCTTCGGTGATACCACGGCGCGGTTGCCCATATCTTGTCCCACGTGGCGGTTAGTGCGTATAAGGTCAACGACCCAACTCAGATCAAATACCAAGATCTCGTTAAGCGTGTTAAGTATCCGCAAACACCGACCAGGGCCCCGCCCACCTCTCTCCTAGGTGGTCACAACCTGCCCCGTCGCTCCGCCAAAAAGATCCACACAGAGGGCCGTTGGGATAAAGGTCCTTTCTGTTGGGTTCTACGGTAGGGTGCGTAGACTGCAAATTAAAATTTTCCTACGCGCAGAACATCCAGGAACATGCTACGGGAGATGGATCACAGTTTGTTACCACTAGACGCAGCGCGATTGCCATATAGCGGAAGAAGAGTTGGGGCAGCGGCGTTCGCGTGGATCGCCTCCTCCTCGTTACGATCTCCCTCGAACAGCCGGTCGTCCGATCCCATCACGAAGTTCGCGGGCGGCGCGCAAGTGCACCGCCACTAACGGTATCCACGCTGCGGGAGGAACACCGTGCGGCGGACTGCTAGGTCCGATCACACGATCGGCAATGAGTGGAGGTGGCTATTCGCAACACATGCAAACCCTAGTCGCAGCCAAGCGATCAACCGCCTGAGTGTGCCGCACCTCCACTTTATATAGGCGTCCGTCGCGGGCTCAATACTTGGGCCTTGCACAGATCCTAAAGCCCAAAGTCTACTCGGTCACATTCCTAGTCCAGTTCGGATCACATCCGACCAGTGTCCTACGAACCGACCTCGTAGGTTCCTTCCCTTAAGCGCGCGACCCCTTAGGTTCAAGTTGGCTTGGTCATAGTTCGGATCACCTTCGACCTACACGGTTGGTAGCGGCCTCTAGCAAGGCGTGCCAACCACCAAGCAGACTATGAAGCTGGTTAGGCGAACCTGTACAACGTGTCACACTTCTGTTCCCTTTGCCACACAATATATGTTGTCGGGCTCAAGGCGAGACTGTCATCCTTGTGCTAGCCCGACCTCTTTCTCGTTCCAGTGATACCGACCACAAACTGGATTATCTCATAATCCTTGTCTCATGGCCATGCTTATCCTGGTCGGATCACACGAGGGGCCCAGAGTATATCTCTCCTGATCGGAGGGCAAATCCCATCTTGCTCGACCATGTCTCGCAGCATGGGACTGGACAAACCGAAACCTACCTTTGTAACTACCCGATCCACGGAGTAGCGTTTGGTCGGCCCAAAGCAAGTCATCACCATCCCGAGTACATGCTTCATTTCGTGTCTTAGGACATAGAACATATGTTGTACTAGAGACTCACAGATGACATATCGCTGTGTCTCATAGTTGGGTCTGTCTGACTCGGACCTTATCTCGACTCGGATCCGACTACGTCGAATCCGACCAGACCTTTCCAAGTCCATATTATCCGGTTAGCATCCAATGCTCCATGGCTAGTGAGACCAAGCCATCGACCGTGTCATATGCTAGTCTAGTCGGCTGCGTCCACACAACCCTTTCGACTAGGGACCTTTTAGGACAGTCATCATACAATGCATAGTCCCACAAACAAGTCACGTGCTTGCCGATACACATCATTGATAATGTCCAAGGACTATCTTTATTCATAAACACATAGGAAACATCATCATACATGATTGCCTCTAGGGCATATCTCCAACAAAGGTCCCACTTGCACTAGAGTCAATCAAATAGACATCGAATGCCCATAGCTCTAACGTGCCCCTCATGCTTGGGTTGTGGAAGTGGCTTAGTCAACGGATCTGGAACATTTGCATCCATGTGAATCTTGCATAACTCTACATCACCATTCTTTCGATCTTTCGTATCGGTGATATTTCCGGTCTATGTGTATGCGACCTTGTGGTGATTCCTCGGCTCCTTGGCTTGTGCGATGGCACCAGAATTATCACAATAAAGGTCCAACGGTTTCACCGAGGCTGGGAAAATACAAAGATCATCCAGAAAATGCCGGATCCAAACACCTTCCTTTGCAGCTTCACAAGCCGCAATGCATTCGGCTTCTGTGGTAGAATCGGCCACCGTATCCTGCTTGGAACTCATCCAAAGGTAATCGCTCCTCCATTCAGATGTACACGAATTAGGACTATGATCGACATCATCTCTGTCGGTTTGGAAACTAGCATCGGCGTAACCCCTTCGACAAGCTCTTCCTCACCTCCATAAACTAGGAACATCTCTTTAGTCCTTTTCGTGTACTTCAAAATAGTCTTTACCGCTGCCCAAAGTGACTCTCACCGGGTTGGCCTGGTATCTACTTGTTAGGCTTATTGCAAAAGCAACATCGCCTTGTACATATCATGGCATACATGATGGATCCGATTGCCGAGGCATACGGAATCCTACTCATCCCGCTTCGCTCATCGATGTCGAAGGACTCCGAGTCTCGCTTAGCCTTATACCATGTGAGAGCGGCAAGAACCCTTTCTTCGCCTCACTCATGTTGAACCGCTTCAACACTTTATCTATGTACGTGCTCGGCTTAAGCCGAGCAGCCTCCTCGATCTATCTCTATAGATCTTAATGCCTAAAATATAGATCGCCTCACCAAGGTCCTTCATTGAAAACTTGCCATTCAATGATCCCTTGACCGAGTTTAGCATCGAAACATCATTTCCGATCAGTAGTATGTCATCCACATACAAGATCAAAAACACTATTGAGCTCCCACTTAAATTCTTGTATAAACAAGAGTCCTCTTCGCTTTTGATGAAACCGAGACCAGTGACGACCTCATCAAAATGAATGTTCCAACTCCGAGATGCTTGCTTCAACCCATAAATGGATCTCTTGAGCTTGCATACCTTACTAGTGCTAGTCGGATCGACAAAACCCTCGGGCTGTATCATATACACGTCCTCGGTTAAATTTCCGTGAAGGAAAGCCGTTTTGACATCCATTCCGACTAAGTGCAGCAATGTAATAACAATTATTCAATTCCATGATGAATCCGGAAGGAAGCTGGAGCTGCATCGTGCCGACCTCCAACGCAACAACTCTTGCTTTGTTGCCGACCCTGATGTCAATCTCCCCTTGTGCCACACGCCTAGTTCTTACCAGCCCCTGCATCGAGTTGCAAATATGAACAACCGATCCGGTATCAAATACCCAAGAGCTACTAGGTATGTTAGCAAGGTAAATGTCTATAACATATGCAACAAGTGTACCTTTGCCTGAAGAAGCATTTCCGGCCTTCTTGCCATGCTCTGCAAGCCACTTGCTACAGTTCCTCTTCAAGTGACCGGTCTCCTTGCGGTGAAAGCAAGCGGTCTTGAATCCGTCCAAACTTGGTAGCGGAAGAGGTTACCGTCTCCGTGCCCTTTGCCTTAGCCTTTTCTTGGACCAACTCTTCTTGAACTTAGCGATTTACGCACCATCAACACTTGATGCGTGCCTTTCTTAATATCCTGCTCGCCACTTTGAGCATCCCATGCAATTCGGTGAGCTTCTTATCCATGCCATGCATATGATAGTTCGAGATGAACGTCCCATAGCTGGGTGGAAGAGAACCCGTAACAGCATCAAGAGCTTGACTCATCCAAGAGCGGGAAGCCCAAACGATCCAAAGCTTGCACATATCCGATCATCTTGATCACATGTGGGCTCGATTGGATCACCTTCCTTCAGCTTGCAATCCATCAAGGATCGCCAGACGTTGTACCTTTCGGTCCTAGCACGTATGCGAAACATGCTCTTGAGACTCTCGATCATATCGTAAGCCTCAACATTTTTGAAATTCTGTTGCAAATCGGGCTCCATACAAGCCCGACATCGAACGGTGATCTCCGTTGATTCATCAACGAGTTTCGTAGGCATTCTTAGGCGTGGCACTAGCATTATCGGCAGGTTCCTCCGGAAGTGGATCCTCTAGAACATGTTCCTTTTATCGTGCTTGAGAACAATTCTCAAATTTCTATACCAGGTGGTAAAGTTTGTTCCATTCAGTTTATCCTTTTCGTAATTGATTTCAATGCAAAGTTGGGTTGAGCAGGTGGTGCCATTGATCTACAACAGAAAATATGCAATCACTAAGCAATGTGTTTATGTAGAGTAATTCTAGCCTAAACAGAAATACTCCCACCGGAAGTTGGCATCCTCCGCAAACTCTCGGTGATTCAGATCCGACTAGCGCATGCGACTAGTGAGCTTTAGCATCATCGCTAGCCAACATACCTATCCGTAAGCAACTCCTTGCTAATCGTATCTCTATCGACTCACAGCCGGTCGGAAGGTATCTCATACCCGGCTCCCAAACTTCTTTGCCACAAGGCCCAAAACCGCTTTGATAGCCTTGTCAAGTTAACTCGATGCGATTGCATGTCCATGTCCGACACGAACCCTTCAGTTCAAGGACACCCAGCTGACACCCAATTTTATGAGCCCACTACTAGGCGTACTTGGCGTGCGAAGGTGCAACATCGGGATGGCAATTAAGCTTGATATTCATGAGGATCTTTCTACCATTCTAACATGCATAGAAACAAAGAAGCATAACAATCACAAATAACACATATTGTGAAATAGTATGGCTCCTCCATGGACGTTCTTCGTGTCGGCTCCGACTCGATGACCATCTACTGAACTCCATCTTGTTTGTCACACCGGGACGCCAAGCCACCAACCTGATCTCTATTATCCAACTACTACAACTAGTAATGAATTTTACATAGAGTCACAAGTCGACATGCAGGTCGTTATACAATATAATGACAACACCTTGGCTCCTGCTGGCTGACAAACATGACACGCATACCACGTATAAATTACACACATACATCACATACACATGAGCCATACTATTCACATCAAACCTGCAAAACGAAGTTATGCATAGAATCGCATTCTACTGGTTTGTGTGTCGGGTACGAAATACACGGCGCTACGCACACGGCGGTGCCCGACGTTTTCGGAATTCATAGATCACATCTGAACTCCGTTCACGCCGATTTTTCTGATCTGACCGATCGTATCGATCATCGCGAATCCGATTCGGATTCACGTTTCACTGTTAACCCCGATGGCGGATGACCGACCGGTAGGGGTAGATCGTGTCACGACCTCATCGATCCCGATTGACAGAAAACATAGCCTCAACGATCCCCATGTGCAGTTGATCACATCAACCGTGCACATAGCCGATCTTATCAACGACAACAGATCTCATCTGCCGCCTCCACATATCCAATATGCATACGATCAGAATCCAAATCCTATAGCAGAGGCTCTGATACCACTGTTGGGTTCTACGGTAGGGTGTGTAGACTGCAAATTAAAATTTTCCTACACGCAGAACATCCAGGAACATGCTACGGGAGATGGATCACAGTTCGTTACCACTAGACGCGCAGTGCCATGTAGCGGAAGAAGAGTTGGGGCAGCGTGTTCGCGTGGATCGTCTCCTCCTTGTTCTGATCTCCCTCGAACAACCGGTCGTCCGATCCCACGTACGAGTTCGCCGGAGCGGCGCAAGTGCACCGCCTCTAACGGTATCTGCGCGTGCAGGAGGAACACCGTGCGGCGGACTGCTAGGTCCGATCACACAGTCGGCGGCGAGTGGAGGTGGCTATTCGCAACACATGCAAACCCTAGTCGCAGCGCCGAAGCGATCAACCGCCTGATTGTGCTGCACCTCCACTTTATATAGGCGTCCGTCGCAATCTCAATAATTGGGCCTTGCACGGATCCTAAAGCCCAAAGTCTACTCGGTCACATTCCTAGTCCAGTTCGGATCACATCCGACCAGTGTCCTACGAACCGACCTCGTAGGTTCCTTCCCTTAAGCTGCGACCCCTTAGGTTCAAGTCGGCTTGGTCACGATTCGGATCACCTCCGACCTGCACGGTTGGTAGTGGCCTCTAGCAAGGCGTGCCGACCACCAAGCGGAACTATGAAGCTGGTTAGGCGAACACAGCATAACGTGTCACACTTCTGTTCCCTTTGCCGCCACGATATATGTTGTCGGGCTCAAAGGCGAGGCATCATCCTTGTGCTAGCCCGACCTCTTTCTCGTTCCAGTGATAGCGACCACAAACCGGATTATCTCATAATCCTTGTCGCATGGCCATGCTTATCCTGGTCGGATCACACGAGGGGCCCAGAGTATATCTCTCTTGATCAGAGGGGCAAATCCCATCTTGCTCGACCATGTCGCAGCATGGGACTGGACAAACCCGAAACCTACCTTTGTAACTACCCAGTCACGGAGTAGCGTTTGGTCGGCCCAAAGCAAGTCTGTCACCATCCCGAGTACATGCTTCAGCTCAGGTCTTAGGACATAGAACATATGTTGTACTAGAGACTCACAGATGACATATCGCTGCGTCTCATAGTTGGGTCTGTCCGACTCGGACCTTATCTCGACTCGGATCCGACTACGTCGAATCTGACCAGACCTTTCAAGTCCATATTATCCGGTTAGCATCCAATGCTCCATGGCTAGTGAGACCAAGCCATGGACCGTGTGATATGCTAGTCTAGTCGGCTGCGCGTCCACACAACCCTTTCAACTAGGGACCTTTTAGGACAGTCATCATACAATGCATAGTCCAACAAACAAGTCACGTGCTTGCTGATACACATCATTGATAATGTCCAAGGACTATCTTTATTCATAAACACATAGGAAATATCATCATACATGATTGCCTCTAGGGCATATCTCCAACACTTTCAGCCCCCAATCCATGAATCACTCGCGGGTGCTCCTCGAGCCGACCCGACTTTAGTCACCACATGTATCATGTATAAAGTATATAGTATATACCCGTGACCACCTCCCTAGTGATCACGACCCGATAGTATAGCATGGCAGACAGACAAGAATGTAGGGCCACTGATGAAACACTAGCATCCTATACTAAGCATGTAGGATTGCAGGTAAAGGTAACAACAGTAGTAGCAAGGACAGGCTATGCATCAGGATAGGATTAACGAAAAATAGTAACATGCTACGCTACTCTAATGCAATCAATATAGAGAAGAATAGGCGATATCTGGTGATCAAGGGGGGGGGGGGCTTGCCTGGAAGCTCAGCCGAGAAGGAGGGGTCGTCAACACCGTAGTCGTCTTTGAGTAGCAATGGCGTCGGTCTCGGTGTCTAGCGAGAGAAGAGGGGGAATAAACAATAAATACAATACAAACAGATGCATGACGATGCATGACATGACAAAGCGTGATGCTAGGTGCGCAATCGCGGCAGTAAGTGATACCATCGAAGGGGGGGGGGACATCCGGGGAAGTATTCCCGGTGTTTCGCGTTTTCGGACAGATGAGCCGGAGGGGAAATGTTGCAGGTTCACTATGCTAGGGACGCGTGGCGGACCAATGGGCTGCGTATCTGGATTCGTCTCGTCGTTCTGAGCAACTTTAATTTAATTCAACATTATCCAGAACAGTGTTTGCTGACGTCATCATGACGTCAACATGATGTTTGCAGTCAACAGAGGTGTTGACTGGTCAAACTGACGTGTGGGTCCAGTGGGTTAATTAATGTTTAGGTTAAACTAATTACTTTCTAATTAAACTAATCAGGTTAATTAGATTAATTAAATAGCATTAATTAAATAGGATTAATTAATTAATTAAGTTAATTAATTAACTAATTAATTAAATTTATTTCTATTAATTATTATTATTATTATTATTATTAATTATTGTTTTTTTAATTTTGTTCTGGGCCCCACCTGTCTATGGCACAGGGGCCTTGCGGGTCGGGCGAGTGGGCGTGGGCGCATGGCCGCGAGCCCGATTGGGCTGCCGCTTGTGCCAACGGGGGGGACACCGGTGGCGGGCGCCAGCACCGGGAGCGGGAGGCCAGAAGGGGTGCAGCCAGTGGCGGGGACGACGGCCACGACGCTTGTTGGCCGCGGCATCGGGCAGCGATGCGGGCGCGAGGAGAAGGCCACGGCGGCAAGCGGCGGGTGCTCGGTGAGCACCGCCAGCGGGAATGGGGTGGACGCGACACGGTCGGCGAAGCGGAGGCACACGGGCGGTGGCCGCGGTCTCGCCAGGCGGCGACGCGAGGAACCGGGCGTCGAGGGCGGTGCACGCTGGCGCAGATGCGGCGCGCCATGGCAAAGAAAGCGCGAAAGCGGAGGAGGCCGCGGAGGCGGGCGCGCGGCTCGCCGTGGCGAGCGCTACAGCGCTGTGGTGACCGGGAGGGACGGGGATAGGGGAGGGCGCGTGCTCACTATGGCCGTAGGGGAGTGGCAGTGGGTGTCGAGGAAGGAAGTCGGGGATGACCGGGCGACGAAGAGGAAGCAGGCCGGCGAGGTTGCGGTCTCCGGCGAGGTGGCTTCCGGCGACGAAGGCGGCGGGGCGCTGAGCGGCTTTGGGCGGCTCGATGTATCACGCCGGGGCGAGGCGCGCGGTCCGGCGATGGGCGGTCAAGGACGAGGCGGCGGGTCTGTCGACGGCGTGGGAGCCGGGCCGACAACGGTGCTTTCGGGGCGATGCCCATATCGGGCGGAGGGAGGAGTGGATCGGATCGGGGAGAGTGGGGAACGTGGGGTAGGTTAGGGTTAGGGTGGGAGGGGGAGTGGGTTAGTAGGCAGGGGGTGGTCCGGCCTGGGGTTGGCCTGGTGGCCCAGCGGGGGGGGGGGGGAGGGGTGTTTTCCTTTCTTTATTTTTGTGTAATGTTTTCCTTTTCTTATTTTTCTTTTACTTTTTATTTATTTTTCTAATTTTGTTTTCTTTTAGTTTCCTTTTATTTTAGTTTTAGTAAAATGCCAAAGTGGCACCTAAATAGATGCTACAAATTATGACACTGCCACAATAGTTTAATACTTATAACAATTTAGTTTTGAAATAGTTTATTATTTTAAAAGCATTTAAATAATTGTATTTGCTGCCGTTTTATTCATTTTAGAGTATTTAAACATTTTATAAAAGTGTGGTTACTCCACCAGTATTATCCATGATTTATTTGTCACATCGAGAACACTTTAGTTTTGACTTTTGAAAATTTTAATTGTTTGACTTCATTTGAATTTGAATTTTGAATCGGTTTTTGAACTAACCCGAGATTAACTCATCGTGGATCGAGGTGACGGGGCATCATTAACGGGGGATTACTGTAGCCTAATTATCCGGGCGTCACAATTCTCCTCCACTACAAGAAATCTCGTCCCGAGATTTAAGAGGGGAGTAAGGGGGAAGTTCTGGTTATGGTATTCTAACGGATCTTCTCGAAGAAGTTAATCCCTTTCGTTGATGTCTTCAATTCTTTATTCCAATGCATCATGATAAAGTTGTCGTCCTTTCTTCGAACTCCATCGCATTTCATTTAAAGGATAAGGGGCAGCTAAGCTACGACATAATGCTTTTGAGGGAAACAATCGGGGGTTAACCCATGAATGAGCATAAGATTATCTCTCGAGTTGAACATATAAAATACATCGAGAGTAAGGTACGAAGGTACAATAAGAGGTTCCAAGCGAATAGATAGTTGCTTGAAGTCTGAACCAGAGTGAGAAAGGGGTTCAGAGTCGTGAGAGTAAGTATTGCGTCTGATACCAGAATAGAGCACTAGGAAGGTGGCCCATGAATTAAATACAAAGCCAAGCGTGGGGAATAACCATTAGAAACAGGGTTGTACAGGAGAGTCAGGTTTCGATCCTGTGGAACTGTGGGTTATGGGCCCACCATGTGGTTCAAAAGTAGGAAGGACGCCGACATATTGCACGGTCATGGTAGCAAGGCATGGCAGAGGATAGCCTGTCAGTTATGTTGGCAACAACGTTGGTACCAAGGGCGAGGGATGAAGAGAACCATTTTCCTGCTCATTGAACGAGGCGGACCAATAGGCAAAGTTCTCATCCATCGGGGTTACCAGGATGTCGCCAATAATAGTAACAGGTCACACCGATGAGTTGTAGACCGAGGTGTTTACCTAAGCAGGAGATTATTACTGCTTAGATCATATAGATCACAAGAAACGTTAACCCAACAAATGGAAAGAAAAATATGATTATCAGATTAAACAGAACAATGGAAAGGAAAATGTGTTTAAACACATATTTCAAAGGTATAACCTTCGGAAGGACGAGCAGAGCATGATATCCATGACAGGATATAATGTAGTAAACTCTTTAGGTAGGGGAGAGAATTTTCATGACATTACCCATACAACGGTGTTTGGATAATCGAGCAGCAAACATTTAGCATTGGGCTTCAAATTTTTTTGTTGAAAATCGGAGTACCATAGACATGCTTCAAGATAGCTTTCACATGGTCTTCAAGCAAAGGTCGGACTTTGGAAACACAAAGGATTCATCGGAAACAACTTATAGGATAAGTCTTACAATTTCCTCATGGAAGAATGGATAACCTTGCTAAGATGGAAACTATAACGATAGGTCCTCCGGCCAGGTGTGCTAGGCATGACATCACCTTACCGGGTCATATAAAGACCAATGTTGTGACTCTTGGAATTATGTCCCTACCATCATATCTGACTAAGATTCAGATCTGATTGGTGTCAGGATACCTCAGACTCAGGATGCCTGAGAAGAAAAGGTGCACCACAATTGACAAGATGACATTGTAAGATTCTTAGGAAATGAACTATGGAAGCAAGTTCCGAATCATGATCTCATCATTAAACCAAGGAAATGATGAGGGGGTGGCTGATGAACTCAGCGACAATTCATCGAGAATTCCAAACGGATGGATTTCCACAATAAGGTGAACAAAAGGATGACACTGGTCAATTCAAATGATATAATGTTGTATGCTCGAGTAAAACATACACCATCAACCATTAGTTGAAAGGTGTGCCCGAAATATGACCTTAGGCAACAAGTTCAATGTTAGAGTGACGATCCAATAACCATCAGTCTAAGAACGAACTGTTGATCGTTAACTTCAAAGCAATAGGATTGCTAGAAGTTTAGAATTTACACATCACAGACCATTTGTCGGTATTCTAGTTAGAAACAACACGGGGACCAAGAAAAGAATGGTGATGTTAATAAGTATCACTTGTATCAAGAATTCTTAAGGGTGGTGAAACTCTCATAACATTCTTGATATAGAAGACAGTAATACTACAAGGTAGATCATAACCTAAGCTAGATAGCAAGGAAATCAAGGTACAACACAAAACATGAACAAGTTTGTGTTGGGGGAAGGCAAGAATGTTGCCGATGATAACACAAATCATCGAGGGGCAAGGATGCTATTTCTCATCATGAATTCGATTGATATCCTGGAAGAGCTCAGAATGTTGATGATGATCCCGACACAATTGTCGAGTGTTTTCAAGAAGGTGCAATCGATCGGCGATGACACCAAGTCAAAGGAATGATGAAGCAAAAGTTTATTGGAACCACGGTTACATCACAATCTCGGAATAAAGATTGTTGTTCAAGGAGAAATGATATGACGAGGAAAGTCGACGTAAGCTTAGCTCATCGCCGAAAATTGTGTTCCAGGAAGACGGAACAGATAGCACAGTTTAAATTTTTTACGATAATGATATAGCCGATCAGGTTAGGAATGACTTGAAGGATTATTAAACTCATGAGCAACGAAGATTACTTAGAGTTATCGAACCAGAGTGTGGAATCGATTCATTTACCGGTGTTCTTGAGCGACTAACAACTCAGAACCCATGAAAAATTGGAATCAGTGAGAAATAATAGTTGATGAAGACTCATAAGATGCAACACAGTTCTTAAATATGCTCGAGATACCAGAGGGTAATACTCGACGGTAGATCAAGGTAGATGTTGCACTGGTGTATTGACTTGCAAAAGACAAGTGCTTTAACTTGTCCGAGAAATGGGATCAAAGAGAAAATATGGTCGGAACCACGATTGCATAGGATCAATTCACAGATACCAGATGATATTATATCAACGAAATAGTTATTATTATAAGAAGCTTCTATGGTAGGATCTACATCATGTCCATGGGCATGAACACAAAGTTCAAGGTCGACTCCCACTTCTTCAATGTATAACCTTCCATTCACCTCTCGCTTTCGAAGAAGTTGTAGTGTTGAAATTTTACCTAGCAAAATACCAGAAGAGTATGACTCGTGAAAACTTTCGAGTTCACACATATTAGGAAGGCATAGGTTCAACCCATCAAGGTCTCTTAGGAACATATACCACAAACTTCAGGAGTAAATAACACAAGCTCGAAAGTAGAGCATTGTTCAAAAGCAGATGATACAATTTACCAAAGGCATTATATACCCATGGAAAGGCTCTCAAGGTTATTCAATATGAAGGACACCGCCGGATAAAATCCAACAAAGGAACCGATGGTCCACAAGGGATCTGATGTGAGCATCGGTACTCAACCGAAGGAAGAAGAATGCACGGGCATCATATTATAGAACATCTGAATAATTCGATCCTTAGATAACAAAGGAATTACGATTTCCAAAACAAAGGATCGGCGATCGTTACGATCAAGGATGGATAAGTTGGATAGACCAGAGGCACAATTGACGACAAATAGTTTGGTCGAGAACCAGCTCATGTTCAAAAATGATGTCTGAGCCGGAAAGATAATTTAAAAGGGTTGATAGATGATTGCGTGCATTCGCACACATGTTGAATCAATAGGATCAAAATGACGGTGTCAAAAGATACTAGTGAATATTGCCAGATATATGGGAAGCATCCATAATGCAAGTAGACAAGTATTTGCAGAGCAATAAAGCTGCTAAGGATTTTCGGAGGATTGAATAGTATTTCAAAGACTTTTGTGAAACACCTGAACAACTAGGGATGAGAGGATATTAGGAAAGTGCGAGAAATTATTCTTAGGGGTATTCAGGTGGTAAAGAAATACAAGGCGGTAGGCACAAAGGATTCTAAGACTATCGGAGAATATTTCAGGGTATCATGTAATATCAAGGGCAACTGGGAATGAAGATATGAACGACAAGTGCCAGTAGTTATCCAAAAGGATTTATCGATGAAAGAGAATTGCAAAAGCGATGGCACAAGCCTCGAGAGAACATCATAGAGTATCTTCAGAATCTTCTGGTGCACCAGGCGATCATCTGTGATAAGGGGCTCTCCGGGTGAAAGTATTTTCGAGAACCTAAAGTTAGATTTTAGTAAAAAATCATTTAACCCGAATAGAAGAGAGTTCAGAATCCCGGAGTAAAGATCGAGGAGTGAAAGATCCTAATACCACCCAATGGCGACGTGGGCCCATGGGCCGCACAGCCATGTTAGTAAAAGTTTTGCAATGTCTAGACTCGACTTCGGCCAAAGAGTGCGGAAGGGGGATTCCCTACAGTAATCGGCTCTGATACCAACTTGTGACGCCCCCGATTCAATCATACACTAATCATGCACGCAAATGTGTACGATCAAGATCGGGGACTCACGGGAAGATATCACAACACAACTCTAAAAGTAAAATAAGTCATACAAGCATCATAATACAAGCCGGGGTCCTCGAGGGCTCGAATACGTGTTCTCGATCATAGACGAAGTCAGCGGAAGCAACAATATCTCGAGTACGCATATAAGTTAAACAAGTTTGCCTTAAAAAGGCTAGCACAAAGCGGGATACTGAGATCGAAGAGGCGCATGCCTCCTGCCTGAGATCCTCCTAACTACTCACAGTCGTAAATCGGTAACTTGCACGTAGTAGTAGGCACCTCCGACATAGTAGGGGTCGCCATCGACGGTGGCGTCGCTCTGGACTCCGACATCTGGTTGCGACAACCCGGGTAGAAGGGAAGGGGAAAAGGGGAGAAAAGCAATCGTGAGTACTCATCCAAAGTACTCGCAAGCAAGGACCTACACTACATATGCATGGGTATATGTGTAAAGGGGCAATATCGGTGGACTGAACTGCAGAATGCCAGAATAAGAGGGGGATAGCTAGTCCTGTCGAAGACTACGCTTCTCGCAGCCTCCGTCTTGCAGCATGTAGAAGAGAGTAGACTGAAGTCCTCCAGGTAGCATCGCATAGCATAATCCTACTCGGCGATCCTCTCCTCTCGCCCTGTTAGAGAGCGATCACCGGGTTATATCTGGCACTTGGAAGGGTGTGCTTTATTAAGTATCCAGTTCTAGTTGTCATAAGGTCAAGGTACAACCCAAGTCGTCCTATTACCGAAGATCACGGCTATTCGAATAGATAAACTTCCCTTCAGGGGTGCACCACATTACCCGACACGCTCGATCCCATTTGGCCGGACACACTTTTCTGGGTCGTGCTCGGCCGCGGAAGATCAACACGTCGCAGCCCCACCTAGGTACAACAGAGAGGTCAGCACGCCGGTCTAAACCTAAGCGCACAGGGGTCATGGCTCATCCCCTTAGCACACCTGCATGTTGCGTACGCGGCCGGAAGCAGACCTAGCCTAGAAGGCGTTCTAGTCCAATCCGGCGCGCGCCGCTCAGTCGCTGACGTCACGAAATGTTTCGGCTTATACCACGACGCCGGTTGCCCATATCTTGTCCCACGTGGCGGTTAGTGCGTATAAGGTCAACGACCCAACTCAGATCAAATACCAAGATCTCGTTAAGCGTGTTAAGTATCCGCGAACGCCGACCAGGGCCCGGCCCACCTCTTTCCTAGGTGGTCTCAACCTGCCCTGTCTCTCCGCCACAAAGATCCACACAGAGGGCCGTTGGGACAAAGGTCCTTTCAGCCCCCAATCCGTGAATCACTCCCTGGTGCTCCTTGAGCCGACCCGACTTTAGTCACCACATGTATCATGTATAAAGTATATAGTATATACCCGTGACCACCTCCCTAGTGATCACGGCCCGATAGTATAGCATGGCAGACGGACAAGAATGTAGGGCCACTGATGAAACACTAGCATCCTATACTAAGCATGTAGGATTGCAGGTAAAGGTAACAATGAGTAGCAAGGACAAAGCTATGCATCGTGATAGGATTAACGAAAAATAGTAACATGCTACGCTACTCTAATGCAAGCAGTATAGAGAAGAATAGGCGATATCTGGTGATCAAGGGGGGGGGGGCTTGCCTGGAAGCTCAGCCGAGAAGGAGGGGTCGTCAACACCGTAGTCGTACTGGGTAGCAGCGGCGTCGGTCTCGGTGTCTAGCGAGAGAAGAGGGGGAAGAAACAATAAATACAATGCAAACAGATGCATGGCGATGCATGACATGACAAAGCGTGATGCTAGGTGCGCAATCGCGTAGTAGGTGATACCAGCGAAGGGGGGGGGCATCCGGGGAAGTATTCCTGGTGTTTTGCGTTTTCGGACAGATGAACCGGAGGGGAAATGTTGCAGGTTCACTATGCTAGGGACGCGTGGCGGACCAACGTGCTGCGTATCTAGATTCGTCTTGTCGTTCTGAGCAACTTTCATGTAGAAAGTATTTTCATCTGAGTTACGGTTTATTTTATATGATTTTCTAAAGTTTTAAAATTACTTTTAGAATTTATTTAACTAATTTAATTCAACATTATCCAGAACAGTGTTTGCTGACGTCATCATGATGTCAGCATGACGTTAGCAGTCAACAGAGGTGTTGACTGGTCAAACTGACGTGTGGGTCCAGTGGGACCCACCTGTCATACACTGTTAGGTTAATTAAGGTTTAGGTTAAACTAATTACTGTCTAATTAAACTAATCAGGTTAATTAGATTAATTAAATAGGATTAATTACTTAATTAATTTAGTTAGTTAATTAACTAATTAATTAAATTTATTATTATTATTATTTATTATTATTAATTATTGTTTTTTAATTTTGTTCTGGGGCCCCACCTATCTCATGTACAGGGCCTTCTTGGTGAGCGTGGGTCATGAAAGCCTGATTAGGCGCTGCCAACGGGAGGACGCCGGTGGCGCCGCACCGAGCGGAAGCGAGGAGGCCGAAGGGTGCAACCAAGGCGGGACGGCGACGCCACGGCCTTTAAGCGGCGTCGACGCGGCGCGAGGAGAAGGCCACGGGCGGCAACTGGCGGGGTGCTCCGGTGAGCACCGCCGGGCGGGAATGGGGTGGATGCGGGACACAGTCGGCGAGCGGAGGCACACGGGGCGGTGGCCGGCGATCTCGCCACAGGGGGCGGCGACGCGAGGAACCGGGCGTCGGGCGTGCAGCCATGGCAGCGCGAGCAAGAGGAGGCCAGGCGGGCGGGCGTCTGCCAGCGAAGCCTTCAGCGTGTGGTGACCGGGAGGGACGGGGATAGGGGAGGGCGCGTGCTCACTGTGGCCGTAGGGGAGTGGCAGTCGGTGTCGAGGAAGGAGGTCGGGGATGACCGGGCGACGGAGAGGAAGCAGGCCGGCGAGGTTGCGGTCTCCGGTGAGGTGGCTTCCGGCGACGAAGGCGGCGGGGCGCTGAGCGGCTTTGGGCGGCGGCTCGATGTATCACGTCGGGGGCGAGGCGGGGCGGTCCGGCGATGGGCGGTCGAGGACGAGGCGGCGAGGTCCAGGGCGACGGCATCGGGGAGCCGGCCGATAACGGTGCTCGGGGCGACGATGCCCAGATCGGGGCGGAGGGAGGAGTGGATCGGATCGGGGGGGGGAGTGGGGAACGTGGGGTAGGTTAGGGTTAGGGTGGGAGGGGGGGTGGGTTAGTAGGCAGGGGTGGTCCGGCTGGGTTGGCCTGAGTGGCCTAAGCGGGGTCTTTTCCTTTCTTTATTTTTGTGTAATGTTTTCCTTTTCTTAATTTTCTTTTACTTTTTATTTATTTTTCTAATTTTGTTTTCTTTTAGTTTCCTTTTATTTTAGTTTTAGTAAAATGCCAAAGTGGCACCTAAATAGATGCTACAAATTATGACACTGCCACAATAGTTTAATACTTATAACAATTTAGTTTTGAAATTGTTTATTATTTTAAAAGCATTTAAATAATTGTATTTGCTGCCGTTTTATTCATTTTAGAGTATTTAAACATTTTATAAAAGTGTGGTTACTCCACCAGTATTATCCATGATTTATTTGTCACATCGAGAACACTTTAGTTTTGACTTTTGAAAATTTTAATTGTTTGATTTCATTTGAATTTGAATTTTGAATCAGTTTTTGAACTAACCCGAGATTAACTACTGTGACTGAGGTGACGGGGCATCATTAACGGGGGATTACTGTAGCCTAATTATTCGGGCGTCACAGTCATTCTTCGTCACGTGCATCACGTCGATTGCAGAGCGGACCTCTAGGTCTCTCCAATAGGGCAGGTCCCAAAATATAGATTTCTTCTTCCACATGGGTGCGCGTTCGTCAGCGTCATTCGGAACAGGTTGTCCGCCAGGACCCTTTCCAAAGATTACCTTCAAGTCCTTGACCATACCATGTACATTAGCACCAGTACGGTGGCGAGGCTTCGTCCGGTGATCCGCCTCACCTTTGAAATGCTTGTGTTTCTTTCTTACGGGATGCCTTCTCGGAAGAAATCGACGATGTCCCAGGTACACATTCTTCTTACAGTTATTCAAATATATACTGTCGGTATCATCCAAACAGTGCGTGCATGCGCGGTATCCCTTGTTTGTCTGTCCTGAAAGGTTACTGAGAGTAGGCCAATCATTGATGGTCACGAACAGCAACGCCTTTAGGTTAAATTCTTCCTGTCTGTACTCATCCCACGCACGTACACCTGTTCCATTCCATAGCTGTAAAGGTTCTTCAACTAATGGCCTTAGGTACACATCAATGTCATTGCCTGGTTGCTTAGGGCCTTGTATGAGGACTGGCATCATAATGAACTTTCGCTTCATGCACAACCAAGGAGGAAGGTTATACATATATAGAGTCACCGGCCACGTGCTATGGTTGCTGCTCTGCTCCCCAAAAGGATTAATGCCATCTGCGCTTAGACCAAACCATACGTTCCTTGCATCACCTGCAAACTCCTTCATGTACTTTGTCTCGATTTTTCTCCACTGCGACCGTCAGTGGATACTCTCAACTTCCTATCTTTCTTATGGTCTTCTCTGTGCCATCGCATCGCCTTAGCATGCTCTTTGTTTATGAACAAACGTTTCAACCGTGGTATTATAGGAGCATACCACATCACCTTGGCAGAAATCTGCTTCTTCCTGGGGCACTCGCCCTCAACATCACCAGGGTCATCGCAGCTGATCTTATAGCGCAATGCACCGCATACCGGGCACACTTCAAATCCACGTACTCGCTATGGTAGAGGTGCAGTCATTAGGGCATGTATGTATCTTCTGCACCTCTAATCCTAGAGGGCAAACAACCTTCTTTGCTTCGTACGTACTCTCGGGCAATTCGTTGTCCTTTGGAAGCATCTTCTTTAATATTATGAGCAACTTTCCAAATCCCTTGTCAAATACACCATTCTCTGCTTTTCATTGCAGCAATTCCAGTGTGGTGCCCAGCTTTTTCTTGTCAGCTTCGCAATTCGGGTACAACAATTTCTTGTGATCCTCTAAGATGCGCTACAACTTTTTCTTCTCCTTTTCATTTGCGCAGTTTCTCTCTGCATCGGCAATGGCCCGATCTTGATCATCAGTTGGCTCATCTGATGCCTCTTCTTCATCTTCTTCCCCCATTGTTGTATCATCGTATTTAGGGAACCCATGGCCAGGATAGCTGTCGTCGTCCTCCTATTCTTCATTGTCTTCCATCATAACCCCTCTTTCTCTGTGCTTGGTCCAAACATTATAGTGGGGCATGAAACCGGACTCAAACAGGTGGACGTAAATGATTCTTAACTTAGAGTAATTCTGACCATTCTTACAACCAGCACATGGACAAGGCATAAAACCATCTGCCCGCTTGTTTGCCTCAGTCGCAATCAGAAAAGTATGCACGCCATCAACAAACTTGGGAGAGCATCGGTCATCGTACATCCATTGCCGGCTCATCTTCATTACACGACACCGAAAAGACCAAATTAATACAAATTCATACATAAATTAAAGTTCATACAACACTTATTCTCATAAAACAAACATACAAATAACTCTCTAGCTAAAGCATTTAAATGCAACAACAAATGCGATCAAGATCGCAACTAAGGTAATAATTGATCCAACAACATAATGATACCAAGCCTCACTATCAATGGCATATTTTCTAATCTTTCTAATCTTCAAGTGCATTTTCTCCATCTTGATCTTGTGATCATCGATTTACATCGGCAACATGCAACTCCAATTCCATCTTCTCCCCCTCAATTCTTTTCAATTTTTCTTTCAAATACTCGTTTTCTCTTTCAACTAAATTTAACTTCTCGACAATAGGGTCGGTTGGAATTTTCCGTTCACATACCTCCTAGATAAAAATATCTATGTCAACTTGATGGGCATAACTTGTCATAAACACGAAATGCAAAAATAGTTATAAAAGAAAATATACCACATCCGAATCATAACCCGGACGAGGGCCGACGGGGACGGATATCAAAACCATGGCACTATGAACAACAAACAACGTACGGGTAAGATAATTATACAAGTAATTATATATCTAAATCACACAAACATGATTTTTTTATATAAAAAAGATAAGAACAAGAGGCTCACCGCACAAGGTGGTGCCGACGACAGGACGGTGCGGACGATCGACGGTGGTTAGGACGGAGACGGGAAGGCACTAAGTAAACCACACCTACACACGCAAACTAAGAGTTATTTTGAGCTCAAATTGCATATAAATCAAATAAACTAGTTACCACATATAATTCCTCCCAAATTACTAAAATCCACAAATTAATGACTATATAAAGCATTGCAAGAGCTAATCTAGCAATGAGAGATGAAAGGACAAAGTTGCTTACCTTTGTGATCACTTGAATGGATGGGGGCCTTCAAATCTTGACAAAATTTGGGCAAAATATGTGATGAGCTCGAGGTAGAGGGGAAGAACAGAGAGGAGAGGGGAAAGGGGAAAAACAGATCGAGCTCGGGTGGACGAAGGGTTTATATAGGACGACCTTTAGTACCGGTTCGTGCCACGGACCAGTACTAAAGGTGCTGGGGCCCCCAGACTGACAACATCCTGCCACCACTCTCTTTAGTACCGGTTCGTGGCATGAACCGGTACTAAAAGTTCAGCACAAACCGGTACTAATGAGAGCGGCCCGCCTAGCCGTTGGAATCGACACTAATGGTCACATTAGTGCCGACTCAAATACAAACCGGGACTAATGAGCTAAACATTTGACCCTTTTTCTACTAGTGAGAGCTGCATGCGCCTGCATGCAGAGAGATTGAGCGGAGAGAGAGAACCCGCATGCACGCAGAGAGGTGGACAGAGGAGAACGTGGGCGCGAGAATATTAGGCTATCGAGCCAATCGTTGCATGCGCACAATAACTACCCAGTGTCCCTTCCGTAGTAAACCAGGGGCAAAACAGTCTGATTTTTGCTGCTCACTTCTCTCCTTGGTATGCGGGTTGAGCATAGAACGCAAAGAAAAAAAGACCAGAGGGAGGTCAACGTCAAAGGAGGATGCTGCAACTGATGAGATGACGTGCTACAATCGATGAGGGACGACATGCTACAACCAGCAAGACGGATGTTGCAACCAACAAGACGAATGTTGCGAACGATGGGACAAAATGCTGCAAGGTCGATTGAGACTTTATTAAATCCCAGTCGACTGAGTTTTTGCAAGCTTGATATAGAAAACCAAGGATGAGATATGAGAAACCAAAACATCACTAGCTCCGCAACATTGGCCGCGCAGGCCACACTATGCGGGGATGGAGCTATGAGGTCGTTATTCTACACGGTGTCACCTGTACCGTCAAGATGCTATCACTACCGCCCATCCCCTGCCCCCCTCCCAGGGGCGAGAAGATCACGAGAGATGTGGGGAGCCGACGTAGATAGTGGCAGAAGACAATGGCTGCTCTTTCCGGTCTCTCTAAGTCCAAATTCCGAGCCAACCAAAGTACTCCCTTTATAAAGAAATATAAGAGCGTTTAGATACTCTTATTCTTTACAAGGGGAGTATTTGTCATCTTGTCGAACACCCGTGCTAAGAGGGTGGAAGTATCTTTCATTACTTTATGCATAACCGTTTTTCATTTAATTGACAATAGTAAAATTATGTAGCACTTGCAGGAGACACGTTAAGGGATATGTCAAAACAGGCTGAGGCCGGAAAGAGAAACCTAATGTGTTCATTTTAGTGTGTAATTTGTACTAGATGCAAGGTTCATCTTAGAGTCTATTTTATACTCCCTCCATAAACTAGTATAAGAGCGTTTAGATCACTAGATTTTAGGGATGTGTATGCACTCACGTTGAAATTCCTGTAAGAAATACTATGATCAAAATGGTACTCCAAGGTCCTGTAAGAAACATAGTGAATCCTAAATACTGCTGCCTTTCATATATAGACATAAACTGCATTCTCAATATCAGGCGAGCATCCACCTGATTAATAAAATTCATTTCTTCATAAACTAGAGAATGATTTGCTCTCAAATCATGCTCCAAACTTTTTATTCGCACAGCCGAGGGACAAAGGTCTGAAGAAGCAGCAACAACTTACACGGAACAAACAAACAAATGCAGTGCGCAATCTACCATGTTCTTTGACCTTACTCCTATTTACAGACAGTTTTACATCGAAATCATACTATTGGGGGTAACTAGGAATGAATCGTCTAGTATCGGAAGTTGGGGTTCAACTCCAGGGCTTCGTTGAATATGAGCTGCTTCATCTGATCTTCCGTCAGTGGGTGCTGCTCGAAGTCGAAGGAGAAGGGGTCCGTGCAGATGGGCTCGTCGGCGACGTCGTGAAGCCGCTCTAGGTATGGGTGCTCCAGCGCCTCTTCAACTACATCACAAGAGCAATTTCAGTAAGAATCCACATCAGTCAGACACTAATTAACTGATGAAACATACTCCCTCCATAAAGAAATTCATTAAGAATTCACAGCAGTAAGACACTAATTAACTGGAGTACATGAGTGTTTAGATTACTATTCTTTACAGAGGGAGTAACTTTCTACGTGGCAAGAGCAATTTCAGTGAGAATGCGCGTCACTCAGACATCAAGTACGTATAGCAAGAAAATAGAAACTACTGTACTTCCTAGCCTTCCCTACTATTCTCTGGCCGACGTCTCAAAAAGCTACGTACTTCTATTATTGCTGCAGGAATCTAGCCTTTGAGAGTAGCTGCAGCAGATCTCTTCCATTCATATCTGTTGCCAAAAACAGATACGTTCTTCTAAAAAAAGTGTGATTCTGCACTACACGCACAGTCCTTGTCGTCTACAGCACATACTCCCTCCATTCCACAATGTAGTGTCTATAGATTTTTGTGAAAGTCAAACTTTGCCAACTTTGATCAAGTATATAGAGAAAACTGTCTACATTTACAATACCAAACATGTACATTCTGAAAATATAACTCACGATGTATCTAATAATGTGCATTTGGTATTCTAGATGTACCTACTTTTCTCTATAAACGTGGTCAAAGTTTGTAATGTTTGACTTTTGTAAAAATCTATAGGCACTACATTATAGAACGGAGGGAGTACTACTAGCTCCAAACATAGGCAAAGATCTTTTCTTAATCAAGTGGGCAGCACACATGGTTTTTGTCTAAAAAGGGAGCACATGTCCACATGCAGTAAAAACTTAAAAATAGGGGCCGAAGTGGCTGCAGATTGCATCTACTCCTACTTATAACCAGCACAAAGATGTTTTTAGCACTGACACTGACCCCAACACTGGCCGTACGAAGCCAGTCAACAAAGCACGGCGCTCTAACAGCAGCAGCATTGCGTGCGGTGCAGTGCGGCGCTACGAAATTCACACGTGAAGATCAAAGCAGAGTGACGCGGACGTGGAGCGCAACGCACCTGTGATCCTCTGCAGCGGGTTGAACGTGAGCATCCTCTCGATGAGGTCCAGCGCGGCGGGCTGCACCTTGGGGAACTGTCCCGGGAAGGACCGGCGAGGGAACTGCGGCAGGTGCCTCATGTACCTCCTGGCGTCCTCGTTCCGGATGAAGCCCAGGTCGTCGTCGGTGGGGGTGCCGATCACCTCCGTGATGAGCCGCATCTGGTGCATGTGGTCCCTCCCCGGGAAGAGCGGCGCGCGGTTGATGAGCTCCATGAAGATGCAGCCGACGGACCAGACGTCGATGGCCGCGGAGTAGTCGGTGGAGTTGAGCAGCAGCTCCGGGGCCCGGTACCACCGCGTGACCACGTACTCCGTCATCATGTCGCTCTCGGACGACGGCCGCGCCAGGCCGAAGTCGCAGATCTTGAGGTCGCAGTTGGCGTTCAGCAGCAGGTTGCTCGGCTTGAGGTCGCGGTGGATCACGTTCGCCGAGTGGATGTACTTGAGGCCGCGCAGCAGCTGGTACAGGAAGTACTGAAAGCCACCCAAGAACACCACGTCGCATGAATATACATACGGATCAAATTGTCACAAACATGAACAAAATGAATGGCTTATTTCCCCTCCTTGCTACCTGGCAGTGTTCTTCCGAGAGTTCTTGGTTGGAGCGGATGATGTGGTGGAGGTCCGTGTCCATGAGCTCGGTGGCGATGTACACGTCGTTGAAGGACTGCGGGATCGCCGGCGGGATCACATCTCGGAGGCCTACTATCTGCGTGTGGTGTCCATCAATACAGCGTAACAGGTTAGCGCCTGAACTGTCGAATTCAGTCAGATACATACACACATCTGAAGCGGAAAAGATAGTTGTTGATTACGTTTTCGTGGTCGAGGTGCCTGAGGAGCTTGATCTCCCGGAGCGTGCGCTTGGCATCCATGTTGTTATCGAAAGCGTTTGCTATCTTCTTGATTGCCACCATCTCCCTCGTCTCGAAGTTCATCACCGAGCTGCGCCCACGCAACCACAAATGGAATTTGAGGACAAGATTAAACACCACCAACCATAGAGCACAGACAGATTAACATATTTGCTCAACAGATAAAAAATATAGTGCTACTAAACTAGTGTTGTTCACAGAAAGGAGTGAATTGGCCTAATCCTATCTTTCCCATGGCCAGAACCAATCCCCCCTTTGTTTTCCGATCGGAGCCGCAACGGCTCGAACAAACCTGGCAAGAAACCGGTGGTGATTGAGGAACAAATTAAGACGGGCGGAACGTACCAGACGATCCCGTAGGCGCCGCGGCCGATGGGCATGATTGGCGGCTGGTACTTGGCCGTGATCTCGAACTGGTTGCCGAATATGTTGTAGAGGAGGAAGCGGCCGCCGTGCGTCATGGTCGGCCGGAACTCGGCCACTGGAGCGCCGTCCATTCTCAATCACAGCCAAGAAACTCTCAAAACCCAATCACAGGAGGGAGGCAACACGCACGCACGCACGCGCAACGGGATGAGGCTGAATGATGATTGACTTTATCCTGGCTCTCGATTCTTGTAGGGGGAAGGAGAGAATTATAAATAGAAAAGGGCGGCTCGGCTCAGCTGAGGAAGGTAGCGAGAAAGCGAGCGGGAGCACACCATAGCTGCTGTGCTGGTGCGCGCGGTCTCTGGCTCTTTTTTGTGCGTATCGCCCGGGAATTGAGGGGCCGGGACGGACGGCTCGATGGAGGCCGTCTCGTGGCAGCGCGCTCATCGGACGGCTGGTGAAGGTTCAACGGTCAACCGGCAGCTGCTGCTCTCTTGTATGGACGCGCGCTGCACGCACCAACCGGATCGGGCTGGACCGGGAGCGGTGTGGCTGGCGGGTGGGGCCGCGCTTGTCAGTTTTTGTGGATTGCGCGTGTCGCAGGGTGTTGAGGGCGTGGAAATCCAGGGGACGATGGGGACGGAGCGGATGGAAGGTAGCAGCCGACGCGTTATTGTTTTGCTTCGCGAGTCTGCTTGGTGTGGTGCCATTTGACCCACCGGTCACCTGGTTTTTTTCTCTGGCTTTTCTTGGGCACCGTGGAAACGCTCCGGTTGGGAAGACTACGCTCCAAATCTAGAGTCGGGGCAATCCTGCGTCCCAGTCAAGAGGGGTCAGAGTCGTGGAATCACATACCCACTCCGTCCCATACGTGAGAAGTTCATTTTTTTTACTCTACTACAATGTCAAAAATCGACTTATGTCAAAATAAATGTCTTACATTAGTAGGACGGAGGGAGTAGTATTTCTCTTGGGGATGCGTACCGTGAGTGATTCGTTACTCTCTTTTCTGCTATCAAAGAAGGGATGCAAGTGGGGCGGGTTGGCAGGCCACAACACACTGTAATGTAGGTTACGAGGTTTTGCATGTTGTTATAGTGTGGTAAGGGATCGTTGTTGGAGGAAATTATCCAAGTGACAACACTATCACTTTATGCTCTTCACAGCGTAAGCAATCCTTATTGTGCCACTTCTAGTTGAAAGGTTTGGAACAAAGGCCACAAATCGTCGATGAATATGTCCCGTGATACTTCATTAGTTTAGGAGATCAAATTTCTGATCAAGAGTGAGAGGAAGATAGAGATTATTGCTATCTGGCGTCAGACGAATAATGTTAGCCATGAACTTGCTAGGATTGGCAATATGTAGGTTAAAACAATAGTCTGGTTACATTCATGATTGAATGGGGTTGTAAAACTGTTGAAATCGGATCCCTTTGATCCAGATTGATCAATAGAAAATCCCTCCCCCCGCCCCCCACCCACCCTGTAAAAAAGTAGGCCACAATTTGGGACCTTCCTGATATACTCCCTCCGTTTCTTTATATAAGGTGTATTTGTTTTTTGATAAAAAATCACATGTAAGTTGTATTTGTTCTAATTCCGATCTTAGCCCTCCAGAAAAAGGGAAGTATCTCTTCTTATATAGAGAAAAAAATAAGAAATTTATCTCTCTCCCGATTGCGTGTATCTCTTCCTTTCCTAGACCAAATTAGTCAAGGATAATTTCAGCATAAATTGTCTATAATTATGTGACTTGGTCACCGTGCTAAAAATAATACACCTTACATAAAGGAATGAAATGAGTATGGTATGTATAGGTGATTTGAAAAACACTATAATTACAATCCTAACCATAATGACCTGATTTCGCTGATTACAGTATGCGCTAGATATGAAAAGAAATAACAAAATACCAAGAATATTTTATTTACCCGACACTCCATTGCAGACACATCAGAGTTTTGCGGATGTTGAGGCTGGATTGGAAGTACAAGAACAAAGGAGGCGACAACCCCTTGGTGAAGATGTCCATGAAATATTGAGATGACGGCACATGGAACACTCTAATGTCCTGAAGAGCGACTCGGTCGCAGACAAAGTGCAGGTCAATATCGATGTGTTTGGTTCGTTGATGTTGAACCGGATGCATGGATTTGTAGGACACCACATTTACATTGTCGGAGAACATGATAGTAGCATGAAGTAGAGAGCGTTGCAGTTTTGACAGGACCAGACGAAGACAACTATCATCAGCAACAACATTGGCGACGACTCGGTTTGCGATTTCAGCACTATAGTGAGAAACGGTGTGTTGGCGTTTGGAACACCAAGACATGAGATTCTCACTAAGGTAAACAAAGTAGTTGGAACTGGGGCGACGAATGTTGGAATAGCCAGCCTAGTTGGTGTTGGTGTGGGCAATGAGGGAGTCGGTGGCGGACGGTGTTAGCTGCAAGTTGTGGTCAAGGGTGCCCAGGAAGTACCAAATAACTCATTTGACTAGTGAGATATGATGCTCATGCAAGGAGAGGCAATTTGTTGCACCACATAGGCAATGTCAGGATGTGTGAACATCAAATACTACAAAGTTGTTTGCCAAAAAAGTACCGCAAAGCTCGACGAGGCGTAGGTGAGCCGTTGGGTCGTCCACGGGGATCAGGGTGGCTACCTTGAAACACATGTCGACAGGAGTCGACATAGGCTTGCTGCTACTCATGCCAACACGCTCGATGATTTCAATTGCGTACTTGGTCTGAGAGAGAAACATGCCATATAAGTCATGTTGAACCTGTTGGGAAACGTTGCATGGAAAACAAAAAAATTCTACGCACACGCAATGATCTATCCATGGAGATGCATAGCAATGAGGGGGAGAGTGTGTCTACGTACCCTCGCGTAAGTGGAAGGTTAAACAACACGGTTGATGTAGTCGAACCTCCTCGCGCTTCAACCGATCAAGTACCTAACGCACGACACCTCCGCGTTATGTACACGTTCAGCTCGGTGACGTCCCTCGCCTTCTTGATCCAGCATGATGTTGAGGTAGTAGATGAGTCCCGTCAGCACGACGGCATGGTGACGGTGATGGCAAAGTGATCCTCGCACGGCTTCATCTAAACACTACGAAAATATGACCGAGGGTGTAAACGGTGGAGGGGGGCGCCACACACGGCTAGGGAATTGTCTGGGGTGTGCTAGGGGCGCCCCCCCACATATATATAGGTGGGAGGGAGAGGGGAGAGGCCAGGAGGTGCCCCAAGTAGGACCAAATCCTACTTGGGTTCCTCCAAGGCCGGCCGTCCCCTTCCTTATTTACCGGAGGGGGAAGGAAAGAGGAGGGGGAGAAAGGGAAGGGGGAGGCCGAATCCCCCCTTTCCTTTCTCTTCCCCCCTTTCATTCTCCCTTTGGTTCGGCCCATACGGGGGGCACACCAGCCCCTGGTGGCTGGTGCATTTCCCCTCTTGGCCCATTAGGTCCATATCTTTTGCCGGGGGTGCCCGGAACCCCTTCCGGTGACCCGATATGTACCCGGTACCCTCCGGAACACTTCCGGTGTCTGAATACTATCGTCCTATATATCAATCTTTACCTCTCGGCCATTTCGAGACTCCTCATCATGTCCGTGATCTCATCCGGGACTCCGAACAACATTCGCTCACCAAATCACATAACTCGTATAATACTATATCGTCAATGAACATTAAGCGTGCAGACCCTACGGGTTCGAGAACTATGTAGGCATGACCGAGACACCTCTCTGGTCAATAACCAATAGTGGAACTTGGATGCCCATATTGGCTTCTACATATTCTACGAAGATCTTTATCGGTCGAACTGTTATGACAACATACGTTATTCCCTATGTCTGTCGGTATGTTACTTGCCTGAGATTCGATCGTCGGTATCTTCATACCTAGTTCAATCTCGTTACTGGCAAGTGTCTTTACTCGTTCCGTAATACATCATCCTGCAACTAACTCATTAGTCACTTTGCTTGCAAGGCTTCTTATGATGTTTATTACCGAGAGAGCCCAGAGATACCTCTCCGATACTCGGAGTGAGAAATCCTAATCTCAATCTATGCCAACTCAAAAAACACCTTCGGAGATACCTGTAGAGCATCTTTATAATCACCCATTTACGTTGTGACGTTTTATAGCACACAAGGCATTCCTCCGGTATCCGGGAGTTGCATAATCCCATAGTCGAAGGAATATGTGTTTGACATGAAGAAAGCAATAGCAATAAAACTAAACAATCATAATGCTAAACCAAATGATGGGTCTTGTCCATCACATCATTCTCTTAATGATGTGATTCCGTTATCAAATGACAACTCATGTCCATGGTTTGGAAACCTTAACCATCTTTGATCAACGAGCTAGTCAAGTAGAGGCTCACTAGGGACATAGTGTTTGTTTATATATTCACACATGTATTTAGGTTTCCGATCAATACAATTATAGCATGAATAATAAACCTTTATTATGAATAAGGAAATATAAAATAACAACTTTATTATTGCCTCTAGGGCATATTTCCTTCAGTCTCCCACTTGCACTAGAGTCAATAATCTAGATTACACTGTAATGAATCTAACACCCATGGAGTCTTGGTGCTGATCATGTTTTGTTCGTGGAAGAGGCTTAGTCAACGGGTCTGCTACATTCAGATCCATATGTATTTTGCAAATTTCTATGTCTCGCTCCTTGACTTGATCACAGATGGAGTTGAAGCGTCTCTTGATGTGTTCGGTTCTTTTGTGAAATCTGGATTCCTTCGCTAAGGCAATTGGTCCAGTATTGTCACAAAATATTTTCATTGGACCCGATGCACTAGGTATTACACCTAGATCGGATATGAACTCCTTCATCCAGACTCATTCATGTGCTGCTTCCGAAGCAGCCATGTACTCCGCTTCACATGTAGATCCCGCCATGGTGCACTTCTTGGAACTGCACCAGCTGACAGCTCCATCATTAATATAAATAAGTATCCAGTTTGTGACTTAGAGTCATCCGGATCAGTGTCAAAGCTAGCATCGATGTAACCATTTACGACGAGATCTTTGTCACCTCCATAAATGAGAAACATATCCTTGGTCCTTTTCAGGTACTTCAGGATATTCTTGACCGCTGTCCAGTGATCCACTGCTGGATTACTTTGGTACCTGATAACCCACAAGTATAGGGGATCACAATAGTTTTTGAGGGTAGAGTATTCAACCCAAATTTATAGATTCGACACAAGGGGAGCCAAAGAACATTTGAAGGTATTAGCAGCTGAGTTGTCAATTCAACCACACCTGGAGATTATGTAGGGTAACACAGTAGAAAACAAAGAATTTCCGACCTACGCACCAGCCCAGGACCACTATGGAGACTGCATACATGGTTTGATCTTTTTCGTTACCGACTCGTAGCGCGGCGGGAAGTAGAGTCGATGACGATCGGCGGTGCAGATCCCCGCAGATAGGATTTACAACCTCCCAACCACGAGGATGTATACCCTCATCTGCTCCACAGACAGCCCTCCGGGAGGCGGTCGAACAGCCCCACCCGGACGGTGTCGCGGACAGCCCTTCGGGAGGACCTTCGAAACTCGAACGGTCACTCGGACAGCCCTTCGGGAGGACCTTCGAAACTCGGACGGTCACACGGACAAACCTTCGGGAGGCACTCACGAACTAAGACCGAAAATACGATCTCTCTCTGAGTTGCACACATACGGTGTCATCTATCCCGTGAGGCTTCGTCGTCGAACTAGTTCCTGCCGGAACCCACACAGCCTTTCGGCTCTACGAAACTATTTCGCGGGGAGGGAGAGTGAAGCCAGATCATTGCATGGCACTTGTATGTGAGAAGGGATGAGATTTGGGCTGCCCACTCCTCCTCTATTTATAGGAAAGCCAAGGGGTAGGGATGGCTCACAAAAACCCAAAATGCCCATGCAAATGTCACACATGAAGGGCATAATGGGGAGGGAAGTGGAGCTCCATGGAGCCCCACACATGTGGCTGGCCAACCCCCTTGGGGGACCCCCATGAGGAGCATGCTTGGCCCCCAAGCCCTTCGAGAAGCCTTTTGGAAATATCCCAAAAGGTGACTCACCATAAAAATATCCCAAAAAGCACTTTCACTATTCACGACGACATTTTTCAGCGTCTGTTCGAACTGAAAATATTTATGTGGGCTTAGAACATTTCTAGTACCCACCATAATGATTTTCAACGCATTCTGGAACAATTCCAGTTTAGTGATTTTTATCTGCGAAAAGCATCTGAACCGGTTCCAGCAGCTCCAAAACATTTCTGGTTTTTATTTCTGAAAATTCCAAAAAGTTTCCAAAATGATTCTGGCACCCTCCAAGAATTATCAGGCATGTGCCGAAACCATTTTGACTTAATGGCATACCCCGAAACAACTATTTCGGTTTCAGCGAAACTCATCCGGTGACCTCTCTCTGCGGAACTTTTCCATTGTCCAAAACTTTTTCGATGATTTTCTCTCGCACTCACTGCCTAGTATTCAGCAGATAGATGACCCTTAAGCGTGTGACCCTATAGGTTCGGTGAAGTATAGACATGACCCGGGACTATATCTGGCCATGGGCCGGGCCGGGCCGGGCTTGGGCTGGGCCTGAAAAAGCCCATGGCAGAAAACTGAGGCCCAGGCCCTCCCAGGCCCTACCATCGGGCCTACTTTTCAAGCCCAAGCCCGGCCCATCTGGTAAAAAGCCCTGAAAAGCCCTTAGGGCTTAGGGCCGTGGGCCGGGCCTCTTCCTTAAAATGCCAATATGCCAAGCCCAAGCCCGTCCAGGCCCTGCTGGTGGGCTCAAAACTCAGCCCCAAGCCCGGCCCACGGGCAGCCCATTGGGCCTAGGCCCTGGATTTTAGGGCCGGGCCTGGGTGGGCCGACAGGGCCGGGCCTGAGATGGCCAGGACTACCCGGAACCCCTTCCGATCAATGATCAATATCGGAGCCGTGGACACCCATATTGACCCCTATACCCACACGAATAAATATTCGAGTGAACCTCCGATTCTTGATGAGCTATTCCTGTTGCTTCGCGATATGTCACAAACACCCGAGGTGAGATTTATTGCATCCCCATGGACGAACAATTTGTCCACCATGCAAGTTACCTCGTTATCGGTTTTGTTCTCTTTTCTCGTTTCTGTGTTCCGGCATCCCAGTGATCAAATCACACTGTGTCTGGTCAGACGATGATGGATACCGTAATATCGAGAGGGCCCGAGAATATCTCTCCATCGTCGAAGGAGCAAATCCCAATCTTGAGCTATCAAGTTACTTGCCACACTTTTCCATGAACCCGTAAGCCACCGTAATAGCCACCCATTTACGGATGACGTTTAACAAACCCCAAAGTTCATGAAGCAAGCATGAAGAAACTCGACACTCTCATGGTCTAAGGAATCATGCAAACGTTAACCATCTCTGTGTTATGTACCATTAACTTGTGACGAATGAATCTCTTAGCATAACATCAATCCTGGTCTATTCAACACAAATGTTCTCTTAACATTATGCCCTCAAGGTTGCGGCATAGACATGCCCATGATCGTGGAAAAGCAGAACCATCATGCAATACTTGAGCTAGTCTTAGAGGCCATACTAGGAATACATTTTACCGTTTATTATTCCACACGTGCATATGAGTCTTCCTCCGAGCCTCGTGGTTATTGCAGACTCGAGAACCATAGCAGTTATAGCATGGAACATAAACATAATTATGAACATGGAGATAAGTAATAACATTTATTATTGCCTCTAGGGCATATCTCCTACAGACTCCCATTAGCACTAGAGTCAATAATCTAGTTAATGCTAATGCACTTTACACCTATGGCATACCGGTGTAAAAAATGCTTCGCATGTAGTATAGCCGGATGTCCATCGGATCTGACAACTTTAGCTCCGTGTCTATCTCTGTATATCCTCGCGTTTTCACGCTTTCACAAAATTCATATTTTGTGCGGTCTTGGCTTTTATGTATGTGAATCACAGGTCGAACCTGGATTCCTCGATCGAAGTTATGGAGAAACTACTGCAGTAGTGTCCCATTGACAATAGCCATCTTGGAACCATACTAAGTTCATGAATGAACTATATGATTCAACATCTTGTTTGTCGCTTCTAAAGCGTCAACATACTTAGTCATTTGTTATAGAATTCGCCACATTATCCTGTTGGGAACAATTCCCAATTACCGTGCCACCATATTGTGTTTTACACAAAACCCTTCAATTAAATCAAAAATCGCATGGAGAAAAGATGAAGAATGTATCGATGTAACATTTTACAATGAACTCTTCATGATCTCCGCTTGCGAGAAAACATATCATCAGTACTTACTCTAGTACTCAATGACATCTTTTGCTGTTGTCCCACGATCAGTACTTTGATCACTTTAGTATCCATACTCGCAATACCTTGGGAGTATCGGACATATCTGGTTGTTTTACATACCATGGAATACATGATTAATCCAAACACAAAAGTGTGTGGAATCCGCATCAGGTATTTTGCTCATTAGTGTTTTGGGACACCGAGTCTTGCAAAAAAAACTCTTCCATGTGACTCCGGCAAGAATCACTCCTTGGTGGTTTTAAATGCTAAAAGGTTTTAGCACCTTGTCAATATGTATTCATTGCTTAGCCCTATTAGGTAAATCTATCGCCATAGATCATTATGCCTAATATTGAGGCTATTTCGCCTAAGCACTTCATCAAAAAACTATTTTCAAATGAAGTCCTAATTCGTGTCAAGAAATTTATTTCCAATTAACAATGTGTCAAGCACACAAAGGTTTTTAGAAATATTATTACGCTCCCACTTACTTTCTTGAATTACAAGCATCTTATTTACCCATTGATGAAGTCAAACCCCTTTGACCATTTCATCAAAGCACGAAGATTCCAACTCCATTTTGCTCTCTTACATCCATCATTTGGAACTGAAGTTTGCACCCTTACTAGCATCCTCTGGATAGACAAAATGCCTTGGACTGTAACACATGCAAGTCCTTGGTTTCATTTCCATCAGATGGAAATCCTATTGTCATCCATGTTTCATATCTCATGATTGAAATACATATTAATTGCTAGTTCAACCCGAACCGACTTTAAGCATCGCTACGATGAAAACAACCTCATCGTAGTCAACTATTGAACTTGTTATTTCAACAAGTCGAGCTTTATGGATAAAACATTTTTATCCGTATCAGTTTTAAGTTCCATAAATATTCGTTAGACTCTAAGTCTTCCGAAAGGTGTATCAAGGTTTTAATCTTGAATCACTTATATGGAAACTAACTCGGGTTGTATTCGCATTTAGCCAATTCCGGAGTCAGGGCCCATCAACGCTTCCTTGTGTATCATAGGTATAATGTTGTCTAACAACAATATCTCATTTGCGCACCTGAGAGGTTTGCACGAGCCTTGCCTACGTGGTTCTGCTGCAAGTTCGACCGAAGTTCATACATTTTATTGTAGAGACTTCCGTATCAGTCGCAGTAGGAAACTCTGGAATTACTTCCAAGGTCTCTTTCCTTTGATCTGATGACGAAGATATAGTTTATCTCGTCGAGTTGCACTATTCTCCCACTCACCTTTTTGAAAGAACCATTCTCTTTAAAAGCACACCGTTTCGCGGCAAAACTATTTGCCTCGGTATAGTGAGGAGGAATACCCAACATTTTGGTATAACCTACAAAGTAGCACTTGTCTGATTTGGAATAGGTTTGTAACCTTTTACACAAGCCCCATATTCCAAATGTTAAGAAAAGATATAACATGGTTGGGCGTACCATACCATGGCTTCATTTCAACAGACCCGATGTAGCTCTTTTCAAAGGTAAAAGCCGCATCTCTAAAGCATCACTTTAAAAGGGATAATGGCAAATTTATTTATGTCTTCTTTGACCTTACCATGTCATAAATGGTTAGATTACATCTCCACGGACTTTTCACTTGCAGTGGTGTTCCGGGAGGTGCAAGTTATGAAACCCCTTTCACAACTCATCAGACATTTGCTAAACATGTAACTCAAATACTCCTTTGTGCAATCAAATTGCAGAAACATAATTTTCTTGTTACAATAACTTCTACTTCATTTTTGAAAACCTCTCGAATGATTTCAAAAGATCCAGACTTACGTCTCATCAAGTAAATATCCATATATCTACTTGAGTCATTTCTGAAGATAAATAAATCTAGCACTAACAACACTTATCGGACTACACACATCAAATGTATGATCACTAAGAAGTTTGTTGTTCGTTCCTTATGGCCTGTGAACAGTATTTTAGTCACTTCACTTTTCAGAGGAAAGTTGCAAGTGTCAGATGATTCAAAATCAAAAAGACTTCAAAATCCATCATAATGGAATTTCCATGCGGGTTTCTCCAATGTGACCAAATGTAGTGCCACACCTGTGTGGTATTCTTTTAGTCACGCGACATTTAGCGTCAGTGTTATGGATGTATCATATTACCATCAATATTCATAACATACATCCCATCTTGGATGGATGCATGGCCCTTCATGTTATTCATAATACTTAACAAAAATTGTTGTTTTTATGAACAACTCTTTTGCAACAAACAATGTGCAATGGGCTAGAGTGTATGAAACTCTAAAATGAATTATGAAAGTAAACCCAGAGGTATTGTATTATTATCAATATTCATAACATACATCTCATTCATAATGAAAGTATGGCCCTTGTGTTATTCATAACATCGAACATAAAAAGTTCTCTTATGAACAACCTTCTTGCAAGATACCTTATGCAATGGGCTAGAGTTTGTAAAACTCTAAATGAATTATGAAAATAAATACAGACGGCAATACACCGATGGAAGGTATAGTAACATTTACCGTGTTCCTGTGTATACCTTAACCTCATTTCTGGCTAGTCTTTTTAGGCCATAGTAGCTCTTACATTGATTAAGTATGAGAATGCAATCGGCGGGTATCTTTGTGATTAACTCACAATACCCAAGAATTAGTGATTAACATGTTTAACCATAATTCTCAAGAACTATATCTTTGACCAGCCTACTATACATCAAAAACTTGTATGACATTCATACATGAGCTGGATATTCCAGTCATCTTTCTTTCTGCCTTTATACTTCTAACTGTTTAACTTTTAGTATTTCTCCTACTCACAAGAAGCACCCAACTTAAGAGTGGCGTTAGCCCCGGACTTCCTAGGCGTGTAAGTCATACTAACACCCTTTGGACACTTCCTTTCTCTTTAAGTTGTTGTTTTATTCACCTTTCATTATATGACGCGTTCTTCCTGCACTTTTCCCAACAAATCAAATGCATAGTAAACACTTTTACTAATACTTGCAAACAAACATTGCTTTGTTTGTATCTAAAAATAATTTTTAGTTCCATGAATATCATATAACTATCCCAACTTTTGAAGTTTGGGTTTCATGGAAGCAAACATATTCCACTTGACCGTAACAAAATTCTAGCTTTTGGATCGAAGGACGAGAGTCACATGATCCATAGCATTAGCGGGAGGATACGGAAAGCATGCGATAGGACAAAGTCCTTCTCGGCACTTTTGAGGACAATCCTCATATTACGTTACCAATCGTAAAGTTTTAACTAGATATTTAACAGCTATTCAATTTTAACAGGGAAAGTGGAATCGCGAGCCATTATTCTACAACTATTTTGCAAGAAACACTTAGACAGTGTTCATAATTAATTGCACTGAGAATAAAACATGTTAATTCAATAGTGCGCTCCCACTCAAATCAATATCTCTCATAATTAATTTTGAGTGATACAAGATCCAGATTTCAATTCATCGCCATAGAATCATCATCTCATGATGGGAATTTTAATCGGTAGGCCAACTTGCCGATCACATCTCTATGTGACTCTTGCTCATCTTTTGATGCGTGTGTTCCGAGCTCAGGACGATCCTGCCATGAACGTCAAGACAACCAAGTGATCTTGCTGCGAGGTCTGACCTCACCCGCCTCACACTTCTCTAATCGTTCATACCCATGCATCCATGGCGCACCCCGAAAAGATAGTGCCGTGACGGTGCTACACTTGGGAGAACACTAACTACTTGATATTTTAGTGAGAGATCACCCTAATAAAAAGCGACTACCACGCAATCAAAAAGGGTGCGTCAAAGGGATAAACATCTCAGGCAATTCATAATAGCATGATATGGTACAACCCTTTATGATGGAGAAGTCTTTCATTCCTTCGTCTTCGGCATTCGCGTCGGTGTTCACCTTCACGAAGATTGCCACCACCTTGTCGATGCACCAGATAATATTGCTATCTCTATAGCTAATAAAATATGTGCATTACTTAAGGTTGACACGCAGGTCATTAAAGTGACAATCATATGGCTCCAACCATCATGCCGAATCATGACACGCAGGTCATGTTAATTACATAATATAGTCATCTCATACATAATCAAATTGAATATGAGCATTGCTATACCACATCACATGCACATCCTGCAAAACCAAGTTAGACGCCTCTAATCGGTTTATGCAAAATTTTATTTTACGTGGCTTCTAAGGTTTTGTCTTAAAACGCAGCTACCAACATTTTATCATCAAGTATGATTATTCAAGTTGCTAGATTAACATCTCAGGGTGTATGAAACACGAGATAATTAAATCTCGAGCCCCATACTAAACTTCGTCATATGCATGACCTCCGTGCAGATCATATCTGCAATGCCCTTTCATCTACGAATTTCATCTTTCTTTTGACTACGGCAGAACCCAAAGAACTGATAGCACTTCCATGATCAATCGGGATCGCAGATTGCCAGAACTTTGTCAAATTCCACCATGCTATCTCGAGATTGAGCAAACAAAAATTCTAGGGAAGCAACAAGAACGTCGGGTAACAGAGTTCATCTGTCACCCGCATAAATAATTTTCAGCAATAGATCTCATCTACTACCTAATTATATTATGCAATACCCATACATCTCCATGTATTCTAGATCGAAACCTGCATCTACGCATAGCACGAATCTTGATGCCACTGTAGGGTAACGCAGTAGAAAACAAAAAATTTCCAACCTACGCACCAGCCCAGGACCACTATGGAGACTGCATACATGGTTTGATCTTTTTCGTTACCGACTCAGTGGCGCTTGGGAAGTAGAGTCGATGACGATCGGCGGTGTAGATCCCCGCAGCTAGGATTTACAACCTCCCAACCACGAGGATGTATACCCTCATCTACTCCACAGACAGCCCTCTGGGAGGCGGTCGAACAGCCCCACCCGAACGGTGTCGCGGACAGCCCTTCGGGAGGACCTTCGAAACTCGAACGGTCACTCGGACAGCCCTTCGGGAGGACCTTCGAAACTCGGACGGTCACACGGACAGCCCTTCGGGAGGCACTCACGAACTAAGACCGAAAATACGATCTCTCTACAGAGTTGCACACATACGGTGTCATCTATCCGGCAGGGCTTCGCCGTCCAGAACTAGTTCCTGCCGGAACCCACACAGCCTTTCGGCTCTACGAAACTATTTCGCGGGGAGGGAGAGTGAAGCCAGATCATTGCATGGCACTTGTATGTGAGAAGGGATGAGGTTTGGGCTGCCCACTCCTCCTCTATTTATAGGAAAGCCAAGGGGTAGGGATGGCTCACAAAAACCCAAAACGCCCATGCAAATGTCACACATGAAGGGCATAATGGGGAGGGAAGTGGAGCTCCATGGAGCCCCACACATGTGGCTGGCCAACCCCCTTGGGGGACCCCCATGAGGAGCATGCTTGGCCCCCAAGCCCTTCGAGAAGCCTTTTGGAAATATCCCAAAAGGTGACTCACCATAAAAATATCCCAAAAAGCACTTTCACTATTCATGATGACATTTTCAGCGTCTGTTCAAACTGAAAATATTTATGTGGGCTTAGAACATTTCCAGTACCCACCATAATGATTTTCAACGCGTTCTGGAACAATTCCAGTTTAGTGATTTTCATCTGCGAAAAGCATCTGAACCGGTTCCAGCAGCTCCAAAACATTTTTGGTTTTTATTTCTGAAAATTCCAAAAAGTTTCCAGAATGATTCTGGCACCCTCCAAGAATTATCAGGCATGTGCCGAAACCATTTTGACTTAATGGCATACCCTGAAACGACTTTTTCGGTTTCACCGAAACTCATCCAGTGACCTCTCTGTGCGGAACTTTTCCGCTGTCCGAAACTTTTCGGTGTCCGAAACTTTTTCGATGATTTTCTCTCAGACTCCCTGTCTAGTATTCAGCAGATAAATGACCCTTAAGCGTGTGACCCTATAGGTTTGGTGAAGTATAGACATGACCCGGAACCCCTTCCGATCAATGATCAACATCGAAGCCGTGGACACCCATATTGACCCCTATATGTTGGAAATATACTATAGAGGCAATAATAAATTAGTTATTATTATATTTCCTTGTTCATGATAATCGTTTATTATCCATGCTATAATTGTATTGATAGGAAACTCAGATACATGTGTGGATATATAGACAACACCATGTCCCTAGTAAGCCTCTAGTTGACTAGCTCGTTAATCAATAGATGGTTACGGTTTCCTGATCATGGACATTGGATGTCGTTGATAACGGGATCACATCATTAGGAGAATGATGTGATGGACAAGACCCAATCCTAAGCCTAGCACAAAGATCGTAGCTCGTATGCTAAAGCTTTTCTAATGTCAAGTATCATTTCCTTAGACCATGAGATTGTGCAACTCCGGATACCGTAGGGAATGCTTTGGGTGTACCAAACGTCACAACGTAATCGGGTGGCTATAAAGGTGCACTACAGGTATCTCTGAAAGTATCTGTTGGGTTGGCACGAATCGAGATCGATTTGTCACTCCGTAAACGAAGAGGTATCTCTGGGCCCACTCGGTAGGACATCATCATAATGTGCACAATGTGACCAAGGGGTTGATCACGGGATGATGTGTTACGGATCGAGTAAAGAGACTTGCCGGTAACGAGATTGAACAAGGTATCGGATACCGACGATCGAATCTCGGGCAAGTACAATACCGCTAGACAAAGGGAATTGAATACGGGATTGATTGAGTCCTTGACATCGTGGTTCATCCGATGAGATCATCGCGGAACATGTGGGAGCCAACATGGGTATCCAGATCCGCTGTTGGTTATTGACCGAGAACGTCTCGGTCATGTTCCATGGTTCCCGAACCCGTAGGGTCTACACATAAGGTTCGATGGCGCTAGGGTTATAAAGGAAGTTTGTATGTGGTTGCGAATGTTGTTGAGTCCCGGATGAGATCCCGGACGCCACGAGGAGTTCCGGAATGGTTCGGAGGTAAAGATTTATATATGGAAAGTTGTTGTTCGGGTTAGGAAAAAGTTCGGGTTTTTTCGGTATTGTACCGGAAGCTTCCGGAAGGTTCGGGAGGATTCGGAGGGGTCCGGAGGTCCGGAAATTGTTCCACCACGTCCAATACAGTAGCATGGGCTGTAGGGGGCGCCCTAGCCTTAATGGGCCAGGGGCACCAGCCCCCCCAAGGCCCATGCGCATGGGAAGGGGAAAACCCTAAGGGGGAGGGCCTCCACTTGACTTGGGAGGCACTCCTCCCCCCCCGTGGCCGCCGCCCCCGCCGCGGCTGGGATCTGAGGGGGCCGGCCCCCGTCTCCCGTGCCCCGAGAGATATGTGGGGAGTGGGAGGGCAGCCGCACCAGATGTTCTTGGCGCAGCCCTCCCCTCTCCCAAGTCCCTTCTCCTCTCCGCGGTGCTTGGCGAAGCCCTGCAGGATTGCCACCCTCCTCCACCACCACCACGCCGTTGTGCTGCTGATGGATGGAGTCTTCCTCAACCTCTCCCTCTCTCCTTGCTGGATCAAGGCGTGGGAGACGTCACCGGGCTGTATGTATGTTGAACGCGGAGGTGCCGTCTGCTCGGCACTAGGATCTCCAAGTGATTTGGATCACGACGAGTACGACTCCTTCAACCCCGTTCTCTTGAACGCTTCCGCTTAACGATCTACAAGGGTATGTAGATGCACTCTCCTTCCCCTCGTTGCTGGTTTCTCCATAGATAGATCTTGGTGACACGTAGGAAAATTTTGAATTTCTGCTACGTTCCCCAACAAAGGGCATCATGAGCTAGGTCTATTGCGTAGATTCTTTGCACGAGTAGAACACAAAGTAGTTGTGGGCGTTGATTTTGTTCAATATGCTTACCATTACTAGTCCAATCTTGTTTCGACGGTATTGTGGGATGAAGCGGCCCGGACCGACCTTACACGCACTCTTCGTGAGACAGGTTCCACCGACCGACATGCACTTGGTGCATAAGGTGGCTAGCGGGTGCCGCCTCCCACTTTAGTCGGATCGGATGCGATGAAAAGGGTCCTTATGAAGGGTAAATAGCAATTGACATATCACGTTGTGGTTTTGCGTAGGTAAGAAACGTTCTTGCTAGAAACCCATAGCAGCCACGTAAAACATGCAAACAACAATTAGAGGACGTCTAACTTGTTTTTGTAGGGTATGCTATGTGATGTGATATGGCCAAGAAGAATGTGATGAATGATATGTGATGTATGAGATTGATCATGTTCTTGTAATAGGAATCACGACTTGCATGTCGATGAGTATGACAACCGGCAGGAGCCATAGGAGTTGTCTTTATTTATTGTATGACCTGCGTGTCATTGAACAACGCCATGTAATTACTTTACTTTATTGCTAACCGGTAGCCATAGTAGTAGAAGTAATAAGTTGGCGAGACAACTTCATGGAGACACGATGATGGAGATCATGATGATGGAGATCATGGTGTCATGCCGGTGACGATGATGATCATGGAGCCCTCAAGATGGAGATCGAAAGGAGCAAAATGATATTGGCCATATCATGTCACTATTTGATTGCATGTGATGTTTATCATGTTTATGCATCTTATTTGCTTAGAACGACGGTAGTAAATAAGATGATCCCTCATTAAAATTTCAAGAAAGTGTTCCCCTAATCGTGCACCGTTGCTAAAGTTCGTCGCTTCTAAGCACCACGTGATGATCGGGTGTGATGGATTCTTACGTTCACATACAACGGGTGTAAGACAGATTTACACACGCGAAACACTTAGGGCTAACTTGACGAGCCTAGCATGTACAGACATGGCCTCGGAACACGAGAGACCGAAAGGTCGAGCATGAGTCGTATAGTAGATACGATCAACATGAAGATGTTCACCGATGATGACTAGTCCGTCTCACGTGATGATCGGACACGGCCAAGTTGACTCGGATCATGTAATCACTTAGATGACTAGAGGGATGTCTATCTGAGTGGGAGTTCATAAGATGAACTTAATTATCCTGAACATAGTCAAAAGACCTTTTGCAAATTATGTCGTAAGCTCGCGCTTTAGTTCCACTGTTTAGATATGTTCCAAGAGAAAATATAGTTAAAAGATGACAGAGTATTATGCGATTATGACAAGAGAAAGCTTATGTCCCTAATGCACCGCTTAGTGAGCTGAACCCCAATCGCCTTACGTGGATGTTGCGAACATCGGACATACACGCTTGGTAACTACGTGATAGTTCAGTTAAACGGTTTAGAGTTGAGGCATCAAAGACGTTTTTCGAAACGCCGCGGAACATATGAGATGTTTCGAGGGCTGAAATTGGGATTTCAGGCTCGTTCCCACGTCAAGAGGTATAAGGCCTCCGATGATTTTCTTAGCCTGCAAACTAAGGGAGAAAAGCTCAATCGTTGAGCTTGTGCTCAGATTGTCTGAGTGCAACAATCACTTGAATCGAGTGGGAGTTGATCTTCTAGAGATAGCGATGTTTCTCCAAAGTCATTGCCACCAAGCTGCTAGAGCTTCGTGATGAACTATAACAAATCAGGGATAAATATGATTATCCTTGAGATATTCGCAATGTTTGACACCGCGAAAGTAGGAATCAAGAAGGAGCATCAATTGTTGATGGTTGGTGAAACCACTAGTTTCAAGAAGGGCACGGGCAAGAAGGGATACTTCATGAAGCGGCAAATCGATTGCTGCTCTCATCAAGAAACCCAAGGTTGAACCCAAACCCGAGACTAAGTGCTTCGTAATAAGGGGAACAACCATCGGAGCAGCATTACCCTAGATACTTGGTAGATGAGAAGGTCGGCAAAGGTCGATAGAAGTATATTCGATATACATTATGTTAATGTGTACTTTACTAGTACTCCTAGTAGCACCAGGGTATTAAGATACCGGTTCGGTTGCTAAGTGTTAGTAACTCGAAATAAAAGAGCTACGGAATAAACGGAGACTAGCTAAAGGTGAGTGACGATATGTGTTGAAGTGTTTCCAAGTTTGATGTGATCAAACATCGCACGCTCCCTCTACCATCAAGATTAGTATTAAACCTGAATAATTGTCATTTGGTGTTTATGCGTTGAGCATAGACATGATTGGATTATGTCTATTGCAATACGGTTATTCATTTAAGGAGAATAATGGTTACTCTCTTTATTTGAATAACACCTTCAATGGTCTTGCACCTAAAGGAATGGTTTATTGAATCTCGATCGTAGTGATACACATTTTCATGCCAAAAGATATAAGATAGTAATGACAATACCACTTACTTGTGGCACTGCTATGTGAGTCATATTGGTATAAAACGCGTGAAGAAGTTCCATGTTGATGGATCTTTGGACTCACTCGTTTTTGAAAAGTTTGAGACATGCGAACCATGTCTATTGGTGTATACGCATGAAGAAACTCCATGCAAATTGGATCGTTTGGACTCACTTGATTTTGAATCACTTGAGATATGCAAATCATACCACATGGGCAAGATGACTGAAAAGCCTCGTTTTTCAGTTAGATGGAACAAGATAGCAACTTGTTGGAAGTAACACATTTTGATGTGTGCAGTCCAATGAGTCTTTGAGGCATGCAAAGGAATATCGTTATGTTCTTACTTCACAGATGATTTGAGTAGATGTTGAGTATATTTACTTGATGAAACACAAGTCTGAATTATTGAATGGTTCAAGTAATTTCAGAGTGAAGTTGAAGAACATCATGACAAAAGGATAAAATGTCTATGATATGATCATAGAGATGAGTATCTGAGTTACGAGCTTTGGCACACAATTAAGACATTGTGCAAATTGTTTCACAATCAATACCGCCTGGAAAACCATAGTGTGATGGTGTGTCCGAACATCATAGTTGCACTCTATTGGATATGGTACGTACCATGATATCTCTTATCGAATTACCACTATCGTTCATGGGTTAGGCATTAGAGACAACCGCACTCACTTTAATGGGGCACCACGTAATTCTGTTGAGACGACACCGTTTGGAGAAACCTAAGTTGTCGCTTTCTTAAAAGTTTGGGGCTGCGACGCTTATGTGGAAAAGTTTCAGGTTGATAAGCTCGAACCCAAAGCGGACAAATGCATCTTCATAGGACACCCAAAACAGTTGGGTATACCTCCTAATTCAGATCCGGAAGCAATAGGGATTGTTTCTTGAATCGGGTCCTTTCTCGAGGAAAAGTTCGTCTCGAAAAGTTGAGTGGGAGGATGGTGGAGACTTGATGAGGTTATTGAACCATCACTTCAACTAGTGTGTAGCAGGGCACAGTAAGTTGTCCCCGTGGCACCTACGCCAATTGAAGTAGAAGCTTATGATAGTGATCATGAAGTTTTGGATCAAGTCACTGACGTACCTCGTAGGGTGACAAGGATGCGTACTACTTCAGAGTGGTACGCATCCTGTCTTGAAGGTCATGTTGCTAGACAACAATGAACCCACGAGCTATGGAGAACCAATGGTGGGCCCAAATTCGACAAATGGTTAGAAGCCATGAAATCCGAGATAGGATCCATGTATCGTAACAAAGCATGGACTTTGGTGGACTTGCCCGATGATCGGCGAGCCATTGAGATAAATGGATCTTTAAGAAAAAGATGGACGTGGACGGTAATGTCACCGTCTATGAAGCTCGACTTGTGGCGAAGAGTTTTTCACAAGTTCAAGGAGTTGACTACGATGAGATTTTCTCATCCGTAGCGATGCTTAAAGTCCGTCCGAATCATGTTAGGACAAGCTGCATTTATGAAATCTGGCAGATGGATGTCAAAACGAGTTTCCTTACCGGTTTAAATGAAGGAAAGGTTGTACGTGATACAATCGTAAAAGTTTTGTCAATCCTAAGGATGCTAAAAGGTATGCTAGCTCCAAGAATCCTTCTAAGGACCGGAGTAAGCATCTCGAGTTGGAATATGCACTTTGATAGGATGATCAAAGATTTTGGGTTTATACAAAGTTTATGAGAAACTTGTATTTCCAAAGAAGTGAGTGGGAGCACTATAGAATTTCTCGATGAGTATATGTTGTTGACATATTGATGATCGAAATGATGTAGAATTTCCGAAAGCATATAGGGTTATTTGAAAGATGTTTTTCAATAGAAAACCTGGATTAAGCAACTTGAACATTGAGCATCGAGATCTATAAGGATAGATCAAAATGCTTAATAATACTTTCAAATGAGCACATACCTTGACATGATCTTGAAGGTGTTCAAGATGGATCACCAAAGAAGGAGTTCTTGCACGAGATGTAAGGTATGAAGTTAAGAGTTAAAGCTCGACCACGGCAGAAAAGAGAGAAAGGACGAAGGTCGCCCCTATGCTTCGCACGTAGGCTCTATAGTATGCTATCTTTGTGTACCGCACCGAAGTGTGCCTTGCCATGAGTCACTAAGGGGTACAAGAATGATCCAGGAATGGGGATCATTGGACAGCGGTCAAAATTGTCCTTGGAGTAAATAAGGACATGTTTCTCGATTATGGAGGTGATAAAGAGTTCGGCGTAAAGGGTTACGTCAATGCAAGCTTTGACACCTATCCGAATGACTCTGAATAGCAAACCGGATAATGATAGTGGAGCAACCATTTGGAATAGTTTCAAATGGAGCGCTTGAAGCGACATTTATAATATGACCTAGAAATTTGCAAAGCACACACGGATCTGAAAGGTTCAGATCCGTTGACTAAAACCTCTCTCACAAGCAAAACATGATCAAACCCCGTAACTCATTGAGTCTTAATCACATGATGATGTGAACTAGTTTAATGACACTAGTAAACTCTTTGGATGTTGGTCACATGGCGATGTGACCTGTGAGTGTTAATCACATGGCGATGTGAACTAGATTATTGACTCTAGTGCAAGTGGGAGACTGTTGGAAATATACCCTAGAGGCAATAATAAATTAGTTATTATTATATTTCCTTGTTCATGATAATCGTTTATTATCCATGCTATAATTGTATTGATAGGAAACTCAGATACATGTGTGGGTATATAGACAACACCATGTCCCTAGTAAGCCTCTAGTTGACTAGCTCGTTAATCAATAGATGGTTACGGTTTCCTGACCATGGACATTGGATGTCGTTGATAACGGGATCACATCATTAGGAGAATGATGTGATGGACAAGACCCAATCCTAAGCCTAGCACAAAGATCATAGTTCGTATGCTAAAGCTTTTCTAATGTCAAGTATCATTTCCTTAGACCATGAGATTGTGCAACTCCCGGATACCGTAGGAATGCTTTGGGTGTACCAAACGTCACAACGTAACTGGGTGGCTATAAAGGTGCACTACAGGTATCTCCGAAAGTATCTGTTGGGTTGGCACGAATCGAGACTGGGATTTGTCACTCCGTGTAAACGGAGAGGTATCTCTGGGCCCACTCGGTAGGACATCATCATAATGTGCACAATGTGACCAAGGGGTTGATCACGGGATGATGTGTTAAGGAACGAGTAAAGAGACTTGCCGGTAACGAGATTGAACAAGGTATCGGATACCGACGATCGAATCTCGGGCAAGTACAATACCGCTAGACAAAGGGAATTGAATACGGGATTGATTGAGTCCTTGACATCGTGGTTCATCCGATGAGATCATCATGAACATGTGGGAGCCAACATGGGTATCCAGATCCCGCTGTTGGTTATTGACCGTAGAACGCCTCTCGGTCATGTTCATGGTTCCCGAACCCGTAGGGTCTACACACTTAAGGTTCGATGGCGCTAGGGTTATAAAGGAAGTTTGTATGTGGTTACCGAATGTTGTTGAGTCCGGATGAGATCCCGGACGTCACGAGGAGTTCCGGAATGGTCCGGAGGTAAAGATTTATATATGGAAAGTTGTTGTTCGGGTTCGAAAAAGTTCGGGTTTTTTCGGTATTGTACCGGAAGCTTCCGGAAGGTTCCGGAGGATTCCGGAGGGTCCGGAGGTCCGGAAATTGTTCCACCACGTCCAATACAGTAGCATGGGCTGTAGGGGGCGCCCTAGCCTTAATGGGCCAGGGGCACCAGCCCCCAAGGCCCATGCGCATGGGAAGGGGAAAACCCTAAGGGGGAGGGCCTCCACTTGACTTGGGAGGCACTCCTCCCCCCCTTGGCCGCCGCCCCCCTCCTCAGATTGGATCTGAGGGGGCCGGCCCCCTTCTCCCTTGCCCCTATATATGTAGGGGGTGGGAGGTCAGCCGCACCAGATGTTCTTGGCGCAGCCCTCCCCCTCTCCCAAGTCCCTTCTCCTCTCCCGCGGTGCTTGGCGAAGCCCTGCAGGATTGCCACCCTCCTCCACCACCACCACGCCGTTGTGCTGCTGATGGATGGAGTCTTCCTCAACCTCTCCCTCTCTCCTTGCTGGATCAAGGCGTGGGAGACGTCCCCGGGCTGTACGTGTGTTGAACGCGGAGGTGCCGTCTGTTCGGCACTAGGATCTCCGGTGATTTGGATCACGACGAGTACGACTCCTTCAACCCCGTTCTCTTGAACGCTTCCGCTTAATGATCTACAAGGGTATGTAGATGCACTCTCCTTCCCCTCGTTGCTGGTTTCTCCATAGATAGATCTTGGTGACACGTAGGAAAATTTTGAATTTCTGCTACGTTCCCCAACACTATACCCACACGAATAAATATTCGAGTGAACCTCCAGTTGCAGTGAGCTATTCCTGTTGCTTCGTGATATGTCACAAACACCCGAGGTGAGATTTATTGCATCCCCATGGACGAACAATTTGTCCACCATGCAAGTTACCTCGTTACCGGTTTTGTTCTCTTTTCTCGTTTCCGTGTTCCGGCATCCTAGTGATCAAATCACACTGTGTCTGGCCAGACGATGATGGATACCGTAATACCGAGAGGGCCCAAGAATATCTCTCCATCGTCGGAGGAGCAAATCCCAATCTTGAGCTATCAAGTTACTTGACACACTTTTCCATGAACCCGTAAGCCGCCGTAATAGCCACCCATTTACGGATGACGTTTAACAAACCCCAAAGTTCATGAAGCAAGCATGAAGAAACTTCGATACTCTCATGATCTAAGGAATCATGCAAACGTTAACCATCTACGTGTTATGTACCATTAACTTGTGACGAATGAATCTCTTAGCATAACATCAATCCGGTCGATTCAACACAAATGTTCTCTTAACATTGTGCCCTCAAGGTTGCCGGGCATAGACATGCCCATGATCGTGAAAAGCAGAACCATCATGCAATACTTGAGCTAATCTTAGAGGCCAGACTAGGAATACATTTTACCATTTATTATTCCACACGTGCATATGAGTCTTCCTCCGAGCCTCGTGGTTATTGCAGACTCGGGAACCATAGCAGTTATAGCATGGAACATAAACATAATTATGAACATGGAGATAAGTAATAGCATTTATTATTGCCTCTAGGGCATATCTCCTACACACTCCCATTTGCACTAGAGTCAATAATCTAGTTAATGCTAATGCACTTTACACCTATGGCATACCGGTGTAAAAATGCTTCGCATGTGGTATAGCCTGATGTCCATAATCAATGACATAATCAGCTAGCGAGCAATAATAAGATATCTCAAAAAGCAACATGTTGTCAAAACAACCATGATATAATATGACAATAGTGGTATCTCGCTAGCCCTTTCTGAGACAGCAAAACATAAATGCCGAGCACCTCCAAAGTTCAAGCAACGACTAAACATTGTAATTCATGGTAGAAAAGATCCAGTCATGATGCACCCAACATTTGTTGGGGAACGTAGTAATTTCAAAAAAATTCCTACGCACACACATGATCATGGTGATGCATAGCAACGAGAGGGAAGAGTGTCGTCCACGTACCCTCGTAGACCGAAAGCGGAAGCGTTAGCACAACGCGGTTGATGTAGTCATACGTCTTCATGATCCGACCGATCCAAGTACCGAACGTAAGGCACCTCCGAGTTCAGCACACGTTCAGCTCGATGACGTCCCGCGAACTCCGATCCAGCAGAGCTTCACGGGAGAGTTCCTTCAGCACGACGGCGTGGTGACGGCGATGATGTTGCTACCGACGCAGGGCTTCGCCTAAGCACCACTACGATATGACCGAGGTGGAATATGGTGGAGGGGGGCACCGCACACGACTGGAATAGATCAAGTTGTGTGTCTTGAGGTGCCCCCTGCCCTCGTATATAAAGGATTAGGGGGAGGAGGCCGCCGACCAGGAGGAGGGAGCGCCAGGGAGGAGTCCTACTCCCACCGGGAGTAGGACTCCCTCTTTTCCTAGTTGGAGTAGGAGGGGGAAAGGAAGGGAAGGAGAGAGGAGGAAGGAAAGGGGGCGCCGCCCCCATCCTTGTCCAATTCGGACTAGATGGGGAGGGAGTGTGCGGCCAGCCCTAGCCGTCCCTCCTCTTATCCACTAAGGCCCATCTTGGCCCATTAAACTCCCCGGGGGGTTCCGGTAACCCCCCGGTACTCTAGGGCATATTTCCTTCAGTATCCCACTTGCACTAGTGTCAATAATCTAGATTACACAGTAATGATTCTAACACCCATGGAGCCTTGGTGCTGATCATGTTTTGCTCGTGGAAGAGGCTTAGTCAACGGGTCTGCAACATTTAGATCCGTATGTATCTTGAGAATTTCTATGTCTCCCACCTGGACTTGATCCCGGATGGAGTTGAAGCGTCGCTTGATGTGCTTGGTCCTCTTGTGAAATCATGATTCCTTTGCCAAGGCAATTGTACCAGTATTGTCACAGAAGATTTTCATTGGACCCGATGCACTAGGTATGACACCTAGATCGGATATGAACTCCTTCATCCAGACTCCTTCATTTGCTGCTTCCGAAGACGCTATGTACTCCGCTTCACACGTAGATCCCGCCACGACGCTTTGTTTAGAACTGCACCAACTAACAGCTCCACCGTTCAATGTAAACACGTATCCGGTTTGCGATTTAGAATCGTCCGGATCAGTGTCAAAGCTTGCATCGACGTAACCATTTACGACTAGCTCTTTGTCACCTCCATAAACGAGAAACATATCCTTAGTCCTTTTCAGGAATTTCAGGATGTTCTTGATCACTGTCCGATGATCCACTCTGGATTACTTTGGTACCTCCCTGCTAGGCTAATAGCAAGACACACATCAGGTCTGGTACACATCATTGCATACACGATAGAGCCTATGGTTGAAGCATAGGGAACATCTTTCATTTTCTTTCTATCTTCTGCAGTGGTCGGGAATTGAGTCTGACTCAACTTCACACCTTGTAACACAAGCAAGAACCCTTTCTTTGCTTGATCCATTTTGAACTTTTTCTAAACTTTGTTAAGGTATGTGCTTTGTGAAAGTCCTATCAAGCATCTTGATCTATCTCTATAGATCTTGATGCCTAATATGTAAGTAGCTTCACCGAGGTCTTTCATTCAAAAACTCTTATTCAAGTATCCTTTTATGCTATCCAGAAATTCTATATCATTTCCAATCAGCAATATGTCATCCACATATAATATCGTAAATGCTCTGAGCTCCACTCACTTTCTTGTAAATACGAGGCTTCTCCAAAAGTCTCAGATAAAACCATATGCTTTGATCACACTATCAAAACGCGTTTATTCCTACTCCGAGAGGCTTGCACTAGTCCATAAATGGATCGCTGGAGCTTGCACACTTTGTTAGCTCCCTTTGGATCGACAAAACCTTCTGGTTGCATCATATACAACTCTTCTTCCAGAAATCCATTCAAGAATGCAGTTTTGACATCCACTTGCCAAATTTCATAATCATAAAATGCGGCAATTGCTAACATGATTCGGAGAGACTTAAGCATCGCTACGGGTGAGAAAGTCTCATCATAGTCAATCCCTTGAACTTGTCGAAAACCTTTCGCAACAAGTCGAGCTTTACAGACATTAACATTACCGTCAGCGTCAGTCTTCTTCTTGAAGATCCATTTATTCTCAATGGCTTGCCGATCATCGGGCAAGTCAACCAAAGTCCACAATTTGTTCTCATACATGGATCCCATCTCAGATTTCATGGCCTCAAGCCATTTTGCGGAATCTGGGCTCATCATCGCTTCCTCATAGTTCGTAGGTTTGTCATGGTCTTGTAACATGACCTACAAAATAGGATTACCGTACCACTCTGGTGCGGATCTTACTCTAGTTGATCTACGAGGTTCAGTAGTAACTTGATCTGAAGTTTCATGATCAATATCATTAGCTTCCTCACTAATTGGTCTAGATGTCACAGGAACCGGTTTATGTGATGAACTACTTTCCAATAAGGGAGCAGGTACAGTTACCTCATCAAGTTCTACTTTCCTCCCACTCACTTCTTTCGAGAAACTCCTTCTCTAGAAAGGATCCAAATTTAGCAACAAAAGTCTTGCCTTCAGATCTGTGATAGAAGGTGTACCCAACAGTTTCCTTTGGGTATCCTATGAAGACACATTTCTCTGATTTGGGTTCGAGCTTATCAGGTTGAAGCTTTTTCACATAAGCATCGCAACCCCAAACTTTAAGAAACGACAACTTTGGTTTCCTGCCAAACCACAGTTCATAAGGCGTCGTCTCAACGGATTTCGATGGTGCCCTATTTAACGTGAATGCAGCCGTCTCTAAAGCATAACCCCAAAATGATAGCGTTAAATCAGTAGGAGACATCATAGATCGCACCATATCTAGTAAAGTACGATTACGACGTTCGGACACACCATTACGCTGTGGTGTTCCGGGTGGCGTGAGTTGCGAAACTATTCCGCATTGTTTCAAATGTATACCAAACTCGTAACTCATATTCTCCTCCACGATCAGATTGTAGAAACTTTATTTTCTTGTTACGATGATTTTCCAGTTCACTCTAAAATTCTTTGAACTTTTCAAATGTTTCAGACCTATGTTTCATTAAGTAGATATACCCATATCTGCTCAAATCACTTGTGAAGGTGAGAAAATAACGATACCCGCCGCGAGCCTCAACATTCATCGGACCACAGACATCAGTATGTATGATCTCCAACAAATCTGTTGCTCGCTCCATTGTTCCGGAGAACGGCGTTTTAGTCATCTTGCCCATGAGGCAAGGTTCGCAAGTATCAAGTGATTCCAAAAGTCCATCAGTATGGAGTTTCTTCATGCGCTTTTACACCAATATGACCTAAACGGCAGTGCCACAAATAAGTTGCACCATCATTATCAACTCTGCATCTTTTGGCTTCAATATTATGAATATGTGTATCACTACTATCAAGATTCAACAAAAATAGACCACTCTTCAAGGGTGCATGACCATAAAAGATATTACTCATATAAATAGAACAACCATTATTCTCTGATTTAAATGAATAACCGCCTCACATCAAACAAGATCCAGATATAATGTTCATGCTCAACGCTGGCACCAAATAACAATTATTTAGGTCTAAAACTAATCCCGAAGGTAGATGTAGAGGTAGCGCGCCGACCGCGATCACATCGACTTTGGAACCATTTCCCACGCGCATCGTCACCTCGTCCTTAGCCAATCTTCGCTTAATTCGTAGCCCCTATTTCGAGTTGCAAATATTAGCAACAGAATCAGCATCAAATACCCAGGTACTACTGCGAGCATTAGTAAGGTACACATCAATAACATGTATATCACATATACCTTTGTTCACCTTGCCATCCTTCTTATCTGCCAAATACTTGGGGCAGTTCCGCTTCAGAGACCGATGCCGCTTGCGAGAAGCACTCGATCTCGTGCTTAGGTCCAGACTTGGTTTCTTCTCTTGAGCAGCAACTTGTTTGATGTTCTTTTTTAAGTTCCCCTTCTTCTTACCTTTGCCCTTTTTCTTGAAACTAGTGGTATTGTTGACCATCAACACTTGATGCTCCTTCTTGATTTCTACCTCCGCAGCCTGTAGCATTGCGAAGAGCTCGGCAATTGTCTTATTCATCCCTTGCATATTATAGTTCATCACGAAGCTCTTGTAGCTTGGTGGCAGTGATTGAAGAATTCTGTCAATGACACTATCATCCGGAAGATTAACTCCCAGTTGAATTAAGTGATTGTTATACCCGGACATTTTGAGTATATGTTCACTTGTAACTATTCTCCTCCATCTTGCAGCTATAGAACTTATTGGAGACTTCATATCTCTCAATCCGGGCATTTGCTTGAAATATTAACTTCAACTCCTGGAACATCTCATATGCTCCATGACGTTCAAAACGTTGTTGAAGTCCCGGTTCTAAGCCGTAAAGCAGGGCACACTGAACTATTGAGTAGTCATCAGCTTTGCTCTGCCAAACGTTCATAACATCTGGTGTTGCTCCTGCGATGGAGTCCGCACCTAAGCGTTGCTTCCAGACGTAATTCTTCATGCAGCAATGAGGATAATCCTCAAATTCTGGACCCGGTCCGTGTAATTGCTACCATCATCTTTCAACTTTGCTTTCTCAAGGAACGCATTAAACTTTAACGGAACAACAACACGGGCCATCTATCTACAACAACATAGACATGCAAAATACTATCAGGTACTAAGTTCATGATAAATTAAAGTTTAGTTAGTCAAATTATTAAAGAACTCCCACTTAGATAGACATCCCTCTAATCCTCTAACTGATCACGTTATCCATATCAACTAAACCATGTCCGATCATCACGTGAGATGGAGTAGTTTCAATGGTGAACACCACTATCTTGATCATATATATTATATGATTCATGCTCGACCTTTCGGTCTCAGTGTTCCGAGGCCATATCTGCATATGCTAGGCTCGTCAAGTTTAACCTGAGTATTCCGCGTGTGCAACTGTTTTGCACCTGCTGTATTTGAACGTAGAGCTTATCACACCCGATCATCACGTGGTGTCTCAGCACGAAGAACTTTCGCAACGGTGCATACTGAGGGAGAACACTTATACCTTGAAATTTAGTGAGAGATCATCTTATAATGCTACCGTCGATCCAAGCAAAATAAGATGCATAAAAGATAAACATCACATGCAATCAGTATAAGCGATATGATATGGCCATCATCGTCTTGTGCTTGTGATCTCCATCTCTGAAGCACCGTCATGATCACCATCGTCACCGGCGCGACACCTTGATCTCCATCGTAGCATCATTGTCATCTCGTCAACTATTGCTTCTACGACCATCACTACCGCTTAGTGATAAAGTAAAGCAATTACAGGGCGATTGCATTGCATACAATAAAGCGACAACCATATGGCTCCTGCCAGTTGCCGATAACTCGGTTACAAAACATGATCATCTCATATAATAAAATATAGCATCATGCATTGACCATATCACATCACAACATGCCCTGCAAAAACAAGTTAGACGTCCTCTACTTTGTTGTTGCAAGTTTTACGTGGCTGCTACAGGCTGAGCAAGAACCGTTCTTACCTACGCATCAAAACCACAATGATAGTTCGTCAAGTTAGTGTTGTTTTAACCTTCTCATGGACCGGGCGTAGCCACACTCGGTTCAACTAAAGTTGGAGAAACTGACACCCGCCAGCAACCTATGTGCAGAATACGTCGGTAGAACCAGTCTCACGTAAGCGTACGCGTAATGTCGGTCCGGGGCGCTTCATCCAACAATACCGCCAAACCAAAGTATGACATGCTGGTAAGAAGTATGACTTGTATCGCCCACAACTAACTTGTGTTCTACTCGTGCATATAACATCTACGCATAAAACCAGGCTCGGATGGCACTGTTGGGGAACATAGTAATTTAAAAAAAAATCCTATGCACACAGGATCATGGTGATGCATAGTAACGAGAGGGGAGAGTGTCGTCCACGTACCTCGTAGATCGAAAGCAGAAGCGTTAGCACAACGCGGTTGATGTAGTCATACGTCTTCACGATCCGACCGATCCAAGTACCGAACGTACGGCACCTCCGAGTTTAGCACACGTTCAGCTCGATGACGTCCTGCGAACTCCGATCCAGCAGAGCTTCACGGGAGAGTTTCGTCAGCACGACGGCGTGGTGACGGTGATGATGTTGCTACCAACGTAGGGCTTCGCCTAAGCACCACTACGATATGACTGAGGTGGAATATGGTGGAGGGGGGCACCACACACGGCTGGAGTAGATCAATAGATCAACTTGTGTGTCTAGAGGCGCCCCCTGCCCCCGTATATAAAGGATCAGGGGGAGGAGGCCGCCGGCCAGGAGGAGGGCGCGCCAGGGAGGAGTCCTACTCCCTCTTTTCCTAGATGTAGTAGGAGGGGGAAAGGAAGGGAAGGAGAGACGAGGAAGGAAAGGGGGAGCCCCCCCTCCTTGTCCAATTCGGACTAGAGGGGGAGGGGGCGTGCGGACAGCCCTAGCCGCCCCTCCTCCTCTCCACTAAGGCCCATCTTGGCCCATTAAACTCCCGGGGGGGTTTCAGTAACCCCCCGGTACTCCGGTATATGTCCGAAACTCCCCGAAACCATTCCGGTGTCCGAACATAGTTGTCCAATATATCGATCTTTACGTCTCGACCATTTCGAGAATCCTCGTCATGTCCGTGATCATATCCGGGACTCCGAACTACCTTCGGTACATCAAAACACAAAACTGATAATACCGATCGTCATGTAACTTTAAGCGTGCGGACCCGACGGGTTCGAGAACTATGTAGACATGACCGAGACACGTCTCCGGTCAATAACCAATAGCGGAACCTGGATGCTCATATTGGCTCCTACATATTCTACGAAGATCTTTATCGGTCAAACCGCATAACAACATATGTTGTTCCCTTTGTCATCGGTATGTTACTTGCCCGAGATTCGATCGTCGGTATCTCAATACCTAGTTCAATCTCGTTACCGGCAAATCTATTTACTCGTTCCGTAACGCATCATCCCGCAGCTAACTCATTAGTTACAATGCTTGCAAGGCTTATAGTGATGTGCATTATCGAGTGGGCCCGGAGATACCTCTCCGACAATCGGAGTGACAAACCCTAATCTCAAAATACGCCAACCCAACAAGTACCTTTGGAGACACCTTTAGAGCACCTTTATAATCACCCAGTTACCTTGTGATGTTTGGACACACAAAGTGTTCCTCCGGTAAACGGGAGTTGCATAATCTCATAGTCATAGGAACATGTATAAGTCATGAAGAAAGCAATAGCAGAATACTAAATGATCAAGTGCTAGGCTAACGGAATGGTCAAGTCAATCACATCATTCTCCTAATGATGTGATCCTGTTAAAAAAATGACAACTCATGTCTATGGCTAGGAAACATAACCATCTTTGATCAACGAGCTAGTCAAGTAGAGGCATACTAGTGACACTCTGTTTGTTTATGTATTCACACAAGTATTATGTTTCCGGTTAATACAATTCTAGCATGAATAATAAACATTTATCATGATATAAGGAAATAAACAATAACTTTATTATTGCCTCTAGGGCATATTTCCTTCAACATTAGCTACACACATTGCATAAATCATGGCAGCTGTGCTCTACTCAGTTTCTGGTGCTTGTTTTTAGAAGGCGGTGACACAACATAAAAGTAAATAGAAAGTCCCTTCGCAGAGGGAAGCAGTGATTTACAGAGGTGCCAGAGCTCAGTTTTTAAAAGAGAGATAAATGATTATTTTGAGACATGCACCCTTCTTATTCACTTCACGACCATCAGTTATCAACATCTTCCATGCTAAGCACGCTAGTGGCGCTTCCCAAGCGATAAAAGTAAAGGTTTTAACTCCGTTGGGGTTTTTTGTTTGATTATTTCAGAGATGAACTCTTTTCACGTTTGCAGTTTGGGACTGAGCATCCCTATTACCGCCCATTTCCTCGTGCGATGGCGAGTGAATAAACACTCGACCTGAGGATAACCCGCTTAGCAGGGAAGATATCGACCAGCTCCTGTCGTTCCATGAACGGTCTAGGCACACAAAAAGGATAATTTTTAGAAGTTTTTAGAGGTGGCACATGCAAATTTACCTAGGATGGCAAGTTAATACCGTATATAGGTAGGTATGGTGGACTCATCTGGAAAAACTTTGGGTTCAAGGTTTTTGATGTACAAGCAGAATTCCCACTTAGTACAGGCGAAGGCTAGCAATTAAGATTGAGAAGCGGCCAGCTAGAGAGCAACAATGATCATAACCATGCATTATGCATAAGTAACATTGGACACTAGCATGAGTAGGATATGAACACCATGAACATAAATATTATAGAGGCTATGTTGGTTTTGATTCAACTACATGCATGAACATGTACCAAGTCAAGCCACTCGAACATTCGGAGGAGGATACCATATCATCATACTACATCACAATCATCTTAACACTATGTTGATATCCAAGATAAATCATTATCAACTCCCAGCTACTTATGCATGGCATGAGAAACTATAATTTCTAATTGTCATTATAAACATGTTTAATCATAACGGGCTGAATCATGGATACTAGGTTAAACATATTTACACAAACACAACAAGTCGAGTTCATACCAGTTTCTCTCTGCCATGACCAGTTCATCAGATGTCGTCATTATTGCCTTTCACTTGCATGACCGAACGATATGAAAATAATAATAGTGCAAGAGTGCCATGGACTAAGCTGGAATCTGCAAACATTTTATTCAACAGGAGAAGACAAGGTAAAATGTGCTCTTTATTAGATCAACAGTTATTCATATGAGGGCCACTCAACATTTTCACCGTGGTATTCTCCTCGGTAGAACTCAAATAAAAGGAAAAGAAATTCAAAGGAACACACTGATATATTTTTGGAATTTTTTGGTTTTCTAGAACGAGCAAATAAAAAGCAAAAAAAGAAAAAACTATTTACACGGGAAAGCTCCCAACAAGCAAAAGAAGAACAAGGAGATCTTTTTGGATTTTCTTTTAGTACTACTACTAAGCATGCATAGAAAGTAAATTACTACAACTAATTTTTTTTGGTTTTTTCTAAAGTTTTTCAAACATACAAGAAGAAAGCAAGAAAATAAATCCAAGTATGGATGATACAATGAAAAAGTGTGAACACCGACAAATGGAATAAGTAGACATGAATGTAAAGTCGGTGGAAACACGTACTCCCCCAAGCTTAGGCTTTTGGCCTAACTTGGTAGTCGATCAATAGTCTGGAGGGTAGTAGGGATCCTGAGGAGCGGGCATCCACTCATCCCACTGCTGAGGTACCTGTGCAACCTCTGCTGTAGGGTGAGCGTTCCGGTAGGCTATGATGTCTGCAGGCATAATCCTATATCTACCCTGGCAACAGAATCAAACAAAGCAGGTGTAGGCAAGGGGATAACATCACGAGTTCTAACGCTATAGACCAGGTTATAAGAAATGGCAATATCAGGACGATCATGTGCAAGAAAGTGATGGTGATCCATGGCTGCTCGGTCTAGGTAAACCTTGGTCAGAGGGTAATCATGAGGGCGTATCTCAACCTTGAAGTGAGCCGCCAAACGAGTAGCAAAAATCCCACCATGTATTTTACCCTGGGATTTATTAAGGTGCAGGCGACGAGGCACGATAGCTCCCAAGCTATACGTGTTGTCGCCCTCAAGTGCACGACGTAAAACAGCAAGGTCCGGTGAACTAAGTGCACCCACCTTCTCCCTAGCAAGCAAGCATTTGGTGATAAAGAGTGCAAAGTAACGAACAGCAGGAAAATGTAAGCCAGCGGCAGTGATGGCTGACACTCTTCTCTCATCACCCACTGTCAAAGTGCGACAAAAGTCCTCAAACTCGGCCGGCCTAGACTCAGCCAAGCTCCCATCAGACGGGATCATGCATATGTCACAAAATTCAGTAAGCGGTATCTGATGGTTTTCAGCATATAAATCAAAGCTCACTTCAGGAGGATTATTTCTAGGAAAGAAAGTAAAGCCTTGAACAAAGATGTTTGTGAGCATTTGGTGCTGGTCACATTCATCTGCGATGAAGTCGGTGAGGCCGACATTAGTAATAAATTGCATGAACTCCTCATGAATTCCAGCCTCTTGCAGGAACGGGATGTGCGGCCATTCGCACGGCCGTACCTCCGCCAACCTCCGAGGGTGGAGATAATTGTCCGAAGACTCCCCAATAACACCCTTGGAGTTCTTCTTTGAGCCAAACTTCCTGAAGATATTCATGTCCGCGTACAATTTTTCTTATGAACAAAAATCTGAATTTTTAGTTCACAAAATTTTCTCAACAAAATTGATAGCAACTACTCATAGGATACATAGAGGCCATAGCAAGCATTCAAACTACTTAGAACACTAAGAATTCAACATGCAAGCACATCTATAGCAGCACCAAGAGTAGCTAATTATTCAAAGTATAAACCACTAAAACAAAAATTAATTGGACAAATGTTGGAGTCACATACCAAACAACAATCCTCCGAAATAGTTTCGGAAATAGAGCTACGAGCAAAGAGATCGAAATCCACGGGTTTGAGCTCAAGAACACGGGAGAGAGAGCAATGGGAATTTTTTTTTCTGGAGGTGAGTGATGATGTGGGCTAAAGATATAAGTGAGGGGCCCCACGTGGAGACCACAACCCACCAGGGCAAGCCCAGGCGGGTTGTGCCCAGCTGGTGCACCTCCCTCTGGTATTATTTGCACCAGAAATTCTTAAATATTAAAAAAATCATATAAAATTTTCAGGGGATTCTGAGAACTTTTATTTTTGGGTCATTTTTTATTGCACGTGAAATTTAGAAAACAGACAAAACATGGCATTTTATTTTATTTAACTAATAAAAACAGAGAATAAAATGTAGGGACATAAGGTAGTCCTTACTAAATTCATCAACTTCATACCGTTCAAAAATGATTCATTAATAAGGTTGATCAGGTTTTATTAACAACCACTTTCGATTAGCATGAAACCGAAGAACTTTCGTAAATCACTAAGTTACCTCAATGGGGATATGCATTTCCCCAACAATAAGTATTCCATATTTCTTTTTAACAGTAGGTAGAGGTATGTGAAAACTTCCAATAGTGATTGTCGGAGATTTTTCAATAACATTAATACCATTCACTTGGAATTGTTTCTTCGGAAAGTGCACCATATGCTCATTACCATTGATATGAAAAGTGACCTTGTTTTTATTGCAATAAATAACATCCCCTGCAGTATTCAAGAAGGGTCTACCAAGGATAATCGAGATGTTGTCGTCCTCGGGCATCTCAAGTATAACAAAGTCAGTCAAAATAGTAACATTAGCAACAACAACGGGCACATCCTGACAGATACTAATAGGTACGACAGTTGATTTGTCAGCCATTTGCAAAGATATTTCAGTAGGTGTGAGTTTATTCAAGTCAAGTCTTTTATATAAAAAGAAAGGCATAACACTAACACCAGCTCCTAAATCACACAAAGCAGTTTCCACATAATTCTTTTTGATAGAGCAAGGTATAGTTGGTATTCCCGGATCTCCAAGTTTTTTAGGTACTCCATCTTTGAAAGTATAATTAGCAAGCATAGTGGAGATTTCAGCTTCCGGTATTTTTCTCTTATTAGTGATGATGTCTTTCATGTATTTTGCATTAGGAGGCATTTTCAAGATATCAGTCAAGCGAGTATGCAAAAAGACTGGACTCAACATTTCAGCAAAGCGTTCAAATTCTTCATCATCTTTCTTTTTAGTTGACTTGGGTGGAAAAGGCATAGGTTTTTGAACCCACTGTTCTCTTTCTTTACCGTGTTTTCTAGCAATGAAGTCTCTTTTATCATACCTTTTATTCTTAGGTTGTGGGTTATCAAGATCAATGTGGTTCTATCTCAACATCATTATCTGGTTCTTTTTCATTATTTGGTTGAGTGTCTTCATGAACCTCATCATTATCTTTTTCATTATCACTAGGTGTGTGTTCATTACCAGATTGAGTTTCAGCATTAGAGAAGAAGTTTCATTTTCATTATCAGGAGGTTTTTCTATTTCAGGTTCACTAGAAGTGTGCAAAGTCCTATCATTTTTCTTTTTCTTTTTCTTTTTAGAAGGACTAGGTGCACTAGTGTTGTTTCTTTTTGAATCTTGTTCAATTCTTTTTGGGTGTCCCTCAGGATAAAGTGGTTCCTGAGTCATTTTACCTCCTCTAGTGGCAACTCTAACAGCAAAGTCATGCATATTATGATTCATTTGATCAAGCAATTCTCTTTGTGATTTAACAACTTGTTATAACTGAGTTTGAACTATAGAAGCATGTTTTCCAACACCTCTAACATCATTTGAGATTCTAAATAACAAGTCACTCAAACGAGCAATCATATCAGAATTATATTTCAATTGTTTCATAACATTTGCATTGAAGTGATCTTGTTTTCTAATATAGTTTTCAAACTCATCAAGGCATTGACTAGGATGCATCTTGTGAGGATTATCATTTTCATTGAACTTCATAAGAGAATTTACCTCTACCACCTTAGGTAGTGGTGGTGTATTAAGCCCATGTATTTCTTCAGTAGGAGATAAATTTTTAACATCCTCAGCTTTAATACCTTTTGCCTTCATAGATTTCTTTGCCTCTTGCATATCTTCAGGACTGAGATATAATATACCCCTCTTCTTTGGAGTAGGTTTAGCCGATGGTTTGGGAAGAGTCCAATCATCATAAATTTTCAATATGTTATTCAATAATTCTTCAGCTTGAGCAATAGTTTGTTCCCTGAAAACACAACCAGCACAACTATCTAGGAAGTCCCTAGAAGCATCGGTTAGTCCATTGTAGAAGATATCAAGTATTTCATTTTTCTTAAGAGGATGATCAGACAAAGCATTAAGTAACTGGCAAAGCCTCCCCCAAGCTTATGGGAGACTCTCTTCTTTAATTTGCACAAAGTTAAATATTTCCTATAAGGCAGCTTGTTTCCTATGAGTAGTGTCGGGGATATACCCCGCGGAATGACCCGGCCGGAGTCGTAAACCGGCCGGGACTTGATAAACCGGTGGATGTTAAACCGGCAGACAGTCAAGACAGATGGCTCAGACAGACGGTAAACCGGCTGGTGGTAAACCGGTAGACAATGTTAAACCGGCAGACAATGTTAAACCGGCAGACAGTGTTAAACCGGCAGACGTTAAGAAGCCCAGGAAAGGAAGTAAAAATAGTTTAAGTTAAAGGCCGAGTTGGACTCTACATGTAACCCGCCTCTTCCGCATATATAAGGAGAGGTAGGGCTCCCCAAAGGGGGACAAGCTACAAGCAAGAAGAAACAATCTTAGGGCTAGACACAAAGAGGAGAGCCGGTTCTGGCGACTCCCTCGTGATGATAATGAGACCTAGCCTCAAAGCGGCATGTAGGGTTTTCTTTGGGCGATGTTTCCGGGGCCGAAGCTGTCTAAATCCCTGTCTTGTGTTGCGTCTCTCGATTCCGCTCAACCCCTCTCAAGCTACCACATAGATGCGTTGGCCTCGCGACTAAGTCCTGACACTAAGAACATCTGCCGTGACAATTCCACGACAGTTGACGCCCACCGTGGGGCGAGCGCACGATGGTGATGAGTTCTTGGAGGGATTTCTTCAGGGATTGAGAAGTTCATGATTGGTCAGATGAGGAAAGATGGTTTGATGATGAGAACCATGATTAACTTTGAAGTTTACAGCGCGAAATTTGAGATCAAGGAGTTAGGGTTCCGTCGTCCGCGCCGCCGGATGTGACGAAGCAATCCGTCAAAACCGTTTCTATGCCTAGTCCGAGGTCGACAAGGAGTTGATCCGCCGCGTGTATGCGTTCAGATTATTCCAAAGTTACGGCCAGCTCTACCAAGTCCCGAGAAAGTTAGACGTGATGAGGTGATCAGCGATAGTCCAAATTTACCCGTGTATAACTAGGCTAACCACCGGATCTTCGCAGTCAACCTCGATCGGTTTTCGTCGTATATATATAAGGTCATGACCCGGAACGGAGATACCTATGATTAACAACCCGGTTCGCCGGCAGCAGGTTTGACCAGAGTCGCCAGCATCAACTCGCCCCCGCGGCATCAGATCGGCCTTATTTTCAGCTGAGAACCGCCGGGCCTCTTCCTGAATGCCTCCGTATTGGCTTATTATCCGGCCCCGCTCCGCCGTTTGGTGTTTGCTGACTGACTTTTCCGCCGGTCTCCGCGTTGAGCCGCCGCCATAGAGAGCTGCCCAGCGCTGCCGGCCTGCATCCAGGAACAAAGAACAAAACCAAAAGAGACGGGATCAAACAAAAAAGACATCAACAGACGAAAGCATAAAAACCAGCTGCACGCTGAGTGTAAACCAAGGCCAGTACATATTTGGGTATTTCTCTTTTGGATTACTACAACCACGCTTGGGATGAGGAAAACGAGGAAGTCAAAACCGACAGCGACCTCGAGGAGGACCCGGGGGTGGTTTGGATTCCTCCATGGCCTCGCTACGTGAGCTGCAGTCCTGCCGACCTCGCCGCCATGGTCACGCGCCAGGCCGACCTTCCCTTTGTTGTAATCCGCCGTCTGCGAGCTGCCTTCCACACCCTGCTAAGCCGGCCTCGTGCCGCTGACCAGCTCCACGGCCAAATAGCCGCCTAAATTCTGCAGCACCGTGACCCATCGCGGCCTCACGCCGTCGCTAAAGTCGCCTGACTGCCTTGGGCCGTTCTGGTTGAACCGCTGCCGGGTCTCCCCGCGCCACCTACAGCTTGTGAACCGTCGCCCTGGTCTCGCTTCGGACGTCTCCTCTGTCTCGCCCTCATCGGGAAGCCGCCGCACTGCCGGGCAGTTAAATCGCTGCCCTGTTACCTGCCACTACTCCGAACCAGCACCTCCAAACCGTCATGGCCGGTTCTCAGCCTCCACCCCGCCTCTGTCTCAAACTGGCCAAGTCACCGTTGTCAAGTGCTGAGCCGCTGGTATTGGCCTCACGCCTCGACCTGGGCCGTCTCCACACCTCAGGCCGGCTGTGCCGGGTCAGCAGTGACCGCAGTTCGACCTCGACGTTTGTGGCCTCGCCCTGGTCGCTCCTTAATTTCGCCGTTGTAAACCGCCACTGCTGTGCCGGTCGCTGTTGAAGCCTCCTCTGCTGCAGCCACCAACGCGCCGGACTGCGCCGCCGCGAACTCAAACCGCCGCCGCACCTGTAAACCGCACCCTACACCTCAAACCGCCGTCGACGCCACGGCCTCTGCTCCGAGCTACCGCTCCGAGTCACCGCTCTGAACCGGCCATGCCCTCCTTCTAGCGCCTGCATTCGCCGGCCGCCGAGCTGCCGCTTGTGAGACGCCTCTGCCAGGATCCATCTCTGACCTCGCACGATCCGGAGGCTGATTCAACCAAGAACTCAGGTCTCTGGACCACCCATGCTGAAGCCGCCAGCCTCGGCCGACCTGTCCCCAATTGAGAGCTGCTCGTGGCTGGCCTGACTTCGCCTTTGCCTCGCTGGCAAACCGTCGGCCGCCTCTACCGGACTCGATTGAGCCACCGCACCTCGAACCGCCGACCGTGCTTCACCTCGCCTCAGAGTCGGCATCACCTGTTGCTGATTTGTTGTAGCATGCTGCTGTTCTACCGCGGTGAGTCGCCGGCCGCCTCGACGCTCAAACCGCCGCAGCCCTCTGCGCCGCGCCTCCACTCAGGTGACCTGGCTCCCGATCTTCGTGTCGCTCTTGCCACCTCTGCCCCGACCGGAGTCTGTTGGCCGCAACAGTCGGCCCTGCTACTGTTCACCGGTTTGCATCTGCAGACCGCCGACGCCTTAACCCGCCAGCACCCCAGCCTGAATCCGCCGCCGGCTCCTTCAACAAGAATGACCGCGGGTCCAGGTCGTGGGTGGTCTCGCCTCACCTCCAAGTCAGACTCGTTCTGTCTCGCCAAGTTGCCTTCGCTGCACCAAACCGGCCGGCCACCGCTGCGGACCGCTTCCGCTGTCGTTTCATCGAGCGGCCGCGGTTCTCCTCACCGCGCCTCACCGGTCCACTACCGGTGACCACAGACGTGCCGTGAACCGCCGACACAGCAAATCGCTGCCCGCGCTTCGGGCTTCCCGTTCCTGAATGGCCTTGCCTCTTCAAAACTGGCCTCGTCAGGTCGCCGGATCACCCCGTCTCGCGGCGCTTAAACCGCCGTTGTTCTTTGCGGGTTGTCTACGGGCCGCTTTGCCATGGCAGCGTCGCCGCCGGCGGCCGTGGGTGGTGTGAATCGCGCCAGACGTCGTCTCGCCGTTTTGCTTCCGTGTTGCTACACCACTAAACCGGTCACCACCGCAGTGGTCGGACCGGCTGGAGCCGCCCACTTTCAACTCGTCGACCGTCGTCAAGTCACACGGCCGGCCCGTTTACATCGTAAAGGCTGCTGTCGTACTCAACTCCATGGCCTCTTCAAACCGGCCGTGCCCGAGCGCCCATGTGCATGCAAAGAGCAATCCAGGGGACTGTTGGAAGCACTAGTATTCCAAGTGCTAGCCTGTGTTTTGACCACAGCAATTGGTTTTCAAGCATCCCATACGAGAGATCAAAGTACTATTTTATAAAGCGGACAAAGACAATGGATTAATACTAGTACTAGTATATACATACTCACTTTCCAAGATCCAACTACCTGTCATCAAATGTGGAGCCCGAGCACTATTTCGTCTGGAGAAAACCCAGGAGTCATCAGTTTTTCATCTGCTGTCAAATAAACCAGCTGAAGCCTAAGTAAGAGACAATTGACTGCAACAAGTGCTGTGAGGATCAATCAGTTGACCGTCGAAATGACGTCACTCTGTGGGCACAAGTCTCATGCGTCCTTGATGGAGTTTGGGTCAGCGTTCACCCTGCAGGCACACGACTGAAGCCTGCTGAAAAAAAAGAAAGAAAGAAAGAAAAAGAGGGTCAAACATGATCCGGAGGGTCCGTCGGAGCCGACCGGTGCGATGCTTTAAGCCGCCGCTTCGCTATGCGGTGAGCGGATTATTCGTCATCCAAAGCCGTTTGCCATCCGCAAACATCAGGTGATATCCATCTACAATTTATTTTATAAAAACATATTATATTTATCAAAGGATAAATTACTTTGATTTGTATATTTTTATATGCAGGTAAAATTATTATCATACTACGGGTATAGAGCACGCACTAGCAACATTCTGCACCAGCGTTCGTCTATGCCTTGCTATTCGATGGACATGTGTAAATAAGCCGCCGCCCCCGTAGTCCAGTCTACATCGACTCGCCGGGACCGCGCCTGCGTTTGACTCGCCCATCTGCGCGGCTTACCGCGCCTGCGATTGATCCGCTCGTCCGCACCGGTTTACAACGCTGCGGCCGACTCAGTCGTCATTAGTTTCAGCTTTACCATGCTGATCATCAACTCTACGGTGAATTACCCCTGGCATGATATATCAGGTGAAATCCATCCAATATATTTTATATTGTATATTGCCTTCTTTAAAAGAGCAATTACTTTGGCCTGCAAAGTTATCTAATGCAGGACCCTAAACCGCCATATTGGTGCAAATTTAAAGGCCGTCAGAAAGTTTCCGGCTTAAAAAGAGGGATTCCGGTTTAAAATCCGGCTCAAGGGGAAGATATCTCCCACAAAGCTTTGAAGCTCTCAAATCCGGTTCAAAATCCGGTTCAAGAAGGATTTATCTCTTGCAAAAGTTAAAGGGAGCCAAAGAGGACCTGCTGCCATGATGCGCGGTTCGGACATGGGTATCATGCCTTATTGGCTTATCATATTATTGATCACTTGGGGGCTTGGTCATGTATACGAACCATAGTCACACCTCTTGATCGGCGCAATGCCACAAGATCACTTGGGGCTTGGTCGTGTCCGAACCAATGCAACACCTTTTGATAGACGAAAGCCACCGGATCACTTGGGGACATGGTCAAGTCTGAACCGATCACGCCTCTTGATCGGCCTAAGGCCATAGAGTCACTTGGGGCTTGGTCGAACCCGAACCATTGCCACGCCACTTGATCGGCATAATGCCACGGTTTCAGCTTGGGGACACTGGCTGACTTGAACCATAGCTACACCTTATTGGGAGCTTGGTCGTGTCCGACCATGGTAACACCATCTGATCGGCTCAGTAAAGCCTCTTTTTGCAAATGGTTTTATCTTTGCCTTTGCTTTTGTTTTTCTTTTGATAAAATATTTTTTATGTTGTGTTTTCACCCAACATTATTAAATCCGGTCCAACTGTTAGTTACAGATTGACGGAACACGATTAAATCATAATCCGGAGACTATCGGCCGGTTTGGTTTTACTATAAGTCGCTAGTATATATTTGGATTGCGCCATTGGAATCATGCACTCATAAATCATTGGACTATATTATTCAAATCTTCAAATAGCCAACATGGCTGGATTTTATTATGGTTATCAGTAACCAGTACTATGATTAAGGTTTTCAAAGTCGCTTTAAGCGCAATGGCTATTATATTATCAATGGATATGATTTATTTTATAATTGAAGGAATAGTCCCGAGTTGCTTTGCAGGCTTACGACCCGGCACTTGGGGGCTACATTATTCAAGTTGAGATTACATCAAATATGCAAGTCTCATGTCGCTGCAAGCATGCACCATGAAACTTGGGGGCTAATGCAAAGTCATTGTTTGCTCACCTTATTGAAGACCCGACTCAATATATTATAACGAGCCGGCCCTTGGGGGCTACCAATTGCTCCTGTCAACTATTCAAGGTACAAAGCTTTTTATCCATTATATTGAAGGGTCCACTGCTCAGTTGGTAAAACACAAAGCTCTCAACCTTGTGAACGTGGGTTCAAGCCCCATGATGGGAGTTACATAATATAATGTTATCCTCAATGAAGTATATATAAAGTCCCTGTTCATTATGTGCATAATGACCCGGCCCTTAGGGCTACAGTTGAAGTTTTATGAGCATCAGAAATTACAAGTCCTGTGTTCTTTGCAAGCATGACAACCCGTCACTTGGGGGTACATATGTGGAATACTCAATTCTGACTAGTGATTGAGATGAACAACCTGGATTTCTTCAAGCTTGTGACATTCATATTGAAGCAAATCTTAAGCTGTTACTACATTACCTTATTAAGAGTTGAGGGCTACAAGTGATATGCATATAAGAGGTATATTTTCAAAAGCTGATGTTAACAAACAGTTATGATCCGGTGCCATCAATATTTGTAAACCGGCAAAGTTCTACATTCTTAAACCGGCTGAAGATCAGATGAGTATTTTAAAGACCAATATTTTTGTTAAGCATTGGGAGCTGAGTCAAGGAAGTTATTCTTCACAATATTTCTCTGTGACAAACCAATGTCAGCAAATTGATTATGAAGCTGGCCTATTAAACCGGATTTTCTAGAAGAAGGAAGTGACAAGGACTTAAGGATGATCATGATCGGTTTAACATGGATAAATCCAAATTAAATCTGGGGCTAATGTCGAGGATATACCTCATGAATGACCCGTGAGTCATAAACCGGCCAGGACTTGATAAACCGGCGGATGTTAAACGGCGGACGGTCAAGATAGATGGCTCGAACAGACGGTAAACCGGCTGGTGGTAAACCGGCGAACAATGTTAAACCGCAAATAATGTTAAACCGGCGAGACAATGTTAAACCGGTAGAAGCGATGTTAAACCGGAAGACTATGTTAAACCGCGGGGCGTTAAGAAGCCCAGGAAAGGAAGTCAAAATAGTTTAAGTTAAAGTCTGAGTTGGACTCTACATGTAACCCGCCTCTTTCGCATATATAAGGAGAGGTAGGGCTCCCCAAAGGGGGACAAGCTACAAGCAAGAAGAAACAATCTTAGGGCTAGACACAAAGAGGAGAGCCGTTTTACGGCGACTCCCTCGTGATGATAATGAGACCTAGCCTCAAACAACATGTAGGGTTTTTACCGGATGATGTTTCCCGGGGCCCGACGCTGTCTAAATCCCTATCTTATGTTGCGTCTCTCGATTCCGCTCAACCCCTCTCAAGCTACCACATAGATGCGTTGGCCTCGCGACTAAGTCCTGACACTAAGGACATCTGCCGTGACAATTCCACGACAAGTAGGAAAATATTTTTTAGAGAAGTAGTAGATCATATCCTGGGGACTACGCACACAACCAGGAGCAAGAGTATTGTACCAAGCTTTAGCATCACCCTTTAATGAGAAAGGAAATAATGTTAGAATATAGTAATAGTGAGTTTTCTCATCATGAGTAAAAAGGGTGGCTATATCATTCAACTTATTAAGATGTGCCACAACGGTTTCAGTTTCATAACCATGGAAAGGATCAGATTCAACCAAAGTAATTATCTCTGGGTCGACAGAGAATTCATAATCCTTATCATCAATAAAAATAGGTGAAGTAGAAAACTTAGGATCACATTTCATTCTAGCATTCAGAGATTTTTCTTTATACTTGCGTAATAATTTATCTAGATCATCTCTATCATTGCAAGCAAGAATATCTCTAGTTGTTTCTTCACTCATAACATAGCCTTCCGGTACCTTAGGCAATTCATATCTAGGAAGGCTAGTTCTAGCAGGTGTTTCAGGAGTTTCATTTTCAAGCTCATCATCAGATTCAACAACATCAGGTTGTATTACTCTAGCAATTTGTTCATCAAGAAATTCACCAAGTGGCACATCATCATTATCAAGCAAGGTACTAGCATCATTCATAGTAGAAGTAGCATCATCAATAACTTGCGACATATCAGAATTAATAGCATGTGGTGGTGTTAAAAGTTTACTCATAACAGAAGGTGAATCTAAAGCAGAGCTGGATGGCAGTTTCTTACCTCCCCTCGTACTTGAGGGAAATATCTTAGGCTTAGGATCCATCAGATTCTTCATAGTGATAATATGATAATAATCCCAAGTGTCTCAAAAAATATAGCTATGTTCCCCGGCAACGGCGCCAGAAAAAGGTCTTGATAACCCACAAGTATAGGGGATCGCAACAGTTTTCGAGGCTAGAGTATTCAACCCAAATTTATAGATTCGACACAAGGGGAGCCAAAGAATATTTGAAGGTATTAGCAGCTGAGTTGTCAATTCAACCACACCTGGAGATTAATTATCTGCAGCAAAGTGATCAGTAGCAAAGTAGTTTGATAGTTTTGATAGTAGTTACAGCAGCAACGGTAACAGTAACGGTGACAACAGTAATTTGTAGCAAGTGTAACAGTGATGATAGAAATTGTAACGCAGCAAGATCAATAAGGATAAATTCGTAGGCATTGGATCAGTGACTTGTTGGATGATATTCATCATGTGACAGTTATAACCTAGGGCGATACGACACTAGCTCCAGTTCATCGATATAATGTAGGCATGTATTCCGTAAATAGTCATACATGCTTTATTAAAAGAACTTCCATGCCATCTTTTGTCCTACCCTCCCGTGGCAGCAGGTCCATATTGGAAACTAAGGGACATTAAGGCCTCCTTTTAATAGAGAACCGGAACAAAGCATTAACATATAGTGAATACATGAACTCCTCAAACTACGATTATCACCGAAAGTGGGCCCGGTTGTTGTCACTCCGGGGTTCTCGGATCATAACTGTAGTAGGTGACTATGACTTGCAAGATTGGATCTAAAACATGGATATAATGATGAATTCATAAACGGTTCAGATCTGAGTTCATGGCACCCGGGCCCAAAGTGACAAGCATTAAGCATAGCAAAGTCATAGCAACATCAATCTAAGAACATAGTGGATACTAGGGATCATGCCCTAACGTAAATAACTTGATTACATGATGAATCAAATCCAACTCCTCACAGACCAGTGAGCCTACGAAGGAATTACTCACTCCCGGTGGGGAGCATCATGGAATTGGCGATGGTGATAGGTTGGTGGTGATGGCGAAGAACGAAGATCCCCCTATCCGGAGCCCCAAACGGACTCCAGATCTGCCCTCCCAAGGAAGAACAGGGCTTGGCGGCGGCTCCGTCTCGTGGATCGCGATAATTCTTTCTCCCTGATTTTTTTCTGGAAATATGTGATTTTATAGTATCAGGGGAGTCGTCTTCGGGGCCACTGCTACCTCTTGAGCACTGCGTTGGATTCCCCTGTAGAGGAGAGGATGATGCAACAAAGTAGCGTAAGTATTTCCCTCAGTTTTTGAGAACCAAGGTATCAATCCTGTAGGAGGCCACGCGCGAGTCCCTTGTACCTACACAAAAAAATAGCTCCATGCAACCAACGCGATTAGGGGTTGTCAATCCCTTCACGGTCACTTACGAGAGTGAGATCTGATAGAGATGATAGATAATTATTTTGGTATTTTTGGTATAAAGATGCAAGGTAAAATAAAAAGCAAAGTAAAAAGCAAAGCAATAATAAAGTGATTGGAGATTGATATGATGAGAATAGACCCGGGGGCCATAGATTTCACTAGTGGCTTCTCTCAAGAGCATAAGTATTTCTACGGTGGGTGAACAAATTACTGTTGAGCAATTGACAAAATTGAGCATAGTTATGAGAGTATCTAGGTATGATCATGTATATAGGCATCACGTCCGAGACAAGTAGACCGACTCACCTTTTGCATCTAGTACTATTACTCCACTCATCGACCGCTATCCAGCATGCATCTAGAGTATTAAGTTCAAGAAAGCAGAGTAACGCCTTAAGCAAGATGACATGATGTAGAGGAATAAATTCATGCAATATGATAAATACCCCATCTTGTTATCCTCGATGGCAACAATACAATACGTGCCTTGATGCCCCTGTTGTCACTTGGAAAGGACACCGCAAGATTGAACCCAAAGCTAAGCACTTCTCCCATTGCAAGAAAAACCAATCTAGTAGGCCAAACCAAACTGATAATTCGAAGAAACTTGCAAAGATAACCAATCATACATAAAAGAGTTCAGAGAAGATTCAAATATTGCTCATAGATAATCTTGATCATAAACCCACAATTCATCGGTCTCAACAAACACACCGCAAAAAGAAGATTACATCGAATAGATCTCCACGAGAGAGGGGGAGAACATTGTATTGAGATCCAAAAAGAGAGAAGAAGCCATCTAGCTACTAACTATGGACCCGAAGGTCTGAGGTAAACTACTCACAGTTCATCGGAGGGGCTATGGTGATGATGTAGAAGCCCTTCATGGTGGATTCCCCTTCTGGCGGAGCTCCTGAACATGCCCTAAGATGGGATCTCGTGGGTTCAGAAGGTTGCGGCGGTGGAATTAGGTTTTTGGCTCCGTATCTGATCGTTTGGGGGTACGTAGGTATATATAGGAGGAAGGAGTACGTCGGTGGAGCTTCGAGGGGCCCACGAGGCAGGGGGGCGAGCCCTAGGGGGGGCTCTCCACCCTCGTGACCGCCTCTCTTCTTTCTTGACGGAGGGTACAAGTCTCCTGGATCATATTTGTTGAGAAAATCACGTTCCCGAAGGTTTCATTCCGTTTGGACTCCGTTTGATATTCCGTTTCTTGAAACAACTGAAATAGGCAAAAACAACAATTACGGGCTGGGCCTCCGGTTAATAGGTTAGTCCCAAAAATAATATAAAAGTGGAAAATAAAGCCCAATATGGTCCAAAACAGTAGATAATATAGCATGGAGCAATCAAAAATTATAGATACGTTGGAGACGTATCAGGCATCCCCAAGCTTAATTCCTGCTCGTCCTTGAGTAGGTAAATGATAAAAAATAATTTTTGATGCGGAGTGCTACTTGGCATAATTTCAATGTAACTCTTCTTAATTGTGGTATGAATATTTAGATCCAAAAGATTCAAGACAAAAGTTCATATTGACATAAAAATAATAATACTTCAAGCATACTAAAAAAGCAATCAATTATGTCTTCTCAAAATAACATGACCAAAGAAAGTTATCCCTACAAAATCATATAGTCTGGCTATGCTCTATCTTCACCACACAAAGTATTTAAATCATGCACAACCCCGATGACAAGCCAAGCAATTGTTTCATACTTTTGAAATTTTCAAAACTCTTTCAATCTTCACGCAATACATGAGCGTGAGGCACGGATATAGCACTATATGTGGAATAGAATGGTGGTTGTGGAGAAGACAAAAAAGGGAAGATAGTCTCACATCAACTAGGCGTATCACCGGGCTATGGAGATGCCCATGAATAGATATCAATGTGAATGAGTAGGGATTGCCATGCAACGGATGCACTAGAGCTATAAGTATATGAAAGCTCATCACAAGAAACTAAGTGGGTGTGCATCCAACTCGCTTGCTCACGAAGACCTATGGCATTTTGAGGAAGCTCATCATTGGAATATACAAGCCAAGTTATATAATGAAAAATTCCCACTAGTATATGAAAGTGAAAAAATGAGAGACTCTCTATCATGAAGATCATGGTGCTACTTTGAAGCACAAGTGTGGTAAAAGGATAGTAACATTGTCCCTTCTCTCTTTTTCTCCCATTTTTTTATTTGGGCCTTTTCTTTTTTTTCTTTTTATGGCCTCTTTTTTTTCTTTTTTTTTTCTTTTTCGTCCGGAGTCTCATCCCGACTTGTGGGGGAATCATAGTCTCCATCATCCTTTCCTTACTTGGGACAATGCTCTAAAAATGATGATCATCACACTTTTATTTTTCTTACAACTCAACAATTACAACTCGATACTTAGAACAAATTATGACTCTATATGAATGAATCCGGCGGTGTACCGAGATATGCAATGAATCAAGAGTGACATGTATGAAAGAATTATGAACGGTGGCTTTGCCACAAATACGATGTCAACTACATGATCATGCTAGCAATATGACAATGATGGAGCACGTCATAATAAACGGAACGGTGGAAAGTTGCATGGCGATATATCTCGGAATGGCTATGGAAATGCCATGATAGGTAGGTATGGTGGCTGTTTTGAGGAAGGTATATGGTGGGTGTATGATACCGGCGAAAGGTGTGCGGTATTATAGAGGCTAGCAATGGTGGAAGGATGGGAAAAGTGCGTATAATCCATGGACTCAACATTAGTCATAAAGAACTCACATACTTATTGCAAAAATCTAGAATTTATCAAAGCAAAGTATTACGTGCATGCTCCTAGGGGGATAGATTGGTAGGAAAAGACCATCGCTCGTCCCCGACCGCCACTCATATGGAAGACAATCAATAAATAAATCATGCTCCGACTTCATCACATAACGGTTCACCATACGTGCATGCTACGGGAATCACAAATTTAACAAAATTATTTCTCAAATTCACAACTAATCAACTAGCATGACTCTAATATCACCATCTTCATATCTCAAAACCATTATCTAGCATCAAACTTTTCTTAGTATTTATAGCTCCAAGTAAAGTTACCGATGGAAGTACACGAAAGAGGGGATGCCTTCCGGGGCATCCCCAAGCCTTGACTTTTTGGTTTCCTTATATTATCTTGGGGGTGCCATGGGAATGTCCAAGCTTAGGCTCTTTCCACTCCTTGTTCCATAATCCATCAAAAGATTTCACCCAAAACTTGAAAACTTCACAACACAAAACTCAACAGAAATCTCGTGAGCTCCGTTAGCGAAAGAAAACAAAAGACCACTTCAAGGTACTGTAATGAACTCATTCTTTATTTATATTGGTTTTAATCCTACTGTATTCCAACTTCTCTATGGATTATAAACTATTTTACTAGCCATAGATTCACCAAAATAAGCAAACAACACACGAAAAACAGAATCTGACAAAAACAGAATAGTCTGTAGTAATCTATAACTATCGAAAACTTCTGGAACTCCAAAAAATCATCCAAAATAGGACGACCTAGGACATTTGTTTATTGATCATCAGCAATTGGAATCACTATTTTATCACGTCCTGGTGAATTTTAATAATTGTTTTCGTGAACTGAAAGTTTCTGGAAATTGCAGCAAGATCAAATAACTATCATCCAAGAAGATCCTATAGGTTTAACTTGGCACAAACACTAATTAAAAGATAAAGCCACATCTAAACAGAAGGTAGATGGATTATTTATTCCTAAAAATAAACAAAAAACAAAAAATTAAAATAAAATTGGGTTGCCTCTCAACAAGCGCTGTCGTTTAACGCCCCTAGCTAGGCATAAAAGCAAGGATAGATCTAGGTATTGCCATCTTTGGTAGGCAATCCATAAGTGGCTCTCATGATAGATTCATATAGTAATTTTATTTTCTTTCTAGGGAAGTGTTTCATGCCTTTCTTTAATGGAAATTGGAATCTAATATTCCCTTCCTTCATATCAATAATTGCACCAATCGTTCTTAGGAAAGGTGTATCGAGAATAATAGGGCAAGAAGGATTGCAATCAATATCAAGAACGATAAAATCTACGGGCACATAATTCCTATTTGCAACAATAAGAACATCATTAATTCTTCCCATAGGTTTTTTAATAGTGGAATCTGCAAGGTGCAAGTTTAGAGAGCAATCATCAAAATCATGAAATCTAGCAAATCACACAAAGTTTTGGGAATAGTGGAGACACTAGCACCCAAATCATATAAAGCATAAAATTCATGATCCTTAATCTTAATTTTAATAGTTGGTTCCCACCCATCATAAAGTTTTCTAGGGATATAAACTTCCAACTCAAATGTTTCTTCATAAGATTGCATCAAGGCATCAACGATATGTTTGGTAAAGGCTTTATTTTGACTATAAGCATGAGGAGAATTTAGCACGTATTGCAACAAGGAAATACAATCAATTAAAGAGCAACTTTCATAATTATATTCCTTGAAATCCAATATAGTGGGTTTAGCAACATCTAGGGTTTTATTCTTTTCAATCCCACTTTTATCAATTTCATCATTAAGATCTAAAAACTCCGAATTTTTGGAACGCCTTCTAGGTAGAGGTGGATCATATTCAGTTTCATCAAGATTCATATTGCAAAACAAAGATTTAATAGGGGATACATCAATAACTTTTAGATCTTCATCTTTATTTTCATAGGTATTGGAAGAACACACTTTAATAAAGGCATCTTTTGTAGCACGCATCCTAGCAGTTCTTTCCTTGCACTCATCAATGGAAATTCTCATGGCTTTGAGAGACTCATTGATATCATGCTTAGGAGGAATAGATATAATCTTTAAAGAATCAACATCAAGAGAAATTCTATCAACGTTCCTAGCCAATTCATCAACTTTAAGTAATTTCTCTTCAAGCAAAGCATTAAAATTCTTTTGTGAATTCATAAACTCTTTAACACTACTTTCAAATTAAGAGGGCATCTTATTAAAATTTCCATAAGAGTTGTTGTAGGAATTTCCATAATTATTAGAAGGATTACTAGGATAAGGCCTAGGATTAAAATTCCCTCTATACGCGTTGTTACCAAAATTATTCATACCAACAAAATTCACATCCATAGATTCATTATTATTCTCAATCAAAGTAGACAAAGGCATATCATTAGGATCAGAAGAAACACTCTTAGTAGCAAATAACTTCATAAGTTCATCCATCTTTCCACTCAAAACATTGATTTCTTCTATCGCATGCACTTTTTTATTAGTAGATCTTTCGGTGTGCCATTGAGAATAATTAACCATAATATTATCTAGGAGTTTAGTAGCATATCTTAAAGTGATTTCCATAAAAGTGCCTCCTGCGGCCGAATCTAAAAGATTTCTAGAAGCAAAATTCAATCCGGCATAAAAGTTTTGTATAATCATCCATAAATTCAAACCATGAGTAGGACAATTACGTATCATTAATTTCATTCTCTCCCAAGCTTGTGCAACATGTTCATGATCAAGTTGCTTAAAATTCATAATATCATTTCTAAGAGAGATGATCTTAGCGGGAGGAAAATACTTAGAGATAAAAGCATCTTTGCACTTGTTCCAAGAATCAATACTATTTTTAGGCAAAGACGAAAACCAAGCTTTAGCATGATCTCTAAGCGAAAAGGAAATAGCTTCAATTTAACAATATCATTATCAACATCTTTCTTCTTTTGCATATCACATAAATCAACGAAGCTATTTAGATGAGTAGCGGCATCTTCACTAGGAAGGCCGGCGAATTGATCTTTCATAACAAGATTCAATAAAGCGTTATTGATTTCACAAGATTCAGTATTGGTAAGAGGAGCAATCGGAGTGCTAAGGAAATCATTATTGTTGGTATTGGTAAATCACACAATTTGGTATTATCTTGAGCCATCGTGACAAGCAAGCAATCCAACACATGGGAAAAGAAAAGACAAGCGAGAAAAAGGAAAACGGAAAAAGAGAGGGCGAATAAAACGGCAAGGTGAAGTGGGGGAGAGGAAAACGAGAGGCAAATGGAAAATAATGTAATGCAAGGGATAAGGGATTGTGATGGGTACTTGGTATGTTGACTTTTGCGTAGACTCCCCGGCAACGGCGCCAGAAATTCTTCTTGCTACCTCTTGAGCACTGCGTTGGATTTCCCCGAAGAGGAGAGGATGATGCAGCAAAGTAGCATAAGTATTTCCCTCAGTTTTTGAGAACTAAGGTATCAATCCAGTAGGAGGCCACGCACGAGTCCCTCGTACGTACACAAAACAAACAGCTCCACGCAACCAACGCGATTAGGGGTTGTCAATCCCTTCACGGTCACTTACGAGAGTGAGATCTGATAGAGATGATAGATAATATTTTTGGTATTTTTGGTATAAAGATGCAAGGTAAAGTAAAAAAAAAGTAAAAAGCAAAGCAATAATAAAGTGATCGGAGATTGATATGATGAGAATAGACCCGGGGGCCATAGATTTCACTAGTGTCTTCTCTCAAGAGCATAAGTATTTCTATGGTGGGTGAACAAATTACTATTGAGCAATTGACAGGATTGAGCATAGTTATGAGAGAATCTAGGTATGATCATGTATATAGGCATCACGTCCGAGACAAGTAGACCGACTCCTGCCTGCATCTAGTACTATTACTCCACTCATCGACCGCTATCCAAAGATGCATCTAGAGTATTAAGTTCAAGAAAACAGAATAACGCCTTAAGCAAGATGACATGATGTAGAGGAATAAATTCATGCAATATGATAAATACCCCATCTTGTTATCCTCGATGGCAACAATACAATACGTGCCTTGCTGCCCTACTGTCACTTGGAAAGGACACCATGAGATTGAACCCAAAGCTAAGCACTTCTCCCATTGCAAGAAAAACCAATCTAGTAGGCCAAACCAAACTGATAATTCAAGAGACTTGCAAAGATAACCAATCATACATAAAAGAATTCAGAGAAGATTCAAATATTGCTCATAGATAATCTTGATCATAAACCCACAATTCATCGATCTCAACAAACACACCGCAAAAAGAAGATTAAATTGAATAGATCTCCACGAGAGAGAGGGAGAACATTGTATTGAGATCCAAAAAGAGAGAAGAAGCCATCTAGCTACTAACTATGGACCCGAAGGTTTGAGGTAAACTACTCACACTTCATCGGAGAGGCTATGGTGATGATGTAGAAGCCCTCCGTGGTGGATTCTCCTTCCCATGGAGCTCCTAACAGGCCCCAAGATGGGATCTCGTGGAGTGCTGAGAAGGTTGCGGCGGTGGAATTAGGTTTTGGCCCCGTGTCGATCGTTTGGGGGCGTGAGGTATATATATGAGGAAGGAGTACGTCGGTGGAGCTTCGAGGGGCCCACGAGGCAGGGGGCGCGCCCTAGGGGGGCGCCGTCCACCCTCGTGACCGCCTCTCTTCTTTCTTGACGGAGGGTCCAAGTCTCCTGGATCATATTTGTTGAGAAAATCACGTTCTCGAAGGTTTCATTCCGTTTGGACTCCGTCCGATATTCCGTTTCTTCGAAACACTGAAATAGGCAAAAAACGACAATTAAAATTTGGGCCTCCGGTTAATAGGTTAGTCTCAAAAATAATATAAAAGTGGAAAATAAAGCCCAATATGGTCCAGAACAGTAGATAATATAGCATGGAGCAATCAAAAATTATAGATACGTTGGAGACGTATCAGCCACCAGGTGGGTGCAACCCACCTGGGCGCACTAGGAGAGGGGGCGCGCCCTGGTGGGTTGTGCCCGCCTAGGGGCCCTCTCTAATGGGTCTTGGCTCCAGAAATTCTTATTATTCATATAAAAAATCCTCGCAAAGTTTCGTTCCATTCTGAGAACTTTCATTTCTGCACAAAAACAACACCATGGTAGTTCCGCTGAAAACACCGTCAGTCCGGGGTTAGTTTCATCCAAATCATGCAAATTAGAGTCCAAAACAAGAGGAAAAGCGTGAGAAGAAGTAGAAACGTTGGAGACGTATCAGTACCTCCCTGCCAGACTTATGGCAAGGCACACATTAGGCCTGGTACAAGCATAGCATACATGATAGAACCTATGGCTGAGGCTTAGGGAATGACTTTTTCATTTTCTCTCTAACTTCTGTAGTGGTCGGGCTTTGATTCTGACTCAACTTCACACCTTGCAATACAGGCAAGAACCCTTTCTTTGACTGGTCCATTTTGAACGTCTTCAAAACTTTGTCAAGGTATGTGCTTTGTGAAAGTCCTATTAAGCGTCTTGATCTATCTCTATAGATCTTGATACCCAATATATAAGTAGCTTCAGCGAGGTCTTTCATTGAAAAACTCTTATTCAAGTATCCTTTTATGATATGCAGGAATTCTATATCATTTCCAATCAACAATATGCCATCCACATATAATATTAGAAATGCTACAAAGCTCCCACTCACTTTCTTGTAAATACAGGCTTCTCCGAAAGTCTGTATAAACCATATGCTTTGATCACCTCATCAAAGCGTATATTCCTACTCCGAGATGCTTGCACCAGTCCATAGATGGATCGTTGGAGCTTGCACACTTTGTTAGCATCTTTAGGATCGACAAAACCTTCTGGTTGCATCATATACAACTATTCTTAAATAAATCCATTAAGGAATGCAATTTTGACGTCCATTTGCCACATTTCATAATTATAAAATGCGGCAATTGCTAACATTGTAGATTGTAATATTACCATCAGCGTCAGTCTTCTTCTGGAAGATCCATTTATTCTCTATGGCTCGCCGATCATCGGGCAAGTCCACCAAAGTCTACACTTTGTTCTCATACATGGATCCTATCTTAGATTGCATGGCCTCAAGCCATTTATCGGAATTTGGGCTCATCATAGCTTCTTCATAGTTCATAGGTTCGCCATGGTCTAGTGACATAACTTCCAGAACATGATTACCATACCACTCTGGTGCGAAACATGCTCCGTTCGACCTACGAGGTCCAGTAGTAACTTGATCTGAAGTTTCATGATCATCATCATTAGCTTCCTCTCTAGTTGGTGTAGGCATCACGGGAACAGATTTATCTGATGTGCTACTTTCCAATTCGACAGAAGGTACAATTACCTCATCAAGTTCTACTTTGCTCCCACTCACTTCTTTCGAGAGAAACTCCTTCTCTAGAAATGTTCCATTCTTAGCAACAAAGATCTTGCCTTCAGATCTGTGGTAGAAGGTGTACCCAATTGTTTCCTTAGGATATCCTATGAAGATGCACTTCTTTGATTTGGGTTCGAGCTTATCAGGCTGAAGCCTTTTGACATAAGTGTCGCAATCCCAACCTTTAATAAATGACAGCTTAGGTTTGTTGCCAAACCATAGTTCATACGGTCTTGTCTCAACAGATTTAGACGGTGCCCTATTTAACGTGAATGCAGTTGTCTCTAATCATAACCCCAAAACGATAGTGGTAAATCGGTAAGAGATATCATAGATCGCATCATATCTAATAAATTATGCTTACGATGTTTGGACACACCATTACGTTGTGGTGTTCCACGTTGCGTGAGTTGTGAAACTATTCCACATTGTTTTAAATGAAGGCCAAACTCGTAACTCAAATTTTCGCCTCCGTGATCAGATCGTAGAAACTTTATTTTCTTGTTACGATGATTCTCCACTTCACTCTGAAATTCTTTGAACTTTTCAAATGTCTCAGACTTGTGTTTCATTAAGTAGATATACCCATATCTACTCAAATCATCTGTGAAGGTCAAAAAATAATGATACCCGCCGCGTGCCTCAACACTCATTGGACCGCATACATCGGTATGTATTATTTCCAATAAGTCATTGGCTCGCTCCATTGTTCCGAAGAACAGAGTTTTAGTCATCTTGCCCATGAGGCATGGTTCACAATATCAAATGATTCATAATCAAGTGATTACAAAAGCCCATCTACATGGAGTTTCTTCATGCGCTTTACAACAATATGACCTAAACGGCAGTGCCACAAATATGTTGCACTATCATTATCAACATTGCATCTTTTGGCATCAATATTATGAATATGTGTATCACCACAATCGAGATTCAACAAAAGTAGACCACTCTTCAAGGGTGCATGACCATTAAAGGTATTACTCATATAAATATAACAACCATTATTCTCTGATATAAATGAATAACTGTCTCATACTAAGCAAGATCTAGATATAATGTTCATGCTCAACGCTGGCACCAAATAAGAGTTACTCAGGTCTAAAACTAATCTAGAAGGTAGATTTAGAGGTAGCGTGCCGACGGCGATCGCATCGACCTTGGAACCATTCCCGACCCGCATCATCACCTCGTCCTTAGCCAATCTTCATTTCATCCGTAGCTCCTGCATCGAGTTACAAATATGAGCAACCGAACCAGTATCAAATACGCAGGCGCTACTATGAGCATTAGTAAGGTACACATCAATGATATGTATATCAAATATACCTTTGTTCACTTTGCCATCCTTCTTATCCGCCAAATACTTGGGCAGTTCCGCTTCCAGTGACCAGTCCCATTGCAGTAGAAGCACTCAGTTTCAGGCTTGGGTCCAGCTTTGGGCTTCTTCCTGGGAGTGGCAACTTGCTTGCCATTGTTCTTGAAGTCCCCCTTCTTTCCCTTGTCCTTTTTCTTGAAACTACTGGTCTTGTTAACCATCAACACTTGATGCTCCTTCTTGATTTCTACCTCCGCAGCTTTGAGTAGTGCGAATAGTTCGGGAATTGTCTTGTCCATCCCTTGCATATGATAGTTCATCATGAAGCCTTTGTAGCTTGGTGGTAGTGATTGAAGAACTCTGTCAATAACAATATCATCTGGAAGATTAACTCCTGGCAGAGTCAAGTGATTATGATACCCAGACATTTTGAGTATGTGTTCACTGACAGAACTTTTATCCTCCATCTTGCATCTATAGAACTTGTTGGAGACTTCATATCTCTCAACTCGGGCATTTGCTTGAAATAGGAACTTCAACTCCTGGAACATCTCATATGGTCCATGACGTTCAAAACGTCTTTGAAGTCCCAATTCTAAGCCGTAAAGCATGGCACACTGAACTATCGAGTAGTCATCAGATCGAGCTTGCCAGACGTTCAAAACATCAAGATCTGCTCTCCTGCATGCCTTTGACCTAGCAAGGCATCAAGGACATAATTCTTCTGTGTAGCAATGAGGATAATCCTCAAGTTACGAACCCAGTCCATGTAGTTGCTACCATCATCTTTCAACTTAGCTTTCTCTAGGAATGCATTAAAATTCAGGGGAATGGTAGCACGGGCCATTGAGCTACAACATAGATATGCAAATACTATCTGGACTAAGTTCATGAAAAGATAAATTCAGTTAATCAAATTATTTAAGAACTCCAATTAGATAGACATCCCTCAAGTCATCTAAATTATATGTGATCCAAATCAACTAAGCCATGTCCGATCATCACGTGAGATGGAGTAGTCATCAATGGTGAACATCTCTATGTTGATCATATCTACTATAAGATTCACGTTCGACCTTTCGGTGTCCAGTGTTCCAAGGCCATGTCTTTACATGCTAGGCTCATCAAGTTTAACCCAAGTATTCCACATGTGCAAAACTGTCTTGCACCTGTTGTATGTGAACGTAGAGTCTATCACACCCGATCATCACTGGTGTCTCAACACGACGAACTGTAGCAATAGTGCATACTCAGGGAGAACACTTGTACATTGAAATTTAGTTAAGGGATCATCTTATAATGCTACCGCCGTACTAAGCAAAATAAGATGCATAAAAGATAAACATCACATGCAATCAAAAATATGTGACATGATATGGACATCATCATCTTGTGCTTTTGATCTCCATCTCCAAAGAATCGTCATGATCTCCATCGTCACTGGCTCGACACCTTGATCTCCATCATTGCGTCGTGGTCGTCTCGCCAACTATTGCTTCTACAACTATCGCTAACGCGTAGTGACAAAGTAAAGCAATTACATGGCGTTTGCATTTCATACAGTAAAGATACAACTATAAGGCTCCTGCCGATTGCCGGTAACTTTTACAAAACATGATCATCTCATACAATAATGTATATGACATCATGTCTTGACCATATCATTTATCACATCACAATATGTCCTGCAAAAACAAGTTTTGCATGGCTGCTACGGGCTTCTAGCAAGAACCGTTCTTACCTACGCATCAGACCATAACGGTGTTTCATCAAGTTTGCTGTTTTAAGCTTCTTCAAGGACCGGCCGCAATCAATTCGATTAAACTAAAGTAGGAGAAACAGACACCCGCCAGCCACCTTTATGCTAAACTAGTTGCATGTCTGTCGATGGAACCGGTCTCATGTGCGTGGATATGTAAGGTTAGTTCGGGCCGCTTCATCCCACAATACCGCCGAATCAAAATAAGACATTGGTGGTAAGCAGTATGACTATCACCGCCCATAACTCTTTGTGTTCTACTCGTGCATATCATCTACGCATAAACCTGGCTCATGATGCAACTGTAGGGAAACATTGCACGGAAAGAAAAAAAAATCTATGCACACACAATGATCTATCCATGGAGATGCATAGCAACGAGGGGGAGAGTGTGTCTATGTACCCTCGTAGATCATAAGCAGAAGCGTTAAACAACACGGTTGATGTTGTCGAACTTCTTCGCGCTTCAACAGATCAAGTATCGAACGCACGACACCTTCGCGTTCTGCACACGTTCAGCTCGGTGACGTCCCTCGCCTTCCTGATCCAGCAAGATGTCGAGGTAGTAGATGAGTTCCGTTAACACGACGACGCGGTGACGATGATGGCGAAGTGATCCTCGCACGGCTTCGCCTAAACACTACGAAAATATGACCGAGGGTGTAAACGGTGGAGGGGGGCACCGCACACGGCTAGGCAATTGTCTGGGGTGTGCTAGGGGTGCCCCCACATAAATATAGGTGCGAGGGAGAGGGGAGAGGCCAGGTGGCGCCCCAAGTAGGACTGAATCCTACTTGGGTTCCTCCTAGGCCGTCCGCCCCGCTTCCTTATTTTCCGGAGGGGGGGAAAGGGAAGGGGGAGGCCGAATCCCACTTTCCTTCTCCCTTTGGTTCGGCCCATACGGGGGGCGCACCAGCCCCTGGTGGCTCGTGCATTTCCCCCCTTGGCCCATTAGGCCCATATCTTTTCCAGATGGTGCCCGGAATCCCTTCCGGCGACCCGATATGTACTTGGTACCCTCCGGAACACTTTCGTTGTCCGAATACTATCCTCCTATATATCAATCTTTACCTCTCGACCATTTCGAGATTCCTCGTCATGTCCATGATCTCATCCAGTACTCCGAACAACATTCGGTCACCAAATCACATAACTCATATAATATTATATCATCAACGAAATATATGACAAACAACACAAATGTAATTATGAAATAAATTCGGTGAAACAAAATCAGTGCCCCAGCTTTGCCAGACCTGACTGGCAACTCTATCATAAGATTTACATGAATTTATATTAGTACTAGTAAAGGATTGATAGTCAGTAAATATTAAGTCCTACCTTTTTAGTAAATTATATCAAAAGCATTAGCAAGCTGCAAAATCGAATACCAAAATCTTCCATGAATATAATCAGCAACATGTCTACTGCGTGTCAGAACTTTTGGTGGCACCAACCCGAATATCTCTTCAAAAACATAAAAACCTTCTTTCTGTTAAAATTAGTATGTATTTCAAGCAACTCAGTCAGTACGTTTTCATGCATCTACAATCAGGAGCAATAATATAATTATCTAAATCAAGTCATGGATACTTTGGAGCCACGTGTGCCCCTGTATTTTTACTGGAATTTGTGTACCTGGCATTGGAGCGGTTGCCCAAGACGCGCATTGAATTCGGCCGGCCTCCTTGTGACTTTGTGAGGCACCTTCGCGATGTGGGAGGGCAGCTCCTAGCGCTGCCTTTGCTTGACCTGACACAGCCGCTTTTCCTCCTGAGTGGTGACGTGGTGCTCCTGCCACGGTTTGCATGGCAGCTAGTTCGTTGCGCCGTCGGCGGACAGTAAGGAATTGAGGAGGAGAGGAATCAGCCGCTGGCCCGTTGCCTCGGTCGCCACCTAGCCAGATGCGTGATAGAAAGGAGGGAATATATGGACACGCGTGGAGTACATGAAGCGCCATGGTAACTGACCTGTAATTATCCGGCGGCGACGAGTTATGCGCCATTAAAGCCCTGTGAATGGTTTCGAATCGACAGGTATCAAATCGACCACGAGGGGTATCCAATCGATAGGTGACGTTCCGCAGCCCCCGCCCATCTTGATCGGACCCCAAGGGCAGACGGCATGCGACGCCGTAGGTCGCGTCGGTCGGACCCTGGCGCTGTGGCCATGGGAGGCACTCCCACACAGTGTCGGCCGTCACGCCACGCCCACGCGACGGCTGCGTTCGTGCGAAAGAGAAAGCAGGGCAACGTAGAGGCCTCTATCTTCTATATATGGGCTGCATGGACTGGGGAGCAGTAGAAGCCCCATTAGGCCCAATTTCACACCTGGCGCTTAAAAATGTCACCGGAGCAGCGGCCTAACACGGGATATGGCTCGTTCTTAGCGAACGAAGCGAGCAAGCACGGGATCAAGAGAAATTGGATGGCTGAAAACACCTAAAACTAAAGATCCAACGGCTGCGAACGCTAATGGTCTGAGATGGTTGGATTAGTGCTCAGTTTTAATGTATCTAAATATCATCAACAAACGTTAAGCGTGTGGACCCTACGGGTTCGAGAACTATGTAGACATGACCGAGACACCTCTCCGGTCAATAACCAACAACGGAACCTAGATGCCCATATTGTCTCCTACATATTCTACGCAGATCTTCATCGGTGAACTGTTATGACAATATACGTTATTCCGTTTGTTTGTCGGTATGTTACTTGCCCGAGATTCGATCGTCGATATCTTCATACCTAGTTCAATCTTGTTACCGGCAAGTCTCTTTACTCGTTCCGGAATACATCATCCTACAATTAACTCAATAGTCACTTTGCTTGCAAGGCTTCTTATGATGTGTATTACCGAGAGGGCCCAGAGATACCTCTCCGATACTCGGAGTGACAAATCCTAATCTCGATCTATGCCAACTCAAAAAACACCTTCGGAGATATCTGTAGAGCATCTTTATAATCACCCAGTTACGTTGTCACGTTTGATAGCACACAAGGCATTCTTCCGGTATCCGGGAGTTGCATAATCTCATAGTCGAAGGAATATGCATTTGACATGAAGAAAACAATAGCAATAAAACTGAACGATCATAATGCTAAGCCAATGGACGGGTCTTGTCCATCACATCATTCTCCTAATGATGTGATCCTGTTATCAAATGACAACTCATGTCCATGGTTAGGAAACCTTAACCATCTTTGATCAACGAGCTAGTCAAGTAGAGGCTCACTAGGGACACGATGTTTGTTTATACACTCACACATGTATTTAGGTTTTCGATCAATACAATTCTAGCATGAATAATAAACCTTTATTATGAATAAGGAAATATAAAATAATAACTTTATTATTGCCTCTAGGGCATATTTCCTTCAGAACCGCATGCCGAGGAATTAGTAAAGGTCGCCCATGTCGGTCATGGCGAACTCGATGCTGAGGGCAGTGACGACGCAAGCGAGGAAACCCTAAGGATGATGTCATTGACGCAGAGAATAAATGTCGTGCATGTCTTGTCGTGTAGAACACAAAGAAATGTGTCCAACTTAGAGCAGGTGAATCGTTGGTGGTGAAGGTAGCGAAGCATTAGTGCCCAGGAATGAGGGGGGACTTGCTTCAGTCCATAGAGAGAACGGTTCAGCCGGCACACATGACAGACATGGATGGTAGTCGGTTTAACAACTAGGCTAAACGTCTCATTGAAGTAACACCTTGTTATTGCCAGAAGCCTCGAAGAACTCCAACAAGTCGTGCCGTCCGAGGGAGCAGTTATGACTGACCTTGTAGCAAAAATCGATTTTTCAGAGACGATGTTTGTAACATATGTCATCATTGCATCATCAACATCACATTGGCATCATATTCCATTAACTAAATAATTAATTCACCATTTTGTTAAATAGTGGATAAGTAAACCCTTCTCCCTTTCGATATTATGTACCGAGAATCACCCCGAAACCTTGCACCTGCCCGTTTATGACATTTGGGAGCTACCCAAATTGTAACGCCCCGGATTCGATGCGCCAGGTGTCCGCCAGTTATTCGACGTTGTTGCCATGTCATTTGCTTGCGTGTTGCATTTTGTCATGTCATCATGTGCATTTCATTTTGCATACGTGTTCGTCTCATGCATCCGAGCTTTTTCCCCGTTGTCCGTTTTGCAATCCGGCTCTCCTATGCCCTCTGACGTTCCCCTTTTGTCTCTCGTTGTGAGCGGGTGTTAAACTTTCTCGGAATGGACCGAGTCTTGCCATGCTTCCTTGGTATACCACCGGTAGACCGCCTGTCAAGTTTCGTGCCATTTGGAGGTCGTTTGATACTCCAACGGTTAACCGGATAACCGTAAAAGCCTCTTTGTATTGCAGCCCAACACCCCTCCAAAGTGGCCCAAAACCCATCTAACTCCCCTCCATGCTCTCGGTCGTTCGATCACGATCGTGTGGGCGAAAACCGCTCTCCATTTGGACTCTCCTAGCTCCCTCTACCTATAAATATGTGCCTCTCCCATCCAAATCGCAGATGAAACCCTAAAAACTTCTCCCGCCGCCACCGGACATGTCCGCCCGCCGCCGGACGATGCGCGCCGCCGCCCACGCCCATTCAGCGCTCGCCACGTGGCATCCGCCGCCTTCCTCCGCCAGCAGCCCTTTCGAGCTCGTCTGAGCCCTTAAAACCCATCCGCCCAGCGCCGCCGCCCGTCCGGATCCCCGCCCGCGCGCGAAGCTCCCACGCTTCGCCGGAGCCCGCTCTCGCCGCCCAGTCACCCGACCCAGCGTCGTCGCCAGTACCTCGCCAGCGCATCCGCCCTCGTCTCCGCGCCGCCGCGCCTCGGCCGAGACCGCCATGCGCGTCTCCATCGCCGCCCCTTGCTGCAGAGCTCCGTCACGCGGCCGCCCGTTGCCGGACCGGCCACCGGAGGTCGTCGCGCCGCCTCCCCGTGCCTCCCCATCGACATGATGCCTCGCCCTGGGCCGGATCCGGTGAGATCCGCCCGGAGCGCCCCGTCCCCGCCTCGCCGGACCTCTCCTCGGCCAACTCCGGCGAGCTCCCCGGCGAACCTCGAAGTCCGTGTAACCTGGGCCAGATCCACCAATGCATCCATCCAAACGCGCCTCCCCCACGCCCGGATCTCCTCGTCCCGCACGTCCTCGTCCCGGGTTAACTTTCGCGAGGGTATAATTCTGCCAAGTCCTCAGATCTGCAGTATTTTTATGCCCTATTCATTGTACCATAACTCCGCATCTGTAGCTCCGTTTCATGCATATAATATGTCAAAATGTTCATTGTGAGATGCTCTACATTTCATTACTTTGTGCCATGCTTGTTTGAGTTCATATTGATGTCTGAATCATCGTTGCAAGAGTCCTATATGATGTTAATCTGCTGAAACTGTTATAACTTGGTGATTTGTCATTTTTGTTGCATTTGATGTGTGCATCCTATGAGCATGAGCTCTACATGTGTTTTGTTCTACATCATGCCACATTTAAAGGGGTGCCATCCATGTATTTTTGTGATTCCTGTAGTGAGTGAATCAAGCTTTTTAAGTAGGGTACTTGCTGTTGCTATTTTGCATATCTGAATCTGCTATATCATGATGCTATGTTAACCTGGTTCTACAAGTAATTCCATGCATAATCTCGAGATGTTCACTAAGGATGTTTTGTTACAAATGTCATGCTCTATCCATTCATGCCCCTGGTTGCATTTTTATCCTGCCGTAACTTATTGTAATCTTGCTCTCAAAGTTGCTAAATAATGTTGCTGTCAGCCTGTTAACATTAAGTTCAGTTTTGCCATGAGCTTTGCTAATGATCCATGCACCATATGAACTTGTTCTTGCCATGTTTAGCTTCATAAACATGTATTTTTACTGTTGGTTGCCTTTCCATGCCATTTATTACTCTGTGGTGAGTGGTTCAAGCTCACCAACATGTCTACTTATCGTTGTTGCTGCCATGTATGAATCTGTATTATAACTTGCTATGTTTACATGGGTGCCATCATATCTTCTGATCCTTTTTGGCTCATGGTCAGTAAAGGAATTTTATTCTATGCATTTAGTAGAGTCATTCCATTTCTTTGATTGCCATGATAAGTTACTATAGCATGTTGTTTGATAGCTCTAACTTTGCAACCTGATATTATTTCTGCTAAGCCTGAAACTGTTATTATTTGTAATCTTGCCATGTCCTTTTGAGCATGTTCTAGTGATTTCTGGAGATAGCTCAGTGTTCATGTTTTGTAGTGCTTTACCTGTACATGACGTCCATGCCTTTTGTTACCATGTTAAGATGCTGTACCTTGTTGTTTAGGTGCTTGCAATATGCCTAGTTGCTGTTTTGAACAGTTTGTCCTTTAAACTTGTATAGAGTGTATGTGTTGAACCGTTGTCTGCTTTTGAGTGTGCTCTATATGAAACTTGCTTGATTTTGCACGTAGTTTCATATTATCATGTTGCATCCTTGTTTTGAGGTGTTTGCTTGATGTTTGGATGCATTTAGCATCAATGCCATGTTCAACTTGTTTTGCTCATATCTTACAGGCCGTAGCTCCGAATTAAATGAACTTTATGTGTAACTTGACTAGAATTTCATGTAGATCATCTTCGTGCATATTAAATTGTTGTTTAATAACTTGAAATTAAGGTTTTTTTTCAGATATGGAACAATTTCGAAATTTGCATATGAGGACTTACCGGAATTGTTCTATGTTGTTTCCGGCCTCATTTAAATTTGCTTTGATGTGTTGCTCTTGTATGCATCATCTCTTGCCATGAGTAGCTTTATGTAGCCTTGTCATGCATCATACTTGGTTGTGAATCATTCCTTGTTCACATGTGGAGTGTTTACCATGTTGTGTGCTTCTCTCGATAGTTCCCGTTTCATTGCGATCGTGAGGATTCGCTCGCTCACGCTTGGTCTGCCTTCATGGCTTCATCTTCTTCATGGACTCGTTCTTCTTCCTAGCGGGATTTCAGGCAAGATGACCGCTACCCTGGATCTCACTACTATCATTGCTATGCTAGTTGCTTCGTTCTATCGCTATGCCGCGCTACCTATCTCTTGTTGATCAAGCCTCCCAAATTGCCATGTCAGCCTCTAACTGTTGTCATCCTTTCTAGCAAACCGTTGTCTGGCTATGTTACCGCTTTTGCTCAACCACTCTTATAGCGTTGCTAGTTGCAGGTGAAGATGAAGATTGCTCCATGTTGGATTATGTTTATGTTGGGATATCACAATATCTCTTATATTTTTAATGCATCTATACACTTGGTAAAGGGTGGAAGGCTCGGCCTTATGCCTGGTGTTTTGTTCCACTCTTGCCTCCCTAGTTTCCGTCATATCGGTATTATGTTCCCGGATTTTGCATCCCTAACGCGGTTGGGTGATTTATGGGACCCCTTGACAGTTCGCTTTGAATAAAACTCCTCCAAAGAAGGCCCAACATTGGTTTTACCATTTGCCTACCACCTATACCTTTCCCTTGGGAGTAGCTAACCCGAGGGTCATCTTTATTCAGCCCCCCCGGGCCAATGCTTGTCTAAGTGTTGGTCCGAACTAGAGTCCTTTGCAGCGCCACCTTGGGGAAACTCGAGGGCTGGTTTTAGTTGTACGGTGTGCTCATCCGGTGTTGCCCTGAGAACAAGATATGTGCAGCTCCTATCGGGATTGTCCGCGCATCGGGCGGTCTTGCTTTGTCTTGTTTTATTATCACGAAATGTCTTGTAGCCGAGATTCCGAGACCGACTGGTCTTCCGGGAGAAGGAATATCCTTCGTTGATCGCGAGAGCTTATCATGGGCTAAGTTGGGACACCCTGCAGGGTTTGAACTTTTGAAAGCCGTGCTCGCGGTTATGTGGCGAGATGGGAATTTGTTAATATCCGGTTGTAGTAAACTTGAAGTAAACTCTTCTAAAATACACCAACCGTGTGCGTAACTGTGAGTGTCTCTTTTCGGGTTGATCGAGAGGAGAACACAGTTTCGGGTTATGTCTCGACGTAAGTAGGAGTTCGTGATCACTTCTTGATCATTACTAGTTGACGACCGCTTGGTTTGCTTCTCTTCTCGCTCTGATTTGCGTAAGTTAGCCACCATACACGCTTAGTCGCTGCTGCAACCTCACCACTTTACCCCTTCCTTACCCATTAAGCTTTGCTACTCTTGATACCCATGGTAATGGGATTGCTGAGTCCTCGTGGCTCATGATTACTACACCAACAGCCAGTGTGTACAGGTTTATGCGATGATCATGACGCGAGAGCGATGTTTACTTGTTTTGGAGTTCTTCTTCCGCTTCTTCGATCGGGGATAGGTTCCGTGTCGGCCTGGGCTAAAGGTGGTGGATGCCTTGAGTTTGTATTATGTTTCATCCGTAGTCGGATGTTGACCTTGTATAAGATGATGTTGTATTCTTGCGGCATTTGTATGCCTTGTATGTATCCCCATCTATTATGTAATGTTGATGTAATGATATCCACCTTGCAAAAGCGTCTTCAAGATGCGCTTCTATCCTTGGTGGGACCTTCGAGTTCCTTTAGGATAGGGTCGCATCTTGGACGTGACACAAATCATCTCACAATTTTAGCACAAGCTAGCTCTCACTCATCACGCAAACCCATTTATTCAATTAAATGACGACATTATCTAAATAGGAATTAAATGAGATCCGAATGACTTGGATTATTTTATGCAGCCTCACTGTAGTATAGAGAGACTTTGTTTTAAAATTCATCCGATTTGGAGTTCTTTTAATTCCCAACGATTAAATATGAGGTTGCTATAGCCGGTTAAATAATAAACCAATTTATTAAATACACTTGCTAATTGAACTACCTCGTTTCCCTCTCTCAAACCTAGCCTAATAGCCCACCTAGTCTCCACTTAGCCCTTGCCTATATAAGGCAACCCCTCTCACCTATTTGAGGCAAAACCATAAATTTTAGGAGACAAACGCTCTCCTACCAAAAATGCCACCCACTTCGTCACTGCACTCAGCCAGTGGCGGATCTAGCATTTGGGAACAGGGTGGTCCACCCCCTAATTTTTTTATAGGAAATATAATATGTGAACGTTCTAACTAATTACTGATATCACATAAAAATACATCAATATGGTCTTACAAACACACTGAAATTCTCAATTAAGTCTAAGTTTTGCCTAAAAAACCTACATACTACATACCTTGAGAATTTATTTGAGGCGGAAATGATGTGCAAAATTATGCATGTGTTCAGTTCATCTATAGGATAGCATAGCATAGCCAAAAGAAACCTAAGTCAGAAATTGGGGGTTTAGAAATTGGTAAGCTGATAAGCCCACAAGGTAATACATTGCACTGTTAGAAAAAAATATGACAAGAATAACACCGACCAAAGAAATAAACTTGAAGTGCAAGTGTCATACCGTGATCTGGAAGCCCAGCACTCGAGGTGCTTCAATTGACTTGACTGCTCAGCTAAGAAGACCACCAAGTTCCTCACACTCCTGATAATGGAGGTCAACTTTAATTCATCTCATCATCAAACAACACAAACAGGGGGGCAAGATCTGCCCTTACACAGACGGCCGGGGGCAAGGGAGCAGCCGCGCAGGACAGGGACACACGCAGTTCACAGGGGGGCGGGAAGGACAGGTGGGATCCTAATCAGGGGTAGGGCTCTGGTCGGCGAGTCGGCGACCGACGAGGGCGGAGAGCCGGCGTTTGCGAGGCAGGAGGGGTAAGGCACAGCAAGGCGAGGCGGCTGTCCCCTGGCTCGATGTAGAACGATGGCGTGGTTGTGGGCTGTGGCTGTGTTGATCCCTGGGTCAACAGGTAAGTGTTATCGGGCCATCTTTTTTCTCTGGCCCAGTTAAAAATCCAAAGGTATTAGGCTGCTCCAAAATCCCAGGGTGGGCCGCGGCCCACCCTGGCCACCCTGTACCTCCGCCACTGCACTCAGCACCAACCACATTCGGTGTAGGTTGGATGGGCTCCGTCTTTGTTTCCATCCGCGGAGAGTTTGTGGTGTCCATTTTGGTGGACCGCGCTGGAGTTGCCCTTTTTTGGACCGTAGATGGACCTTGTGTAAATTTTGAGGATCTCCGGTGCACACCATGAGAGTTTGAGGACTAAGTTGCACTGCGAGCAGAAGTTTAGTGACTTCTAATGCATTTCACTCGCATATGACCAAACCTAAATGATACTCTTTTTTTAAAAGGGCAAAAGACTCCAGATTCCTTAATTAAGAAGAAGTTTAACAATCTAATAGGCCGTAGGCCAATACAAAAGCCTACTCTCCCGACATAATATCTCCCATGTGTCTTACCCCAGCAAGAAATTCAATTCTTGACTCACAATGGATTTTGTCAAGATGACGAAAAGTGAGGCGGAGATGGTGTTGAAAATCCTCGAGTTGCGCTCACTCCAAGCTCCCACGAAACCAGCATGATGAGCGACACCATCACCTTACGCTGTCGTGCTGCCGTGCACCATGGCAATCCACCAAGATTTGACGTCGCCATAGACCTAAATGATACTCTCATACGGTAAGGTGGACTTCATCGTGGATAGAGATAGGGTGATTCAAGCGACTCGATGCAGATTAGTATAGTAGCGCTTGATGTGGCAAAGGCCGCAATTTGGCCCAAAATTATCTCAAGAAAAGAGCCGGATGGATGAGGACTGCTAACTAATTTGATGTGCACTTGTGGTAGTACTCTATTGCCCAAATTGATTGAACGAGGACTGAGGCGAGGCTTAGAAACCGAGGTTATGATCATGTAGATGAACTTTCTAATCTTCTCTAAACTACTTTGATTTAGAGATATAATCTTCTATGGAGCATCATGCTTTGATTTAGAGATATATATATAGGCGTGTGTACTCCATCCGTACAAGGGTAAACGTTGTTTTCAAACTCGTGTACTATCGACAAAGAATGAAATTTATATACCACGAACGGGTTATGCAACTGAATGGATTATATTAGGAGTAAAAAATTCAGCTACGGGGAAAGCCATAACTCGTTGAACAGAGGAACCCATACTACCGAATGTTTTTTTCAGGGGCTCTACCACCGAATGCTATGTTTTTTTAGGGCAAGCAATAAGCTTTATTACGAAACGATTTGGGCAATATCGCCCATTACAAGCTCAGCAACGTTTGCTGGAAGAACATGATCAGCTACAAGGATATCCCCCTCTTGACGGGCAAGTCCTAATCTAGCCATATGATGCGCCGCATATTAGCCTCTCGCCACAATGGGCAAACACACACGAGGAGAACCATAGCCCGGAATGCACCTTGATGTCTTCAATCGCCTGCATTTCTGACGCGAGTAGTCGGGGTTCTCTTGTTTAAGGCCTGTTCAAGCATTAGGGCGTCCATCTCGACCGTCAAGCGCACCACCCCAGTTCAGCAGCAAGGTCCAACGCTTGCTCCATCGCTTGCAGTTCGATCGAAGCATCGACAGCATAGTCCATTCGCCCCGCCTGCAGCCACAACGCCCCTCGCACTATCACGAATGACCACACCCCATGCTCCCCGCCTGCCTTCCTCAATGAAAGCGCCATCAACATTGAATTTCAGCATGTCCTGTGGGGGCGGGTTCCAGCGAGGCATGTAGGCCGGCGGGGAGGCCGGTTTGCAGAAACACTCCTGGAACTCTTCGGTCGTGCATGCAGCTCTAAGGGCGAACTGCGAATGCTCCAATGGTTTGTCTCCCTCTCTAACCTTGTTGCGTTGAGTCCACCACGGCCACCACATTGTTATGATCATCATCCGTTCCTTTTCAGCAAGCTGCCACAGAAGTTCCAAGGTTGTATGCACACTATCACACTCGGCCACCGCTATGCAGCATGCTCGAGATCGAGGCTCCGCCACACCTGCTTGACTTCGTGACATTCCATGAACAGGTGCTTCGCTGACTCGTTCCTCATGTTGCACAGGAAGCATTTGTGATCCTCAATGCTCATTCCTCTTCGACACAGGATGTCCTTAGTAGTAAGTGTGTTGTGCGCAAGACGCCACATGAAATGTCGGATCTTCCCCGGGCATGGAAGTTTCCAAATTCTCTTCCACTTTGTCTCCCCTCCGTCCTCAAGATTACCGGCCAAAGGAGGGATTCCAACTCCTTGTTCGGCTCCAGGTTCAGCAAGAGCCCTCTTTAGCTTATATGCCTGGTTAACCGAGAAGAGGCCCTTAGTGTCAAAGTGCCAAGCCAAAAAATCGACTGCTCCATCTCGAAGAGGCATCTGGAGTATCAGACTCGAGTCCTCCTCCCAAAAAGTGTCCCTAAGCAGCTCCGTATCCCACTTGCCAGTGATTGGGTTGATTAGTTCAGAGACCCTGGTCAAGATATTTCCCACCCGGGGAGTGATGACCCGCCTAGACCAAGCTCTGGGTATCCAAGGATCATCCCAAATGCGGATGCTTTCGCCGTCACCAACACGCCATATCATGCCTTGTTTAACTAGATCAATTCCTTGGGTGATGCTGCGCCAAGCATAGGACATGTTTGTGTTCTGGCCCGCATCAAGGATGGAACCGTCCGGATAGTATTTGGCCTTCAAGAGCTGAGCACAAAGACTGTCCGGGTTCTCCAACAGCCGCCACACCTGCCTGGCCAGCATGGCTATGTTAAAGTCATGAATATCTCGGAAGCCGAGCCCCCCCCCCCCCGCCCTTTCGAGCGCGTAAGTTTTTGCCACCCAATCCAGTGTATCTTGTTATCCTTGTCTTGATGGCTCCACCAGTAACGCGCAATCATAGAACTTAACTCTACACAAAAGGACTTGGTGAGGTAGAACACTGACATTGCAAATGTTGGAACCGCTTGTGCAACACCCTTAACCAGAATCTCCTTTCCTTGCCGAGATAGTGTTCTCTCGTTCCAGCCTTGCATGTAGGCCCAGATCCGGTCCTTTAGGTAAGCAAAGGCCTTCTTTTTGGACCGGCCGATGTACACGGGAAGCCCCAAATATTTCTCGTTATACGCCTCGCTAGCAATACCCAACGCTCCTTTCACATTGCCCTTCGTCAGTTCGGTGCAGTTTTTACTGAACATGACAGCAGATTTTTCATAGTTGACACACTGGCCGGAGCACCTCTCATATACTTGGAGTATACGCTACAATTCCACAGCTTCAGCAGCCCTCGCTCACATCAGAAGAACCGAATCATCTGCAAAGAAAACATGCGAGATGGATGGCGCACCCAGGCAAATTTGTATTCCTCCAAACGAACCACGCTGTTGGGACTCATTTAGTAAGGCCGACAGCCCTTCAGCAACAATGGCAAACAGATATGGTGAACTTGGGTCGCCCTGCCGGAGCCCTCGAGAAGGTACAAACTGTTGGGTGAGCTCACCATTGATTCTCGATATCAGACTTTACCGGGTTACACACTTCATCACTAGTTTGACCCAGCTGCTCGCGAATCCCAGCTTGTACATCATAGCTTCGAGGAAGCCCCACTCTACCCGGTCATATGCTTTGCTCATATCCACTTTGACCGCAGCAAACTCCTCCTTGCCCGAGCGTTTATTCATCAAGAAATGTGAAATCTCATAAGCCATAAGGATATTATCAGTTATCAACCTTCCAGGCACAAAGGCGCTCTGATTTTCTGAGATGATCGGTGGCAGAAAGATCTTGAGGCGATTCGCCATAAACTTGGAGATAATCTTATACAGGACGTTACACAGACTTATGGGCCTGAGATCCTTAATCCGAGACGGGTTTTTTACCTTGGGTATAAGCACCACATGAGTGTCATTCCAGCCCTCTGGCATCTCACCACCCTCTAAGACATGCCGCACCTCATCGACTATGTTCTTGCCCATAAGCTGCCAATATTTCTTGAACACCACTGCAGGCATGCCATCCGGCCCCGGTGCTTTGAGGTCTCCAATATGATCCAGAGCGGTTTTGATTTCCATATCCGTGAAAGGAGCAGTGAGGCCATCATTCATAGCACTAGTGACCTTCACCGGAACCGCCCGGAGTAGCTCATCGTATTGGCCAACGCCATTGGATGTGAACAAGCCCTGAAAATAAGACATGACATAGTTAGTGAGGTCCCTCCCTTCCTCTACCACTACTCCATCCTCCCTCTTCAGTCTCCGTATCCTGTTCGCCTTCCTTCTCGCCGAAGCATAACGGAAGAAGAACTTTGTGTTCCTATCCCCTTCCTTCAGCCACCAGACATGAACTCGTTGTCTCCACTTAATGTCAATTACCTCCTCCAAATGATCCACCAACACTCTTAGCCTCACCTCCTCAGCCACCTTCTCCGGTGTGATCCCCTCCCTCCTACAAGCTTGCAGCTCCCGCTTTGCATCCTTTAGCTTCTTCTCCGTATCTCCCACGACATCTCTACTCCATCTAGAAAGATCTCTAGCCACACCCGACAGTGCCGCAGCCATGTCCAGAGCCCCTCCTTCGCGCACTCTTCTCCACGCTTCCTCCACCACCAAATCGCACCCCTCTTCCTTCAACCACCGGGCTTCGAACCGAAAGCCTCCCGGTCCCTTCCTTCCCCTTACCCCCATCTCCTCCGTGTCAACCACCACCGGCCTATGATCGGAGTGCCTCGGGAACTCATTTCAAACTCGAAACTCCGGGAACCTTGAGCACCATTCCATATTGGCAGTAGCCCGATCGAGGCGACCGCAGACATAATCATCCGTGACGCTGCAGCTTGTTCCACCAAGTGATAACATCTCCCTCATAACCTAGATCGCTCAGCTTGCATTCATCCAAAGCCTCCTTAAACTGGTTCATACACCCGTCCGATCGGTCCACTCCCCCTCTCTTCTCTTCATTGGACAAGATCTCGTTAAAATCCCCCAAGCAAAGCCACGGTCTTCCCTCCTGGTGCTGCTGGTTAAGTAAGTGCATCGTCCTCCGTGTTTCCTTCTTCCTTCCCCATCGCGACTCCCCATATACTCCAAAGAATCCTCCAAGTCAAACCATCCTCCTCCGTTATATCTCGCATCAACATGCCTTCTACCCACTGATCTCAAGGAGAGGTTGATCCCCCTCCTCCAGAAAATGGCCACCCCCCGGCTCCTTCCTTCCGAATCCTTCGCACACATATTAGCCAACCCTAGCTTCCACCTATACTGCTCCAACTCCTTCTCCAATAGTTTTGTCTCACACAAGAACAAAGCATCGGGGTCCTCCACCCTCTTGAGATCCAAGAGGCCACGAACTGCCGGGCCGTTCCCGAGTCCCCGGCAGTTCCAGCTTACAATCCTCATTGTGCCCGGCGGGGCTGCTCCTGCAGCCCGGCCGATAGCATGTTTACTGGAGCCGTTACTGATTCACCCACCCTCCTCTCGCCCCCATCTTCCACTCTTCCCTTCTTTTTCATAATTTCCTCCTCCTCCCCCTCCACACTCCTCTTCTGACCTAACAGGCATCCCACTCCCCCACCCTCCTTTGCCACCACCGGCCCTTCCCTTCGAACCTTCTTGTATTTCTTCGGGACAATGCCCCCACTCCTTCCTCTTCCCTCCTCCCTCAGACCGCTCTCCTCTACTGCTGCCTTCCCATTCTGCTTCTCCAAGAGGGTGTACCACCCCTTGCCACCGTCCCATCCTCCCCCTCTACTTCCATGGCTCCTCCTTTCTCCTCCACCTCCCCCCGGTCCGATCGAGCACTTCCCCCCGGCAACTCCTTCCTCTCACCTACGGTCTGAAAAGTAAGTCTCTTCTGAAGCCTCCCACCACCACTCGCCTTCGAAGTCTTGCTAGGGCTCGTGACCTCTTCTCCTTCTTCCGTCCTACCCTCATCTGTCTTGGGATCATATTTTCGCCAACTGAGACTATCACTTCGAGACCTACCAGCCAGCCTCCCACCCCCAAACGATCGCCCACTTCCAGAGCCGCTCCCACTCCCACCCTGATTGCACCTCCACATCCGCCCTTCCTCTGCACCACGTCGTCACATCATTTCAGCACGCAACCATCTCCCATACTGCGCCTTCTCCCCCTTCTTTAGTTTGATAGAGCATCCTTTGTCCACATGTCCAATGAGTCCACAGTTGTAACAGAAATCAGGAAGAAACTCATACTCAAAGCGACAAAACGGCCTCTCTCTGTCTTCACCTTCCCCACTCTCACTTACCTTCTCCTCGTCACTTTCAGCCTCCTCATCCAGAGTGATCCCCCTCATTAGCGGTTTGTTGATTGGCATTCGTACTTTGATGCGCAAGAACCTTCCCACCGCCGAGCCATCCACTCCTGAGTCCATCTCTACGTACTTGCCCACAAGGTTTCCAATCTCCTCCGCCATCTCCTCCTCCATCTTCCCCAAATGGGCAGCCCAAACACTCTGAACCAGATTGGGATCTCATCAAACACGTCGCTTCAATTCTCTTACTTGGCACAAAATCCACCATTACCACGAGAGCATTGTCAAACATCCACGGTCCATCCTCCAGAGCCTTTCGCTTTCCCGATTCTTGTTTGAACGTGAACAGGAATATATTGTCGCCCAGCTCTTTGCAGTCCACGCCCTTCAGGGGGCACTAGCACTTCCCCAGCGACAGACAGATCGCATCACGATGTGCGGGCCCCTCCGACATCACCTTCCCCACCGCCTGAACGTCAGCCTTGTTCTCCTTGGCCCGCGTCGTCCACCGGATCTTCACTCCTTTCCTCTCCTCCTCTGACAACTTCATCTTCTCCATCAGCCCCGCTACTTTCTCCATGGTCAAGACGGAAAACAAATACCGAGACGGAAAAACCCTAGACAGGTGTTTTACGATCGTGTGCCCTAGGAAGCACCTGAAAGGCTTTGGTGGGGGACAGGGGTCTCGCAAGGCGGGCAGAGCGCCTCGCCGCGGGACGATGGAAGGGCTCAACCAGTGTCCACCGGCGATCAGATCTCGAAAGGCCAGCGAGACGAACAGCGGGAATCAGGAGGGAGAATATCGCCTCCGTAATCGCCGGACATACCAACCGTCACCCTACGTGGGACGGACCTTATTCCACAACCAGAGAGGAGTGGAGATATGTTTATTTATTTTTTAGCCACACTACCGAATGCTATGTTTTGTTTTTTTAGGCGAATGCTATGTGTAGCCCATAACGAGCGCCATCGGCCAAATGGCCCACAGGCACGGAAGTAGGCCAGCCCAAGAGCGCCACACGGGGTTCCGCTTGTTTACTTTGGGAGGTTCACAATTTCTCAAAAAAAAAAACTTTGGAATGTTCCCAACGGGTTTATCTGTTTTCGTTTTTTCCGGTTAGCTATTCTTTTTCCCCTGTTTCCTTCCTCTTCTTTTTATTTCTCCGTCTCTTAAAAATGTACTTAAAAAACTTTTTATTTAAATAATTCATGGTTTTCAAAATTAGCAAAAATTCCTAAATTGATTTTTTCGTTCAAATTCGTGAATATTTTTTGAATGCATATTTTTTTTGGAATTCACTAGCATTTTTAAATTTTCTGGAATTTTTATGAATCTTTAACCTTTTAAAATTTCATGTTTTTTTAATATTTGAATTTTTTAATTCCCCAATGTCTTTCCAATACGCATTTTCTAATTCGCGGGCTTTTCAAATTTTGTTTATTTTATATATTTTCAAAATAGTAAATTTTTTGGACTTACTATTTAAAAAAATCACGAAAAACTTTTGAATTTCATGAATATTTTCGAACGTGCGCACATTTATCATATTTGTGACCATTTCAGAAATAAAAGAAAATCGACCGAGATATATCGTTGAGGTAATAAAACTGGCCGATATGAAAAAATAGGTGAAAAATCAAAACAAAAAAAGGAGTTTTTGCTCGTGGAGACGGGTGTATTATCGTGAGTCCCATTGGAGCATGAGATGATGAGTGGAATACACATGCTCCTCCATCGTCGCTCCTTGCAAACACGTGTGTGCCCCATGTTTCCGTAAACAAGGTGAGCCGAGTTTAGACCTATGTCATATATACGCTTTATTTTTGCCGGTTGGGATGGAGCCGTTCCCGATCCGTTTGGATAGTGAGTTGTTACCTACTCTATCGTGGGATTAACCGCATGCCGCACGTCTTCTTGCCTGACCACCTATATATTGGAGACGTCGGCAACCCTACACATCACTTGGTCGGATCACATTTGTTGTCTGCCTCCTCGGCACACACCACCATCATTCTCTTGATGTCGTTGCTCCCGGGTACAACATCCTGGTGACCACGTGCAAGGCTGTACGGGAGAGCAGGTCTCGAAAGCTACATCCTTTGAGATCCTACACCGAAAAAAGGGTTGGACAATTTTTGAGGAGCTTCTCAGTGCTACCGCTCGCTTTCGCCCCTTTGCATTCATAACTTCGACTACTTCTGCAACGTCCCCAACGATGCCAAGGGTGACACCACTGATGCTACCAAGAAAACTTATGATTTCAATGTTGTCGTCTCTCACTTTCGCATCTAGAAGGTATGATATTTTATCTCACTTTTACCGGCTCATGCATTTGTCATACTTATTGTGATCATAGATATGCATGTTCCATGCTTACGACATGCTCATATGATTGCATTAGAATATGACTTTAATCTTGACAGCACTAGGTCATGTTTTCATATGGATTAAATTAAACAGAAAATTGCTAATATATTCAACAATTTAAAAACATATTTTTATATGGAATGTTCAATCAATGGCTTTGCTGCTGCATTGATACCAACCCTATTTATGATTGTTCACATCAAGCATTGGTGGACCAAAACTATCATGTAGCTCACGGCTATGAATGTGTACTAGGTGGTCAAAGCAGTACATTTGTCCTCTGCCACGGAGAGAAGCTGCACAATGCAACAATAACGATTCTGCGTAGCGCAACTACGGGAACGCTTGTTGTACTGCATCAAGTCTTCATCATGTATACACCAATCTGGGTTGCAGGCGAAGGGGAGACCAGAAAACGCCTTTCGTTTTCCCCCCTTCAGCGGCCCTAGCCGCCTTCCTTAACAAGCCCTCGAGCCTCCTTTGCGCCGCCTTCCTCATAGAAGCCGCTGGGTTGACCCCGAAGGCCGAATTCAATGGTAGAGAAGGCTTTGATAAAAATTTGGCCATGAGAAACCTTCTTAAGTATTGCAAAAGAAGGGGCCTGCTGATAGAGATGGGCAGGGAGGCGATACTAGTTATCAGATCAGAGAGAGGCCTGACCCGTAAGCTGGCCCCCTATAAAAGCCATTCCTTATTAATAAGGATTTGTTACGCGCGATATGCCGATGACTTATTGATCAACTACACCGAAAAAATCTTCGTAAGTTCTAAGAGAGAACTTGCAAGTTTTTAATACTGTTTTATGACATGATCTGCCTGCTTCTAACCCTAGTTTTTGCATCATTACAGTATTGTATTTTATACTCCCTGGTAATTTTAGTAATTGAATTATTGCCTATACTTTGCAACAACATGTACCCAAGAAGAGGCGTTGTAGAAAGGAGTATTACAAACACATTAGTGACTTATCAAATCTGATTAGAATTATGTTGGTTATTAAATAGGTTCAAGGTTTTAAATTGCTAGATAGCTATGCTATAGCCTTTTGGGGGGCAAAAGCAAAGATGTGTCACTTTGTGCCGTGTTACACTAATGCAGAAAAGCCTAGCTATGGCGTGCCAAAAACAACCTTGCTGACGTGGAAGCCCGACGCCACCAATATGGTGCCATTGTTAAAAAATAGTGGTGGCTTTGGAGGCCATGTCAACAATATTTTGGATATCTATGACGTTGGGCAAAATTGCATGATGGCAATATCTGTTGGGGAACACAGTATTAAAAAAATTCCTACGATCACGCAAGATCTATCTAGGAGAGGCATAGCAACAAGACGGGAGAGTGTGTCCATGTACCCTCGTAGACCAAAAGCGGAAGCGTTTAGTAACGCGGTTGATGTAGTCGAGTGTCTTCATGATCCAACCGATCCAAGTACCGAACGTACGGCACCTCCGCGTTCAGCACACGTTCAACACGATGATGTCCCTCGAGCTCTTGATCCAGTTGAGGACGAGGGAGAGTTCCGTCGACCTGACGGCGTGGCGGCAGTGATGATGAAGTTACCGCGAGGCTTCGCCTAAGTACTACGACAATATGACCGAGGTGTTCAACTGTGGAGGGGGGCACCACACACGGCTAAGAGATTGTCTGTTGTGCTATTGGGGTGCCCCTGGCCACGTATATAAAGGAGGGAGGGAGATAGGTCGGCGTCCAGGAGGGGCGCGCTAAGGGGGGAGTCCTACTTGGACTCTTAGTTCAAGTAGGATTCGCCCCCCCCCCCCCTTTTCCTTTCTTCCACTAGAGGGAAAGGAAGGAGGGGAGAAGGAGAAGGAAGGAGGGGGCCGCGCCCCTACCCCTTGTCCAATTCGGTTTGGGCAGGGGGGAGGCGCGCGCCACCTCGTGGCCCTTCTTCCCTATCTCCACTAAACCCCACTAAGGTCCATTAACTTCCCCGGGGGTTCCGGTAACCCCTCGGTACTCCGGAAAAATACACGGATCACTTGGAACCATTCCGATGTCCGAATATAACCTTCCAATATATGAATCTTTACCTCTAGACCATTTCGAGACTCCTCGTCATGTCTGTGATCTCATCCGGGACTCCGAACAAACTTCGGTCATCAAATCACATAACTCATACTACCTCTCTCTTAGTTTACAGGGCGTGCGCGTACCCCTAGGTCGTCAATTTTACCAACCTAATACAAGTTATATCTTACAAAAAAATATCAACATAAACTTCGGAGTTTCTACTTTCAAAAGATATAAATTTTGTGTTATATAGTTTATATTAGGGTGATAAAATTGTCAACCTAGGTATACGCGCAGGACTTGTAAACTGAAACGGAGGTAGTAATACAAATCGTCATCGAACGTTAAGCATGCGGACCCTACGAGAATTATGAAGACATGACCAAGACACATCTCCAGTCAATAACCAATAGCGGAACCAGGATGCTCATATTAGCTCCTACATATTCTACGAAGATCTTTATCGGTTAAACCGCATAACAACATACGTCATTCCCTTTGTCATCGGTATGTTACTTGCCCGAGATTCGATCGTCGGTATCATCATACCTAGTTCAATCTCGTTACTGGCAAGTCTCTTTACCCGTTCCGTAATGCATCATCCCGCAACTAACTCATTAGTCACGTTGCTTGCAAGGCTTATAGTGACGAGCATTACCGAGAGGGCCCAGAGATACCTCTCTGATACACGGAGTGACAAATCCTAATCTTGATCTATGCCAACTCAACAAACACCTTCGGATACACCTGTAGAGCATCATTATAATCACCCAGTTACGTTCTGACGTTTGATAGCACACAAAGTGTTCTCCGGTATTCGGGAGTTGCATAATCTCATAGTCAGAGGAACATGTATAAGTCATGATGAAAGCAATAGCAATAAAACTAAACGATCATTATGCCAAGCTAACGGATGGGTCTTGTCCATCACATCATTCTCTAATGATGTGATCCCGTTCATCAATTGACAACACATGTTTATGGTCAGGAAACTTAACCATCTTTGATTAACGAGCTAGTCAAGTAGAGGCATACTAGGGACACTCAGTTTTGTCTATGTATTCACACATGTACTAAGTTTCCGGTTAATACAATTCTAGCATGAATAATAAACATTTATCATGATATAAGGAAATATAAATAACAACTTTATTATTGCCTCTAGGGCATATTTCCTTCAGTCTCCCACTTGCACTAGAGTTAATAATCCAGATTACATAGTAACGATTCTAATACCTATGGAGTCTTGGTGCTGATCATGTTTTGCTCATGGAAGAGGCTTAGTCAACGGGTCTACAACATTCAGATCCGTATGTATTTTGCAAATCTCTATGTCTCCCTCCTTGACTTGATCGCGGATGGAATTGAAGCGTCTCTTGTTGTGTTTGGTTCTGTTGTGAAATCTGGATTCCTTCGCCAAGGCTATTGCTCCAGTATTGTCACAAAAGATTTTCAATAGACCGGATGCACTAGGTATTACACCTAGATCGGATATGAACTCCTTCATCCAAACTCCTTCATTTGCTGCTTCCGAAGCAGCTATGTCGGCTTCACACGTAGATCCCGCCACGACGCTCTGCTTGGAACTGCACCAACTCACAGCACCACCATTCAATATAAATATGTATCCGGTTTGTGACTTAGACTCATCCAGATCAGTGTCAAAGCTTGCATCGACATAACCATTTACGATGAGCTCTTTGTCACCTCCATAAAGGAGAAACATATCCTTAGTCCTTTTCAGGTATTTCAGGATGTTCTTGACCATTGTCCAGTGATCCACTCCTGGATTACTTTGGTACCTCCCTGCTAAACTTATAGCAAGGCACACATCATGTCTGGTACACAGCATTGCATACATGATAGAACCTATGGCTGAGGCATAGGGAATGACTTTCATTTTCTCTCTATCTTCTGCAGTGGTCGGGCATTGAGTCTCACTCAACTTCACACCTTGTAACACAGGCAAGAACCCTTTCTTTGACTTATCCATTTTGAACTTCTTCAAAACTTTATCAAGGTATGTGCTTTGTGAAAGTCCAATTAAGCGTCTTGATCTATCTCTATAGATCTTGATGCCCAATATATAAGTAGCTTCATCGAGGTCTTTCACTGAAAAATTCTTATTCAAGTATCCTTTTATGCTATCCAGAAATTCTGTATTATTTCCAATCAACAATATGTCATCCACATGTAATATTAGAAAATGCCATAGAGCTCCCACTCACTTTGTTGTAAATACATGTTTCTCCAAAAGTCTGTATAAGACCATATGCTTTGATCACACTATCAAAGCGTATATTCCAACTCCGAGAGGCTTGCACCAGTCCATAAATGGATCACTGGAGCTTGCACACTTTGTTAGCACCTTTAGGATCGACAAAAACTCCTGGTTGCATCATATACAACTCTTCTTTAAGATATCCATTAAGGAATGCAGTTTTAACATCCATTTGCCAAATTTCATAATCATAAAATGCGGCAATTGCTAACATGATTTGGAAAGACTTAAGCATCGCTACGGGTGAGAAGGTCTCATCGTAGTCAACTCCTTGAACTTGTCGAAAACCTTTCGCAACAAGTCATGCTTTGTAGACAGTAACATTACCGTCAGCGTCAGTCTTCTTCTTGAAGATCCATTTATTTTCTATAGCTTGCCGATCATCGGGCAAGTCAACCAAAGTTCAGACTTTGTTCTCATACATGGATCCCATCTCAGATTTCATGGCCTCAAGCCATTTCACAATCTAGGCCCATCATCGCTTCCTCAAAGTTCGTAGGTTCATCATGGTCAAGTAACATGACCTCCAGAATAGAATTACCGTACCACTCTAGTGCGGATCATGCTCTGGTTGACCTACAAGGTTCAGTAGTAACTTGATCTGAAGTTTCATGATCATCATCATTAGCTTCCTCATTAATTGGTGTAGGAATCACTGGAATTGATTTCTGTGATGAACTACTTTCCAATTCGGGAGAAGGTATAGTTACCTCATCAAGTTCTACTTTCTTCCCACTCACTTCTTTCGAGAGAAACTCCTTCTCCAGAAAGGATCCATTCTTAGCAACGAATATCTCGCCTTCGGATCTGTGGTAGAAGGTGTACCCAACAGTCTCATTTGGGTATACTATGAAGACACATTTCTCCGATTTGGGTTCGAGCTTATCAGGTTGAAGCTTTCTCACATAAGCATAGCAACCCCAAACTTTAAGAAACGACAGCTTAGGTTTCTTGCCAAACCACAGTTCCTATGGCGTCGTCTCAATGGATTTAGATTGTGCCCTATTTAACATGAATGCAGCCGTCTCTAAAGCATAACCCCAAAACGATAGCGATAAATCAGTAGGAGACAACATAGATCGCACCATATCTAATAAAGTACGGTTACGACGTTCGGACACACCATTACGCTATGGTGTTCCAGATGGTGTGAGTTGTGAAACTATTCCACATTGTTTCAAATGAAGACAAAACTCATAACTCAAATATTCTTCTCCACGATCAGATCGTAGAAACTTTATTTTATTTTTACGTTGATTTTTCACTTCACTCTGAAATTCTTTGAAGTTTTCAAATGTTTCAGACTTATGTTTCATTAAGTAGATATACCCGTATCTCCTCAAATCATCTGTGAAGGTCAAAAAATAACGATACCCGCCGCGAGCCTCAACACTCATTGGACCGCTTACATCAGTATGTATTATTTCCAATAAGTCAGTTGCTCGCTCTATTGTTCCGGAGAACGAAGTCTTAGTCATCTTGCCCATGAGGCATGGTTCGCAAGCATCAAGTGATTCATAATCAAGTGATTCCAAAAGCCCATCAGCATGGAGTTTCTTCATGCGCTTTACACCAATATGACCTAAACGGCAATGCCACATGTAAGTTGCACTATCATTATTAAATTTGCATCTTTTGGCTTCAGTATTATGAATATGTGTATCACTACAGCCGAGATTCAACAAAAATAGACCACTCATCAAGGGTGCATGACCATAAAAGATATTATTCATATAAATAGAACAACCATTATTCTCTAATTTAAATGAATAACCGTCTCGCATCAAACAAGATCTAGATATAAGGTTCATGCTTAACGCTGACACCAAATAAAAATTATTCAGGTCTAAAACTAACCTCGGCGGTAGATGTAGAGGTAGCGGGCCGACGGCGATCACATCGACTTTGGAACCATTTCCCACGCGCATCGTCACCTCGTCCTTAGCCAATCTTCGTTTAATCCGTAGCCCCTGTTTCGAGTTGCAAATATGAGCAACAAAACGAATATCAAATACCTAGGCGCTACTACGAGCATTAGTAAGGTACACATCAATAACATGTATATCAAATATACCTTTCACTTTGCCATCCTTCTTATCCGCCAAATACTTGGGGCAGTTCCGCTTCCAAAGGACCAAGATTTTGTAGTAGAAGCACTCGGTCTTAGTCTTAGATCCGGACTTGGGCTTCTTCACTTGAGCAAGAACTTGCTTGTCGTTCTTCTTGAAGTTCCCCTTCTTCCCTTTGCCCTTTTTCTTGAAACTAGTGGTCTTGTTAACCATCAACACTTGATGCTCCTTCTTGATTTCTACCTCCGCAGCCTTTAGCATCGCGAAGAGGTCGGGAATTGTCTTATCCATTCCTTGCATGTTATAGTTCATCATGAAGCTTTTGTAGCTTGGTGGCAGTGATTGAAGAACTCTGTCAATGTCCCCATCATTAGGAAGATTAACTCCCAGTTGAGTCGAGTGGTTGTGGAACCCAGACATTCTGAGTATATGTTCACTGGCAGAACTAATCTCCTCCATCTTGCAGCTATAGAACTTATTGGAGACTTCATATCTCTCAATTTGGGCATTTGCTTGAAATATTAACTTCAACTCCTGGAACATCTCATATGGTCCATGACGTTCAAAACGTCTTTGAAGTCCCGATTCTAAGCCGTAAAGCATGGCACACTGAACTATCGAGTAGTCATCAGCTTGGCTCTGCCAAACGTTCATAATGTCCGCAGTTGCTCCTGCAGCGGGTCTCGCACCTAGCGGTGCTTCCACGACGTAATTCTTCTGTGCAGCAATGAGGATAATCCTCAAGTTACGGACCCAGTGTGTGTAGTTGCTACCATCATCTTTCAACTTAGCTTTCTCTAGGAACGCACTAAAATTCAAGGGAATGGTAGCACGGGCCATTGATCTACAACAACATAGACATGCCAAAATTATCAGGTACTAAGTTCATGATAAATTAAAGTTCAATTAATCATATTACTTAAGAACTCCCAGTTAGATAGACATCCATCTAGTCATCTAAATGATCACGTGATCCAAATCAACTAAACCATGTCCGATCATCACTTGAGATGGAGTAGTTTTCAATGGTGAACATCACTATGTTGATCATATCTACTATATGATTCACGTTCGACCTTTCCGTCTCAGTTTTCTGAGGCCATATCTGCATATGCTAGGCTCGTCAAGTTTAACCCGAGTATTATGCACGTGCAAAACTGGCTTGCACCCGTTGTATGTGAACGTAGAGCTTATCACACCCTATCATCACGTGGTGTCTCGGCACGTGATACGTCTCCAACGTATCTATAATTTTTGATTGTTCCATGCTATTATATTATCTGTTTTGGATGTTTAATGGGCTTTAATATGCTCTTTTATATTATTTTTGGGACTAACCTATTAACTGAAGGCCCAGTGCAAATTGCTGTTTTTTTGCCTATTTCAGTGTTTCGCAGAAAAGGAATATCAAATGGAATCCAAACGGAAAGAAACCTTCGTGAGGGTCTTTCTTGGAACAAACGCAACTCAGGAGACTTGGAGTGGAAGTCTGGAACTCCGCGAGGAAGCCACGAGGCAGGAGGGCGCGCCCCAGGGGGTTGGGTGCACCCCCACCCTTGTGCGCCCCTCGCAGCTCCACCGACCTACTTCATTCGCCTATATATACTCTTATACCCTAAAAACATTCAGCTGGGCCACGAAACCACTTTTCCGCTGCCGCAACCTTCTGTACCCGTGAGATCCCATCTTGGGGCCTTTTCCGGCGCTCCGCCGGAGGGGAATTGATCATGGATGGCTTCTACATAACCACCATAGCCTCTCCGATGATGTGTGAGTAGTTTACCACAGACCTTCGGGTCCATAGTTATTAGCTAGATGACTTCTTCTCTCTTTTTGGATCTCAATACAAAGTTCTCCTCGATGTTCTTGGAGATCTATTCGATGTAATACTTTTTACGGTGTGTTTGTTGAGATCCGATGAATTGTGGGTTTATGATCAAGATTATCTATGAACAATATTTGATTCTTCTCTGAATTCTTATATGCATGATTTGATATCTTTGCAAGTCTCTTCGAATTATCAGTTTGGTTTGGCCTACTAGATTCTTGCAATGGGAGAAGTGCTTAGCTTTGGGTTCAATCTTGCGGTGCTCGATCCAAGTGACAGAAAGGGAACCGACACGTATTGTATTGTTGCCATCGAGGATAAAAAGATGGGGTTTATATCATATTGCTTGAGTTTACCCCTCTACATCATGTCATCTTGCCTAATGCGTTACTCTGTTCTTATGAACTTAATACTATAGATGCATGTTGGATAGCGGTCGATGTGTGGAGTAATAGTAGTAGATGCAGAATCGTTTCGGTCTACTTGACACGGACGTGATGCCTATGTTCATGATCATGCCTAGATATTCTCATAACTATGTGCTTTTCTACCAATTGCTCGACACTAATTTGTGCACCCACCGTAATATATGTTATCTTGAGAGAAGCCACTAGTGAAACCTATGGCCCCCGGGTCTACTTTACATCATACTCCCTCAATCCCGTAATTCTTGTCACGCCCATAGTTCATTGGTAATTTTGCAAAAAAGCCCTCGTAGTTACAAAACCGTCGCAAGCAAGTCCCTCCACCCCCATCTTCTTTCTACGTCGTCGCCCGTGCGTCGCTAGGGGCCGGCGCCGCCAAGCTGCGTGATTTGCCGCCCATCAGGAAGTGCTCCGCCTCCGTCGCCACGTACCTTCGACGTCGCCGTCGTCGCCAAGTACATGCTCCGCCACCGCCGCCCAAACCTGCGCCGCCGTGATCCCCTCCCGACGGATTACCTGCAAAAGTCGCCAGAATTTCCCACGACGATCCAGCGGAACAGGAGCTCCCTCTCATCTTCCTCGAGCTACCGTGATTCCTCCTCGAGCTCCTGCGAGTCCACCTTGAGCTGCCTCCCGTGCGCCGCCGTGATCCCTCCCGCCGTGATCTCCTAGGGGCATCACCGAAACCGGCCTCCACGATCCGGTGGACAGGAGCTCGCACGCGTCCTCCTCTATCATCAGCAAGTTCTGGTCGAGCTCCCACGAGCTGCCGTGCTGCTCCTTCTCCTCTGCCCGCGTGCCTGCTGCTGCTCTGTTTCTCCTCCGCTTCTCCCCTGCCGCCGGCAGAGCTAGCCCGTGCTGCTGCTGCTGCTCCTCTACCCGTGTTGATGCTGCTACTCCTCTGCCTTTGCTGCTGCTGCTGATCCAAGTGAACATGTCGTGTTGCTGCTGCTGCTGATCCAAGTGACCGTGCCGTGTTGTTGTTGTTGCAATTTGCACTCTAAAGAAGGTACAGTGTAATCTCTGATCTCTAGATTGATCTGTAGAAATGAATTGTTCGGTATGAGATTAATGAGAGGAGTAGCACTGGATTTTCCCTTCTAAAAGAGCACTGAATTAATCCATCTCAAGGTCCTGGCTGTAGATTAAACATCAAATCAAATACATGCAAGTGTTATAATCATTTTAGGCTATAACATGAGAACAAATACAAAATCAGAGACATGCATTAGTACAAGGGCGGAAAAACAAGGGTGCTAGCATCATGAATAATAGCTGCAACTATTCATCATAAATTTAGTTGGCCGAAAAAACAAGGGAGGCCTAAAATCCTCACCTCAAAGCCCCGCCTTGACAAGCTTCCGAAGCTCTCTCTAACATCACAGACTATGCTGCAGAAAGGCATATCTGCCCGCAATTCTGCGATGACAAGCAGAACTTCACCAAACTCCAAGTGACCAAGGTCATCTGAACGATCTTGCCAGCACTGTGTACACACAAGGAAACCAAATAGGAAGATCAGCGTCTGCGGTGTAGTAGTACTGTACAAGCAATCATCACGTATAAACTAACAAATCTAGAAACTACTCCTATCTCTTTGAGTAGAGTAAGATTCAGTTAAAACTACTATAAGTAGAGTAAAATTCAGTTAAAACTACTGTAAGTAGAGTAACTTCAGTTAAAACTACTGTAAGTAGAGTAAAATTCAGCAAAACTACTCTAACTAGAGTAAAATTCAGTTAACTACTCTAACTAGAGAAAATGGCTTATGGTTAGAGTATAATTTGTTCTAAAGTGAATCACATTGATGCAGCAATGATGGCAGGATAATATGCCAACACGATTTCTTCAGTCTAGTGAACAATTTTTTTCTACTGGATCTACAGTGAACAAATTTGCCAAGACAATTTGTTCTACCGGATCTACAGTAAATAAATTTGAGAACACATTTTCTTCAGTTCCTCACTGACAACACAAATTTTTTGGATGCATTCAACTTGAACATGGAGTACTTTCAGCAAAAAAAACTTGAGTATGACAGCATTTCTACAAAAAAACATCTTGAGCATGAAGTATAAGGGGTATTTTCACCAACTTACAGGGAGTATTTGAAAATTTGGTCTCTACAGGACCACTACACTACTCCAGGACACTAGTGTTCAGAAACAAACTTGTCTGAAAATTCAGTCATTCTAAAATTTATTTTAGTCTACTCCTAAAATTCAACATAAGCAGATCTTCAACACTCCAATTTCATTCAGTTTTGACAGTTTATTTCCAGTTTCAAAATGGAAAATACACATCTTCAATACCCCAATTTTACAAACTGGAAATTATGACAGTACAGGCAGATCTCAGTTTTGAAATGGAGTAATTTACAAGCAGGTATAGAAAAATGCACTTGTTTGTGTGGAGTAATTTTGTAGCAGTTTGTAGAGTACTGTCAAAATTCAGAATGGTGACTGAATTTAATTGATTCTTTCAGTAAAGTTCATATGGAAAGGTAATAAACCAGTTTTGATTCTATTGACAGAGTACATTGAACTCTATCAATACAATTAGACATGAATAACAACTCTGTCTAGACATCCAGTTTTGTCATAAATAAGAACTCTGTCTAGACATGAATAAGAACTCTGTCTAGACATGAATAATAACTCTGTCTAGCATGGCCACTGACCTGTGGATGGCATCTAGACAACACACACACATACAGTACATCACACACACATACAGTTTACTAAATTAGAAGCCACAAAGACACCTGTGCACTTTCTTTGTCAACTGAATTTTGACGGTAGTAAAAATGAAAATTTCAGACTTTACCCAATGCAAACTTGCAGAGCACTTGTGCACGAGGCTGATGAGCATGAGGAGGAGCCGTCGTCGTCGATGGGCCAGACCTGTAGAGCCACAATATAATCCATGATTCAGTACTGCACAACAATGAGAAAATCTTATTGAACTCTGAGACAGTACTAATTTTAGAGTTCAGAGTTCATGGGTGAATTTTGAGACAGTACAAATCTTACTAAAATGTTGGATTTGGGTCGCCTATGTGTCCTGGATGTACAATCATCTTTTTTAAAACTTAACAAGGTTCATGATTCAGAAATTCCAATGGTTTAGAACTTAAATGATTCAGAACATGATTTAGTAACAAGGTTCAGAACATAAATGTTGTCTCCAACTTAAATCCAGTAACAAGGGAGAGCAAAAACCTTTTGCTGCTGCTGGAGGAGAATGGAGGAGGCCGGTTGCTTGGTTGCATAACGTGACCAAATCTCTAGGCCCGTGCTGCTGCAACTTCAATTTTTAGTTTTACTCAAATTTTCAGTCAAACATTACAGTTTGGATCCTCACCTTTGCTGGGTGGCGAAGGCGGGGATGGTTGCTCCTGCCGACAGGAGAAAGTAGAGAGCTTCTGCTGGCTCGAGAGAGGTGCGCCGAAGAGCGAGGTGGACGAGGTTGGCGGTGAGGTGAAGGAACTGGCGAGGACCGGCTTCGTGGTCGACGGCGGCCAGCCGGCGAGGAGATGGTCGATGATGGGAAGGGCCAGCTCCAGCTCGCCAAGCTCGGGGAAGGCCGGCACCGTCGGAGAGCAGATCGAACAGAAAAACTGACCCTTCTCCTTCCCGTGGAGCACGAGCAAGGGAACAAGGAGAGGGAAGCAACGCGGTGGAGGCGTGGGGCGAGGCAGCTGCAGTGATGCGCACGGGAGCCGAGCAGGGGAGCTCCGGCGTGGGGGAGCCGAGCGGGAGGGCTCCGCGTGCAGGGGAGACGAGCGAGGCTGTGAGGGAGATGACCAGGGACTGCGGGTTGTGTCGGGAATTCGCAGAGGGGTTTCGCAAAAATGCCACTGCGACAATAATTTCGAGACGGAGGGAGTATTATTTTCCCATCAACTAGCTATTTCTATCGCCGTTTATTTTGCAATCTTTATTTTCCAATCTACACAACAAAAATACCAAAAATACTTATCTTATTATCTTTATGAGATCTCACTTTTGCAAGTGGCCGTGAAGGGATTGACAACCCCTTTATCGCGTTGGTTGCAAGGTTCTTGATTGTTTGTGCAGGTACTAGGCGATTTGCGTGTAGTCTCCTACTGGATTGATACCTTGGTTCTCAAAAACTGAGGGAAATAATTACGCTACTTTGCTGCATCACCCTTTCCTCTTCAAGGAAAACCAACGAATGATCAAGAGGTAGCGACCTGACGAATCTGTAACAGCGGTGCATACTCAGAGAACACTTATACCTTGAAATTTAGTGAGGGATCATCTTATAATGCTACCGCCGTACTAAGAAAAATAAGATGCATAAAAGATAAACATCACATGCACTCAAAATATGTGACATGATATGGCCATTATCATCTTGTGCCTTTGATCTCCATCTCCAAAGCACTGTCATGATCTGCATTGTCACCGGCTTGACACCTTGATCTCCATCATAGCATCGTTGTTATCTTGCCAACTATTGTTTCTACGACTATCGCTACCGCTTAGTGATAAGTAAAGCAATTACATGGCGATTGCATTTCATACAATGAAGCGACAACCATAAGGCTCCTGCCAGTTGCCGATAACTTCTACAAAATATGATCATCTCATACAACAATTTATATGTCATCACGTCTTGACCATATCACATCACAACATGCCCTACAAAAACAAGTTAGACGTCCTCTACTTTGTTGTTGCAAGTTTTACGTGGCTGCTACGGGCTTCTAGTAAGAACCGTTCTTACCTACGCATCAAAACCACAACGATTTTTCGTCAAGTGTGATGTTTTAACCTTCAACAAGGACCGGCCGTAGTCAAACTCGATTCAACTAGAGTTGGAGAAACAGACACCCGCCAGCGACCTGTGTGCAAAGCACGTCGGTAGAACCAACCTCATGAATGCGGTCATGTAATGTCGGTCCGGACCGCTTCATTCTACAATCGCCGAATCAAAGTAAGACATTGGTGGTAAGTAGTATGACTATTATCGCCCACATCTCTTTGTGTTCTACTCGTGCATATAACATCTACACATAGACCTGGCTCTCATACCACTATTGGGGAACGCAGTATTTCAAAAAAATTCCTACGATCACGCAAGATCTATCTAGGAGATGCATAGCAATGATACGGGAGAGTGTGTCCATGTACCATCGTAGACCGAAAGCGGAAGCGTTTAGTAACACGGTTGATGTATTCGAACGTCTTAACGATCCAACCGATCCAAGTACCAAACGTACGGCAGCTCCGTGTTCAGCACACGTTCAGCAAGATGACGTCCCTCGAGCTCTTGATCCAGTTGAGGACGAGGGAGATTTCCGTCAGCACGACGGCGTGGCGACGGTGATGATGAAGTTACCGGCGCAGGGCTTCGCCTAAGCACTACGACGATATGACCGAGGTGTTAAACTGTGGAGGCGGGCACCACACACGGCTAAGAGATTGTCTGTTGTGCTATTGGGGTGCCCTCTGGCCACGTATATAAAGGAGGGAGGGAGAGAGGCCGGCGTCCAGGAGGGGTGCGCCAAGGGGGAGTCCTACTTGGACTCCTAGTCCAAGTAGGACCCCACCTTTTCCTTTTTCCACTGGAGGTAAAGGAAGGAGGGCATAAGGAGAAGGAAGGAGGGGGCCGCGCCCCCACCCCTTGTCCAATTCGGTTTGGGCAGGGGGGAGGCGCACGCCACCTCATGTCCCTTTTCCCTCTCTCCATTGAAGCCCACTAAGGCCCATTAACTTCCCCGGGGGTTCCGGTAACCCCTCTGTACTCCAGAAAAATACCCGGATCACTCGGAACCATTCCGATGTCCGAAGATAACCTTCCAATATATGAATCTTTACTCTCGACCATTTCAAGACTCCTCGTCATGTCCGTGATCTCATCCGGGACTCTGAACAAACTTCGGTCATCAAATCACATAACTCATAATACAAATCGTCATCGAACGTTAAGCGTGCGGACCCAACGGGTTCGAGAACTATGTAGACATGACCGAGACACATCTCCGGTCAATAACCAACAGCGGAACCTGGATGCCCATATTGGCTCCTACATATTCTAGGAAGATCTTTATCAGTCAAACCGCATAACAACATACGTCATTCCCTTTGTCATCGTTATGTTACTTACCCGATATTCGATCGTCGGTATCATCATACCTAGTTCAATCTTATTACTGGCAAGTCTCTTTACTCATTCGTAATGCATCATCCCGCAACTAACTCATTATTCACATTTCTTGCAAGGCTTATAGTGATGAGCATTACCGAGAGGGCCCAGAGATACCTCTCCGATACACGGAGTGACAAATCCTAATCTTGATCTCCCAACTCAACAAACACCTTCGGAGACACCTGTAGAGCATCTTTATAATCACCCAGTTAGGTTGTGAAGTTTGATAGCACACAAAGTGTTCCTCCGGTATTCGGGAGTTGCATAATCTCATAGTCAGAGGAACATGTATAAGTCATGATGAAAGCAACAGCAATAAAACTAAACAATCATTATGCTAAGCTAACGGATTGGTTTTGTCCATCACATCATTCTTTAATTATGTGATCCCGTTCATCAAATGACAACACATGCCTATGGTCAGGAAACTTAACCATCTTTGATTAACAAGCTAGTCAAGTAGAGGCATACTAGGGAGGGAGGGAAGGAAAGGGGAGGCGCCCTAAGGCAGCCATCTCCCTTTCCTTTCCCCCTCATTTCCAAATAAGTAAAGGGGGCATAGGGTAAGTCAGCATCCCTAGGGCTACCGCCAGGTCTCCTAGGGCACCCTAGGGGCTGCCTCCTCCCCTCCCACATATATATACATGGGGAGGGGGCGCTGTCTCAGTCGTGTGCGTTGCCACTGTCCACCGTTTACTCCCTCGTTCATAATTTCGCAGTGCTTAGGCGAAGCCCTGCGGAGATCACATCACCATCACTGTCACCACGCTGTCGTGCTGTCGGAAATCATCTACTACCTCGCTGTCTTGCTAGCTCAAGAAGGTGCAGGACATCCCTGAGTTGAACGTGTGCAGAACGAGGAGGTGTCGTGCGTTCGGTACTAGATCGGTTGGAGCGCTAAGAAAGTTCGACTACATCAACCGCGTTGTTAAACGCTTTCATTTACGGTCTACGAGCGTACGTAGACATACTCTTCCCCCCGTTGATATGCATCTCCATGGATAGATCATTGCGTGTGCATAGATTTTTCTTTGTTTTCCATGCAATGATTCCCAAAAGTGGCATCTGAGCCAAGTCTATGTGTAGATGATATGCACGAGTAGAACACAAAGAGTTGTGGGCGGTGATAGTCATACTGCTTACCACCAACGTATTATTTTGATTCAGCGGTATTGTGGGTGAAGCAGCCCGGACCAACCTTACAAGTCCACGCACATGAGACCGGTTCCACCAACTAACATGCAACTAGTTTTGCATAAAGGTGGTTGGCGGGTGTACATTTCTCCTACTTTAGTTGAATCGAATTTGACTACGACCGGTCCTTGAAGAAGGTTAAAACATCAAACTTGATGAAACACTGTTGTGGTTTTTGCGTAGGTACGAACAGTTCTTGCTAGAAGCCCGGAGCAGCCACATAAAACTTGCAACAACAAAGTAGAGGACGTATAAATTGTTTTTGCAGGGCATATTGTGATGTGATATGGTCAAGGCATGATGTGATAGATGTTATTGTATGAGATGATCATGTTTTGTAAATTATCGGCAACCGGCAGGAGCCTTATGGTTGTCTCTTTATTGTATGAAATGCAAACGCCATGTAATTGCTTTACTTTATCACTATGTGTTAGCGATAGTTGCAGAAGCAATATATAGTTGGCGAGACGACCTCGACGCAACGATGGAGATCAAGGTGTCGGGCCCGTGACGATGGAGATCATGACTATGCTTTGGAGATGGAGATCAAAAGGATGATATGATGATGGCCATATCATGTCACATATTTTGATTGCATGTGATGTTTATCTTTTATGCATCTTATTTTGCTTAGTACGGCGATAGCATTATAATATGATCCCTTCACTAAATTTCAAGGTAAAAGTGTTCTCCTTGAGTATGCACCGTTGCTATAGTTCGTCGTTTCGAGACACCACGTGATGATCGGGTGTGATAGACTCTACGTTCACGCACAACGGGTGTAAGACAGTTTTGCACATGCAGAATACTTAGGTTAAACTTGACGAGCCTAGCATGTACAGACATGGTCTCAGAACACTGGAGACCAAAAGGTCGAACATGAGTCATATAGTAGATATAATCAACATAGAGATGTTCACCATTGATGACCCCATCTCACGTGATGACCGGACATGGTTAGTTGATTTGGATCATGTATCACTTAGGTAAACTTGAGGGGTGTTTAATTAAGTGGGAGTTCATTAGTGATTTGATTAATTGAACTTAATTTATCATGAACTTAGTCTTGATAGTTTTGCATATCTATGTTATAGATCAATAGCTCGCGATATAGCTCCTATACTTTTTTGATATGTTCCTAGATAAATATAAGTTGAAAGATGATAGTAGCAATGATTTAGACTGGGTCCGTGAACTAAGGATTATCCTCATTGCTGCATGCTACTTCTTGATCTTGCGTTGGTTTTTCCCTTGAAGAGGAAAGGATGAGGCAGCAAAGTAGAGATACGTATTTCCCTCAGTTAAGAATCAAGGTATCAATCTAGTAGGAGAAGAACGCACAAATCACCAATACCTGCACAAAAAATCGAACACTTGCACCGAACACGATAAAGGGGTTGTTAATCCCTTCACGGTCACTTGCAAAGGTGAGATCTGATAGAGATAGATAAAACTAAACAAAAGATAAATTAAATATTTTTGGGGTTTTTGGTTTATAGATCTGAAAATAAAAGATTGCAAAATAGTAGATCGGAAACTTATATGATCGAAAATAGACCCGGGGGCCATAGGTTTCACTAGAGGCTTCTCTCAAAATAGCAAATACTACAGTGGGTGAACAAATTACTGTCGAGCAATTGGTAGAAAGGGCAAAGTTATGACGATATCCAAGGAAATGATTATGTAATATAGGCATCACGTCCGTGTCAAGTAGACCGACTCCTGCCTGCATCTACTACTATCACTCCACACATCGACCGACTCCTGCCTGCATCTAGAGTATTAAGTTCATGAAGAACAGAGTAACGCTTTGAGTAAGATGACATGATGTAGAGGAATAAACTCAAGCAATATGATGTAAACCCCATCTTTTTATCCTCGATGGCAGCAACACAATACGTGCCTCGCTACTCCTACTGTCACTGGGTGAGGACACCGCAAGATTGAACCCAAAGCTAAGCACTTCTCCCATAGTTCGAAGAAAATTACAAAGATATCAAATTATGCATAAAATAATTTAGAGAAGATTCAAATAATATTCATAGATAAGTTGATCATGAATCCACAATTCATCAGATCTCGATAAGCAGACCGCAAAAGAATATTACATCGGATAGATCTCCAAGAATATTGAGGAGAACATGGTATTAAGAATCAAAGAGAGAGAAGAAGCCATCTAGCTACTAGCTATGGACTCGTAGGACTGTGGTAAACTACTCACGCTTCATCGGAAGGGCAATAGAGTTGATGTCGATGCCCTCCGTGATTGAATCCCCCTCCGGTAGGATGCCAGAAAAGGCCCCAAGATGGGATATCACGGGAACGAAAGGTTGCGGTGGTGGAAAAGTGTTTTCGTGGGTACTTCCAGTGGTTTGGGAATATATGTGAATATAGGAGGAAGATCTAGTTCAGGGGGTCACCAAGGGGCCCACAAGGTAGGGGGCGCGCCCTCCACCCTTATGTCCGCCTCGTGGCTCTTCTGACTTGCACTCCAAGTCTCATGGGTGTCTTCTAGTCCAACAAAAATCATTGCGAAGGTTTTATTCCGTTTGGACTCCGTTTGGTATTCATTTTCTACGAAACTCAAAAACAAGGAAAAACCAGAAACTGGCACTGGGCTCTAGGTTAATAGGTTATTCCCAAAAATAATATAAAATAGCATATTAATGCATATAAAGCATCCAAAACAGATAATATAATAGCATGGAACAATAAAAAATTGTAGATACGTTGGAGACGTATCACTTCACAGAAGAATTCTGTCCTTGATGCACCGCTAGGTGACAAACCTGTTGCAGGAGAAGATGCAGACGTTATGAATGTTTTGCAAGCTCAATATCATGACTACTTTATAGTTTAGTGTGCCATACTTTACGACTTAGAACCGGGACTTTAAAAACGTTTTTGAATGCCACGGAACATATGAGATGTTCCAAGAGCTGAAAATTGGTATTTCAGACTCATGCCTGTGTCGAGAAGTATGAGACCTCTGACAAGTACTTTGCCTACAAGATGGAGGAGAATAGGTCAACCAGTGAGCATGTGCTCAGAATGTCTAGGTACTACAATGGCTTGAATCAAGTGGGAGTTAATCTTCCAGATAAGATAGTGATTGACAAAGTTCTCTAGCAGTATCACCAAGCTACTAGAACTTTGTGTTGAACTATAATATGCAAAGGATGACGAAAATGATTCCCGAGCTCTTCATGATGCTGAAATCGGCGATGGTAAAAATCAAGAAAGAGCATCAAGTGTTGATGCTTAACAAGACCACTAGTTTCAAGAAAAAGGGCAAGGAAAAGAGAGGGAACTTCAAGAAGAATGGCAAGCAAGTTGCCGCTCCCATGAAGAAGCCCACAACTGGACCCAAGCCTGAACTGAGTGCCTCTACTGCAAAGGAAATGGTCACTGGAATCAGAACTGCCCCAAATACTTTGTGGATAAGAAGGTTGGCAAAGTGAACAAAAGTATATTCAATATACATGTTATTGATGTGTACCTTACTAGTATTGATAGTAGCCCCTAGGCATTTGGTACTTGTTCAGTTGCTAAGATTAGTAACTCAAAACAAGAGTTGCAGAATAAACATAGACTAGTTAAGGGTGAGGTGACGATGTGTGTTGGAAGTGATTCCAAGGTTGATACGATCTCGATCGCACACTCCCTCTACTTTCGGGATTAGTGTTGAACCTAAATAAATGTTATTTGGTGTTTGCATTGAGCATGAATATGATTTGATCATGTTTATTGCAATACGGTTATTCATTTAAGTCAGAGAATAATTGTTGTTCTATTTACATGAATAAAACCTTCTATGGTCATACACCCAATGTGAATGGTTTATTGAATCTCGACCGTAGTGATACTCGTATTCATAATATTGATGCCAAAAGATGCAAAGTTGATAATGATAGTGCAGCATACTTGTGGCGCTGCCGTTTAGGTCATATTGGTGTAAAGCGCATGAAGAAACTCCACGTGGATGGACTTTTGGAATCACTTGATTATGAATTATTTGATACTTGCGAACCATGCCTCATTGACAAGATGACTAAAACTCCGTTCTTCGGAACAATGGAGCAAGCTAATGACTTATTGGAAATAATACATACCGATGTATGCGGTCTGATGAGTGTCGAAGCACGCGGCTGGTATCATTATTTTCTCACATTCACAGATGATTTGAGTAGGTATGGGTATATCTACTTGATGAAACACAAGTCTGAAATGTTTGAAAAGTTCAAAGAATTTCAGAGTGAAGTGGAGAATCATCGTAACAAGAAAATAAAAATTTTCTATGATCTGATCATAGAGGTGAATATATGAGTTATGAGTTTGGCTTTCATTTAAAACAATATGGAATAGTTTCACAACTCATGCCACCTGGAACACCACAGTGTAATGATGTGTTCGAACATCATAATCGTACTTTATTAGAAATTGTGCATTATATGATGTCTCTTTCCGATTGCCACTATGATTTTGGGGTTATGCATTAGAGACAGCTGCATTCACGTTAAAAAGGGCACCGTATAAATCCGTTGAGACGACGCCATATGAACTATGGTTTGGCAAGAAACCTAAGCTATCATTTCTTAAAGTTTAGGGATGTGATGCTTATGCCAAATGGCTTCAGCCTAATAAGCTCGAACCTAAATCGGAGATGTGCATCTTCATAGGATACCTTAAGGAAACAATTGGGTACACCTTCTACCACAGATCCGAAGGCAAGATCTTTGTTGCTAAGAATGGGTCCTTTCTAGAGAAGGACTTTCTCTCGAAAGAAGTGAGTGGGAGGGAAGTAGAACTTGATGAGGTAATTGTACCTTCTCTTGAATTGGAAAGTAGCTCATCACAGAAAAGCATTCCCGTGATGCCTACACCAACTAGAGAGGAAGCTAATGATAATGATCATGAAACTTCGGATCAAGTTGCTACTAAACCTCGTAGGTCAACCAGAGCACGGTCCGCACCAGAGTGGTACGATAATCCTGTCCTGGAAGTCATGTTACTAGACCAAGGTGAACCTACAAACTATGAAGAAGCTATGATGAGCCTAGATTCCGACAGATGCTTTGAGGCCATGAAATCTGAGATAGGATCCATGTATGAGAACAAAGTGTGGACTTTGGTGGACTTGCCCGACGATCGGCAAGCCATAGAGAATAAATGGATCTTCAAGAAGAAGACTGACGCTGGTGGTAATGTTATTGTCTACAAAGCTCGACTTGTCACAAAAGTGTTTTCAACAAGTTCAAGGGGTTAACTATAGTGAGACTTTCTCACCTGTAGCGATGCTTAAGTCCGTCCGAATCATGTTAGCAATTGCCACATTTTATAATTATGAAATATGGCAAATGGATGTCAAAAACTGCATTCCTTAATGGATATTAAAGAAGAGTTGTATATGATGCAACCAGAAGTTTTTGTCAATCCTAAAGGTGCTAACAAAGTGTGCAAGATCCAGCGATCCATCTATGGACTGGTGCAAGCATCTTAGAGTTGGAATATATGCTTGAGGTGATCAAAGCATATTGTTTTTATACAGACTAATGGTGAAGCCTATATTTACAAGAAAGTGAGTGGGAGCTCAGTAGCACTTCTGATATTATATGTAGATGACATATTGTTGATTGGAAATGATATAGAATTTCTGGATAGCATAAAAGGATACTTGAATAAGAATTTTTCAATAAAAAACTTTGTGAAGATGCTTACATATTAGGCATCAAAATTTATAGAGATAGATCAAAACGCTTGATAAGATTTTCAATGAGTACATGCCTTTACAAAATTTTGAAGGAGTTCAAAATGGATTAGTCAAAGAAGGAGTTCTAGCCTATATTGCAAGGTGTGAAGTTGAGTAGGACTCAAGCACGACCACGTCAGAAGATAGAAAGAGAATGAAAGTCATTCCATATGCCTCAGGCATAGGTTCTATAAAGTATGCCATGCTGTGTACCAGACCTATTGTGTACCTTGCCATGAGTTTGTCAAAGGGGGTACAATAGTGATCCATGAGTAGATCACTGGACAGCGGTCAAAATTATCCTTAGTTATGTAAGAGGACCAAGGAAATATTTATCGGTTATGGCGGTGATAAAGAGTTATGTTGATGCAAGCTTTGACACTGATCTAAATAGACTCTAAGTCTCAATCTGGATATATTGAACGTGGGAGCAATTAGCTAGAGCATCTCCATGCAGAGCATTGTAGACATAGAAATTTGCAAAATACATATGGATCTGAATGTGGCGGACTCGTTAACTAAACCGCTCTCACAAGCAAAACATGATCACACCTTAGTGCTCTTTCGAGTGTTAATCACATGGCGATGTGAACTAGATTATTGAATCTAGTAAACTCTTCGGGTGTTAGTCACATGGCGATGTGAACTATGGGTCTTAATCACATGATGATGTGAACTAGATTATTGACTCTAGTGCAAGTGGGATACTGAAGGAAATATGCCCTAGAGGCAATAGTAAAGTTTTTATTTTATATTTCCTTATTCACGATAACGTTTTATTATTCATGCTAGAATTGTATTGATCGGAAACTTAAATACATGTGTGAATACATAAACAAATATCGTGTCCCTAGTAAGCCTCTACTAGACTAGCTCGTTGATCAAAGATGGCTAAGGTTTCCTAACCATAGACATGTGTTGTCATTTGATGACGGGATCACATCACATAATTAGGAGAATGATGTGATGGACAAGACCCATCCGTTAGCTTAACATATTGACCGTTCAGTTTATTGCTATTACTTTCTTCATGTCAAATACATATTCCTTCGACTATGGGACTATGCAACTCCCAGATACCGGAGGAATGCCTTTGTGTGCTATCAAACGTCACAACATAACTGGGTGATCATAAATATCCTCTACAGGTATCTCTGAAGGTGTCTGTTGAGTTGGCATAGATCGAGATTAGGATTTGTCACTCCGAGTATCGGAGAGGTATCTCTGGGCCCTCTCGGTAATATAGATCATAAGCTTGCAAGCAAATGACTAAGGAGTTAGTCACGGGGTGATTTATTATGGAACGAGTAAAGATACTTGCCGGTAACGAGATTGAACAAGGTATAGAGATACCGACGATCGAATCTCAGGCAAGTAACATATCGATGACAAAGGGGATTATGTATGTTGTCATAACGGTTCGACCGATAAATATCTTTGTAGAATATGTAGGAGCCAATATGGGCATCCAGGTTCCACTATTGGTTATTGACCGAAGAGGTGTCTCGGTCATGTCTACATAGTTCTCGAACCCGTAGGGTCCGCACGCTTAACGTTCGTTGACGATATGGTGTTATATGAGTTATATGATTTGGCAACCTAATGTTGTTCGGAGTCCCGAATGAGATCATGGACATGATGAGGAGTTCTGGAATGGTCCGAAGGTAAAAATTGATATATAGGACGATGGTATTTGGACACCAGAAGTGTTTCGGTTGGTACTTATCGGGTCACCGGAAGGGGTTCCGAGCAGCCCCTGTAGGTTATTGGGCCTTATGGGCAAAAAGGGGAAGAGCACACCATCCCACAAGGGCTGGTGTGCCCCTCTACCCCCTGCCCACGCAACAAAGGAGGGAAGGAAGGAAAGGGGTGGCGCCCTAAGGCAGCCATCTCCCTTTCCTTTCCCCCTCATGTCCAAATATGGAAAGGGGGGCACAAGGCAAGGCAGCAGCCCTAGGCCTGCCGCCGAGTCTCTTGGGGTGCCCTAGGGGATGCCTCCTCCCCTCCCACCTATATATACATGGGGAGGGGGCGCCACACAAGTACACAACATTGTCTCAGCCATGTGCGGCGCCCCGTCCACCGTTTACTCCCTCGGTCATATTTTCGTAGTTCTTAGGTGAAGCCCTGCGGAGATCACATCACCATCACCGTCACCACGCCGTCGTGCTGTTGGAACTCATCTACTACCTTGTTGTCTTGCTAAATCAAGAAGGCGTAGGACATCCCCTAGCTGAACGTGTGCAGAACGCGGAGGTGTCGTGCGTTTGGTACTAGATCGGTTGGAGCGCGAAGAAGGATCGACTACATCAACCGCATTGTTAAACGCTTCCACTTACGGTCTATGAGGGTACGTAGACATACTCTTCCCCTCGTTGCTATGCATCTCCATGGATAGATCATTGCGTGTGCGTAGAAATTTTTTGTTATCCATGCAACGATTCCCAACAATAGCTAGCTATCACTATCCTATTACATCAATTATAAGGATCATTAATGTATTTCTTCGTTGGATCCGCAAGAGAAACCGGTCTGTCAGCATCGTGCCTCTGCAGACTAAGGCGAGATTTTATCTCCTCCGAGGTGGTAGGTGCGCCGCCGTTCAAAACATTGGCATGATCGTTGACATCCTTGTTGAGGATGGTAGCAAACTTGAGCTGGATGCGTTTGAACTCATCTCTACTATCTCCTGGGCTAATTTCCTCCATTTTCATCCCCCATGCGATGACATTAGAGTCCTTTTTAAGGCGTTCTCTTTCCCGTATGTACTCCTCCATGTGGTGGACGACGTAGTAGCCGTCTGAATCAATGTTTTCCGGTTGCTGCATGCAACAAAAGTCAGTTTTGTGGCCGAAGTATACTGCTTTAAATTTGTCAAACATGTGATATACATCTCTGAGCATTCCTTCTCGGCTAGTATAATCAACGAGTGCGTCATCGAGAACCTTCTTGATGCCTCTATGGTCCTTCTTCACCTTCGTCGTTGAATCCAAGGAATAAGTTTCGGCGAACTTCAGGGTAATAACGATGAGGACACAATGTTCTCTACATAAAAAGTAGAGAAAAACCAATTATCCTCGAGTATATAATGTTTTGACGTGGAAGCGGAACAAGATTGTACGAAATAGTATTATGCACCGAGTACTGAATGACTTACTTCGGATGGTAGGGCACTAGAAGGCAATCTTTTTCCATGTTGTCAAGCATGAGGTTTGTCAGGTAGTTCCTCCTAGCTTGATGGCGACCAGGGAGATTGATGTTGGTCTCATGCATGAGGTAGGGGTCCCCTACCACGACTACCTTGTTGAGCTCACATTTGGCAATGTATGCACTATTGATTGCCCATAGGCGTATTAAGGAAGGACCAAGCTTGTCTAGGTGGAATAGGTTGAAGATGTCTTCGAATGGCACATAGAACCTGTCCGCGGGAAATTGTCGCACGAACCAATATTAGGTGGCACCATCACTGTGAAAATGGGGCGATCTCCACTTGCATGAGAAAAGGCGTACTTCTCCCTAGAGAGAATTATGTCATGCAGCACCCTAAATTCTGTCTGTAGAAGATCGGTGAGCTCCTTCGGAAGGATGGGTTCAGCCGGGGAATGGTAAGTCCGCCATGCAACACGATGAACTGCTTGTTTATTATTCTAAATCGGCTGGCTGGCGGTGGCAGTGCCCTTCTTACTACCATTTCCTGGTCACCTCCTTTTCTTGCATGGCATGTTAGGTTGGCTGGCTGCACCGCCCGGCAGTGCATTTGCTAGCATCTCATTGAGTGTGTTTGGACTCAGCAACGCTTCCCTGGATGGTGGCACTTGTGTGTCTGGTGGCGTGAAGTACTCGTTGGACAAACTCTTCTGGCAAGGAACAACAAGCTGATCATCTTGGACAGCAGGAGGCACAAAGAATGTTTGGACGGGTCAGCAGGCATAGGTCCATCAAGATTGCACACGACAGTTGAGTTCTGATATTCATGAACCAAGAATAGTCGATTGACAAGTAGTTCATCATTATTTAATTTGTCCTCAATGACATCCACATTGTTGTTATTTCAGATCGACTCTGGCCCAAAGGAGATGGTCCTCGACACGTCTTGCCATTGTTCATCTTCTGCGAGCTTGTTGGGATTTGGACGTTTCCTAGCCGAATTTGATTCTCTGGCCACATCATTGGCCAACATAAGCACTGACCAAGGGTAAGCTGGCTATCCGTACCTGGAGGTTGTATCAGAGGAGGAATATCATCCTGGCCATTTAAGACAATAGACAACTCAACTTTGAAGACCCCCACAGGCATCTGTACTCCTTGCATGATGGTATCTTTGGGGCGAATGATCGAGCCGATTGTAACTTTAATCAGCTCACCATTCACATGGGCTAAGAGACTGCACAGAGTGTCTTCCGTAAGAGCGTCAAGAGTAGCCATTGGCGATGGGTGATACGTCTCCAATGTATCTATAATTTTTGATTGTTCCATGCTATTATATTATCTGTTTTGGATGTTTAATGGGCTTTAATATGCTCTTTTATATTATTTTTGGGACTAACCTATTAACCGTAGGCCCAGCGCGAGTTTATGTTTTTTTGCCTATTTTAGAGTTTTGCAGAAAAGGAATACCAAACGGAATGAAACCTTCGCGATGATATTTCTTGGACCGAAAGCAATCCAGAAGACTTGGAGTCGAAGTCTGGAACTCCACGAGGAAGCTACGAGGCAGGAGGGCGCGCCCAGGGGGGTAGGCGCGCCCCCCACCCTCATGGGCCCCTCGTAGCTCCACCGACGTACTTCTTTCGCCTATATATACTCTTATACCCTAGAAACATCAGGGAGAGCCACGAAACCACTTTTCCACCGCCGCAACCTTCTGTACCCGTGAGATCCCATCTTGGGGCCTTTTCCATGATCTGCGGGAGGGAGAATCGATCATGGAGGGCTTCTACATCAACACCATTGCATCCCCGATGAAGCGTGAGTAGTTTACCACAGGCCTTCGGGTCCATAGTTATTATCTAGATGGCTTCTTCTCTCTCTTTGATTCTCAATACAAAGTTCTCCTCGATGTTCTCGGAGACCTATTCGATGTAATACTCTTTTGCGGTGTGTTTGCCGAGATCCGATGAATTGTGGATTTATGAAGAAGATTATCTATGAGTATTATTTGGTTCTTCTCTGAATTCTTATATGCATGATTTGATATCTTTGCAAGTCACTTTGAATTATCGGTTTAGTTTGGCCTACTAGATTGATCTTTCTTGAAATGGGAGAAGTGCTTAGCTTTGGGTTCAATCTTGCAGTGTCCTTTCCCGATGTGATGGGGCAGCAAGGCACATATTGTATTGTTGCCATCGAGGATAAAAAGGTGGGGTTTATATCATATTGCTTGAGTTTATCCCTGTACATCATGTCATCTTGCTTAATGCGTTACTCTGTTCTTATGAACTTAATACTCTAGATGCATGCTGGATAGCGGTCGATGTGTGGAGTAATAGCAGTAGATGCAGAATCGTTTCAGTCTACTTGACACGGACGTGATGCCTATATTCATGATCATTGCCTTAGATATCTTCCTATCAATTGCTCGGCAGTAATTTGTTCACCCACCGTAATACATGTTATCTTGAGAGAAGCCACTAGTGAAACCTATGGCCCCCGGGTCTCTTTCCTATTATATTGCGTCTCTTTTATTTACATCACATCTCGATTACTATTTTGCAATCTTAACTTTCCAATCTATACAGCGAAAATACCAAAAATATTTACTTTACTATCTCTATTAGATCTCACTTTTGCGAGTGACCATGAAGGGATTGACAACCCCTTTATCGCGTTGGTTGCAAGGTTATTGATTGTTTGTGCAGGTACTAGGTGACTTGTGTGTTGTCTCCTACTGGATTGATACCTTGGTTCTCAAAACTGAGGGAAATACTTACGCTACTTTGATGCATCACACTTTCCTCTTCAAGGGAAAACCAACACATGCTCAAGAGGTAGCAACGGGTTGCCAACGAAAGAGACAGAAGGGCTGCAATCCTTGGGCCATGCTTGGATGACAATGTTTCCTAGTTTGCCGTTTGTGATCCATTGCTTGACGCTCTCGATTATTGAAGGCAACATGGCTTGGTGATACGTCTCCAACGTATCTATAATTTATGAAGTATTCATGTCGTTATATTACAATCGTTGGATGTTTTACAATCATTTTATAGCAACTTTATATCATTTTTTGGGACTAACCTATTGACACAGTGCCCAGTGCCAGTTGCTGTTTTTTTGCTTGTCTTTTACATCGCAGAAAATCAATACCAAACAGAGTCCAAACGCAGCGGAACTTTTTGGAGTTTTTTTCTGGATCAGAAGACACTCGGTGGGCCAAAGAAGTACCAGAGGGGAGCTCCGAAGAGAGCCCCCAGGCGCGCCCAAGTGGGTTGTGCCCACCTCGGTGGCCTCCCGCACCGCCTCTTCGCCCTATAAATTCACAAATATTCCGTCACCGCAAGCCTCTGTAGCCATGAAAAACCAATCGGGAGCCCATTTCGATACCCTGCCGGAGGGGGAGATCATTACCGGAGGCCATCATCATCATCCCTATCGTCTCCATGATGAGGAGGGAGTAGGCCACCCTCGGGTATGAGGGTTTGTACCAGTAGCTATGTGTTTAATCTCTCTCTCTCTCTCTCTCTCTCTCTCTCTCTCTCGTGTTCTTGATGGCACGATCTCGATGTATCGGGGGCTTTGTTAATATAGTTGGATCATATGGCGTTTTTGTTGGGGAACGTAGGATGCAATTTCAAAAAAATTCCTACGATCATGCAAGATCTATCTAGGAGATGCATAACAACGAGAGGGGGATAGTGTGTCCATGTACCCTCGTAGACTGAAACCGGAAGCGTTAGGTTAACGTGGTTGATGTAGTCGAACGTCTTCACGATCCAACCGATCTAGTACCGAACGTACGGCACCTCCGAGTTTAGCACATGTTCAGCTCGATGATGTTTCTTGAAATCTTGATCCAGCAGAGGGTCGAGGGAGAGTTCCGTCAGCACAACGCGCGTGGCGACGGTGATGGTGATGTGATCCGCGCAGGGCTTCACCTAAGCACTACGACGCTATGATCGTAGGAGTAAACTGTGGAGGGGGGCACCACACACGGCTAATAGAACTCTTCGTGTGCCTTTGGGGTGCCCCCTGCCCACGTATATAAAGGATGGGGGAGAGAGGCGGCGGCCAGGAGGGGTGCCCCATGGTGGGAGTCCTACTTGGACTCCTAGTCCAAGTAGGATCCTCCCTTTTCCTTTCTCTATCGGAGGGAATAGGAACGAGAGGGAGAGGGAAAGGGAAGGGGGGCGCCGCCCCCTCCTCCTTGTCCTATTCGGACTCCCTAGGAGGGGGGCACGCAGCCACCCCCCACGGGCTTCCCTCTCTCTCCCTTAGGCCAATGTTGGCCCAACACTTCCCCGGGGGGTTCCGGTAACCCCTCGTTACTCTGGTAAAATACCCGAATCACTCGGAACCATTCCGATGTCCGAATACTACCTTCCAATATATGAATCCTTACCTCTCTACCATTTCGAAACTCCTTCTCATGTCCGTGATCTCATCCGGGACTCTGAACAAACTTCGGTCACCAAAACACACAACTCATAATACAAATCGTCATTGAATGTTAAGCGTGCAGACCCTACGGATTAGAGAACTATGTAGACATGACCGAGACACATCTCCGGTCGATAACCAATAGTGGAACCTAGATGCTCATATTGGCTCCTACATATTCTACGAAGATCTTTATCGGTCAAACAACATAACAACATACGTATTCCCTTTGTCATTGGTATGTTACTTGTCCGAGATTCGATCGTCGGTATCATCATACCTAGTTCAGTCTCGTTACTAGCAAGTCTCTTTACTCGTTCCGTAATGCATCATCCCGCAACTAACTCACTAGTCACATTGCTTGCAAGGCTTATAGTGATGTGCATTACCGAGAGGGCCCAGAGATACATGTCTGATACACGGAGTGAAAAATCCTAATCTTGATCTATGCCAACTCAACACACACCTTCGGAGACACCTGTAGAGCATCTTTATAATCACCCAGTAACGTTGTGACGTTTGATAGCACACAAAGTGTTCCTCTGGTATTCGGGAGTTGCATAATATCATAGTCAGAGGAATATGTATAAGTCACGAAGAAAGCAATAGCAATAAAACTAAACGATCATAATGCTAAGCTAACGGATGGGTCTTATCCATCACATCATTCTCTAATGATTTGATCCCGTTCATCAAATGAGAACAAGGTCTATGGTTAAGAAAATTAACCATCTTTGATTAACGAGCTAGTCAAGTAGAGGCATACTAGGGACACTTTGTATTTTCTATGTATTCACACATGTACTAAGTTTCCGGTTAATACAATTCTAGCATGAATAATAAACATTTATCATGATATAAGGAAATATAAATTGCCTCTAGGGCATATTTCCTTCAGTTTTCCCCTCTCTATCTTGTTGTGATGAATTGAGTTTTCCCTTTGAGATTTCGTTTTATCGGATTGAATACCTTTATGGATTTGTGAGCACTTGATATATGTATTGCATATGAATACCCTGGTAACAATGGGGTATTATTTTGATTCACTTGATATACGTTTTGGCACTCAACTCGCGATTTCCCGAGGTGACATTGGGGTCATCTATGCATAGGGGTTGATGCACATTCTTGTCTTTGTTTCTCCGGTATAAATATTGGGGTACTCTTTGAGGTTCTTTGTGTTGGATCGAGTATTATAGATCTGAATTCGCTTTGGTGTTATTTTAGTATGAACTCTTGATAGATAGATCGAAAAGAATAGCTACAAACAATTTCTTCTTATGTTCTCCGCTAGATAAGAACTTTGGAGTGATTCTTCGTTGCATGTTGAGGGATGGTTATGTGATCCAATTATATTAGCATTGTTGAAAGATTGTACTAGCGAAAGTACGTACCCTAGGCCTCATTTTCAAGCATTGCAATACCTTTTGTGCTCACTTTTGTTACTTGCTACGTTGCTGTTTTTTATTGTTACTATTACAAAAACCAATATCTAATATCATTACTACACTTTTATTACCATCTCTTCGTGGAACTAGTGCACCTATACAAATTACCATTGTATTTGGTGTGTTGGTGACACAAGATACTCTTTGTTATTTGGTTGCAGGGTTGTTTGAGAGAGACTATCTTCATCCTACGCCTCCCACGGATTGATAAACCTTAGGCCATCCACTTGAGGGAAAATTGCTACTGTCCTGCAAAACTTTGCGCTTGGAGGTCCAACACGTGCCTACAATAATAAAGTTGCGTAGTAGACATCAAGCTCTTTTCAGGCGTCGTTGCCGAGGAGGTGAGTGCTTGAAGGTATATCTTTAGATCTCGAATCTTTTAGTTTCTTGTTTTATCACTAGTTTTGTTTATAAAAATAAAATTACAAAAAAAATGGATTTGAGGTGGTCTCATGTTGTTCATCTTTATAATGTCTTTCTTAAAAATGAAGGAAAGGAAAACTGTGCTCAATTGATCGAAGAAGAATTCAATAAAATGTTTGGCATGAATGATGAGCATGATTTCAATTGTTAGTATGAATTCTTTGAATATCCAAAATACTAATGATGATTGCACTAGTTATATTAAAAATGTTTCTTATAAGCATGTCAATTTTTGTGGAGTGCATAAAGTTTGTGAAGACGTGCCTTATAGGGAAAATAGATTTTGTAAGAAACATAAACATGATAGAACCAATTTTTTTGCTCAAAGTGATAGATGAATTTGCAAGAAAATTATGTTCTATTTGTCCTATTACTTGTGAACTTCGCAATAAAGTTGGTCACCTTAATTTCCAATGCATGCTTTTTCATGATCGAATCGTGTCCAAATATTGCAATAATTTGATCACTCTAAAACTTTATATTGAACTTTGTTTAGTTTTGGGGAGTGAAGAATTGACATATAAAAATAGTTGGTTTGAAGTATTTGTTCTCATGGACGACGTTGAAACTAATCTAAAAAATATCTATATGTTTTGCATGGTAAATTGCAATGAGAATGCTTATATTGCCAACTATAGAAAGATGGGAAAACCAATAGAATATAAAAGGAATACTAATGAAAGGGTAAAAAATTCCACTTTCCCTCCTATTATCTCTCATGATGAAATTAGGTGACGAGGAGGAGCTCCCTATTCAACCAATCTCATCAATGAGAAGCTTGAAAAAATTAATTAAACCCACACATGATGTGGTGAAGAAGAATAAAAGAAGAAAGAATAGAGATAAAAAGGAATATCTCCCAAATAATGTTGCTCCTATTATTGTTGTGCCTCATGAAAATGAATCAAAAATAATTGTGGAAGATGATGCACTTGATGATGATATTGCTTCTATGTCTTATAGCACAATGTCCGAGAGCACTATTGATGATGATTTTGTTATGCCCATTGCTTGTTGTGATGATTATGATTGGGAGGATAATCATACTTATTATAATCTTGGAAATTTGTTTGGCACCAACTTGGGAAATTATGATGATAGCAATTGTTATATCGTTGGTGCTATTCATACTATTAATGATGAGAGTGATTGTGCTTATGATATGCCAAGCCACAAGCTTGGGGATGCTACGTTTGATGAGAATGATATGTTCGAGAATTTATTTGCTGCAATTAATGTTTGTCCCAAGCTTGGGGGTCCTATGTTTAATGAAGATGATATTTTTAGTCCCCCTACTTTGAATTATCAAATTTGCTATGATGATTGCATGCCTCCTATCTATGATGAGAACAAAGTTGCTACTTATGATGATTATTGTGATGATACTTATGTTATAAAAAGTAGTGATGATTATATTTATATAACTAGTCATAGTTATGATTACCCTTTTCCTGAACATTACTCTTTTAATGTGGAAACATTTTATAGTATTCGAGTTTCATATGATACTCCCACCAATGTGAATGAGAAGAAATTTTCCTATGTGGAGAGTAATAAAATCTCTATGCTTGTGGATCATGAAAAGAATGCTTTCTGTGATGGTTATATTGATGAATCTATTCATGATTCTACTGAAAATTATTATGAGAAAGGAACTTATGATTCATGATGCTCTCTTTTGTGTTTCAATTCTTATCTTTTATGCGAGCATCATTGAAATCATCATGCCTAGCTAAAAGGCATTAAAGAAAAGCGCTTGTTGGGAGACAACCCAACACTTTTACCTACTATTTTTGTGTGTTCACATGATTAGGCTATTGTAGTATTCATGTTTTATAGCTTTTGTTTCAATAAAGTGCCAAGTAAAGCCTTTGGGATAGTGTGGATGATAGTTGACTTGATTCTGTGCAAAAACAGAAACTTTTGCGCTCAGTCTAGGAATTTTGAAAATTCACTGGAATATGATTTTGATCTAAATTTTTTACATAATATTTATATACAAATTACCAATGTTTTCCTAATTGTTCAAAAGTTTTCGAGTATCAGAAGTATGGTTTGAGTACAAATTACTACAGACTGTTCTGTTTCTGACAGATTCTGTTCTCAATACATAGTTTGTTTGTTTTCTAGTTTCTATGGCTTATATTGCTCAATATAAATTGCGGAAATGATAGAGTACAGTAGGAAATATGTGGTCACAATTATGAATCTTTTATTTTACAGTACCCAAGTGAATGGTTTGCTCTTTATGAGACTAACCTATCTCACGAAGTTCTGTTAAGTTTTGTGTGATTGAAGTTTTGAAGTTTTGGGTGATATATCGATATGAAGAGAATAAGGAGTGAAAAGACCCTAAGATTGGGGATGCCCAAGGCACCCCAAGGTTATATTCAAGGAAGATCCAAGCAACTAAGCTTGGGGATTCCCAGGAAGGCATCCCCTCTTTCGTCTGCAACAATATCGGTAACCTTACTTGAGGCTATATTTTTATTCGTCACATGATATGAGTTTTGCTTGGAGCATCATTTTATTTTGTTATGATTTTCTTTCTGTTACTTAGAACAATGTTTTGTATCTTTTATTTCAATAAAGTGGGAAGTATAGCCTTTACCATGCTTATTTTGCAAGTATATGAGTTGCTGTTTCAAAATAGAAAGTTTGTCGCTGTTGCAAAAATTCCTGAGAAAAGTAAGAATGTGATAAAATGTTGAAACTTTTTGAAAAATAAGCTATGATAAATTTTCTACAATTTGGTAAATTTTCACAATTTTTGGAGTTAAATAAGTATTAATACTCTTGCATCCTTTACAAACTATCCTGTTTAGATAGATTGCATTTATGTTTGCTTGTTTAATGATTCTATTTGAGGATAGGAGTATTAAAATGCAGAGGCATTTAGTATGCAATGTTGAATAATAATTTTAGTGATTTTCTACAGTAGAGAATGACAAGGTTTTTTGCATTTATTTATACTAACTTATCTCACGAGTTCTTGTTGAGTTTTGTGTGGATGAAGTTTTTGAGATTTAGGGAAACCGTGATATAAAAGGAATTAAGGAGACACAAAAGTTCAAGCTTGGGGATGCCCAAGGCGTCGCAAGATAATATTTCAATAAGTCTCAAGCAAGCATCTAAGCTTGCGGATGCCCCGGTAGGCATCCCACCTTTCTTCATCAACAATTATCGGTTAGTATCGGTTGAGCCTAAGCTTTTGCTTCTTCACTTGAGTTGTGCTATTCTTGGAATGTCATTTTATTTTGTTTTTCTTGATTTTTTAATAAAATACTGAAATCTGAAGGTTTTTTAATAAGAGAGAGTCCACAATTAACTACCTACTTACTTAACTACTCGCTTGATCTTCACTTATTTCTTTTTGGAGCAGTTTGTCATTTACTCTCGTGCTTCACTTATATCCTATGAGTAAATTGTTGAATAAATTGAGTGTAATGAAGTTGAAATCATATGTTCATATCATGCCTAGTAGTAGCTTCACATTGGGTTTAGAAAGTGAAATCTTTTTAAGCTTGACAAACACAATATTGGTCATACAAGCAATTCATGAATGATTACTATAAGGAAGATAACTTTCACATGCAAATATATTATCTTGGAAATATTCTATGATTGTGAATACCCATTAATTATCTTCAAACTTGAGCAAATTAGTTGAAGTTGGACAAGAAGACAATGTAATGAGTTATGTTTGGGTATATTTGCATAGAAGTTATATTTTTATGGATCCTCCAACATGTGATGTTTGCCTAGGATCTTTTGCTAGCCAAAAATTCGTACTAAGTAGAGATACTACTTGTGCATCCAAAAACCCTTAAACCCAGTTTCTTGCCATGAGTGTCCACCATACCTGCCTATGGATTGAATAAGATCCTTCAAGTAAGTTTTCATCCGTGCATAAAGCAATAAAAATTGCTCCTAAATATGTTTGATCTTTTATTGTAAGGGAAAATTAAGCGTTGTACGAACATGTGATGGCAAAGTAATAAAAGCAATGGACTGCATAATAAAGGTTGCTATCATAAGGGACAATATAGCGTGACGTTCCTTTGCATTAAGAGCTTGGGCGTCCAAATAAAAAAGCGCACGACAACCTCTGCTTCCCTCTGCGAAGGGCGTATCTTTTACTTTTAAGTATTTACTTTTATGCAAAGAGTCAATAGTATGCATTCTCATTTCAATCTCAATTATTCTCTAGCTGGGAAGCATCATGTGGTGGGGAAATATCTAGGCACATATGACCAGTCAAATATATTTGATCATGATTTATTATTGTTGACAATTATCTCTATGATAAATGAGTTGGGAGGCAACATATTAAGCCCCTATCTTTCTTTGTGTTTGATGGATGCCATTTTTTCTAAGAATATGCTTTGAGTACTAGCAATCATGGAAGACTATATGATGATTGAGTATGTGGAGCTCTTACTTAGAATCTGTTGAATAAGTTGAATTGCAATGGTTTGGTGACTAATATAGGTTGTTGAGTTTCAAGAGAATTCATTGTTTGAACCTTAACATGTGAATTTGTTGCTACTTTAACATCAGAAGTTTTATAAGAAAGAATTGTTGTTATGATGCTAGGAAAAGTGATCGAAATTATCATTGATCAAACTTATGCACTTTGCTAGCATTCACACTTCATAAATTATTTCTTTTATCATTTACCTACTCGAGGACGAGTAGGAATTAAGCTTGGGGATGCTGATATGTCTCCAACGTATCTATAATTTAAGAAGTATTCATGCCGTTATATTATCATTCTTGGATGTTTTACAATCATTTTATAGAAACTTTATATCATTTTTTGGGACTAACCTATTGACACAGTGCCCAGTGCTAGTTGTTGTTTTTTTGCTTGTTTTTTACATCACAGAAAATCAATACCAAACAGAGTCCAAATAAAGCGAAACTTTTTGGAGATTTTTTTCTGGACCAGAAGACACCAGGTGGGCCAAAGAAGTACCAGAGGAGAGATATGAGGAGAGGACAACCCACCAGGGCGCACCTGGGGGCCCAGGCGCGCCCAGGTGGGTTGTGCCCACCTCGGTGGCCTCCCGCACCGCCTCTTCACCTTATAAATTCCCAAATATTCAAAAAAAAACCTAGGGGTAACCCTAGATTGGAAGTTCCGTCGCCGCAAGCCTTTGTAGCCATGAAAAACCAATCGGGAGCCCATTTCGGCACCCTGCCGGAGGGGGAGATCATCACCAGAGGCCATCTTCATCATCCCTATGGTCTCCATGATGAGGAGGGAGTAGTTGTTGGGGAACGTAGCATGAAATTTCAAAAGAATTCCTACGATCACGCAAGATCTATCTAGGAGATGCATAGCAACGAGAGGGGGAAAGTGTTGGGGAATGTAGTATTTCAAAAAAAATCCTACGATCACGCAAGTTCTATCTATGAGATGCATAGCAACGAGAGGGGAGAGTGTGTCCACGTTCCCTCGTAGACCGAAAGCGGAAGCGTTAGGTTAATACGGTTGATGTAGTCGAACATCTTCACGATTCAACCGATCCAAGTATCGAACGTACGGCACCTCCGCGTTCAACACACGTTCAGCTCGATGACGTCCCTCGAACTCTTGATCCAGTAGAGCGTCGAGGAAGTAGATGAGTTCCGTCAACACGACGGCATGTCAACGGTGATGATCAAGTTATCCGTGCAGGTCTTCGCCTAAGCACTGCGAGAATATGATCGGAGGCGTAAACCGTGGAGGGGGGGCACCACACACGGCTATGAAACAATGTTGTGTGTTCTAGCGGTGCCCCCCTCCCCCACATATATATAAGTGGGAGGGGTAGGGAGCAGCAGGAGGCGCGCCCAAAGTAGGAGGAATCCTACTTGGGGCCTAATCCTATTCGGCCTCCCCCTTTTCCATGTTTTTCGGTGGGAGAAGGAAAGAGGAGGGGGGAGAGAAGGAAAGGGGAGGCCGAATTTCCCCTTCCTTCCTCTCCTCTCCCTTTCCTTTCTCCCCCCTATTCAGCCATGTATGGGCCGCACCAGCCCACTAGGGGCTGGTCTGACCCAGCCTAGGCCCAATAAGGCCCATATCTTGGCTGGGGGTGCCCGGAACCCCTTATTGGTGAACCGATACGTACCCGGTACCCCCAAAACACTTCCGCTGTCCAAATACTATCGTCCTATATATGAATCTTTACCTCTCGACCATTTCGATACTCCTCGTCATGTCCGTGATCTCATCCGTGACTCCGAACAAACTTCGGTCATCAAATCACATAACTCATAATACAAATCGTATCAAACATTAAGCGTGCGAACCCTACGGGTTCGAGAACTATGTAGACATGCCCGAGACACATCTCCGGTCAATAACCAATAGCGGAACCTGGATGCTCATATTGGTTGCTACATATTCTACACAGATCTTTATCGGTCAAACCGCATAACAACATACGTTGTCCCTTTGTCATCGGTATGTTACTTGCCCGAGATTCGATCGTCGGTATCCTCATACCTAGCTAGTTCAATCTTGTTACCGGCAAGTCTCTTTACTCGTTCCGTAATGCATCATCCCGCAACTAATTCATTAATCACATTTCTTGCAAGGCTTATAATGATGTGCATTACTAAGAGGGCCCAGTGATACCTCTCCGATACACGGAGTGACAAATCCTGATCTTGATCTATGCCAACTCAACAAACACCATCGAAGACACCTGTAGAGCATCTTTATAATCACCCAGTTACATTGTGACGTTTGATAGCACACAAGGTGTTCCTCCGGTATTCAGGAGTTGCATAATCTCATAGTCAGAGGAACATGTATAAGTCATGAAGAAAGCAATAACAATAAAACTAAACGATCATTATGCTAAGCTAACGGATGGGTCTTGTCCATCACATAATTCTCTAATGATGTGATCCGGTTCATCAAATGACAACAATGTCTATGGTTAGGAAACTTAATCATCTTTGATTAACGAGCTAGTCAAGTAGAGGCATACTAGGGACACTCTGTTTTTCTATGTATTCACACACGTACTAAGTTTCCGGTTAGTGCAATTCTAGCATGAATAATAAACATTTATCATGATACAAGGAAATATAAATAACAACTTTATTATTGCCTCTAGGGCATATTTCCTTCAGAGTGTGTGTCCACGTACCCTCGTAGTCCGAAAGCGGAAGCGTTAGTTTAACGCGGTTGATGTTGTCGAACGTCTTTGCGATCCAACCGATCAAGTACCAAACGTCTGGCACCTCCGAGTTCAGCACACGTCCATCCCGATGACGTCCCTCGAACTCTTGATCCGGCAAAGTGTCGAGGGATATTTTTGTTAGGACGATGGTGTCGTGACGGTGATGGTGATGTGATCCGCGTAGGGCTTCGCCTAAGCACTACGACAATATGACCGGAGGAGTAAACGATTGAGGGGGGCACCGCACACGGCTAAGAAAAAATTGATGTGCTATGGGGTGCCCCGCTGCCCCCGTATATAAAGGAGGAGAGGGAGGAGGCCGGCCCTAGGGGGCGCGCCAAGTGGGGGGAGACCCACTAGGAATCCTAGTCCTAGTCGCCCCCTTCCTTCTTTCAGAGGGGGAAGGGGAAAGGAGAGGGAGAGGAAGAAGGAAAGGGGGGCCACGCCCCGTCCCCTTATCCAATTCAGATTGCCCAGGGGGGGCACCCCTTGTAGGCTGCCCTCTCTCTCCCCTATGGCCCATGTTGGCCCATTACTTTCCCCGGGGGGTTCCGGTAACCCCTCGGTCTCTGAAAATAAATATCTGAAACGCTCCGAAACCATTCCAGTATCCGAATACTATTGTCCAATATATCAATCTTTACCTCTCAACCATTTCGAGACTCCTCGTGATGTCTATGATCTCATCTGGGACTCCGAACAATCTTCGATCACCAAAACACATAACTCATAATACAAATCATCGTCAAACGTTAAGCGTGCGGACCCTATGGGTTCGAGAACTATGTAGACATGACCGATACACATCTCCGATCAATAACGAACAACGGAACCTGGATTCTCATATTGGTTCCTACATATTCTACGAAGATCTTTATCGGTCAAACCGCATAACAACATACTTGTTACCTTTGTCAATAACCATATGTCATTCCCTTTGTCATCGGTATGTTACTTGCCCAAGATTCGATCGTCGGTATCCTCATACCTAGTTCAATCTCGTTACCGGCAAGTCTCTTTACTTGTTCCATAATGCATCATCCCACAACTAACTCATTAGTCACATTGCTTGCAAGGCTTATCGTGAGGTGCATTACCGAGAGGGTCCAGAGATACCTCTCCGATACTCGGAGTGATAAATCCTAATCTCGATCTAGGCCAACTCAACAAACACCTTCGGAGACACCTATAGAGCATCTTTATAATCACCCAGTTATGTTGTGACGTTTGATAGCACACAAGGTGTTCCTCCGGTATTCAGGAGTTGCATAATCTCATAGTCAAAGTAATATGTATAAGTCATGAAGAAAGCAATAGTAATAAAACTTAACGATCATTATGCTAAGCTAACGGATGGGTCTTGTCCATCACATCATTCTCCTAATGATGTGATCCCATTCATCAAATGACAACACATGTCTATGGTCAGGAAACTTAACCATCTTTGATTAACGAGCTAGTCAAGTAGAGGCATACTAGGGACACTTTGTTTTCTCTATGTATTCACACATGTATCAAGTTTCCGGTTAGTACAATTCTAGCATGAATAATAAACATTTATCATGATATAAGGAAATATAAAAAACTACTTTATTATTGCCTGTAGGGCATATTTCCTTCAGTAGTCCACCGTCGGGGCTGAGGGTTTGTACTAGTAGCTATGTGTTTAATCTCTCTCTCTCCCCCCCCCCTCTCTCTCGTGTTCTTGATGGCACAAAATTGATATATCAGGGGCTTTGGAAATATAGTTGGATCATATGGTGTTTTCTCCTCTCTATCTTGTTGTGATGAATTGAGTTTTCCCTTTGAGATTTCATTTTATCGGATTGAATACCTTTATGGATTTTAGAGCAGTTGATATATGTCTTGCATATGAATACCCGTGGTGACAATGGGGTATTATTTTGATTCACTTGATATATGTTTTGGCACTCAACTCACGGATTCCCGAGGTGACATTGGGGTAATCTATGCATAAGGGTTGATGCATGTTCTCATCTTTGTTTCTCCGGTAGAAATCTTGGGGCACTCTTTGAGGTTCTTTGTGTAGGATCGAGTATTATAAATATGAATTTGCTTTGGTGTTATTTTAGTACGAACTCTTGATATATCAATCGAAAAGAATAGCTACAAACAATTTCTTCTTATGTTCTCCGCTAGATAAGAACTTTGGAGTGATTCTTCATTGCACGTTGAGGGATGCTTATGTGATCCAATTATACTAGCATTGCTGAGAGATTGCACTAGCGAAAGTACAGACCCTAGGCCTCGTTTTCAAGCATTGCAATACCTTTTGTGATCACTTTTGTTACTTGCTACCTTTCTGTTTTTTATTGTTACTATTACAAAAACCAATATCTACTATCATTACTACACTTTTATTACCATCTCTTCGCTGAACTAGTGCACCTATACAAATTACCATTGTATTTGGTGTGTTGGGGAGACAAGAGACTCTTTGTTATTTGGTTGTAGGGTTGTTTGAGAGAGACTATCTTCATCCTACGCCTCCCAAGGATTGATAAACCTTAGGTCATCCACTTGAGGGAAAATTGCTACTGTGCTACAAAACTCTGCGCTTGGAGGCCCAACACGTGTCTACAAGAATAAAGTTGCATAGTAGAAATCACTTGGGCATGGGCTTGGCTTTGCGTATTGATGTCTTCTTCAATGTCAGCAGTTGTTGCGGCTGTGGCTGCAATTATTTTCTGTTTGATGGTCTGCTTGTTGGCTCTCCTTCTCTGCCGTTGCTGCTTGATACGTCTCCGTCGTATCTACTTTTCCAAACACTCTTGCTCTTATTTTGGACTCTAATTTGCATGATTTGAATTAAACTGACCCGGACTGACGATGTTTTCAGCAGAATTTCCATGGTGTTGTTTTTGTGCAGAAATCAAAGTTCTCGGGTTGACCTGAAAATTTATGGAGAATTTTTATGGAAAATATAGAAAATACTGGTGGAAAGATATACCCGAGGGGGTCCACCCAGGATCCACAAGCTCAGGGGGCGCCCACCCCCCTAGGGCGCGCCCTACGACCTTGTGGGCCCCCTGGACCTAACTCGAACTTCATATATTCCTATTCGTAAGGGAAAAAATCGGAGGGAAGGATTCATCGCGTTTACAATACGGAGCCGCCAACACCTCCTGTTCTTCATTGGGAGGGGCTGATACGTCTCCATCATATCTACTTTTCCTAATGCTTTTGCTCTTGTTTCAGACTCTAATTTGCATGATTTGAATGAAACCAACCCGGACTGACGCTGTTTTCAACAGAACTAGCATGGTGTTGTTTTTGTGCAGAAATAAAGTTCTCGGAACTGGACGAAACATTTGGAGAATTATTTTGGAATAAATAATAAAACTGGAACCAAGACCCACTGGAGGGGGGCAGCTGCCCACTAGGCATTAGGGCACGCCACCCCCCTCTGGTGTGCCTTGGTGGGTAGTGGGGCCCACAAGGCTCCGCTAACCCTAATTACAACTCTATAAATTCATGTTTTCTGAGAAAAAATACGAGTGGAAGTTTCATCATATTTTATTATATGGAGCCGCCGCCACCTCATATTCTTCATTGGGAGGCCAGATCTGGAGCCCGTTCGAGGCTCTAGAGAGGGGAATCTAAGGTCTTCGTCATCATCAACTATCCTCCATCACCAATTCCATGATGCACACCACCGGGAGTGAGTAATTCATTCATAGGCTTGCTGGATGGTGGTGGGTTGGATGAGATTCATCATGTAATCGAGTTAGTTTTGTTAGGGCTTGATCCCTAGTACCCACTATGGTCTGAGATTGATGTTGCTATGACTTTGCTATGCTTAATGCTTGTCACTAGGGTGCCATGATTTCATATATGAACCGTTTATGCTTTCGCCATTATATCTATGTTCGTGATCCGATCTTGCAAGTTATATGCACCTATTACGTGTTATGATTCGTAAACGCAAGGTGACAATAATTGGGATACTTTCCGGCGATGACCGTAGTTTGAGGAGTTCATGTATTCACTATGTGTTAATGATTTGTTTATGTTCTCTGTTAAAAGGAGGCCTTAATATCCCATAGTTTTCTTATGGACCCCGCTGTCACGGGGTAGTAGGACAAAAGATGTCATGCAAGTTCTTTTCCATAAGCACGTATGACTATTTACGGAATACATGCCTACATTATATTTATGAACTGGAGCTAGTTCTGTGTCACCCTAGGTTATGACTGTTACATGATGAATATTATCCAATGTTATCACCGATCCAATGCCTACAAGTTTTTCACATATTGTTCTTTGCTGCGTTGCTATTGCTATTGCTACTATTACAACTATTACAAAAATGTTACTGCTGTTACCATTACTAGTGCTATCGTTACTACTACTACTATCGAACAATCATATTACTGTGCTACTGATCACTTTGCTGCAGATATTTAATCTCCATATTTTGTTGAATTGACAACTCAACTGCTAATACTTACAAATATTATTTGGCTCCCCTTGTGTCGAATCAATAAATTTGGGTTCAATACTCTACCCTCGAAAATTGTTGCGATCCCCTATACTTGTGGGTTATCAAGGGCTCATCTGGAGTTCGTTCTGTGCTTCGGAGAGGGGGATTCGACGCCGTCGTCATCATCAACCTTCCTCCATCACCAATTTCATGATGCTCACCATCAGAAGTGAGTAACTCCTTCGTAGGCTTGCTGGACGGCGATGGGTTGGATGAGATTTATCATGCAATTGAGTTAGTTAATTTTGTTAGGGCTTGATCCCTAGTATCCACTATGTTCTGAGATTGATGTTGCTATGACTTTGCTATGCTTAATGCTTGTCAGTAGGGCCCGAGTGCCATGATTTCAGATCTGAACCTATTGTGTTTTCATGAATATATGTGTGTTCTTGATCCTATCTTGCAATTATATGCACCTATTACGTGTTATGATCTGCATATACCAAGGTGATAATAATTGGGATTCTTTCCGGTGATTACCGTAGTTTGAGGAGTTCATGTATTACTAAGTGCTAATGCTTTGTTCCGGTTCTCTATTAAAAGGAGGCCTTAATATCCCTTAGTGTCCTTATGGACCCCACTACCACAGGAGGGTAGGACGAAAGATGTCATGCAAGTTTTTTTCCATAAGCACGTATGACTTATACGGAATACATGCCTACATTATATTGATGAATTGGAGCTAGTTTTGTGTCGCCCTAGGTTATGACTGTTGCATGATGAATGCCATCCAACGCAATTATCTGTCACTGATACAATGCCTTCTAGCTTTTCATATATTGATCTTTGCGAAGCTACTTTAGCTGTTGCTGCTGTTATAACCACTACAAAATTGTTACTGTTACCATTACTATCATACTACTTTGGTACTGATCACCTTGCTGCAGATATTAAGTCTTTCAGGTGTGGTTGAATTGACAACTCAACTGCTAATACTTATGAATATTCTTTGGCTACCCTTGTGTCGAATCAATAAATTTTGGTTGAATAATCCACCCCCGAAAACTGTTGCGACCCCCTATACTTGTGGGTTATCAAGACCTTTTTCTAGCGCCGTTGCCAGGGAGCATAGCTATATTTGTTGAGTCACTTCGGATTTATATCTGTTGATCACTATGAGGATTCTTAAGGGTTATAGAACCAAGGTCATTCCCTCTAAGATGAGAGGAGGTAAGGAACTGCTGATACGTCTCCAACATATCTATATTTTTTTATTGTTCCATGCTATTATATTATCTGTTTTGGATGTTCTATATGCATCAATATGCTATTTTATATTATTTTTGGGACTAACCAATTAATCTAGAGCCCAGTGCCAGTTTCTGTGTTTTCCTTGTTTTGAGTTCCATGAAAAGGAATACCAAACAGAGTCCAAACGGAATAAAACCTTCGCGATGATTTTTCTTGGACCAGAAGACATCCATGAGACTTGGAGTGCAAGTCAGAAGAGACACGAGGAAGCCACAAGGGTGGAGGGCGCGCCCCCTACCTTGTGGGCCCCTCGGTGACCCCCTGACCTAGATCTTCCTCCTATATATTCACATATATTCTCAAACCACCAAAAGTACCCACGAAAACAGTTTTCCACCGCCGAAACCTTCTGTTCCCGTGAGATCCCATCTTGGGGCCTTTTTCGGCATCCTGCTGGAGGGGGATTAGATCACGGAGGGCATCTAATATCAACCCTATTGCCCTTCCGATGAAGTTTGAGTAATTTACCACAGACCTATGGGTCCATAGCTAGTAGCTAGATGGCTTCCTCTCTCTCTTTGACTCTCAATACCATGTTCTCCTCAATGTTCTTGGAGATCTATCCGATGCAATCTTGTTTTGCGATGTGTTTGTCAAGATCCAATGAATTATGGATTTATTATCAACTTATCTATGAATATTCTTTGAATCTTCTCTAAATTCTTTTATGCATGAATTGATATCTTTCCAATTCTCTTTGAACTATCGGTTTGGTTTGGCCAACTAGATTGGTTTTTCTTGCAATGTGAGAAGTGCTTAGCTTTGGGTTCAATCTTGCGGTGTCCTCACTTAGTGACAGTAGGGGTAGCGAGGCACGCATTGTATTGTTGCCATCGAGGATAAAAAGATGGGTTTTGCATCATATTGCTTGAGTTTATTCCTCTACATCATGTCATCTTACTTAAAGCGTTACCTTGTTCTTCATGAACTTAATACTCTACACTACAAAAAAAATACACTTCCGTGATGATACGTGTTTGTCACAGTAGGTCACGTTTTTTCTCATGCATGTACATTCATGAAAAATTTATGACAGAATCAAGATAGTCATACATGTGCTGTCGTAGAAGTGTTCCATGACATTACCAAAATTATCATCACGGAAATGTCCACTTCCATGACGATAAATCGCGCATCACAGAAGTGCTTTCGTCAAGGGTGACCAACACGTGCCATCCACCGTAACGGAACGCCGTTAAGCTATCGGGTCGGGCTTTGGATCCGATAACCCGTTAACAGCCCCGACCAAAGGGAAATTTCCACGTGTAAAATTCTTATTGGCCGGACGAAACACGTGTCAGCTCGTCAGTGGGTCAGATAGGCGCCTATGATAGGTCGACACGTGGCACGGCCCAACAGAGGCCCATTCCTGTGAAAAGGCCGGCCCGTTTAACTTGGTCAAAAGCTGGCGGGCCGGCCCATGGAAAGCCTGTTAACGGTCTGTTCACATATAGCCCATTTACAGCCCGCTAACCCAAGGCCCGTTACGCCCTATTCCAATTAGGCCCAGTAGCGTCATCTGGGCCATCCAATATGATTGCAGCCCGTTTTCACTTCTAGCCCATGTATGGCCCATGACGTCTTTCGGCCCATATGAGGCCCTATGTAACTCTTGGCCTATTAACGGCCCGTGGTGAAACTGGCCCGTAAAGAACAGTGTATCACTTTATACCCATTAACGGCCCGTTATTCCGTTGGGCCATTTCCAGCCCATGTTATCTTTCGGCCTTCTGAGAGCCCACTTACTCTTGGGCTACTTTCCAACATTCGTTTACTTACAGCCCGTTACTGTCATTTTCTGCTTGTGGGCCAAATTCAGCCCGTGGTTACAGTCGGCCCGTTTGTGGTCCATTAATACGTTGGGCTGTTTTCATAGCGTCGTCAAATACGACCTATTAACGATGGCCCGTTATGGTCGGGCCACGAACGGACAATTCCAACTCTAGCCCATTTACGGCCAGAATGCGATCTATTTGGCCCATGTTTGGCCAATCGATCATACGGCCCGTATAAGGCCCATTGATGATACGGCCCGTAGAAGGCCCATTGATGATACAGCCCGTAGAAGGCACATTGTTTCTCTGACCCGTAGAAGGCCCTTGTTTCTCGACCGTAGAAGGCCCACTATTTCTGACCCGTAGAAGGCCCATCGCTTATCTGACCCATAGAAGGCCCACTATTTCTACGGCCCGTAGGAGGCCCAGTGTCACTACAGTAAATATTAGCCCATGGTTACTGTGCCCTAGTTTTAAAAAATAGGTTATTGCAACCACTAGCAAACCGCAGAAAAAGAACTGCACTGACTACAAGCAAACAAATAAACCAGACAACAAGGAAATAAATAAGCAAGCAACTTACACTAGGCTATCACGGCTATTACACACATTACATCCACTGGGCATCAAATTTCGCCACCAGTGCAAATATAGGGAACACAACAGCATATAAACGCCAAGAAGAAAACAAGTCCAGAACTGAAACCACTTCGAAGAGCTCAAGAAACAATATCACAGGTACCCATAATCTTTGGCAAGATGCTTAGCAAGCTTATTAACTTTCTCTTGTTTGGTGCTTAAGTCCTCCAGTAACTTCTTTGTTGCACGTAAAGTATGCATCTGAATTCTGCGAGGACTTCCTCAGTCCTTGACTTCACATCGCATAACATCGATCGATGTCTTTCAACTTGAAGTTGAGACTCAAGAAGCCCGATTCAAGAACGAGCGAGTTCAAGAAATTTGGTGCCAGCAGTGGTAGCTAGTAACTCGAACACTACATCAAGACAAGACTTTGGGGTTGTCTCAGTGTCTTCAATATAGTTTTTATCAGCTTTCTTGGAGACCAACAGGGATGTCTCACTATCTTGAACCGTATCTGCATTACTTCCTTTACCATTGCATAACAGGGTACTCTTCTCCAATATTTTATCCACGTTCTAAAAGAGAAACAAACAAACACATCTCAGGTTTACAATGTAGTATATGAAACTCATTTTGGTAAACCAGTTCAAGAGTAAGGTGACAGGATAACAAAGATGAAACAAACATATATCTATGTAGTATGGTCACTTTGTATGGTCTATATCATTCTAGTTTATGTTTCCAAATCAAGATAGATACGATTCGAATCATATCTATTTAAGACAAAGCAGCATAGACAGAATATAAGTGTGGGAAACTACACAAAGAATAACAACACTTGTAATGTGCATGGCATGGGAACATAACTGTTTATCCAATTGAAACTGAAATCAACATAGAGCAAGTTACAACAGCAAATAGCCAAACACGTTGAAGAAACAGGTTTAAAACATACCCGTTGCGCCATTGGAGTTTCAATTGTATCCTTCAAATTTGAAATTAGTTGGTATCAGTAAATACAATGATGCAAGAGCAAAGTAGTATGAACCATAGCTACGGAACCTGACCTGAGAACAATTCTTCTTCTGCTTTAAGCGTTGACTTCGGGTTCGGAGTGGTGGTCCTCGTGATTTGGGCACTGTAGTTGCCTTACTAACTGCTCGTGTTTGGGTGCTCTGTGGTGGAGACGGTGCTGTGTCAACGGGAACTGGGTGTCTATCTGATGGGGTTGGGGTTAGAAGGGGTGTAGCTGTTCTCTGTCCAACTGGGTAGGGTACAATCTGCATGAGTGTGGGTTATGTGTGGTGGGGCTGGTTCTTGGGCAAGTACAACCGTGGTTCTATCTGCATCAAAAGGTAGCACGATCTTTTCTGAAGACCGTGTTTTTACTCCCACAGATACTGCCATCACTCCCTCCAATTGAAATGGCTGATAAACAAGAAAAGTAATTGAATGTACAGACATTGTAAGATAGACAGGTGCAATGGATAGTAGGGAAGAAAACAGGGCATTAAATAATTCACATTTATGTTGTCTAAGCAAACAGAATAGGAGGACATAATTTCACATATATGATGGCTAATTAAACAGGATAGCATGACACAATTTCACATGTATGATGGCTAACTAAACAGGATAGAATGACATACTTCAAAATATGATGACTATGTAAACAGGATGACATGATATAACTATACGATGTGTCTATTAAAGTGGTTGGCATGCCATAAATCACAAACATGCCGTCGATGGAAACATGATGGCATGATATAATTCACGGATAGAATGACATAATTTAAAATATGATGACTATGTAAACAGGATGAGATGATATAACTATATTATGTCTTTAGAAAATGGGTTGGCATGCCATAATTCAGATACATGCTGTCTTTGTAAACATCATGGCATGACATAATTCAAATATATGATTTATATACTAAGGAAGTGAGCAGAGGGCAATCGCATATATGATGTGTCAACTAAGGAGATGGCATTCAATTTTGTGTATATGATGTAAAACTAAGAATTGCAATACAACATATGCATTATATGAGTAATATAACCCTGCCAAGTTTGAGCATACACCTCGGGGATAATAGGACTGGTCATCTACCTCTGAATCCTCCTCTGAAGAGCTATACAGAACCAAAGCAAGATATCTGCTTCAAAGGTAGCATTGTCTGCTTTGAAGACCTTGTTTTCACTCCAGATTTCTCCATCACCAATTCAAATGGCTGATGCACAGGAAGAGTAGTTGAATATACAAACATTGTCGACAAAAGCAATGAGAAATACAAAAAAAGGACAGCATGATATAATTCACATATATGACACTTGCCTAAACAGCATGGCATTGCATAATTCACATACATAATGCCTTGCAACAAGATGACATTGCATAATTCACATATATAATGTCTTGCAACAAGATGGCATTGCATAATTCACATATATGGTAATTAGACACTAAACAAGTGGCATTCACGCAAAGCATGTCTAAACTAAGAAAAGGACATAGCAATGCAAGATACCATACGCACGATATGAGCAACATAACCCTGCCAAGTTAGGGCATGCACCTCGAGGGGGGGGATATGACTGGTCATCTGTCTCTGAATCCTCCTCTGAGGAGCTATCGGTAACCAGCAAGACATGCGCTTCGTCAGATAGCATTGTCTGCTCTGAAGACCTTGTTTCCACTCCAGATTTTTCCATGACCGTGCCAAATGGCTGATGCATAGGAAGAGTAATCAATGTACTAAAATTGTTGACAAATTTAACACGTAATAAAAAATGATGGCATGATATAATTCACATATAAGATGATGGCTAACTAGGGTGGCATTGCAAAATTCACATATATGATGCACGGCTAGACAAGATGGCATTGGATGATTCACATATACGATAAAGAAACTAAACAGATGGCATTGACACAAAGCATGTCTAAACTAAGCGGATGACATCTTTAATGTATACGATAAGCAATGCAAGGCACCATATGCATGATATTACCAACATCAGCATGCCAAGTTAGAGCGAAGACCTCATGGGGTAAATAGGAGTGGCCTTCTCCTTCTGAATCCCCCTCATAACAGTTATCTTCCTCTTGATTACGATCCGACATGGGTGGAGGGGGGCTGCCTTTGCTCCCACCATGGAACAATGTCTGCATGAAATTTTATTGCCACGCAAGGCTCGTCTCCTTTGCTCTACATGATCAGTTCCATTGTGTACAATAACTGGCATGCATAGGAATAAAACATAGTGAGATTATGTAAGGAGTGCATGCACAAATCCAGTGATGGTAGCAAACTGTGGATAGACCCAAAACCAATGATAGCGAGGCGGATAATAGCTTTAGTTAAAAAATACAGATAATGGCTCCTTTAATGTTTGTTTGCACCCAACATGAAAATCATAATAGACACCGGAGATTAACCAGATAGTAGACAGATAGTACTGATTGTTGCCCCAATATGTACCCCACAACCATTTAAAAACTCAAGTTTCAGCATTAGTTTGGACCTGACTCGGAGTCTAATAGGTGAACACGACGATAATGTAGCATGTCATCATATTAAGCGATAAAGACGCATAACGTGGCGGAACACGGAAGAGTGCAACCTCTCTTGCGGACCCGTGTAGTCCTCAAGGTCATCTGCTCGATTGATGATGGTAATGCGATTGCCGTGGCTGCCGGCGTGGGAAGAAGATCTCGAGGCGGCGAAGACAGTCTGGAGGCCGGATTCTCTTTGTGGTGAACCCTTCCATCGTTGGAGCAGCTGAGCTGGGTGGAACACAACCGCAGGAGCAGGACAAACCACACAACGTTTTCTTTGACACATATCTCATGTGAAGTAATTGAGTAAGGGCTTGTTTGAATTTGAGGATTCTAACAATGCAGGGATAGGAAATAGACAGGAATTGGATAGGAATGCACGTGCAAAACAGAGAATTTAAAAACACAAGATTTCTGCCAATCTGGGTGTTTGATTCACAACAATTGGAAGATCACACGATGCAAAAAAGCATGGTGAGATTAAGTCAAACCACAAGAAAATGTACGGTTATAATGCTATTATGCTACTATCTCTTAGTCTTGTGCTTGATGAATAGGAATATGAAAAGGAGGAGAAGTGGAAATTAGATTCCTACGGTTTTTCTTTCAAGGAGACACTAAAGGAACAAATCCTATAGTTTTCCTTTGCTCCATTCCTTTGCACCAAATTCATGAAAAGTAGTACCATAGGAAACTTTCCAATTCCGATGTTTTTCATTCACTTTTCCTTTCAAGCACTGGTGATTCTAGTAGGCAGGCTTGAGCAAGGAAAATCCTACACTAAAAAAATGTTTTTGTGCTACTTCTATTACTTTGGACCCAGTCCACTGCCATACTAGCTCAACTCCCAGGCCCATCGACAAATAATGATGACGTTCAAGAGATTCCATCACGGATAGCTAAGTTGCCTGGTACCTCACTGCTTGTCATATAGTAGGATTAAATAATCGTATTTCCCGTTACTACGAGTGCTCAGTGGACAATATATATAACATGTAGAGTAAAAAGAGATGCAACAAGTGTACAACCTCTTTGGCGAAGCCATGTCGATCTCGGCGTGATTGGGTTGGCGGAGAGGATGCTCGACCGACTTGGCTGTCGGAGGAGGAAGAAAGATCTTAGGCGTTTGGAGATGGAGCCCGATGTACTGCTCGCTGTGATGGAGGGTTTCGTCGTTGGAGCAGCTCCGGTGAGTTGTACGACGCCGAGGCTGAAGCAGGACAAGAGAGACAACGAACAACGTTAACTGAGTGGAATTCCAATAGCATCTCCAATACATGACGTAAAATACATAACCACAAAGTGCTAGATGTAAAATACATCAGCCGCTCGTCTCTGAACTTAAGCATCGAACCTGAATTTAAGCTGTCAAACTGAACTTAACCGCCGAAACTGAACTTAACCGTCGAAACTGAATTTTGCCGTCGAAACTGAATTTTCTTTAAACTGAACGCACTAGCAAGGTGAGGCTACACATCGGTCGACTGACTTTTTCATCTCTGGTCAGTCGATTTTGCAGCCGTTGGATATGAAATCAAGGGCCTGCGGTTCATCTTCAACCTCCACCCCCTGAGCCGGCCAAACAGCAGCCTCCCGCCGCCCGCGGCCGGCAGTGCGCCACCCCGCCCGCCCCGAAAACACTCCCACCGTCGGTCCGCCGCCGCCCCGACCATCCCTCTAGGCCCCCCCGTGCCGAGCTTTTCCTCCGGCGATCCCCACGCCACCGCCCCGCCAACGCCCCGCCACCGCCGGCGACCACCGCCCACATCCTGAACCCTAAGATAGATCGTGGAGTACCTCTCGTGAGCCCCCTCCCATTGCGATGGTTCTTCCTTCACCGTGAGCCCCCCACCCCTGAAAATCGACTTACCCGAAATTCGATTCAGTCGATTGAAGTGTAGCTAAATCGGAGCATCATCGCAAGCAAGAGCAAGAGCAAGAGCAGCAGAACGAGCAAGAACAATAGCAAGAGCAGACTAGGCAGGGGACCGAGAGCAAGAGCAGAGCAGCAGCGCGAGCGAGAGCGAAAGCAGCAGCAGCTCCTACTGATGTGGACGTCGCCACCGAGGGAGCGACACCATGGAGGAAGTGGCCGGCGACGCCGCCGTGGATGGAGCCGCGCCATGTCGGCTCAGGACCGAGCGCCGGCAGCACCGTGAGATCGAATCAAGAAGAAAATGCGGCGATTAGTGTACAACCTCTTTGGTAGCGCCGATTAGGCCGCAGCTTCATCCGAGGAAACGGTGATGATGATGCTCTTTCGATGGTGCAGGTGAAGACGGCGGTGTGGGAATGGAGGTGGCGCAAAAGACGAAGGGAACGTCGGGGCAGCTCCTTGGAGGTGGAGGACGGGGTGGCTAAACCGGCGGGACGATGAGATCGACGACGGATCCTCATCCGGTATGGTGGATGAGGGACGTCGAGGTGTTGTTGTGGACGACATCGTCGGGGAAGAGGCTCCGGCTAGGTGACGGACGGAGCAGGGTGTGGGGTTTCGTCGCGGGTTTTCGCGGCCTCGGTGTACGAATGGGTGGGCGGATGGGATGGCAATGGGGAACCATGGCTTAGAGACGCGCTTGTCGTTCGGTTCAGGGGTACCAAGGGCATTTCGCGTGTCGGGATTTCACAGGAGGTGGAAGTTTTCGCGCGCATTGTAATTTCGGAATAGCAAGGCGCGAGTTGAGATGGAGGGAGTTGGCCGAACTGTGAGACAAAGATATATCTTACATATTTCGGGCTAACAAGGCACGGGTTGAAGAGGCGGGAGTTTCGCAGCACGATAGAAAGAGACGCTAGCTTGAATTTTTGGCATAACAAGGCGCGGCTTGAAATTTCGGAAGAACAAGCTTAACGTGTACAAAAAAAGACAATTTGCACCTCAACACGCTTTACACACACACACACACAAACGCCATTTAGACTAGAGTAAGGTACACGTGCATTGCACGCATGAGATTTGGCAACCAAATTATGAATAAATACCACATTATAGCATGCAAGCTTTGAGTCATATATGCATGATGTAGATGTTCGTTTAATTCTTATAGTTCATTTCATTCAAAATCATCTAGTTTTTATAAGAAAGCTAATCTATTTTAGGATTCATGGAATTGTGCGTCGTAAGACATAAAGTAGAAACAAATAATGGCAAATCATGTAGAAAAACATTTGGGCAATTCTGATACGGAAGATTCTAGAACAAATAAGAAGTGCTTGTGTTTTGATGTTTGTGCATTATGCTTAAGTTCAACCATGGAGTCTTCTAGATTATACATGTGGCGAAATCTGGTGGAATCTAGATGATATCCAACGGCCAAGAGTGCTCAAATTTGCCATCTTTGGACCATCGGATTCGCCTCATCCAACGACCATCTTTCAAAGTTAAAGTTACCCTTTTACAATATAAAAAAATATAAAATATAATATATATAGGGGTATAGATATAGATATGTGATGCAAAAGCCGCCCATCATCTCCAATTAGAATAGTGTGTCCATGCACGGATGCGACGTGGCCAAATGATGTCTGCCATTGGTATCTCAAATTCAAATCAGTCTGACCTTGTTCAATGTGTATACATTACAACATGCTCGTTTTCAAACCACACAGCGCTGATCTCCATTATATTCATGCATGCATGGGTTTCAAACATCAGGATCTCTTATTCAAATATTTGAATTCAACTTTACATTGATTATGATCTCACCTATTCAGCTATTCTTTTACACCCACACAGTAGTCTTCTATTTATAATTGTACCACTAACTTTCTCTCGTGCATGCATGCATACATACTACCAGTCGGCATTATCCATCGCACGCATGCAATCTTTTTCTTCAGGTCGGTCTCCCATGAAGGCACACACCAATACACATCCCCCTCTCCATCATATCGGGCATTCTTTATCTCTCACGCGTGCATGCGCAACGATCGATGTTCCTCTATGCATGTGTGTGTATAGCTAGGTCTTTCATAGTTTTCCACACAAACCGATCAATCGATATATCCAGTGTGGTCTCACCCTCTTTCCCACGTCCACATCGATCAATCTATACCTCTCTATATAGGATTAACATATATAGCTAATACACCCACATTAATTATATATCCAACGTCCCCTCTCATCATCCATGCCTTCCACTTCATCTCTCGACAGCGTGCACAATGGCGAAGACAGGGGCATGAAAGACCCTACCCCTCCCCTAACATCACTATATATCAAGGCTAATTTGAATTTGATCATTAGACAATTGCTGCTAAAAATGGTTTAAGTTCATGAATTGACCCTCCTCGCAAAGGATTAGCAATGCTTGGCCCCCTAGCTCATTTATTTTTCATGGCTCCGCCCTTCTGTACAACAGCGCACGTGTTAAATCCCCTCTCTCTAAATATCGATTTCGCACTTGTGCATTCCTTCATATTCTCCCTCCACTCGGCCCCTCGCACCATCTTCTAGCCCCCACCGGATTTTGCCACATGTACAATCTAGCAGACTCCATGGTTGGACTTAAGCATAATGCACAAACCTCAAAACAACAGTGGTTCTCTTTTGTTCTAGAATCTTCCGTATCATAACTGCCCAAACTTTTTTTCTAGTTGAATTGCCATTATTTGTTTTTACTTTATTCTTTACAACGCACAATTCCATGAATCATAAAATAGATTAAGGGCTTCTTTGATTCAAAGGATTCTCAAAGGAATTTTGGAGGATTCTAATCATTAGGAATTTTTCCTATCTTGGTTGTTTGATTCGTAGGATTGTAAACCATAGGAATTTTCCATATGATTCATTTGCACTAGATTTCATAGGAAACATCCCATCCACTCAAGCCTCTTTGAAAGAATTCTGCGTTTTTTCTATGCACAATCGAACACTCGTACAATCCTGTAGGATTCAAGACGACATTCCACTATAATCCCATGTTTTTCCTATTCCCGCGCTCTTAGATTTTTTATAAAAACTAATTGATTTTGAATGAGATGAACTATAAGAATTAAACAAAGGGCTACATCAAGCATATATGACTCAGAGCTTACACGCTATAGTGTGGTCTTTATTCATAATTTGGTTGCAAAATCTGATCCGTGCAATGCACGTGTACCTTACTAGTACTTTGAGTATGTGCAAAACACGTAAATTAGAATACCAATGGCACGCTACACAGTGTCTCTCTTACAATTCATGAAGCCACGTGGCACATGTGGAGGCGTTTTCGCGACCTCCTTGCGTGGATTGATCACGATGACGTCTTGATGGTTCCGTAAGAATGTACTGTCCTCCACTGAGCCATACCTTGGCGGTACATGCACAAAGCGAAGATGTGCACGCACGCCACGCACGCACTCATTCCCTCATTGCACATGTGGGTACACGGGCGACGCAATTTTGTACCAAGATCCACCCCATGTGATAATTTGGCCGCGTGTAAAGTCGTTCACTTCATTGATGGTCAATTAATACAGCGATACAAATTGAGTGGACGTGAGGGCGGAAGAAAGACATTATTACTCCATCAAGGCGCATGCAGTAGTTAAATCGTGGGTTGCTAGTAGTACTTCCATTGGCCTCCTTCGTATTTTGTGCCAATTTTGTGATAACATAATATTTACGCATTTGAGCAGTGTAGTACTTGAAATTTATGTTACGCTAAACTCATCGGGAGCCGTTTCGGGCCTCGAAACCAAAACCATCAATTAATCTTTACCTTGTTCCCATCACATTCGAAAGCCTTCTCACACCTACTAGTACGTACCAAACCTGAACGTGTTCTCACTATGCAGGTATTAGTACTAGTGCTAGTACTTAGGTTATAAAAAGGGGAACTACCTAACCGAAAATTACTCTACCTTTCCTCCTCATAAGTGCTTCTTCTTCGTCCTTCGTTGCCATGGCGGTGAGCAGAGCTCTAGGTCGAGAACTACTCGTAACAAGGAGCGGCAACCAAGGCTGCGGAAAAAAAGAGAGGGCTCGCCGCCATGCAGAGACCTCGAAGATCTCTCACGGGCAGGCGATGGCTCCCGGGAGGCGCCCTAGCAGCTGAGGCGAACATGCCGAGCCGGCGGAGCTGGAGTCGTTATCCCTCGACGGCATGCCCGATCAGCTCAATAAGCAGAAGGAGTTCATCCAAGGCTTGATGGAGTTGCTGAAGGAGAGCCTCGACTACATGCCCGCTGAGCTCAATCAGCGGGGGGGAGTTGACCGCCGGCTTGGTGATGCTGCTGAAGAAGAGCATTGCCTCGGAGAAGAAGGCGACCGGCGAAATCTTGCGACTTTGGGAGGACAATGCGAAGCTCTGCCACGAGATCGACCTGTTGAAGGAGAAGAATGCCGGCTGGAAGAAGCTGCATGAGAATAGTAGTTCCACGATGAAGATGCTACAGGCCCTCGTCATGGAACAGAAGGAAGAGTTGGCGAAGCTCCGCATCGAGCACCCGGCTGCTATCAAGGTACGTAATATGGCCGTGGAACAGATGATGAAGGCTCGCGTCGAGAAATGTCGCGTCATGGACACAATGATGAAGATGGCAGAGGAGACGCGCAAGGAGATGGAGGTCGTGGAGGCGATGAAGAAGCGATTCTGACTCATGATGAATTAGATCATTTGGGGTGATAATATTCCTTCTTCTTTTGCTCCTGTGTTTCATCTTTTGCTTCCGTGTTTACGCCAAGACGTGTCACGTTCTCTGCGAGGCATGAATAGAACAATGGTTTTTTTGAGGGAATGAATAGAACAATGCTAACAATGAGATGACTAGCAAATTAGATCATTTTTTATCGCCATATGGCACTGGGCTGCCGTGTTTCGTGCTCCTCCGCCGCAGTACTACTCCATTAGAAAACTTGAGTATACCGCACGGTTCTTTGCTCCTCCTCGATCAGGTCGTCGGCGCATTTATCTGAAAGTCAAATCACAAGGCCCCGCCTTCCAAAGCAGTAATGAGCCGTCAAATCACAAAGGCCCTCGCCTCTCGTGAAACCGACCAAGCTAGACTGCCCGCCCTCTAGCCTTTTAAAAATGTATACTTTTGTACAAAGTAGTATCGATGGATTGCGCCATGGAGCAAAACTTGAAATTAAAAAAAGGTGGTACATATAGAGAGCGCTCGTCGCCAAATTATGCATATAGTACTATTAAAAAGGATAGTCACAATAATGGTGTCTAGCACAACCCACCCCTCAAAAATAACTAGGAGGGTGCTGGGATACGTTTTAGTCCCATGACTAAAAGTAGTGGGACTAAAACATGCTAGCCTCACCCATGCTTGGATCCAAATACTAAAAAGGCTAAATCAAGTTAATGAGCATTTATTATCCTCCAAACCCTCCAATCCAGAACTCGCATGTGTTAAAGGAGAGGAGTTAAATGAGTAGAGAGAGGACTAATCCACATTTTAGTAGGGGTACCCCTGACTAAAAAAATTTAGTCTCAAGACTAGTTTCAGCCCCTCTTTATTCAGGGGTGCTTGGAACTTTTGCCTCTTAAAGAGACTATTTTTAGTCAGACTAAAATAAGTTCCTTGGATCCAAGCACCCTCTAAGCATCCTGGAATTCTTTGACAAAACTAAGCACCCTGAAATTCTTTGACAACTAAACTGCTGGCTATATGATGTTGGCCATATATATTGTACATATATAATGTGAAGAAACAAGTGGTAGTACAATACCAACTAAAAGATGAAATGTAAGAAATACTAGTATGTACGTATTGAAGAGTTAAAGCAACGAGAAGAAACATAACATAGTTCTGCTGGGGGCTCAGCACAACACACCCCTCAAATTAAATTAAGCACACCTGAAATTAAACTTTGCAACTATTCCGGTAGACACTGCATTAGAACCACCATGAGCAACGACACCGCCACCTTACTCGGAGTCCTCGTCCACGTCCTCGACTTCGTCCTTGTCCCTCTTCCTCTTGGCCGATACTTCTTTGCTTGAACCGCACACTTGGTTGTTGCTCTTCATCCAACCCTTGTAGATATTGAAGCAAAGGTAGCCATCCATTGCAGCATAGTGGATGTGGTCTATATCTAGTACATTCCGCTGCCATGCATGACGATGAAATGTGTAATGAGGTTTCTCCAGTTTACCGTACGAAGGATGAACCATGGCTCCTGCCAGGGTCAGCATTGAAGGCTGACGATAGGACACCAGCCGATTCTTCTGGAGGTCGAAGGTGTTGCATACAACGAGGCCTATCCGACGCAGGACTTCTTTGTCGTTACCAAAGTCTACAGTAACGAATTTGACTAGGTTGCTCTCGAGGAAGTTCTTAAAATCCTGGCACTCAACGTCGGCATGGCATATGTGGTAGACCAAGAAAACGTTATGTACACAAACCTGGATCACGGCGGGCTTCTTCCTCTCTTCATCCTTTAGATCCTTCTCTCGTCCCAGGACTGTGGTGTACTCAACATCTAGCCCAACGACCCACTCATCATCTGAGTTTTCGAACATGCGTCTGAAGCGAGAAAGGCATCCTTTCACCGTCGCGGAAGAACGGGTGTAGATGACGTTGAACTCATCGCCGGTGATGGTCCTAACCTTGTACTCACCGCCGATCGTGGATATTTGGGATGCCATGGATTTGGGAGGAGGGTTAGGATTAGTGGAACTGTCGTAATGTGAATGGACGGGACGACTAGGAGCGAACCGCCATAGTATTGAAGGATGTGCGGGGACGAGTAGGAGCGAACTTCCAGCATGCGAACGGCAGGGTAGTGGATTTCCATTCTCCCATGAAATGGGCTTCTGAGAGCCCTTGGATCTGAGATCGAACGGTTGCATGGCGTGATTCTAGACCTATGGGTGAATATCCTATCCTGGAGGGTTATTCTGCAAATTTTCAGCAACTTAGCATGCGACCGTTTGATCTCAGATCCAAGGGCTGCCAGCAGCCGGTGTCATGGTTGCGCCTACAACGACTGTAGAGTCTCTCGCGTGGTCGCGCCCTTTGAGATTTAACACGGTGCGTTAGGCTATCTGATGTTGGCATGTCATACATAGTCATCACTTAGTCACTCATACTACAACAAGGTTTTGGCTATAAGGTTGGCTATAAGTGTATTTTTTTTACTTCTCTCTATCTCTTTCTTCGTACTCCCTCCGTCCCATAATATAAGAACGTTTTTGACGCTAGTGTAGTGCCAAAAACGTTCTTATATTAGAGACACAGGGAGTACTAGTATTTATTGCATTTGCCAAGGAGTGACCACTTCCAATGAAATGGTGTTGCTAAGTTTGCTTCATTTAATTAGCTTTAGACACAAAATTGTCTTTTCACCTAGGTACACGCACTTAGCACCGTTTCTTCCTTAGGTCACCAAACTAGTCCCTCTCTCTTCTTGATTAACTTGCCACATCAGACTTTATGCCTATGTGGCAAGCTTAAGCAATCAGGAGCAAGTAAAAGTAAGTACAATAGTGCGCTTTACATGGCATTTTTGCATATGTGGAGGAAAGAGAGGCAAGGAAAAATTGGAGAAGTGGGCTCTCATGCAAGAGCCAACCTCTACTACATGGTGGAGCATTGGGAGAGGCACCGTATGGAGGTGGTCAGAATCTGAGACTCACGCCGGTCGTGGCAGCATGATTAAAATGATAATGGCAAGTCAAATCACGGGGCCCCACCTATCCAAAGAAGTAACTTCATTGTCAAATCACACAGCCCTCGTTTGCAGCAGCCTACTCCCTCGTATTCTCGCATCTCTGCCGAACCGACTAGGCGGAACTGCCCCGCCGCCTACCGCGCAGGAAAAGCCCCGCCCTCGACTTTTAAATAGCATACAGTATACAAATTTTGTATCCATGGATTGCGCCCGCGCCATGGAGCAAAGCGCCTAGAAAACGGAGGAGAGCCGGTGGTCTTGCAATAGAGAAGAGGGAGAGGTGAGACGGTGGTTTTGGAATGGAGATGATGGAGAGGAGAGGAGAGGAGGTGGTTTTGCAATGGAGAAGATCAAAAGAGGGAGAGGCGAGACAGTGGTTTTGGAATGGAGATGATGGAGAGGAGAGGAGGTGGTTTTGCAATGGAGAAGAGGGAGAGGAGCATGCGGCAGCGATTTAGGATTGGACGAGAGGGCAAGGCCAGGATCGGATCAAAATCAAAATCAATTTACCCTTCAATTAATAAAGCGACCCCACATTAACTAGTCTCCCTTTTATTCTGGGTCATAATTAACCATGATTTTCGCACATAAAATATATGTTATACGTTGAAAAAATAATATAATTTGAAAGTACATTCAGATATGAACCAAACGATACAATTTTTGGTGACATGCATTCACATTTTGCTTGTCAAATATAGTACGTGGTCAAACTTTGACCCAAAATAAGAAACAACAAAAAAAATTACTTCCAAGACCAGCGCCGCTCTTCCGCTCTTCTCCTCTTAAACCACCGCCGCTCCTCTCCTGTTCCAATCTAAATGCAGCACCGCTCCTCTCCTCTTCCATTTCAAAACCACCGCCCCTCCTCTCCTGTTCCAGTCCAAACCCAGCGTCGCTCCTCTCCCGTTCTAATCCAAAACCAGCGCTGCTCCTCTCCTCTTCCATTCAAAAACCACCGCCAGTGAGTGAAGGTGTTGTGGAGAAGTAGATCAATGGAGGAGTACAACCGATATATGAGGATCGCAGACGGCGACCCTGTGAAGCTAGCTAGGATGTTGGAGATACAGTCTTGGTTTGACAACAAGGACCAACTAGCGGCGACGGCGAAATCCATGGCCAAATATCTGCAACAGAGTGAAAAGGCGGCGATACTCCCGGAGGGAGTCGCGCCGGAGTACATAGAGCTGCTCCTCTGGGCCATGGAGCAAACAGATTCACCGAATCAGATCGTGAGGGAACGGTGGTGGGAGTATCGATCCCAGATGGAGCATCACCAGAGATTGAAGGATCGAGCATCTACAGGGTGCTGTTTGTGAGGGTGTCCTGCCAGAGCGAGCCGGTGGAGTCTTCGTCGACCGAACCCAACTGCAAGAGGAGAAAGCGGTTGGCACGACAACGCTTCCCGCCATCGTCTCCCTCGCCATTCACATCGTCTCACGGGCGGTTATGCGCCACCGAGGAATAGGAGGGGCTGCCCCCCAGCCCAATAGTCGGGCAGGTTGTGAATTGTCAGGAGGAGCTTAGGGTTGTCAGTATTTGCAGGTTGTGAATTGTGTCTTGTGTTGTGTATTTTGAGAGTACTTACAGACATGAATGTCTTTTGAATTTCAGATTTGCAGTATTGAGCATATGAAGTATTTTATGAATTCTAGAGATCTATTTTTAGCACTTAAAAAAATGTAGTTTCATAAGAGTATAAAAGTGCAGACAATGTGATTCTCAGAGAAGAAACTTCAAGTTTCAGTTTCAGATAAGAAACTGCAAGTTCAATTTCAGATAAGAAACTGCAACTTTCAAAGGCAGAGCATTTATATTAACACGGCCTTTTCAAACAGGGTTAACATCATGTTGGAAGTTTTCTTCATGGTCAAAAATGGAACTACCAGCCAGTTAACATCATGTTGATCAACATTCATGCATAGCACATCTTCATATGATGCACAATCAAAATGCCCACACAATGTCGAGTGTGCGAAACACAGAGAAAATGAGGGACGAAGTTTTGGCAAGTGTTGGACGTGGTTTTGGGATGCCCCGTCTAGGCTTTCATTTTTAACATGCGAAGCCCACGACCTCGGATGGGAGGTCCATAGGCCTTTTTGTATTTTCTTATGGCCGTCATGTATCGACCGGCCTATGGACCTCCCATCCGAGGTTTTATTTTTGGCAGCCCAATTTATTTCTTTTTTTGAAGAAAACGCAGAGGTCTACTCTATTTTTCTATATAAGAATAGGAACGCCAGGTCCAACTTATGTTTCCCTTCTAACTATATTATATATATTTAAATTATTTTATATGTTGACTGTTTAGTTCACATACTCCCTCCTTTTCGGTTTATAGGGCTTATCTCAAATTTTTAGTTTTTCCATTTTATAAGGCTCAATTTGGTTGTTTTCCATCACATGTTCAGATTCCAAGGTGCATTAAATCATTGCATGCAAGTATTAAGAGAAATTTGACCAATGCATGTACTTTATGCATGCATGCATTGCAATTTATGCATTGATAAACATAATTTTTTGAGGAAAACAAGTGCATAAATTAGGTGCTTTTGCAAACTACAAAAAGTATTCCACCATTCATCATCTACCTTAGTTGGTGAGATTTTTGAATTGAGCCCTATAAACCGAAAAGGAGGGAGTAATTGGCAAATAGATGACCGCTCTCGCGATCCCCTTCACCCCCGCCACCACCTCCACCCAAACAGCAGCCCCCCGCCACTACCTCCACCCTCGCTGCCGCCATAGATCTCGCTGCCACCCCCCGCCTCCTGACTCCGGGCGCGCCTGCCCCCCTCAGCAAGTCCGCTCGCGCGCCCCATGGAGTCGCCGGCCATATCCACGGGGGAATGGCTGGAAGACAGACAGATGTACAAGATGCATCTCCCACATGTCTACAAAGCCTTCCCGTGGATGCTCCAGCCGCTCGACTCCGTCAAGCCGGCGGTGCTGCGGGAGACTCGAGAGAGGAGATGGAGGGAGCGGGCGATGCGGATCCGCGACGACGCTCTCTCCTGGACCTAGTGCACGCGCGAATGGAGGGAAGAAGAGGAGGAAGCTGCGAGGGAGGAAGCCGAGGAGGGACTGAATCCGTTCTCTCACTCGCGCAGGTGTGCTCAGATGTGCAAGGATCATGTGGATTGGGAGCTGCTGAATCTAGCCCTGCGGATCTACTTCGAAGGAGATTTCTCGGAGAAGCACAGGACGCCCCACCCCAGTGAGCCGCCGATTACGTTCGTTCGATGGGTGAAAGGAGAAGTGAATTCAGGAGATCCACGCCGTGCTGCGAGTTGGGAATGCTTGACTGGACTCCTGCCCACCAAAGACGCCACGGAGCCGGGCAGGTGGATCCCCTACCTTACCTCTCCCCCAAACCTGCAGAAGATTGAAATTAGGCTTGCAATCTGCTTCAATTGAGCTGTCTGGTGGTTATTTCTGCTTCCTAAGAGACAACATCTTGCTGGAGGATGAGAAGGAACCAGGAACTCCGACGAATTTCCCCTATCACAATGGGGGGGGGAGCGCCGGTTGGGCAGTGGTACGGCCCATCTCCGCCCCAAATGGGGGCACAATCTGGGCAGGCTCCTGTAATTGCCCAAGATCAATCTGCTGGTGGTTCTGACTGTCGGAGTAATGGTCCACGGGTAGGCAAACCTGAGCCCCTGGACCTTTCAAAACATCGGGGCAGACGGCGCCCCTCAAGACCCCAAGACGAAGAGCCGCCTTCTGAGAGTCAGCGACATAGCCGCCGACTGCCCCTCCCAGCCGAGTCCCAGAGACGGCCTTGACATAAGCCGACTCCCAGCCAGCGACCTCCGGAGAAGCCGGCTAGGGGGAGTCGGCCCGCGACTCCAACCACCCCCAGCCTATGCGACTACGGACGGGATGGGATGAGGCCGCCTCGCAGCCCATCCCCGCCCCGTTCACAAAGGATGTGCATAGCCACAGAGCGCCAGATCGACGGAGATCTCCGTCCGTAGCATCAAGCCACGCCTGCCTCGACATGAGCCCCGTGGGCAGATCCTCGCACTCCACGACACTGTCTGCATTTACGACCCGAAGATCGGGACCCTTTGTCGGCGGGAGTGCAGAAGATGGCAAGAGCGCCCCTAGACGGACCCGCTGAGAGTCGGCCGGCCCCTCCCACGGGCTCCGCACGCCATTAACCAGACAAGACAGAATGGCAATATGATGATCGCCCGTCAGCGGCAAGCATCGCTGCCATGACCCCATGACCAAGCTTCGCGTCACTAGAAGCACGGCTACGATGAATACGCAGCTGGCAAGATTACGCCAAGGGCGGACAAGGGTTGTCGGCCCCATGCTCGATCGGCCGGTGGGGCCCACTAGTCGGCGGGCCCCGTAAGTCGGCGGAGAAGATGGCGACTGAGATCGACGGTGGGACTGCGCCCGGCCGGATTACCATTGTACCCGAGGTAGGCCTAGATAAACCCCCCGGGGCACCCATGCAAGGGGTTGGACCCTAATAGTTTTAGACACACATAGTGGGAAGAGAAGAGCTAGCCGTGCCCTTCTCCTTCCTCACCCCGAACAGCTCAAGGAGCAACCTTGTACCCACTATGCCATAGTGATCATGCGGAGACCCCGCAGAGCAGCTGTAGGGGTGTTATCTCCACGGAGAGCCCTGAATCTGGGTATGATTCGCCGGCGTGCATGCCTTCGCCTCATCCCGTTTCCAGGCACCGTGTAGCGACCCGACCCAAATGGATCAAGTCTCTGTGCTTAAGTGTCATCCCTGGATCGGTATGCTGACACACACGGTACTCGAGGATTTATAACATAGGTAAATCACATGTATAAAGTAACGTAAATACTATTACCTCAATCCAAATAGCGGAAGTAACAAGGTTGTGGATTCCCATCAACACCAACGGCAAAGTTGAGTGTAGAAATCGTAACCCTAACGTATCACTTACTGTCAGTTCTAAAAGTCTGCAACATGAAAAGTTGCAGCCCGAAAAGCAATTGACACATGGAATATGCTGGCAATGTAACACATAGAGAGTAATGAAAGAATAAGCTATACTACATGCATATATGGCTGGTGGAAAGCTCTATGGTTACAGTTTTGCGAAAAGCCAATTTTTCCCTATAACAAAGGAATAAGTTTTACTTTAACTATCATGGTGGTTGAAACATCATTGAGAAGGTATAACCCCAACTCAATCCCAATTAAAGTGATTAACAACCGAGCAATATTAATTTAGAGTGATGAGATACATGTAAATACTCAAGTACTAGATACTCAGAATTGTCCATAACCGGGGACACGGCTAACCATGATTAGATTATACACTCTGCAGAGGTTTGCGCACTTTTCCCCACAAGACTCGATCGCCTCCGTTGATTTCTCGCACTACATGGTGTTTGAGAAACGGATGACCGAGACACAATCTTTCAGAAACATTAACTCTCTACTCCGGATAGATCATACCAAACCTATAAAACCCACTACCTGTTGATCTACCTCTTCAAGAGCTTCACATAACTTACTCAACTATGCTAGAGCCCATAATAGCTTGTGGCTGCACACGGAAGTTTCTAGCATGAATAAACTCAGTTCCCTTTGAGCCTGGGTGGCGGTCCATAGGAAGATCACACGGGTACCCGGGATTTCGAAAAATAAAAGCAGACAACCTTTGGGTTCCCCAGGTGCCTCAATCCACCCAGATGTGTATTAAAGTTGCCACCTTAAGTTAACCATTAATTAACAATCTCACATCTGTCATGAATAACTCTCAAACCCAACCACGTCTACGAGCATAGCATAGCAATATAAGCAACACGTAGAAGTAACTCCCAAGGGTTTGATAGTAAGTAACAGGGCAATAGGTTCCTACCTCATCATCTACTTCCCAACCCACAAATTAATGACATCCTAACCATGCAATGTTTGAGGGTTGAACTAATGCATAAAAACTGGGTATGAAAAGAAATATGAGCAAGTGTTACTTGCCTGCAAAGTTGATGAAGATGATTCGCACTCAAAACTCTTGATAGGTCTACTCGTCACACTCCGGTCAATCTATCGTAATCAAGCAATAGTAACCACACATAAGCAATCACTCAAAAGATCGGAAAGAACAAAGAGAACAAATCGGAAAACATCAAAACCCAGCAAATAACTCTTGCAAAACAATTTCTAACAGTACCAAAATTATGTGAATTTGGCCTTATCAGAAAGTTTAGGTCAAGAGCTTCGATTTGCAAAAAGAATCAACTAAATCGGAGTTACGAAACTCAAGTTATGATCAAACAAAGTTTAAATACAAATCTGTTTGAATTCAAATTTTAAAACTTTCAAAATTATGTTTGAGTTGTTTTAATGGATAGAGGAGATCATAACGAAGACGTGAGCGTTGGTTTCGTTGGATTTGGACTAACGAGTAAAAGGTTATGAGGGTTTGAAAATTGGGGACTAATCTATAAAAGAAATAATTCACAGATAGGTCCCTGGCCGGAAAATAACAGAAAAAGAAAAAAAACTACAGAGCGGACGTTCGTATAAGATCTAAACAGTGGACGTTCGCTGTTTAATAAAACCAAAAAACAGATCTATTCTAGGGTTTTTAAAAAAACGGAGTTAAAAGAAAACCAGACGGTTTTCGTGGATTGTACCGGTTCGGGAGAGGGGAAACCGGCGGCAGCGGTGGCGGTTAACTCCGGCGAGTCCGGCGAGGCAGCGCGGGGCTCCGGCGGGCAGCTCCTGTCGTCGGAGGAGACGGCGAGGCGCACGGGGAGGGGCGGCGCTGGGCGGCGGGTGCGGTGGTGGCGACGGCGGTGGGCATAGGCGGCGAGGGTGGCGGCTTCGGGCGGCGCTGGTGGATCTCGCCCGGCGGCAGCGACTTGTGGCCAGGGCTCGAGGAGGAGAGGAACGGGCCGGGCCTCGGGTTTTATGGAGGAGGCGGCGACTTGGCGTGCGGGAGGGGGGTAGAGGGAGACCGGGCGGGCACGGACGCCGAGGTCGGCGCGGGCGCGCCATGGTGGCGGCGGACTCCGAAAGCGGAGCTCGAACCTGTGAGCGGCGACATGGGCCGTGGCTCGGCAAGCCGGGCCGCCTGCCCGGCCGTCCAAAAGATATTTAAAAAAAAAACAGACAAACTAAAATAAAACCAAAAGAAATAGAAATATTATATAGGCATATAATATATCAAAAATTTCAGAAAATGATTTCCTACAAGATGAATATTATTCTAACTTCAAATAAAATACAAAAAAATTCAAATAATTCAAACAGTGCTACTGCTCCAATAAAATCCAACAAAAATCATTTTAAAAATACCAAAATGACTTCAAATTAATTTCTCTCCAATTTTCTGATGTAGGGAATCATGTTACCCTATTTTCCATATATTTTAATTTTGGAGAAAAATAATTTGAATAAAACTCCAATAACTCCAAATTGAAAATAAATTCAAAAGAACTTTCAATTTAATTCTTTGAACTCCAACTCATATTTCATATAATTTGAAGAAGTCATTTTATCTTCGCTCGTGAAAATCATTGAGTTGCATAAAGTTTCAGAATTGGAAATATTTTCCAAATGAAATTCAAATATTTTCAACACCCCTTGTCATTTAAATAAATGGAAGAAGTCATGTCATCTTCTCTCCGGGGTTTTGTGTTGAAAAGAATTTGAATTCCCAAAGATCATAAAAGCAAATTGGAAGTTTGGGAAAGTCCTTTTATTCCCTCTCATTTAACTTTCAAAAAGTTTCGAATTCACTCACTTTCAGTCAATCAATCAAACGATCAAACAAATCTATCTATTTCTTTATAACATTCCAAAATTTAGAATTTTGGGATGTTACAAACTTCACCCTTAAAATGAATCTCGTCCCCTAGATTCGGAGAGGCTAGAAAGAAATAGGGTAGGGTTTGGGGTCTTCTCAAAATCCATCGATCATCTCCGGGGTCTGGGTGCTACCACCCTTAGAAGCATGGTTACGGTTCCATCAAAACTCATATACTCCATCCTTATTACTGACAGTGTCGGTATTCTCAGATCGTAAGGACAATTCCTTCTCTGGGCTCTTCAGGTAGTGGCATAACCTTTTCCTTAATTCTTTTGTCCTTTCCTCTTGGTAAGGTTATACCGAAATTGGGTCCTCTTAGCGGACGGGTCTGGCGCCAATTCTAAACAACTATCGATATCTCATGGTGGTCAACAATTTATGGTTTGTCCTGCAGAAAACGGGTCTGGGTTGAACCTCACCGTATATCCTACGATTGGCAACAGCTGCCGTGTACAAGGGAAAATACTTATACCATTCTAAGGTTCAAACAAGGTTTTGATCGTCGTCTCGCAACTATAGGTAGGTCACTCAGATTTACCATCCCATATAGCAAAGCGAATAATAAGAGTAAGTCGGTATGGTGATCAATCCATCCCGCACCCAAATCATTACCTTGTACATGGTTTAGCGAATCTCGCATTCTAACACTCGGTCATCCTCACAAGCATTGCAGAATTTCTCTTGTCGACGAACCAAGTTCGAAAATCCATTGATTCTGCAAGCCAAACAAACATCTATCGTTCCTTAACAACTCTCGTGTTTTGCGTAAACTCCTATAGAATCGTCGGTTGATAAAATCGTAACTTCTTCCGAGGTTTTTCCTTCAAAGAAGAGTGTGCTTGCTTCTTGGCAGGTCCTCGGGCCCGTGGGTTATAGCCCATCTCATCACTTGTAATCCTTGAACACCTCATCGTAAGCAACTGATCCTTATTCCAACTTCCAACTTCCTAGTATTCTTAAATCCATCCAATTGTATCTGTCTTCCTTCCTTCTATTGGCACCAAACTAGGACATGATTACTCGTGACTCATCATGGAATTTCCATTGATCCATATTTCCAACATCATACCTCCTTTATATCCAATAGTAATTCATCTCTTCATCCTCGTGGGATATCCCACTTACCGAGATAAAACTTATACTTATGAAGTCCATACTCACTTCGTGGAACATCATTATCCTTTCAAAGGGTCAAGTGTCCTCACAGGGTACTACCACCCTTAAATGCTCCAATCTTCCATAGACCATATTTCTCATATCCTCGAAAATGGTCAACATCTTTCCTCATAGAGTAACAACTCATAAAATCCAAATCAGTACCAACACTACTAACTTTATTTATTCTCAAATTATTACAATCTCCTGTTTTTCCATTACATGCCTCAACTCAACACTTCAATATAACAGAATTGTTCTCACTACTACTACTATATTCTTTTTTTTGCAGACTCAATTACTTATCACAGCCTCCTTCTCTTTGGGACAATCCCTAGCAAAGTGTCCTGCTTCATCACAACGGAAACATATTACTTCTGACAAATATCGAGGCTTCCTTGTGATTATATAGCCTCCTGGGTCCTTATCTTCCCTCTTGGGCAATCATTGAAGTAGTGCCCTGAATTTTTGCACCTGAAACATTTGATATGACTCAGGTCTTTCTTTGTAGAAATTGGGTTGTTCCTGGAATCCAACCTACTTCTCTTCCTGGACCTTTCCATTCCAATCAGGGCTTCTATTTCCTGTGGGTCATACTCTACTTCCTCTGTCGGGAATTCTACTAAATCCCCATTCAAACAATTCTGGGAGATGTGCCCTTCTTCTCCACATGAATAGCATGACTTGGTGCAGGGTTTAATTGGTTCTTCTTTGGGTGTGTCCTCCACCTCTTTCTTCAACAATGGTTCTTCTAGAATCTCCATGAGGGCTCCTTTCATGGCTTCTTTCTTCTGCTGGATGGTTCTTTGTACCATGGGGTAAATGTGACACTGAGCAGCGTAGTGGGTAGTCCCTTCACACAAGAAACAAGTGATCTGCCTAGTTGGGCATTCTTCATTTGGATGACTTCCTTCACACTGTGGGCATTCATCCTTGTGTTCTTTATGGGTGTGTCCTATTTCTCCACAGAGCTTGCATGCACAAGGTTTCTTCATAACATTTCCATAAGGCTCCAATTTCTGGGACACAAACCTAGTCTTTGACAAGGTCAACTTAAATTCTTTCCAAGTGGTTACTCCTTGCCATCCATTTATGGTTTGGTACATCCTCCACCAAGTAGCAGCACCTCTTTCAAAGCACTGAAGGGCATGCTGCGTCATATCCTTTCCGGCTATAGTGTTATTCTCCATGTGATCCTCCATGTTCTAAATCCATCGGTCCGTCTTCAATTGACTCATCGGTCCCGAAAATACGAGCTCATCTCCATTCATCATCTATTGGGTACATGAGTTATGGGGTGAGATAAGAAAGATCTAGAGGGATGCACACAAAGCAAACAAAAGTTTTGAAGACAGGTTTTATTGTGGCTGTCGGAAAAACATCAAGCAAATGGCAGCTCCCAATCGTCGCATCTAACGCAGGTATATAACAGGGGTTTGGTCTTCTAAAGGTCAAAGTCATCAAACTCTTCAAGTCTTGGTCATTCCTCCGATGGCTCCTTCTGATCATGCTTGTCCTTCTCAAGTTCTTTTGCCAAATCATCTCTGTTGTCGCAAAGTCTCTCATGGCGTCCTTCAATATTTCTGGAGTTACGTTCCAACTTCTGGATTCAACTTCCTTGACATGAACCATGATCCTACTGTCCTCCAATTCCTGACGAATCTCTGTTGTCTCACGGTTTTGCTCCTCTAGTTTGGTTATTTTCAGCTTCAGGTTCCTGAATTCTTCATGAATTGCCTCCTTGTCAAATATAGCTTCCTGCATGTCCATCTTAAACTTCTGGATGTAACACTCCTGATTCTGGTGATACACCAGCTATGATTAAAACTTCATCTTGCTGATAGGTGCTCCATCAGCCTTCTACCATCCAATCCTTCCATGCATATGCATGCTTAACTCAACACGGTGACAATAGCATAAACGAGCGATAACATCATGGATAGCGTGTTTCTGCTCTTGTCATTTCCATGAGCTATCTCCCCATAGTTGATATCTCCTGCATTGGGGTTTCCTTGACAAAAACTTTGAGTTCTAATGCTCCATATTCCAGTCTTTCTCCGATACCTTGATCTCGGGTATTGATAACTTCCATAGTCTGTCAAATTCCATAAGTGTAACCTTCCTAGGTCATAAGATCTGGGAATTCTTCAGAGCCTTCAAATTCTCCTAGTCTTCGGAGTCCTCAATAGTTGTAGTTTCCATTTACACAGTAAAATCCTCTTCATTCCAATTGGTCTTAGTTGTCCGATATCTTTTCTCCTTGGAGTGGTCTCATCAGTCGAAACTTCGAGTGGTCAAAAGGGGAAAAGGGGTATGGTCTCACTAAAAGGGAATATTTGAATAAGCTTAGAAGAGAAGAGAGGTAAAAGATCTTTTTGAAAATGAAGTTGTAGAGAAAAATCTATCCTATGGGCTTGTCAGTTTCTAGGGTCACGTCCTACAGTCAACATGTGCTCTGATACCATCTTGTAGCGACCCGACACGAATGGATCAAGTCTACGTGCTTAAGTGTCATCCTGGATCGGTATGCTAACACACACAAGACTCGAGGATTTATAACAGAGGTAAATCACATGTATAAAGTAACGTAAATACTATTACCTCAATCCAAATAGCGGAAGTAACAAGGCTGTGGATTCCCATCAACACCAACGGCAAAGTAGAGTGTAGAAATCGTAACCCTAACGTATCGATTACTCATCGTTCTAAAAGTCTGCAACATGAAAAGTTGCAGCCCGAAAACGGGTCAGCACATGGAATATGCTGGCAATGTAACACATAGAGAGTAATGAAATAATAAGCTATACTACATGCATATATGGCTGGTGGAAAGCTCTATGGTTACAGTTTTGCGAAAAGCCAATTTTTCCCTATAACAAAGGAATAAGTTTTACTTTAACTATCATGGTGGTTGAAACATCATTGAGAAGGTATAACCCCAACTCAATCCCAATTAAAGTGATTAACAACCCAGCAATATTAATTTAGAGTGATGAGATACATGTGAATACTCAAAGTACTAGATACTCAGAATTGTCCATAACCGGGGACACGGCTAACCATGATTAGATTATAAACTCTGCAGAGGTTTGCGCACTTTTCCCCACAAGACACGATCGCCTCCGTTGATTTCTCGCACTACATGGTGTTTGAGAAACGGATGACCGAGACACAATCTTTCAGAAACATTAACTCTCTACTCCGGATAGATCATACCAAACCTATAAAACCCACTACCTGCTGATCTACCTCTTCAAGAGCTTCACGTAACTTACTCAACTATGCTAGAGCCCATAATAGCTTGTGGCTGCACACGGAAGTTTCTAGCATGAATAAACTCGGTTCCCTTTGAGCACAGTAGCGGTCCATAGGAAGATCACACGGGTACCCCGGGATTTCCAAAAATAAAACAGACAACACTGGGTTCCTCAGGTGCCTCAATCCACCCAGATGTGTATTAAAGTTGCCACCTTAAGTTAACCATTAATTAACAATCTCACATCTATCATGAATAACTCTCAAACCCAACCACGTCTACGAGCATAGCATAGCAATATAAGCAACACGTAGAAGTAACTCCCAAGGGTTTGATAGTAACAGGGCAATAGGTTCCTACCTCATCATCTACTTCCCAACCCACATATTAATGACATCCTAACCATGCAATGTTTGAGGGCTGAACTAATGCATAAAAACTGGGTATGAAAAGAAATATGATCAAGTTACTTGCCTGCAAAGTTGATGAAGATGATTCGCACTCAAAACTATTGATAGGTCTACTCGTCACACTCCGATCAATCTATCGTAGTCAAGCAATAGTAACCACACATAAGAAATCACTCAAAAGATCGGAAAGAACGAAGAGAACAAATCGGAAAACATCAAAACCAAGCAAATAACTCTTGAACATAAAACAATTTCTAACAGTACCAAAATTATGTGAATTCGGCCTTATCAGAAAGTTTAGGTCAAGAGCTTCGATTTGCAAAAAGAATCAACTAAATCGGAGTTACGGAACTCAAGTTATGATCAAACGAAGTTTAAATACAAATCTGTTTGAATTCAAATTTTAAAACTTTCAAAAATATGTTTGAGTTGTTTTACTAGATAGAGGAGATCATAACGAAGACGTGAGCGTTTGTTTTGTTGGATTTGGACTAACGAGTAAAAAGTTATGAGGGTTTGAAAATTGGGGACTAATCTATAAAAAAAAAGAATTCACAGATAGGTCCCTGGCCGGAAAATAACAGAAAAAGAAAAAATAAAACTATAGAGTGGACGTTCGTTTATAAGATCTAAACTGTGGACGTTCGCTGTTTAATAAAACCAAAAAAACAGATCTATTCTAGGGTTTTTAAAAAAACGGAGTTAAAAGAAAACCGGACGGTTTTCGTGGGTTGTACCGGTTCGGGAGAGGGGAAACCGGCATGGCGGTGGCGGTTAACTCCCATGAGTCCGGCGAGGCGGCGGGGCTCGGCGGCTCCGGGCTGCTTCGGAGGAGATGGCGAGGCGATGGGAGGCGGCAGGCGGCGGGTGCGGTGGTGGCGTTGGCGGTGGGCATAGGCGGCGAAGGTGGCGGCTTTGGGCGGCGGCGCGGGGTGGATCTCGCCGGTGGCGGCGACTTGGGCGGCGGGGCTCGGGAGGAGGAGAGGAACGGGGCCGGGGCCTCGGGTTTTATGGAGGAGGGCGGCGACTTGGCGTCTGGGAGGCAGAGGAGAGGCAAGGCGAACACGCAGACGAGGTCAGTGAAGGCCTTGCCGTGGTGGCGGACTCGAGCGGAGCTCGGGCACGCGGGCGAGCGACATGGGCCGTGGCCTGGCAAGCTGGGCCGGCTCGGTCCGGTCGGTCCAAAAGAAATTTTTTTTAAAAAAATAGACAAACTAAAATAAAACCAAAAGAAATAGAAATATTATATAGGCATATAATATATCAAAATTTTCAGAAAAAGATTTCCTACAAGATGAACATTATTCTAAATTCAAATAAAATACACAAAAATTCAAATAATTCAAACAGTGCTACTGCTCCAATAAAATCCAACAAAAATCATTTTAAAAATACCAAAATGACTTCAAATTAATTTCTCTCCAATTTTCTGATGTAGGGAATCATGTTACCCTATTTTCCATATATTTTAATTTTGGAGGAAAATAATTTGAATAAAACTCCAATAACTCCAAATTGAAAATAAATTCAAAAGAACTTTGAATTTGATACTTTGAACTCCCAACTCATATTTCATATAATTTGAAGAAGTAATTTTATCTTCGCTCGTGAAAATCATTGAGTTGCATAAAGTTTCAGAATTGGAAATATTTTCCAAATGAAATTCAAATATTTTCAACACCCCTTGTCGTTTAAATAAATGGAAGAAGTCATGTCATCTTCTCTCTAGGGTTTTGTGATCAAAAGAATTTGAATTCCCGAAGATCATAAAAGCAAAATGAAAGTTTGGGAAAGTCCTTTTATTCCCTCTCATTTAACTTTCAAAAAGTTTCGAATTCACTCACTTTCAGTCAATCAATCAAACAATCAAACAAATCTATCTATTTGTTTATAACATTCCAAAATTTAGAATTTTGGGATGTTACACACCGGCGACGTTCTACTCGCCCCCACCACGATAAGCCATCCTTTGGCATATGTCGCACCCAACCCCCGACATTTGGCGCCCACCGTGGGGCTAGGTGCACCGTCGTCCGGGGACCTGCTCTGGACGGGAACCCTTTTCCTCCCTGGCGAGCGCAGCCAGGCCGGCACGCCAGATGGAGTCTGCGCCGACGCGCTCCATGGCACTGAGATCGCCTGCGCGGCCAGCCGCCTCGCCGAACTTGTCGGCGAGGTTCGCCTCTCCGATGATCCTGCATCCGACGCAGGCACGGGCGGCCCCGAGAGCCTCCTCGCGGGCCTCCTCGAGCAGCTCCACGTCGCCGGCGAGCCTGCCACCGACCTGGAGTCTATAGGCTCCACCGACCCGATGCTGGTAGACTCCGACACTGCGTCGCTCGACGCATTCCCCACCAACGTGGTGGTCTACGATGAGCCGCTCCCTCGCGCGGAGAGCGGCGGAAGCACCGTCACGGAAGTGCTCGTCATCGGTCATAGCGAGCCTTCCGGTGAGGGAGCTCATGACCCTCTCGACGCGGTTCTGCAAGACCTGACCGCACCCATTCCGGAAGACGCTGACGCTGGGACACTGGAGGCACGCCGCCTTCAGCTCCTCGTAGGCGCGAAGAAGCTGGCAAGCATGAGACGCTTGTCAGAAGCCTACCAGCATGAGATGGATCGCGCCGTGGGCGGCTTGCCGGCTCCGACTGGGCCTAGCCGCCTAGGCGCGGTCCAGCATGGCGTAGCTATCGCCAACCTGTTCGGGGCCAATCGCCTTCGTATGCCACGCCATGAGAACATCCGGCCGCCAGCGGCGGCGAACGAAGCTGGATAACTTCGAGGGCGAGGAGCGCCGCCGATGACGGAAAGCGGTCCAGAAGCCTCGACGCTGCTGCCGCCAAGAAGATTTAAGCGGCCGCCGCGGAGGCGCCGCGACGACAACACGGCGACTTGCCTTCCCGCCGAGATCAAGGCGCGACGTCTCGGACACCGACTGGTGGTGTCCGTGGAAGAAAAAACAAGGATCCGGCCGTCAGCCACAGTCGGACTCACATCTCCATCGAGCTCGACCAAGACGGCCGCCCAAGAGCAGTGGAGCGGCAAGACGACTATCTGCCTCCTCCTCCCCGCACAGAAAGGCGAGTCTCCCCACCACCCGTCGAGCATCCGACTCTCGGCGACCGCCTTGGCCGCCGAGAGGGAGTCGGAGAAAACGACGCCCGCCACCGGATCGACCGACTCCACCGATCCTGGCGCTGGAAGAGGAAGACGAAGTTGGGTCCGCCTGCTGGACCTCGCATTCGAGACGAGCCCTTCCCGCAGGGTTCACACTCCCGAGATACACCCAAATACACCGCCCGTGAAGCCGGAGGATCAAGCTAGTTGACTACTCCACGGTCGTCAAGATAGCGAACGGCAACAAGCGTGTTGTCAGAAGTATGTTCCCTCATGCTCCGAGGCACGGCCGGACATGGTTGAACAGCTTGAAGCCCCGCAGCATCAACAGCTGGGTCGACTTCACCGAGGCCTTCGTCCGCAACTTCACGAGCACATACAAGCGACCTCCCAAGCCTCGCCAGCTTTCCTTGTGCGTGTAAGGCCCCAACGAGTCCACTCGCGACTACCTCACGCGTTGGGCCAAGCTCCTAACTCCCTGCGAGGGAGTGCACGAGGTGCAAAGCTATCGAGTACTTCACCGCCGGGTGCAGAGAAGGCACCCTCCTCAAGCACAAGCTCCTTTGCGACGAGCCGGAAACCCTCGACGAGCTGCTGATCATAGTAGACAAGTACGCCACAGCCGACTCCTCCATGAAGGCAGAGATAAAGTCTGTGCGACTGGCAAGGTGGCTCCTCAGGCTCCCAGAACTCCGGCTGGCGACACCAGTCGGCGACAGCAGCAGAATGATCACAAGCGCAAGGCCCCGCAGCCAGCTTCCAACAGCCAGCAAGTGGCGACAGTTGAAGACCAACAGCTAGAGGGGCAGCCTCCGGCCAAGCGACAGAAAGGCGGCAAGTCCAACTGGTTGCCGGCTTTCTCTTACGAGCAGACTCTGGATGGTCCCTGCAAGTTCCATAGCGGCGCGAAGCCGTCAAACCACACCACCCGGAAATGCCACTGGCTCACCAGGATCGCCAAGGGAGACGGCCTCCTGCCTTTCCTCCCATTGGGCCACCGCCTCCATCACGCTTCAATGAGCCGGGCTGTCGAAGGCCGGTGCAAAGACAAGACGAGTACCCGTAAGAGCATGGAGCTTATGTAGTGTTCACCGGTGTGGTCGACGACCGACGCAAAGAAAGCGGTCAGCAGCAGAAGAAGTGAATGCAGTAGCGTCAGATACCCCAGAGTTCATGCACTGGTCCGAGAAACCTATCAATTGGAGTCGGGCTGATCACCGAGAGGTGATGCCAAATCTGGGCTCCTACGCCCTGGTCTTGGGAGCCACCCTTGCCGTGGATAGGCGGGCCGCTCGCTTCTCGCGAGTGCTGATAGACGGAGGCAGCAGCATCAACATCCTGTACAAGGACACGATGGAGAAGTTAGGAATCAAGCAAAGACAACTTCAGAGCAGCCGGACTGTGTTCCACGGCATTGTACCTGGCCTTGCCTGCTCACCAATCGGCAAGATCCTGATAGACGTCCTCTTTGGGGACAAAGATCATTTTCGCCGAGAGCCAGTTTGGTTCGAAGTGGTGGACCTCTAAAGCCCGTACCACGCTCTACTTGGCCGACCTGCTCTGGCCAAGTTCATGGCAGTCCCCCAGTACGCCTACCTCAAGATGAAGATGCCGAGTTCCAAGGGGATTCTAACCGTAGCCGGCGACTACAGAAAGTCGCTTATGCGCCGCCGAAAGTAGTCGGCTGGCCGAGTCCCTGGTGATTGCGGCCGAGAAGCGGCTTCTTGATCGGGTGGTGGCAATGGCCGGCAAGCAGCCAGAGATGTCGCCCAACCCCAAGGAGTCGGCGGCTGAGGGCTTGTTCAAGCCGGCCAAAGAAACAAAGAAGATACCCTTGGACCCGGAAGACCCGGAGAGGTACGCTGTCGTAGGTACAAACCTTGATAGTAAATAGGAAGGCGAGCTCGTCGATTTCCTCTGTGAGAATCGGGACATTTTCGCATGGTCCCCTAAAGACATGCTGTGTACCGACAATAAATTCGCCGAGCACAAGTTACATGTTCGATCTGATGAAGCCCGTCACAGCAGCCCTTGCGCCACTGTCGAAGAGAAGAGAAGATTTGTTGGAGAATAGATAGCCCGGCTCCTAGCAGCTGGTTTCATTATGGAAGTGTTCTTTCCAGAATGGTTAGCAAACCCGGTCCTGGTTCTGAAGAAGAACAAGCAGTGGCGGATGTGTATTGACTACACAAGCCTCAACAAAGCTTGCCCCAAGGATCCGCTTAATTTCTGCCGAGAATTGACCAGTGATAGACTCCACAGCCGGATGCGAGCCGTTGAGCTTCTTAGATGCATACTCGTGGATATCACCGCATCAAGTTGAACCCGGCCGATGATTGAAGACCGCCTTCATCACACCGCTTGGAGCCTTCGCTACCGACCATGACGTTCGGCTTAAGGAATGCCGGCGCCACCTTTCAACGTTGCATGCAGAAGTGCCTCCTCAAGCAGCTTGGCAGAAACGCCCACATTTACGTGGACGATGTGGTGGTGAAGACGGAAAAGCAAGGAACACTGTTGGAAGACCTCAAGGAGACCTTTGAGAATCTGCGCCCGATTCCGCATCAAGCTCAACCCAGAGAAGTGCGTCTTGGAAGTACCAAACCGCCAGCTCCTTGGTTTCCTGGTCTCCGAACGTGGCATAGAGTGCAACCCTGCGTGAAGATCAAGGCAATCGAGAGGATGGAAGTACCCTCGATCGCTAGATGTGCAAAAGTTCACCGCTGTTTACGCCCATCACCGATTCATCACCGGTGGCGAGAAAGCTCTTCCTTTGTACCAACTCATGAAGAAGACCACCTTCTTCGAATGGAACCACAAGGCGGACGAAGCTTTTCTCCAATTGAAGAAACTGCTGACTACTCCCCGTCGGGCGGCCCGGCTCCCAAGGAGCCCATGTTCTCAGATATTGCCGCCACCAAATAGGTAGTCAAGACAATCATTGTAGTTGAGCGCAAGGAGGAAGGCAAGGCGCTACCTGTCCAGAGACCAAAGATATTACCCGAGCGAATCATCACGACCTCCAAGCGAGAACTACCCCCACTACCGTAAGATGTGTTACGGCGCGCACTTTGCCGCCAAGAAGTTGAAGCCTTACTTTCAAGAGCATCCAATCACTGTGGTTTGCACAGCCCCACTTGCCGAGATCATCGGCAGCCGAGATGCTTCTGGCCGAGTGGCCAAATGGGCCATAGAGCTGGCCCCCTACACCATCTATTACCAGCCCCGGACCGCCATCAAGTCGCAAACACTGGCGGACTTCCTCGTCGACTGGGCCGAGACCCAGTACCTGCCGCCAGCGCCCGACTCCACCCATTGGCGGATGCACTTCGATGGCTCCAAGATGCGCACCGGCTTGGGAGTCGGCGTTGTCCTCACTTCCCCCAAAGGCGACAAGCTCAAGTACGTGCTGCAGATCCATTTCGCCGCCTCCAACAACGTCGCCGAATACGAGGCGCTCATTCACGGGCTCCGGCTTGCCAAAGACCTTGGCATTCGCCGGATCTTGTGTTATGGTGACTCCGACTTGGTGGTCCAACAGTCATCCGGCGATTGGGACGCCAAAGACGCAAACATGGCGAGCTACTATTTCCTGGTACAACAATTGAGTGGATATTTTGAGGGGTGCGAGTTCCTCCATGTGCCAAGAAACGACAACGACCAAGCTGATACCCTGGCAAGAATCGGCTCCACCCGCTAGGCAATACCATCCGGCCGCCCTTGAGCGCCTCCTCAAGCCATCTGTCAAGCCATCACCGTAATCAGACTCCATTTTGTGCCGACTTCAAGAAGTCGGATCCGACTCCAAAGCCTCGAGACGGCAGACGAGAATTCTTGCAAACGGCCCCAAGAATGTTGCGTAGCCAAAGCCGCCCGTGGACTTCGTAACTGCCCGGATCGTGGCGACCATTGCGAAGACTCCAAAGATTGCCCGGGGACTGCGCCAGCCGGCCCGGTGACTTCTTCAACCCAAAGAAGCTGTCATGACTCCAACCCGCCGCCTCCCAGCCCAACAGCCCTCGTCCAAGTAGTAGTACTGGCAGTCGAAGAAATAGCAGCACCCTCATGGGCCCAGCCCATCCTGAACTTCCTAGTAAGCAGAGAGCTACCAACCGATGAGACCTTAGCTCGGCAAGTACAACGCCGAGCGGTAGCCTACACTATAGTCAACAGAGAGCTGGTCAGGCGCAGGGTCACTAGTGTCTACCAGCGTTGCGTCGAACCAGAGCAAGGCCAAGTGATTCTCGAAGACATTCATCAAGGCGAGTGCGGCCATCATGCAGCCTCAAGAGCACTGGTCGCCAAAGCCTTCCGACACGGTTTCTTCTGGCCAACTGCCCTAGAAGAGGCCAAGGAATTAGTTCAGAAATGCAAGGGGTGCCAGGTGTTCCGCTCCAAGCCGTTTCAGCCGGCTTCTGCACTCAAGACTATCCCAATCGCCTGGCACTTTTCTGTTTGGGGCTGGACATGGTGGGACCATTCAAAAGCGGCATGAGGCGGCCTAACTCACTTACTTGTCGCGGTGGACAAGTTCACCAAGTGGATAGAAGCAAAACCCATCAAGAAGTTGAATGGTCCTACCGCAGTGACTTTCATCGCCGACATCATGACTCGATGCAGCATCACACAACATCATCACCGACAACGGCACAAATTTTGCCAAAGGCGCCCTGGCCCATTTCTGCGCGACGCAAGTCATCCAACTGGACTTAGCGTCCTTTGCCCATCCACAGTCAAACGTCCAGGTGGAGCGAGCGAACGGCCTCATCCTGTCTGGCATCAAGCCTCGACTGGTCGAACCACTGGAGCGTTCGGCCGGCTGCTGGCTCGAGGAGTTGCCGGCCGTCCTCTGGAGTTTGCGCACGACTCCAAACAAGTCAACTGGCTTCACACCCTTCTTCCTCGCTTCACGGTGCCGAAGCCGTCATCCCAACGGATACAGAGTTTGACTCCCCGCGAGTCACCATGTACACCGAAGAGGAAGCAGAAGAAGCATGTCAAGACGGTGTCGATCTGCTGGAAGAGGGCCAGCTGTTGGCACTTCGGTCCAAAGATCTCACCAAAGACAAACGCTACCGCCATTACAACAAGAAGGTCAAGCCAAGATCATTCCTAGAGGGCGACCTTGTACTCCGGTGATCCAAATAACAGCCGCCAAGACAAGCTGTCGGGCGCCTTTGGGAAGGCCCATTTATTGTCGACAAAGTCTTTGGGCAACGACTCCTACTACCCGATCGACGCCGAAGCCCCGAGCACGCAAGCGGGACGACTCCGGCAAAGAGACGGAACGGCCATGGAATGTGAATCTCCTCCGAAGATTTTACAGTTGATGCAGTATGTACCACGCTAACCTTTGTGTTTAAAGTACCAAGACTTCGGGCCCCCCGAGATGAGCTCGGGGACTGCCCTCTTTTGTTATCTGTATGATAAGAATTATGCCTTCGAGTATGTTACTCTTTGTTATGCTGTTCGACACCGGGTTCGACTAGTCGGCCCGGGGACTCGCCGCCTTGGGCTATGAAATGCTTCCTGCAGTCAGACAAGTAACGTGCGGTGCCTAAGCCGTCTCCTGTCAGAAGCCGCAGCTCGCAGAGCGACTGTTTGGTGGGCAGGAGTAAGGAAGAACGGGCGCCCACACGAAAAAATGGCTAAGGACCCAAAGCATAAGCATAGTTTAAGCCGGCTTCCAGCCCCTTTTTGCAAAAACCGACTCTTAAGTAGTCGGATGGCTGCTTTCTATTCAACTTGTTTAAAAGACTCTAAAAAACGGCCAAGTACTTGCCTTTCCAAAGGTAGCCAAGCACTTGACCCAAAAGGCAATCCGCAGAGCGGTTGCCCGATGGGCAAGGCGGCGACTAAGGGAAGGCGGCAAAGGAAAAAGCCATAAGAGCAATAAGCAAGGAAAGATAAAATTAGGATAATATTTACACAGCATAGGCCATTGGCCGGATCTTCGGGCAGAGGTTCAAAATACACCCCGCGGGTGGAATTGTGTGAATTAACAAGTTTTGTCAAAGACTATCAAAGCAGATAAAATAAAGGCGAGACAGCAGCCTAGGAAGCGGCAGACGGGTTCGGGGGGCCGGAGGAGACGACGGTGTCAGGCGCCGGGGCGGCCGGCTGGGCAGTCTCGGCTTGATCATCTCTGGCGGCTCGTTGCTGGAGGTGCGGTCGAGCTGAGGCTGGTCGCCCGCTCCGTCTTCTGGCGCCTCCATCTCATCTCCATCCTCTGCCTCGCCTTCCTCCTCGGCGCTGGAGCCGATCACCTCCGCCGAGTCCTCGTCGTAATCCGGGTTCATCCCGAACCACTCCGGCGGCGCCTCCCCGCCGTCCTCAGCCCGCTCAGGGACAAAGACGCTGGTGTCCGTGTAGTCGGCGATCGCCGCCGCACGCTCGACGAGGGCGTCTTCCGCAGCCAGCAGCTTCGCCTGGGCCTCTGACCGGAACGCGGCCAGCCGGTCGAGATCCAGCCCTGGATATATGCCTTGACGAATTCCAAGGCCCGGCGCACTCCAGCCCGGGCCGCGGAATCCTTCCAGGCCTCAAGACGGCCAGCCACGACCTCCAGCCAGTCGGCAGTCCGGCTGGGAGTACGCAGAACTGGCATGTCCGGCCACAGGGCAGCGATCGCCTGGGCGCCGGCCCGCTGAAGCCGGCGCAGCATCCGATGGGCCGGCCGCAGAGGAGCTTCAATCCTCAGGAGCTGCTCGTCAAGGGTGCGGGGGGCATTGGCAGCGATCTCAGCACCACTCGCCCTTCGCGCCTCGCGATCAGCCTCGATGGCTTGATTGGCCGCTTGCGTGTGGCCGGGGAAGAAGTCTGCCAAGACGAAGAAGAAGCAAGTCAAAAAACCAGGAGTCGGCCCGACCTATAGTCGGCGGCCCAAAGGAAGAAGTAAAAACAAACTCACCGTCGACGATGTCCTCGATTTCGTGGAAGCCGGAGGTCAGCAGTGCTTCCTTGTCGGTCCAGGAGGAGCGCTCGCTCTCGAACTCGGCCAGGAGAGCAGCCTCTCTCTTCTTCGCCTCGTCCTGCGTCGCCTTAAGCAGCTCCCTCTGCTCCGCGAGCTGCATAGCCAGCAGGTCGCACTCTGCGGCGAGCTTGCTGCATTCCTCCCCCTTGGCACGCAAGGCGGTGTAGGCTGTACCCAGCTGCCATCGAAGAGTGGCGTTGGCCTCTGAAGAATAAAAAGAAGAAGGATGTGAAGCCATCAGCTAAGAAGGTCGCCAGGAAGATCCGGCCCGACTGCTCAGCAGTCGGCCCGAATCTCGGGGACTACAGCCCGCGGGTGCGCCAGCGCGCCCCCGCGAAGAAGAAAGAAGACTCACCACGGCTCCTCGACAAGTCGGCAGTCCGCTTGCCCAGCTCCTCAATGTTGCGGTTGAAAGGCGGTGGCGCCGAGGTTGTGATACTCCCGATAAGAATTTCGCATAAAGGTAAAAATTTGGAAATCAGCGGATAGAGTTCCGAGCCGCTGCTCAGCAGCCAGCCCGAAACTCGGGGACTACACCAAGTGGAGTGCCATGCGCGCCACGGAAGAAGAACAAGAAAACTCAAAAGGAAACATACCCGCACGGGCGGCTCGCGATGCCAGTGCGCTTTGGTGCGATTTTGGATGGCGTCGCCCTCGGCCGCGCTTCGCTGGGCGTCAGGAGCGCCGTGTTCAGCGGGCTGTGCCGCCTCCTCGCACTCCACCCAATGGGCGCGGCGCTTGTCGCCTCGGCGTCTGGAATGGCCGAAAGCTGGCGGCGCCCGGTCTCCAAAGGGCGCGGCGCCGAAGTCGCCTTCTCAAGACGGCGGCACGCTGGCGAGGCGACTTGAAGGAGCAGCCTCGCCACAGCCTCGTCGTCGGTCGGCGGCACAGGCGGGTCCACCGGTTGTTTGCCTCGCGCGCTCTCAGACTACGGTGGAGGCGGCAGGGGCGGCACGGCCGTGCCCGATAGGGAGGCCTCGCCGCCTTCCCTCTCCGCGACGGGGAACTTGCCGCCGGATCCCTCTGTTTGCCCCGTGAACACCGGGCGGCGGGCGCAGAGCTTCAGCAGGTGACGAAAGCGCCGACCGAGGCGCTGCCTCCCCGGCTCGCCTCTTGGCTACAACGGCGGCTTCGGCCTCCTCCGGCTTCGGGCGGAAGCTGCCGCCTTCTCGGCCTCCGCCTTCTCCAAAGCGGGCGGCCTCCTCGTCAAGGCTTCTCCCAGGCGTTCACCTGCCGCCTCCCGGAGGTCGGCGACAGGGTCAATCCGCCGAGTATTGGCGGACGTCTCTGCCGACCCCATGACGGAGGGGGTGGCGACCCTCTCCAAGGTGAGAGGAGCCCTGATGCGAAGAAGACACATAAAACACTTGGACAAGATGGACGAGAAGAAAACAAGACAAAATAAGAAGCACTTTCGCAGAGACCAGCGGCGGCTTCTTCACTTCCTTGCGGAAGCGGTTAGCCTTTGCGACCGCCTCTTGTGGGGTCGCGCGGCCGTCTCCTGAACTTCTTCGCCCGGCCCGCTTTGGCAAGCTCGGCCCGCCCGGCGCTTCTTCGCGCCGCCTCGACCACCCAAGCCGGCGGAGGAACTCGCGCCTGGATGGCCGACCTTCGGTTGGCGGCGAGGGACGACTTCCCTTTCACCGTCATCTTCAGGCCAGTCGGCGAAGGTCACCGAAGGCCTGAAGTCGTCGGCCCCTCCTCCTCCCTCGGCGTCGGCCTCCATTGCCGCCACTCCCAAGTCGGGGTCGTCGGCGTCGCTCTCCGCCCGGTCGGGGACGAACTCACGGGCCGGCCCTGTGGTGCCGGCTGAGGGCTGCATGGGGGGGTTCTGACTCGGAAAGAACCAAAGAAAATCAGAGTCGGACTCGGCTGAAAAAGAAACCAGAAGAGCAAGAGCGATGACTTACCACAGGCGGGGGGTTGGCGCGATGCGGCTCCTTGCCGAACTGCCATTCCGCCGTGAGGCCGCAGCTCGCCAGAAGTTCACCGTGTCCGCCACCTCCGCTGGGGGATGTCCTTGAGCACAGCCGATGGGGTCCGGTGGCCGCCATCCGACAGATCAGATGAGGTCGCCTTGAGCGGAAGGACTCGGCACCACGGCGCGGCCAGCAAGTCGGCTCCCAGTCATGCCCTCCGACTGGCCAAGATTTCTGAGTCGCCACGGGCGGCGGCGCCTGCAGGAGTCAGCGTCCTGGCCCGATGGGACCAGCTGGGAAGTCGCCCCGCCAACTCGCCGGCTCCGTAAGGCGGCAGGTTGACCCAGTCGCCTTCTGGAGCGACGTTCTTCACATAAAAGTAGGAGCGCTGCCACATCTTCACCGACTTGATCAGCGGGATGGCAGGGAAGGGGTTGTCGGCCACCGGCCTCCGCATCGCGATGAAGGTGCTGCACAGAGCCGGCACGACGGCGACGTGTGTGCTGAGCTTGGCCTGGAAGAACTCCCCCCACAACTCGATGGTGGGGAGAACGCCAAGAAAGCCTTCGCACAAGGAGGTGAAGGCGGCCAGCAGCACCACCATGTTTGGAATGAGGTGGTGCGGCTGGAGCCCGTGGAACTCCGTGAAGGCGCCAAGAAGCCGCCGCGGCAGCCCCTGCATCAGCATGAGGTGCGAGCGGAATATAACCCGCTCGCCCTCCTCCGGCACCGGCGTTATTTCGCCCACCGGCGCGGCGCGGGTCCGCACCAAGTTTGTGCCGGGGATGCGGCGCGTCTGGCGGAGGAACTCGATGATGTCGTCGTCCACTTCAGAGCCGTCCCACACACCCGTGAGCGCCTTGGCGGAGGCGCGCGGCGGAGGAGGAGCTCATCTCCGCGGCGTGGCGTGGTCCGGCGCGGCGGAGGCAAGAGGAAGACGAAGTAGGAAGGAGAAGGAGCAAGAGTAAGCGGGGAAACGGGGAGATGGGTGCGCGTGCGTCGCCCCCCCCCCCTCCTCCTGCCTACTTATAGGCGCCTAGGCTGAGAAGCCAATGGGGCGGGCGTGGGATTAATCGCGCCCAGACCACGCCTCACGATTTAACCCACGACGCTATCGCGGGCAAGAACGACATGGGGAACCCAACCGCCCGCGCGGCCGCAACGGATCCGCCTGTGGGTCGAGGCACGGTAGTGGCGGGCCCCGCCTGACGGGCCTGTCTCGTCACGCGCGTGGGTGGGCAGACTGGCCCTGCCGCGTGGCGTCGCACGGCGGGCCCGCAACGGGCAGCTGCCTGGAAGCTTATCAGGCACGCTGCCCGGATCCCGCCACGACCTTCAAAACCTTTGAGGAGCAAGACGGCCTCCTGCAAGGCCGACTCCAGCTAGTCGGCTCAAGAGAGAGACGGCGAGCCGAGCCCAGATTCTTCCATTAGAGGGATGAAACTATTGAGGCTCCTCGACATGTTGCCCTCGGCGCCTCACCAGCTTCGGGGACTACTGTCGGATAATGGGCAACGGTAGGCAAACCCGAGCCCTGGACCTTTCAAAACATCGGGCGGATGGCGACCCTCAAGACCCCAAGACGAAGAGCCGCCTTCTGAGAGTCGGCGGCAGAGCCGCCGACTGCCCCTCCCAACCGAGTCCCAGAGACGGCCTCGAGATAAGCCGACTCCCAGCCAGCGACCTCCGGAGAAGTCGGCTAGGGGGAGTCGGCCCGCGACTCCTACCACCCCAGCCTATGCGACTACGGACGGGATGGGATGAGGCCGCCTCGCAGCCCATCCCCGCCCCGTTCAGAAAGGACAGGCATGGCCACAGAGCGCCGTACTGACGGAGATCTCCGTCCGACGCGCATCAACTGCCACTGCCTCGACATCAGCCCTCCGTGGGCAGATCCTCACTCCACGACGGCTCGTCTGCATAACCCGAAGACGGTAGGATTCACCGTCACGGCGGGAGTGCAGAAGACGGCAAGAGCGCCTAGACGGACCCGAGAGTCGACTCCAAGATTCAGCCGCCCTCCCACGGGCTCCAAGGCTATTAACTGCATAAGATGTGAATGACAACAGTTATCGCCCGTCAGGCGGCGGCACTGTTGCCATGACCCCCTGACCAAGCTCGCGTCATTAGAAGCACAGCTACGTGAATCCGCAGCTGCAAGACTACCGCTGGGCGGACAAGGGCTGTCGGCCCCATGCCGGGACCGTCGGCGGCCCCGAGTTGGCGGAGAAGACGGCGACTGAGATCGACGGCTGGGACCTGTGCTCACTGGATTACCATTGTACCCCCGGGGGGTAGGCCTATATAAACCCCCCGGGGCACCCATGCAAGGGGTTGGACCCTAATAGTTTTAGACACACATAGTGGGAAGAGAAGAGCTAGCCGTGCCCTTCTCCTTCCTCACCCCGAACAGCTCAAGGAGCAACCTTGTACCCACTTTGCCATAGTGATCATGCGGAGACCCCGCAGAGCAGCAGTAGGGGTGTTATCTCCACGGAGAGCCCTGAAGCTGGGTAAGATTCGCCGGCGTGCATGCCTTCGCCTCATTCCGTTTCCTGGCACCGGCGACGTTCTACTCGCCCCCACCATGATAAGCCATCCTTTGGCATATGTCGCACCCAACCCCCGACATTCCGACTCTCAGATCAGTGGGAAATCTCAAGGCAAGAATCAGCAAAAGAAGAGATAGGACATCCAGAAAACTGCTCCTGCCCTTGCTTCGGTCCTTATGGCATACTCTGAGGTGATCTGCTACAATCAGGGGAACCAGGGCATCATTTGGATAAATGTGTCAAGCCCAAGAGTTGTTTTATCCGCAAAATGGTTACCCATAAAGTTGAGAATTGCCCTGCCGTAAGGAAAACCCACAGTTACGCTAGATATGTTGGAAGTGCTGCTCTAGGATTATGTCCACCATTGATAGAATTTTCTCGTGACATGTAATTAGATAGTTTCTTTCCCTTTCTAGTTGTAGAGCTCGCCCGGATGTGGTAGTGACCACACTCCTTTGCTCTGGGACTCTGGTTTTAACCAAACTCCAAAGAGCAATAGTTTTAAATTTGAAAAGTGGTGGTTGCTTAGAGAAGATTTTACCGAGCTAGTCAGAAAATCTGAATGAGCTCATCGGGAGTAGCTGCCCTCTAGAAAATTGGCAGATCAAAATCAGGAGATTTAGAAGAACTACCAAAGGGTGGAACTCCAATGAGGAAGCTAATCTGAGAAGATACAAAAGGCTTCTCCTCCTTGAGTTTGATTCTCTAGATATTAAGGCAGAAACCACTGACCTCTCTGAGGCTGAGACTAATAGATTAAACTTTGTCCATGGAGAGCTCAAGAAAATTTGGCTTCAAGAAGAAATCAAAGCCAAACAAAGGTCTAGAGATAGGAACATTAAGGAGGGTGAGGGAGTCCTTGACTAGGGGGTGTCCAGATGGCCGAACTATCATCTTTGGCCGGGCTCCTAGACTATGAAGATACAAGATTGAAGACTTCGTCCCATGTCCGGATGGGACTTTCCTTGGCATGGAAGGCAAGCTTGGCGATACGGATATGTAGATTTCCTACCATTGTAACCGACTCTGTGTAACCCTAACCCTATCCGGTGTCTATATAAACCGGAGGGTTTTAGTCCGTAGGACGAACAACAATTACCCATATCATCAATATTAATCAAGCAGGAGTAGGGTATTACCTCCATCGAGAGGGCCCGAACCTGGGTAAAAACATCGTTCCCTTGTCTCCTGTTACCATCCGCCTAGACGCATAGTTCGGGACCTCCTACCCGAGATCCGCCGGTTTTGACACCGACATTGGTGCTTTCATTGAGAGTTCCTCTGTGTCGTCACCTATAGGCCCGATGGCTCCTTCGATCATCAACAACGACCACAGTCCGTGGTGAGACTTTTCTCCCGGACAGATCTTCAGATTCGGGCGGCTTTGCATCGCGGGCCAATTCGCTAGGCCATCCGGAGCAGATCGAAGCTACGCCCGCCATCAGTCAGATTTGGAAGCTTGAACTATACGGCCGATGTCCGCGAGATCGGATCTTCGACGGATTCGAGCCATGCCCGAGCGTGCCGCACTGCCTCGATGGGTACGATCTAGCTCGTCAGCCGAACAAAGGCCCTCGAGGTCAGCACTACCGCCTCCGACCCTTAATCCGGAGCCGGTTTCACGATCGAGGACGGTTGGTTGGACACCGCCTCGAGGCTGGAAATCTCTAAGGCGATTGAGCCGAACACCATCCTTGTCCTTTGCAAGGCTCGTGACTCCAGTGCCGGACTCCTTCTCGACTCAACCTCCTCATACCGCCAATCGAATCCGACTGGGCGCCGTTATGGAGTTCACCGCCATGACATCTTTCAAAGACTCGCCTTTGGCGATATCCTGAACTCATTAAAGTCTCTCTCTTTGTCAGGAGAGCCCTGGCCGGACTATGGTTAGGAAGGTTGGGATGCGGACGACAAAGAAATTCGACGCCCACCCACCGCCCACTTTGTAGCCACTGTCGAAAGCTTAAACGACGTGCTCGATTTCGACTCCGAAGACATCGACGGTATGGACGATGATGTAGGAGATAACCATATACCAGCACCTATAGGATACTGGACAACCACCTCATCCCATGATGTATACATGGTGGATACACCTAAAGGAAGTGACGACGAGGAACGACGGGACACTACGAAGGATAAATCCTCGAAAAGCAGTCAAACGGCAACGTAAATGCCGCACCAAGTCCCGCCGACAAAGACCCAGCCATAGAGCAGGCGAACCGTGGACGATTTAAAATGCTATCGAGCAACCGTCCTAACAGGACAACTTGGAGAAACAACCCATCCCGGCGAAGATAATAGTCCGACGATCTCACGCCGGACAAATTGTTGGAGCAGAAGAACCTCCACAAAAGGCTCGCCGCCATCTGCAAGGCGTTCGAAGCTCAAAACAGCGGAAGATGCACTTAGAATCAGATGGAGCAAAGTACTCAACACCGCAGACAACACGGCAACAAATACGAACAAAGAGCTACCCAAAGAGAAAACTACTGCCCGAATTTGATGAGGAGGCCGTAGAGCCCCCACAATCAAAAAGCAAGAAGGCCACCCGGTCGGATGGACGACCCCACAACAGACAAATGGCGCCGCACACAAGCCGGCACGTGATCCGCATAAGGATTCGCATCAAAAGGATGGCCCAGTTAGGTCCATCTATGGGCCGAGAAAACAAGCTCCTCAAAGCAATGCAACACGCCAAATATCCGAACATCACGGCACACCCAAATATAGGGGTGCCGCACACCCCCGTGTTTCACCGATGAGGTGCTTTGGATCACGAATTCCTGGGGATTCAAACCCGTAAACATAGAGGCATACGACGGAACAATGCACAGAGTCTGGATTGAGGATTACATCCTCCACATACACATGGCTAGAGGAGATGATCTCCACGCCATAAAATACTTACCCTCAAGCTCAAAGGGCCAGCCCGGCATTGGCTCAAAGGCCTCCCCGAAAATACCATTGGAAGTTGGGAAGAGCTCGAGGATGCTTTTCGGCAAATTTCACGGGACTTATGTCCGTCCTCCGGATCTGCACGATTTAAGTCATATAACTCAACAACCCGAGAGTCAGCCGCAAATTCTGGAACAGGTTCCTCACCAAAAACCAAATAGTCGATCGTCCGGACGCCAAGCCTTAGCAGCTTTCAAACACAACGTCTGAGACAAATGGCTGCGCCAGACACCTCGCCAGAGAAGCCGAGAACCATGGCCGCATTAACTAGTTTCATGACCCGCTTTTGCTGGAGAGGATAGCTGGCTAGCAAGATGCAAAACCAGCGACCCAAGTACATACGAGGTCGGGGATGGAAATGGGAAACCACGACGCAACAAGGACCAAAGGCCGGATTAAGGGAACGGTCCAAAGAGCGGCATCAACGCCGGATTCAAAAGCTCACGACGTAACAATAAAAACTGCCCCTTAAGGACAATAACGATGAGCTATCCAACTTAAACAAAATCTTGGACAAGATATGTCAAATCCACAAGATTCGGAGGCTCGCAAACCATACCCACAGAGATTGTTGGGTCTTCAAGCAGTCCGCAGACCTAACGCCGAACACAAGGGGCTCGACACACCAAGTGAGGATGATGACGAACCCCACAAGGTGGCACCGGAAAACAAAAGAATTTCCCACAAGAGGTTAAAACAGTAAACTCACTTCACGTGATAAAAGGGAAAAACAGAGCAGCACCCACTAAAATGCGCGCCGCACAGACTACCCTAGCGGAGTATCAACACTGGTTGTCAAAACCAATCACCTTCGACCATCAGGACTACTCCGAAAGTATCCGGAACGCAGGATGGACTGCCTTGATATTGGATCCTATAATCAACGGATTCCAATTTACACAAGTCCTCATGGATGGCGGCAGTGACATAAACCTGATATATCAGGACACAATCCGCAGGATGGGGATAGACCCAACCAAAATTAGCCATAGCAAAACTTCCTTCAAAGGAATAAATGCCAGGCACATATGCCCATTGTACGGGCTCCCTACTGCTAGAAGTTGTGTTCGGCTCATCCGACAACTTCCGCCGCGAAAAGTTAACCTTCCACATCGCCCCATTCGAAAGTAGTTATCAAGCACTACTGGGGCGTGAAGCTTTCGCCCGCTTTAACACAATACCGCATTATGCATCTCTTACACTTAAAATGCCCGGTCCACGCGGCATCATCTCATTAAAAGGGAGTTTTAAGTGTTACTCGAGCACGGAAGAACGTGAGACTGCCTTGACAGCCCCACACCAATCCAGCTCCGCTAATCAAAGCACCAGAATAGGTCATTCAAACCCCGGACACGGCTAGATGAGTCCGGCACCTACTAGCGGCATACCCCCATACAAGGGGCTGCACGCACGTACAACAAGAGACAATAAAGCTCAATTTTATTCACCTTCCAAACCGTGCTCTATTTATTTAATATAAAGTACATTTCTTGCATGATTTTTTTTCTTTTCAACTAAGTTCCTCTCTTTTACAGATGAACACCGTGCTACACCCGTCCAGGATACGGCACAACGGAGACATAGGCGCAGACGTGCAGCAGGGACCCGTCGCAAGGATTCTTTTCAAATTAAGACCATGCGTAAACCTTTTTTACTGTCACTTGTTGATACACATCCCCCGGTTTCTTATTATAACCGAGGAGAAGGCTGGTGTTTTGGCATCGGCCGCACCAGAATTCTTGCGCGTACCTGGACACTAGGGGCTTAGGGCATTATTCTGCCCGTTTTCATAAAGAGCGAATACCTTAGGGAGTGTTCGGTGTCTCGAGTTAGGCCTTATATGCATCAGCTCTGAATCATGTCTTTGGTCAAATGTTGGGTTTGCCCGGCTCCCATGTTTTGGTACCTTACGTTCCGTTATATCGGCTAAGGTAGCACTGGGAGAACCACTGCGATTGTGCCCGGTTGAGCTGGGTTGAGCACCTCAAAGGAGAAAGCTAAAACGAATCATCATGATATAGCGTGAGACTGGTCAACCACTTTCGATGACCCAAATGAATGTTTATAATTCCTCCGCATTGACGTAAGGGTAGTTTCCGGTCAGGCACATACGCGCCCCGAATTCGGGAGAGCGCAGTGCCCCTAGGGGCTATATAGTAGACCCACCATCGAGCTCCTATGGCTAAGTGAAAGTGATAAAGCATTATAGTCCGGTTGCCTAGTTTGCTACGCTACCACCTCCTTCACAGGACCAAGACGTTGGATTAAGTGTGAAAATGCGCCTTTTTTGCAAACACCCCCGCACTATGTGCGTGAAATTTCAAGACTGCCATCTTTCAGGTTATATACACATATACATCAACGGCCGACAGAGGCGCTTTTGATACTTGAACACACAAGTATAAAATCTCTTATATTATATTGAAACATTGTTTTCACAAATCATACATGTCATTTAAACATAATATCCTTCGAGCATCGCGTCTCTATTAAACGAAAGCGCCCTACACGACTTCCTCAAAATAGTGCTTGGTACTCGGCTCTGTCCAGTCTTGGGATGCAACGTCGGTGGCCTTCATCTCCGCCCAGTATGTCTTGACACGGGCAAGAGCCATCCGCGCTCCCTCTATACACGCCGACCGCTTCATTGCGTCGATACGCGGAACCGCACCAAGGAACTGCTGCACTAAGCCAAAATAACTCTTCGGCTGGGGTCCGCCTGGCCACAAATGAGTCATGACATGCTTCATGGCAAGTCCGGATAACCGATTCAGCTCGGCCCATTCGTCCAACCGATCGGTCAACCGAAGAGGACGCTCCGGACTATGGAATTGCGACCAATATAGCTCTTCCCTTCGTGCCCCTTCCGTCCTCGGAAGTGCTCAATCGCGTCGCAGCGCCGCTGCTAAGTCCAGATAAGCATCCTCCGAACTCCACAACTTGTCCAACTGAGCATACTTCGGATCCGTATATTTCCTCCGCAGCAGAAACGATTTTCCAGCCGCAATAGCCCCGGCCTGACTCAGCTCCTCCTTGGCAGCTCTTATAGCGGAACGGGCATCCTTGGATTCGGCGGTGGCCTTTTTCAGGTCCTCTTGCTCCGGTTGACGTTCTTTTTCAAGAACCTCGCAGCGGTCAGTAGTATTCTTCAACTTTATGGCCATATCGGCCATTTCCTCTTCTTCGGCAAAGGAGCAGCCCGTTCAGCTTTTAGCTCTTCGGCCGCCTTTAAAGCGGCCGCATTACTATTTCTGGCTTGCTCTTTCGCTCGGGCGAGTTCCGCCCACAGCTCCTCCATAGCAGCAGCACCGTCTGCGTCAAAAGCATACAAGTAGTAAGGCATGGGAGTCAAGCTCCCTTACCAGGTGTCCGCAGAGAAGTCGCATACCTTGTGACTCGTCAAACCGCTTATTGACAAGCGCGATGTCTGCATCTGCCTCGTCAAGTTGCCGCTTTAGTTCAGCAAATTCATCAGTCCGGCCACATCGAACGCCCGCCACCTATTTAGGAGCGGTGATACGTTATAATCGAGATTATGATCCTCGCACGCTGTCAATTTTGACAACATACCGAGTCTCGTGGGCTACTATCTATATATTGCGCATTCTATATGCATAATCGCCGGAAGGTACATCATTTTGCGTACCTCGAACCCCTCACAAGAAGCTTCGACGGCTTTATGCAATCCGCTCTCGGCGGATGCAATTCTTTCAATCACCATACCCATTAGCGCCAGTAGTGATCTTACGAGATAGACGCCGCCGAGCAGATCCTTCACCTCCTCCGATCAAGACGCCACTTGGCGCCGGACCTTCCGCCCCGCCGGACTTGGGAAACCCTCCGTGGCGACACCTCGTGGTCGTTCACCGCATGAGGGTGCGACAGGTGGAGGCGTTGCTCTCCATCATCTCCGGAAGAAGATCCCCAAGACGAGCTCGCTAAGAAGGGCTGAGATCCGAACTACAAGGTACAATTTCGGTTATCTTCAGAAATAAATACAGGATGTTCCTTATTTACAAGACCCCTTCTTTTTACTTATGGCTCATTTGGAGGGCTGATCCCTTGGGGAGATAGTGCGGCTGGGTTACTTCCCAGCGCGGACTCTCGACGAAGATTTCTTTCCCTCTTTGAGGCCTTGACCTCCGGATCTTCCGAAGCGGTCCTCTTCTCTCCTTGGAGGGTGGGACTTTTGATCCCTCCTTCCTCAGAAGCCTCCTTCATGGAGGCAGTTGCTTCCCTGCTCCCCCCTTCACCTTCTTTAAAAGGCGCGGCCTTCAACATCTTGGTCAGCATGGGATCCGGCGTGGTCTCTGGGAGGGGAGCCGGACACCTTATCAACTTTGCCTTCGCTATCCACTCCTGTTCAAGAAACAGCTCCTTTAAGGGCAAGTCTATGATAAATGAACGGACAGCCTGTCCGGATACACGACTACTTACTTGAGTATCTGGGCGATTGCAGCTTAGTCCTGCGTCCTCGGCCAGTCCGGACACTTCTCTTGTGATCCAAGAACAGTTTATACATCTCCACGGGCGTCGTACCCATAAAATGTTGAGAGCTCGTGGTCCCTCCGGATTGAATTCCCAGATGGAGGGGGCGACGTTTGCAGGCGTATAGGCGCCAATCAACATAACTCGCGCCCATCGTGACCAGATTGATCTCTCTTTCTTGGAGGTCTCGAATACGGCCCGCAATGAGAGGAACGCCCTTGACGGCCCCAGTCGAGCCTTGTTGACCCATGACGCCTTGAGCTGTGGTGGACTGGCGGAAGGCGGAAGAGCCACCCATTTGGTTCCCCGGGAGTGGTGATATAAAACCACTCCGTTGCCACAAACCAAGCTCCTTCTTGAAAAGAGCCCTCGGCCACGGAGCATCAAGATACTTGCTTATGACCGCCCTCCAAGATTCTGCTTGTTGCCCCTCGATCATCTTCGCTCCACCTTGAAGGTCTTGAGCCACAATCCAAAGTGAGGGGCAATATGGAGGAAGGCTTCACATACGACAATGAATGATTTAGATATGGAGGATGGACTCGGATTCAAGTCATGGAAATCCAGCCCATAATAAAACATGAGCCCCCGCACAAAGGGATCCGTCGGGAAGCCTAAACCCGAAGGAAGTGAGACACGAACACCACGCTCTCACCGGGCTCGGAGTGGGAATGACCTGCCCTGAGCAGCAGCCTATCGAAATCTCGCCGGTTAGATACTGGCGCCTCGCAGCTTTAGCACATCTTCTTCGTGATGGAAGAAGACATCCATCGGCCGAAGCTGGTCGGAGCGGACATCGTCGAAGGTCCGAAGCGCCTAAATCTGAAGCTTTGGGTGTTAGAACTCGGCCGAGGCGAACTCGATGGAGGGTGGAAAAAAGAAGAGGGCCTTGGTCTCATTATAAAGAGGTTGAATACCAAGAGCCCTCCCCGTGGTCGATTAGGACTCGCCTTCGATAGAGGAGGCGTGCCAACGGGCACGGTTGGGTTACCCACGTCCGTATTGATGAGAATCCCGGAATAAGGGGGCACGATCTACGCTTTGATAAGACGTGCCAAGGAAACCGCCTCGCTAAACGCTACCGAGGTGGAACAAGAAAAACGATTCGAATAAAGGCCTGGCCGTGGTGTGATGTCACGCAGCGGAATACGTCGGCCAGATCTGTGCAAAAATGATTCTCTCTACGGTGGTATGTGGAACTTGTTTTGCGAGTCGGACACTATCCTTGTGTTCAAAACCTTCTATGAAGTATTCGAAGAGGAACCCGCCTTGCAATGCCGAAGACAATATGCGCCCGGACTTCGTCGTCATTGAAGCCTGGTTCAGGGCTACCGAGGAGTCTGGACTAGGGGTGTCCGATGGCGAACTATCATCTTTGGCCGGACTCCTAGACTATGAAGATACAAGATTGAAGACTTCGCCCGTGACCGGATGGGACTTTCCTTGGCGTGGAAGGCAAGCTTGGCGATACGGATATGTAGATTTCCTACCATTGTAACCGACTCAGGTAACCCTAACCCTATCCGATGTCTATATAAACCGGAGGGTTTTAGTCCGTGGGGATCTAACAACAATCATACCATAGGCTAGCTTCTAGGGTTTAGCCTCTCTGATCTCGTGGTAGATCTACTCTTATATTACCCATATCATCAATATTAATCAAGCAGGAGTAGGGTATTACCTCCATCGAGAGGGCCCGAACCTGGGTAAAAACATCGTGTCCCTTGTCTCCTGTTACCATCCGCCTAGACGCACAGTTCGGGACCCCCTACCCGAGATCCGCCGGTTTTGACACCGACAGAGGGTGATAGAAATACTTCTTACTTCCATGCAGTAGCTAACCAGAGGAGGAGGAAAACCCTCATTCACTCCCTTGATGGCCCTAATGGCCCTCACATTCGAGGTAGATGAGATCTTTGAAAGTGGCTAGTGACTTCTACAAAGACCTGTTTAAGAAAGAAAACCCTTCTGGGTTCTCTCTACAAAACAATTTTTTCTCTGCTTCTGAAAAAGTCTCTCCTGCTGAAAATGAGCTGCTAGAAGCCCCTTTTTCAGAGACAGAGGTGAAGGAAGCCATTTTTAGCTCTTATCCTGATGGGGCTCCTGGTCCTGATGGGATTCCCTTCTTGTTTTACCAGCATTTTTGGGACTTGGTGAAAAATGATCTCTTAGATCTTTTCCAAGCCTTTCATAGAGGAGAGTTGGATCCAGCAACTTACTCATGGGGGGGGGGGGGTGGTCTGTTGGGGTCAAGTTAAATAACTGTGCAAGTGATTTTTTCCTTGCTGGTAAAGGCCTTAGGCAAGGTGACCCCATCTCAACGATTTTGTTTAATTTAGTAGTGGACGTTCTTACTAAAATGCTGAGCAAAGCTGCTGATCATAGTCTCTTAGCAAGGCTCTGTCTTGAGGTCTGCCCTGGTGGCATCATCTGCCTTCAATATGCAGATAATACCATCCTTTTCTTAGACAATGACTCCACACATGCTAGCAATCTGAAAACTGTTCTAACCTGTTTTGAACAAGTCTCGTGCATGAGAATCAACTACTCTAAAAGTGAACTCATCCCTATCAACATGGATGATCGGAGTTAGCTAACTTCCTCTCTATTCCAGTCTGTAATAAAGGTAACTTCCCCATTAAGTACCTAGGTATCCCTCTCCACTATGATAAACTGAGGAGAGAGGATATCCAACCCCTTCTCGGATAAAATCATTAAAAGGATTGCGGGTGGAGGGCAAACTTCTCTCTTCTGAGAGGTAGATTGATCCTCATACAAGCTTGTTTGGCTAGCATTCCAAAGTGTATCTCCTCTCCTTCTTCAAGTTCCCTAAATGGGCAAAGTGAACCTCATCAATTCTCAGATGTCTCATTGCTTGTGGAATGATTTTGAGGGAAATAGGAAGCTAAACCTTGCTAATTGGGCCCTAGTCTCTATGAAAAAGATTTTGGAGGCCTAGGCATACCTAACCTCCAAGAAATTAACATCATCTTCTAGGGTCTTGGATTAAAAGATTACGTGAGGAAGACATGAAACCCTCGAAGCTTCTTATTGCCCATAAATACCTAGGAAATAAACCTAATATTTTGTCCCTTCCTCCAACCCTAAGACCTCTAGATTCTAGAAAGGATTAAAATCTATTATGCATGCCGTGAAATTTGGCTCTGAGATGGAACATAGGGGATGGGAGCAGAACCATGTTCGGGAAGATACTTGGTTTGGCACATCCCCCTAGCAGTCCAATTTTGGCCTATTTACTCATGTCTGCAATGAGCTTAACAAAAGTTTCAATGAAGTTTGGGACGGTCAATGCCTAAAACTCTCTTTTAGAAGGAATTTTAGTGATAGTCTCATGGAACAATGGTTCAAGTTGGAGGAAATTGCCAAAAGCATTACCTTTACTGCCGAGCCGGATGCCCTGATTTGGCAGCTGGACAATAAGGGGAAGTATTCCTCCAGCTCCCTCTATCATGTTATCAACTTTAGAGGGGTTCAACCCATGATTAACCCTGCGGACTCGAAATTGAGAGTTCCCCCTAAAATTCAAGTATTTCTCTGGCTTCTCTCCAAAAACAAATTGATGACTAGTGATAACCTTAGGAAGAGACACATCATCAAACCCCTTGATTATGTTTACTGCTTGGAACAAGAGTCTTGTTCTCACCTATTTTTTGAATGTATAGTTGCTAAACATCTCTGGGCCCACATTGGGGAATATTTCTCTAGTCAGATTGGCTCATCCTTGAATCACGCCAGATTCGGATTGCTACCAAAAAGTGCTCAGTTTTAAACATTCTTAGATCAATGTCCTTTGGTGCCTCTCGAAATATAGAAATGCTATGATTTTCAAAGTAACACCTCCCGGATTTCCATTCTGCGGGTCTTGAGGTTGATCAGAACATGGTGAGGAATCACGATTCTCTCCTCCGGATCGGACAAGGACAAGTTGATGAGCTTCATGGAAACCCTAACAAGATCCCTCCAGAAACCGTTGGCGATCACTTGTGGCTGAACAAGGCTCAACCTGCTCGGGCTGGACCCGTGGGATCGCCTCAAGATCTCTCGATGAAGATGATGGGCACTGGCGCCAAAAAGAGGGACATCCACCATGCTACGCCTTCCAGCCCGGTGTCTTCGCTTGCTTACTTGCTGGTCGCCCTTGGTGACACGGCCTCGGTGAAGACCATGAAGGCTTCACTGGACCCTCCTTATGTCATTTGAGTGCTCTATCCGCTCTGCCGTTGGCACCGCTCGGGTGATTTGTGTTATTCAGAGAACTTGTTCATCCACCCCCCTAGTTTGTAGCTTTTCTACCTTTTCTTTTGAACTGCTCTTTGAGCTGCTGTATCAGAATATGTTGTGGTTTCGTTCTCAACAATGGAACCGGGGAGATGCTCCCTGTTTTTCTAAAAAAATAATTTTATATGTTATTATATATTATTTTTACTGTCATCATATATTTAACAGATACTTACATATGTAAGAAAACAATATCCCACATCTTATTAACTTATAAAAATAATTTCTTAACAAATAAAATCCTGGATTGTTTTGGCACGAAAATCATAGTGATTTTGTACAAAAGCTTGGTAAGATTTAAGGACGAATTTAATAATATCACTTATTATTTAAATATATTTATAACAAAATTCTCAGCCCCTTTTTATTTTTTGATAACATTGCTGGCCCAACCCAACATTATAATTAGAATCAGCCCAAGAAATCGTGTATTTCAAGAAAGTGCAAATGGCCTGTAATTTTTTAGGAAATAAAATAAATGGGCCGCATGGACGCTACATTATTGGTTCACCCAGCCCATCTAATGGCTGTAATAAAAAAAAAGATCAAATTGACAGTAAATTCTACCGCGCAAAAAAAATACTGTAAATTCTGAAAAAATGGGTTGAATACGTGCCACATTTTTGGAGGCTGAAATGTGGGCCAATAGGTCGAAGCCAACGCAAGTCATTGTCAATTTAGTCAACAAATGATTTTGACATGTTAGCTATTGGATTTACATCCAACGACCGGCATCCATCTTCAATCTCTCGTCTTATTCCTCCAGCGCCGCCGGGACCACCTCCCGCCTCCTGCTGCTAGCAGCTCTGCTTAGCACGCTTCGCTATGGAGCGCTACTCCACCATTGGCCAGGCCATCCCTCCACCCCTACACACCTCCTGTTCTTCTCCACCGACTGCCGAACCACACCGCACTAGAACCAGTTAACCCTCATACACCTCTCCGTCTGCGACTCTACTCCCGCGTCTTCCCATCTCCCGGCTCGTTCTTTGTCCGGCCTTTGTGCCGTCCACCACCTTGGATGCGCTCGGCGCGGTGTGGTAAACATGGTCAACGAACGACACCATCGGAAGTAGACTGTGCGTGGAGAGGCTAACAGCTGGGTCCATGGCCTCACACAAGGAAATGCCTCCTTATTACGCGCAAAATAATGATTCCTCCACCTGACATCTGGGACCCACCGGAAGGGCCTCTGTATTTCATGAAAATAACGTGCCCCCACTGACATGTCGGACCCACCAGCTATCTTCACACGCAAGGAAGTGCCTCCTTATTACGCACAAAAAAAATGAATATTCCCCCTGCCAGCTAGAACCCAGCATAGTGGGAGGCTAACTTGTGGGCCTACCAAGTTGATGGGGACAGAGGGCTTTGTCAACTTAGTCAATATGAACGATTCTAGCTCATGTTACCGTACGATGTTCATCCAACGGCCGTAGTGCTTCTTCAACCTCTGGTCTTCTTGCTCCAGCCGCCCAAACCAGCGTCGGTCGTGCGCGTGCTCCTGCCTCCGTGGTCGGGTGTGATGCCGCGGAGGCCTCACCGCCACCTACTACTCCCACCGCTGGCCGGGCCATCCCTCTACTCACCCACACCCTGTTATTCTGCGGCAACAAGCAGCCTCACACCGCATGACGAACCGGTGAACCCTCAGACTCCTCTTCACGTGGGCATCCATCTGCTGCCTTCCCGGCTCCGAAGTCGTCCCTTCCTAGTCCTCGCGCCGTCGTCCGCCATACGGTGCTCTCGGCGCCGGGCGTGGTCAACGTGGTCAACGACCGACTTCCATCGGAAGAGTATCAGACGTGGAGAGGCGACAGTGGGTCCAGGCGGCCGCAAGGAAGTGCCTCCTTATTACGCGCAAAATAATTATTCCTCCACCTGACAGCAGGGACCCACCGGACGGGCCACCTTATTTCGCGAAAAAATGTTTCCCCCCTGACTGCTGGGACCCACTGAACGGGCCAGCGTATTTCATGAAAAAAAAATGTTCCCCCCGCTGTCAGCTCGGACCCACCGGAAGTGCCTCCTTATTACGCACAAAAAATGAATACTCCCCTGCTAGCTGGGACCCACCATGGTGGGAGGCTGACTTGTGGGCCTACTAAGTTGACTGGGACGGGGGCCTTTGTCAACTTTAGTCAATATGAACGATTCTAGCTCCAGTGATCGTACGATGTCCATCCAACGGCCGTAGTGCTTCTTCAACCTCTGGTCTTCTTGCTCCAGCCGCCCAAAGCAGCGCCGGTCGTGACGCATGCTCCTACCTCCCGTGGCCGATCAGGTTGCCGGAGGCCTCATCGCCCCTACTATTCCCACTGCCAGTTCTGGCGACGGCAACCTCACACCGCAGCCGAACCAGTGAACCCTCAGACTCCTCTCCGCTGGGCTTCCACCGCCGCGTCTTCCCCGGCTCCCCGTCGTCCCTTCCTAGGCCTCGCCGTCCCACCGCCTTGGTGCTCTCGGCGGCGTGGTCAATATGGTCAAGGAACGACTTCCATCGGACGTGGATCAGACGTGGAGAGGCCGATTTGGGTCCACGGCCGCAGCAAGGAAGTGCCTCCTTATTACGCTGAAAATAATGATTCCTCCACTGACAAATTGGGACCCACCGGACGGGCCATCAGATTTTTGCGAAAAACGTTTCCCCGGATCTGGGACCCACCTGCTACATCTTCGCACGCAAGGAAGTGCCTAACAGTCGGGACCCATCTGGTAGAAGCGTACGTAGCGTTGTCATTCTGGTCGCGAACGTGTATGTACATATATACTGGTCGATGTAGAGGCGAGCATGTGTCGTAGTAGAGGCGCACACATAGCATGTACACGTACGTACAGCGGCCAGGGTGCAAGAAAGAAAATACGACCACGTATGTGTACATACGGGCGAGGTCTCGAACGCCTACTCGCGCTTACGTACAGCCAGGGCTCGTGTACATGGCTGGGTCAGAACGGAGGAACATCGTCGTCATCGTGTTCATGGGGAGGCAACGGAATGCATGGTCGTGTTCATCGCGAGGGCTTGGACGGAACAGGCGATGGAAACGAGGCCTGGCATACCGCAGAACGGAGGAAACAACCTTGTGTTCGACCGGCCACGTTCGAAACGGGATCCTGTTCATCGGGAGGGGTCCGCGCATCGCAAAATGGAGGAAACGGACCTCCTACGGTCAAACGGGGTCCTGTTGATTGGGAGGGTGTGGCGTCGCAAAACGGAGGAAACGGACTTGTGTTGGAGCGCCACGGTCGAACGGGGTCCTGTTCATCGGGAGGGTGTGGCGTATCGCAAAACGGGACTCCACGGATATTGTTCATCTCCACCATCGACACCCTCCACCTCCACGGGCCATCGCTCATCCACCGTCGACCTCCTCCAACCTCCACTTGCGACTGTTCATCCACGGGCTCCTGTTCATCCAGCCTCCACCATGCGCTACTCCACCGGCTACTATTCAACCAGCCCTCTCCACGGGCTCCTGTTCAACCACCCCTCCACGGGCTACTGTTCATCCTGCCCTCCATGGCGTGGTCCTGTTCATCCAGCCCTCCACGGGGTCCTGTTCATCCAGCCCCAACCGGCTCGATCGATCGGGTCTTGTTCATCCAGAGGCAACACCACGGGTCCTGTTCATCCACCCCCACCGAACTGTTCATCCAAACCCCCTGCAACGCTCACTGTTCATCCCAGAGGCAGCATCGATCGGCTTCAGTTAGCAGCAGTAGCGAAGGAATCGCTCGATCGGGTTCAGTTAACAGTCATCGATCGATCGCTCGGGTTCAGTAACGCGTAGCCTACAGTGCAATCGCCCGGGTTTAGTTAGATCCCAACACCTCGCTTGGGTTCAGTTAGAGCCCAACGCCTTGCACACACGCCACAGACGTGACGAGAGAAACACGATCGCCGCCCCGACCACCACCCACCGTAACCGGGGACTCCCCGATATTTTCCGCGCCCTCGCTTCTACCACAGTTTTTTCTGTCATGGACGGCCCAAAGAATGTCATGCAGCTGCGTCTCCAGCCCGCCCAGGATGAAAAGCCCATTTTCTGTCATGTTTTTTTGTCATAGAAGTAGGAGCCCACCACATCTATGATGATACTGGGTTTTGTCACAATTATCGTCATAGAAGTGTCATATGTATGACAGAATTTTTTTTCGTTCGGCCCAAAATGTCACGGATGTGTGTGTTTTTGTAGTGCTAGATGCAGGCAGGAGTCGGTCGATGTGTGGAGTAATAGTAGTAGATGCAGGCAGGAGTCGGTCTACTTGACATGGACGTGATGCCTATATTACATAATCATTGCCTTGGATATCGTCATAACTTTGCGCTTTTCTATCAATTGCTCGAAAGTAATTTGTTCACCCATTGTATTATTTGCTATTTTGAGAGAAGCCTCTAGTGAAACCTATGGCCCGAGGGTCTATTTTCCATTATATAAGTTTTTGATATACTATTTTGCAATCTTTTATTTTCATATCTATAAACCAAAAAACCCCAAAATATTTACTTTATCTTTTATTTAGTTTTATCTATCTCTATCAGATCTCACCTTTGCAAGTGACCGTGAAGGGATTGACAACCCCTTTATCGCGTTGGGTGCAAGTGTTTGATTGTTTGTGTAGGTATTGGTGATTTGTGCGTTCTTCTCCTACTGGATTGATACCTTGGTTCTTAACTGAGGTAAATACTTATCTCTACTTTGCTGCATCACCCTTTCCTCTTCAAGGGAAAAACCAACGCAAGGTCAAGAAGTAGCAGGAAGAATTTTTGGTGCCGTTGTCGTGGAGATCTACGCCAAGTCAAGACATACCAAGTACCCATCATAAAACTCTCATCTCTTGCATTACATTATTCACCATTTGCCTCTCATTTTCCTCTCCCCCACTTCTAAAACAATTTTCGAAAAGATTTCCCTTTTCTTTCGCCCTTCTTCTGTTCATCTTTTCATTTGCTTTTTGTGTGCTCGTGTGTTAGATTGCTTGCTTTGTAACGATGGCTCAAGAGAATACCAAATTGTGTGACTTTTCCAATACTAATAATAATGATTTTATTAGTACTCTGATTGCTCCCACCACTAGTGCAGAATCTTATGAAATTAATGCCGCTTTGCTGAATCTTGTTATGAAAGATAAATTTTCCGGCCTTCCTAGTGAAGGTGTCGCATCCCATATGAATAATTTCGTTGAGTTGTGTGATATGCAAAAGAAGAAAGATGTGGATAATGATATTGTTAAATTGAATCTATTTCCGTTCTCACCACGAGATAGTGCTAAAACTTGGTTTTCATCTTTGCCTAAAAATAGTATTGATTCATGGAATAAGTGTAAAGATGCTTTTATTTCCAAGTATTTTCCTCCCGCTAACATCATCTCCCTTAGGAATGATATTATGAATTTTAAGCAACTTGATCATGAACATGTGGCAAAATCTTGGGATAGGATGAAATTGATGATACGAAATTGCCCTACTCATGGTTTGAATTTGTGGATGATTATACAAAAAAATGATGTCGGATTGAATTTTGCTTCTAGAAATCTTTTAGATTCGGCTGTGGGAGGTACTTTTATAGAAATTACTTTAGGATAAGCTACTAAACTCCTAGATAATATTATGGTTAATTATTCTCAATGGCTTACCAAAAGATCTTCTTCTAGTAAAAGAAGTGCATGCGATTGAAGAGATTAGTGTTTTGAGTGGAAAGATGGATGAGCTTATGAAATTATTTGCTAGCAAGAGTGCTTCTATTGATCCTAATGATATGCCTTTGTCTACTTTGATTGAGAATAATAATGAATCTATGGATGTGAATTTTGTTGGTAGGAACAATTTTGGTAATAACGCGTATATAGGTAATTTTAATCCTAGTCCGTTTCCTAGTAATTCCTGTAATAATTATGGTAATTCCTACAACAATTCTTATGGAAATTATAATAACATGCCCTCTGATTTTGAGAATAGTGTTAAAGAATTTATGAGTTCTCAAAAGAATTTCAATGCTTTGGTTGAAGAAAATTGCTTAAGATTGATGATTTGGCTAGGAACGTGGATATAATTTCTCTTGATGTTGATTCTTTGAAAATTAGATCTATTACACCTAAGCATGATATCAATGAATCTCTAAAGTCTATGAGAATCTCCATTGATGAGTGCAAAGAAAGAACCACTAAGATGCGTGCTAAGTGAGATTGGTTTGTAAAAGTGTGTTCTTCTAGTTTTTTTGAAAATAATGATGAAGATCTTAAAGTGATTGATGTGACTCCTATTTAATATTTGTTTTGAAATATAAATATTGATAAATATGGGACTAGAGATAAGTCAACTTTAGTTAAACGGTGTCCCAATGATTTGGAGTTTTTAGATCTTGATGCAAAAATTGATAAAAGTGGGATTGGAGAGGTCAAAACTTTAAGTAGCGATAAACCCACTCCTTTTGGTTTCAAGGAATTTAATTATGATAGTTTTTCTTTAATAGATTGTATTTCCTTGTTGCAATCCATGTTGAATTCTCCTCATGCTTATAATCAAAACAAAGCTTTTACTAAACATAGCGTTGATGCTATGATGCAATCTTTTGAAGAAAAGCTTGAATTGGAAGTTTCTATCCCTAGAAAACTTTATGATGAGTGGGAACCTACTATTAAGATTATGAGTGCCATGCTTTGTGTGATTTGGGTGCTAGCGTTTCCACGATTCCAAAAACTTTATGTGATGTGTTAGGTTTTCGTGAATTTGATGATTGTTCTTTAAATTTGCATCTTGCGAATTCCACTATTAAGAAACTTATGGGGAGAATTAATGATGTTCTTATTGTTGCAAATAGGATTATGTGCCCGTAGATTTCATTGTTCTTGATATATGTTGCAATTCTACATGTCCTATTATTCTTGGTAGACCTTTCCTTAGAACGATTGGTGCAATTATTGATATGAAAGAAGGAAACATTAGATTTCAATTTCCGTTAAGGAAGGGCATGGAACACTTTCCAAGAAATAAAATTAAATTGCCATATCAATCTATTATGTGAGCTACTTATGGATTGCACACCAAAGATGACAATACCTAGATCTATTTGTGTTTTTATGCCTAGCTAAGGGCTTTAAACAATAGCGCTTGTTGGGACGCAACCCAATTTTTTTTGCTTTTAGTTCCTGTTTTGCTTTGAATAATTCATATAGCCTCTGGTTAGATATGGTTTTGTGTTTTAATTAGTGTTTATGCCAAGTAAGACCTTTGGGATGGCTTACGGTGATAGTTGGTTTGATCTTGCTGAAAAACAGAAACTTTTGCGCTCAGGAAAACAATTCTAATTTTTAAAAGAAGAATGATAAAATATTGATTCTTTTTGCAGAAGATTAATAAACAAATTTCTCAGGTTTTCCTAAGTTTTCATAATTTTTGTAGTTACATAAGTATTCGAGAGTTACATATTACTACAGACTGTTTTGTTTTTGACAGAATCTGTTTTCTATGTGCTATTTGCTTATTTTGATGAATCTATGGGTAGTATCATGGGTATGAACCATGGAAAAGTTGGAATAGAATAGATATTACACAAATATAAATAAAGAATGAGTTCACAACAGTACCAAAAGTGGTGATTTATTTTCTTATACTAACTGAGCTTATGAGATTTTCTGTTGAGTTTTGTGTTGTGCAATTTTCAAGTTTTGGGTAAAGATTTGATGGACTATGGAATAAGGAGTGGCAAGAGCCTAAGATTGGGGATTCCCAAGGCACCCCAAGGTAATATTCAAGGACAACCAAGAGCCTAAGCTTGGGGATGCCCCGGAAGGCATCCCCTCTTCCGTCTTCGTCTATCGGTAACTTTACTTGAGGCTATATTTTCACTCACCACATGATATGTGTTTTGCTTGGAGCGTCCTGTATGACATGAGTATTTAATTTTTAGTTTACCACAATAATCCTTGCTGTACACACCTTTTGAGAGGGACACGCATGAATCGTGATTTATTAGAATATTCTATGTGCTTCACTTATATCTTTTGAGCTAGGCAATTTGGCTCTAGTGCTTCACTTATATATTTTTAGAGCAAGGAGATGGTTTTATTTTGTAGAAATTATTAAACTCTCATGCTTCACTTATATTATTTTGAGAGTCTCTAAAAAACATTGTAATTTGCTTTGGTTATGAATTTAGTCCTAATATGATAGACATCCAAGAGGGATATATAAAAACTTTCATATAAAGTGCATTGAATACTATGAGAAGTTTGATTCCTTACGATTGTTTTGAGATATAAAGATGGTGATATTAGAGTCATGCTAGTGAGTAATTGTAGTTTGTATAAATACTTGTGTTAAAGTTTGTGATTCCCGTAGCATGCACGTATGGTGAACCGTTATGTGACGAACTCCGAGCATGATTTATTTATTGATTGTCTTCCTTATGAGTGGCGGTCGGGGACGATCGATGGTCTTTTCCTACCAATCTATCACCCTAGGAGCATGCACGGAGTTCTTCTTTTTGATGACTAATAGATTTTTGCAATAAGTATGTGAGTTCTTTATGACTAATGTTGAGTCCATGGATTATACGCACTCTCACCCTTCCACCATTGCTAGCCTCTCCAGTACTGCGCAACTTTCGCCAGTGCCATACACCCACCTATTACCTTCCTCAAAACAGCCACCATACCTACCTATTATGGCATTTCCATAGCCATTCCGATATATATTGACATGCAACTTTCCACCATTTTGTTTTATTATGACACGCACCATCATTGTCATATTGCTTTGCATGATCATGTAGTTGACATCGTATTTGTGGCAAAGCCACCTTTCATAATTCTTTCATACATGTCACTCTTGAGTCATTGCACATCCCGGTACACCACCGGAGGCATTCATATAGAGTCATATTTTTTTTCTAAGTATCGAGTTGTAATTCTTGAGTTGTAAGTAAATAAAAGTGTCATCATCTTCATTATTAGAGCATTGTCCCATGTGAGGAAAAAAATGAAAAAGGCCAAAGATGCCCACAAAAAAAGAGGCCAAGAAGCCCACCAAAAAAAAGAGAGAAATGAGAGAAGGGGCAATGTTACTATCCTTTTTCCACACTTGTGCTTCAAAGTAGCACCATGATCTTCATGATAGAGAGTCTCATATATTGTCACTTTCATATAATAGTGGGAATTTTTCATTATAGAACTTGGCTTGTATATTCCAATGATGGGCTTCCTCAAACTGCCCTAGGTCTTCGTGAGCAAGCGAGTTGGATGCACACCCACTTAGTTTCTTTTTGAGCTTTGATAAACTTATAGCTCTAGTGCATCCGTTGCATGGCAATCCCTACTCACGCACATTGATATCTATTGATGGGCATCTCCATAGCCCATTGATATGCATAGTTGATGTGAGACAATCTCCTTTTTGTCTTCTCCACAACCACCATATTCTATTCCACCTATAGTGTTATGTCCATGGCTCACACTCATGTATTGCGTGAAAGTTGAAAAAGTTTGAGAACATCAAAAGTATGAAACAATTGCTTGGATTGTCATCGGGGTTGTGCATGATTTGAATATTTTGTGTGATGAAAATGGAGCATAGCCAGACTATATGATTTTGTAGGGATAAGCTTTCTTTGACCATGTTATTTTGAGAAGACATAATTGCCTTGTTAGTATGCTTGAAGTATTATTATTTTTATGTCAATATTAAACTTTTGTTTTGAATCTTATGGATCTGAACATTCATGCCACAATAAAGAAAAATTACATGGATAAATATGTTAGGTAGAATTCCACATCAAAAATTTTGTTTTTATCATTTACCTACTCGAGGAGGAGCAGGAATTAAGCTTGGGGATGCTTGATACGTCTCCAACGTATCTATAATTTTTTATTGTTCCATGCTATTATATTATCTATTTTGGATGTTTTATATGCATCAATATGCTATTTTATTTTATTTTTGGGACTACCCTATTAACCTAGATCCCAGTGCTAGTTTCTGTTTTTTTCCATGTTTTTGAGTTTCCCGGAAAAGGAATACCAAATGTAGTCCAAACGGAATAAAACCTTCACGATGATTTTTCTTGGACCAGAAGACACCCGGGAGACTTGGAGTGCAAGTAAAAAGAGCCACGAGGCGGCACAAGGGTGGAGGGCGCGCCTAGGGGGTAGGGCGTGCCCCCCTACCTTGTGGGCCCCTCGGTGACCCCCTGACCTAGATCTTCCTCCTATATATTCACATATATTCCCAAACCACCAGAAGTACACACGAAAACACTTTTCCACCGTCGCAACCTTCTTTTCCCACGAGAACCCATCTTGGGGCTTTTTCTGGTATCCTGTCGGAGGGGGATTCGATCATGGAGGGCATCTACATCAACCCTATTGCCCTTCCGATGAAGCGTGAGTAGTTTACCACAGACCTACGGGTCCATAGCTAGTAGCTAGATGGCTCCTTCTCTCTCTCTCTTTGATTCTAAATACCATGTTCTCCTTGATGTTCTTGGAGATCTACCCACTGTAATCTTCCTTTGCGGTGTGGTTGTCGAGATCCAAGAATTGTGGATTTATGATCAGCTTATCTATGAATATTATTTGGACCTTCTCTGAATTTTTTATGCATGATTTGATATCTTTGTAATTCTCTTCGAACTATCGGTTTGGTTTGGCCAACTAGATTGGTTTTTTTTTTGCAACGGGAGAAGTGCTTAGCTTTGGGTTCAATCTTGTGGTGTCCTCACCCAGTGACAGTAGGGGTAGCAAGGCACACATTGCATTGTTGCCATCGAGGATAAAAAGATGGGATTTACATCATGCTGCTTGAGTTTATTCCTCTACATCATGTCATCTTACTTAAAGTGTTACTATGTTCTTCATGAACTTAATACTCTAGATGCAGGCAGGAGTCGGTCGACGTGTGGAGTAATAATAGTAGATGCAGGCAGGAGTCGGTCTACTTGACACGGACGTGATGCCTATATTACATAATCATTGCATTGGATATCGTCATAACTTTGCGCTTTTCTATCAATTGCTCGAAAGTAATTTGTTCACCCACTGTATTATTTGCTATTTTGAGAGAAGCCTCTAGTGAAACCTATGGCCCCCGGGTCTATTTTCCATCATATAAGTTTTCGATCTACTATTTTGCAATCTTTTATTTTCAGATCTATAAACCAAAAAACCTAAAAATATTTACTTTATCTTTTGTTTAGTTTTATCTATCTCTATCAGATCTCACCTTTACAAGTGACCGTTAAGGGATTGACAACCCCTTTATCGCGTTGGGTGCAAGTGTTTGATTGTTTGTGCAGGTATTGGTGATGTGTGCGTTCTTCTCCTACTGGATTATACGTTGGTTCTTAACCGAGGTAAATACTTATCTCTACTTTGCTGCATCACCGTTTCCTCTTCAAGGGAAAAACCAACGCAAGCTCAAGAAGTAGCAACTGCCATCTAGCTCTGCACTTGATTCACCTTCCATTTTAAGTAAACTTGCAACACCACCACCTGCTATTGTTTCTGATATGTCGCAAATAATTGATGATGCCACTTATGCTATGCATGATGCTATGAATGATGATATTGATGATGCTAGTACTTTGCTTGATGATATTGTGCCGCTAGGTGAATTTCTTGATGAACAACCTGCAAGAGTTAAAGAAATTGAGAATGCTGAAACTGATGAAATTATTGAAACTGAAAATTTTGAAACACCTATTAGACCTAGCTCTTAGATATGAATTGCCTGAGATACCTGATGGTTATGTTACGGATGGAGAAGTATCTAGGGACTTTCTTGCTTGTAAGGATGGAGATGATCTTAAGAAATTACTATGCAAGTTGAAAGAAAAATCTTTGAATGCTAGAATGCAATATGATCCTAAGTTGCTACTTCACCTATCTTTATTATTGATGAGGATTATGAATTCCCTGTCGAGCCTGAGTTAATTGCTTCACTTGAATCTGATCCTTTCCATGGTTATGAACCTAAAATTGTTGTGGCACATCTTACTATGTTGAATGATATAGCCACCCTATTTGCCCATAAGGAAAAAATTCGCTACTACTATATTCTTAAGTTGTTTCCTTTCTCATTAAAGGGTGATGCTAAGATATGGTTTAATTATCTTGCTCCTGGTTGTGTGCGTAGTTCCCAGGATATGATATATTACTTCTCTGAAAAATATTTTCCTGGCCATAAGAAACAAGCTACTTTACAGGAAATATTTAACTTTGTGCAACTTAAAGAAGAGACTCTCCCTCAAGCTTGGGGGAGGCTTCTCCAGTTACTTAATTCTTTGCCTGATCATCCTCTCAATAAAAATGAAATACTTGATATCTTTTATAATGGACTAACCGATGCTTCTAGGGACCATCTAGATATTTGTGCTGGTTGTGTTTTCAGGGAATGAACCATTGAACAAGCTAAAGAACTACTGAATAATATATTGACGAATGATAATGATTGGACTCTTCCTGAACAACCGCCCAAGCCAACTCTGAAGAAGAGAGGTATTCTATTTCTCAGTCCTGAAGATATGCAAGAGGCAAAGAAATATATGAATGAAAAAGGTATTAAAGGTGAAGATGTTAGGAATTTACCACCTATTGAAAAAATACATGGCCACGATACCCCGACACAGGTATTAGAGGTAAATTATCTCTATAGATTTGATGAAGGTGATATTCCTTATACTAAATCTGCTAGTCAATGCTTGGATGAACTGGATAACTTTATTTGTAAACAAGAAAATTTTAATGCATATGTTAGTAGACAATTGAAACGAAATGCATATATGATTGAATACTTGATTGACTATATCTTTAGAACCGTTAATGATGTCAAGGGTGTGATTAAACATGCATCATGCATTCATGATAAAAACTCAACTAGAACAAGTCATCAAGTCACAAAATGATTTGCTTAATGAGGTGAACAATAAGATGAATGATCATGTTGTTAGAGTTATGACTAGGGCTGGTAAAATGACTCATGAAACCTTGTATCCTCAAGGTCACCCTAAGAGAATTGAACAACATTCTCAGAGAATTAATACTAATGCACCTAGTCCATCTAAAAAGAATAAGAAAGATGATAGGACTTTGCATGCTTCTAGTGGACCTACTGTAGACACACCTGAGAATCCAAATGATATTTCTATCTCTAATGTTGAGACACAATCTGGTGATAAACATGAACCTAGTGTCAATGATAATGATAATTTTCATGTGATGCTCAACCTAATAATGATAATGATGTGGAAAAGCAACCAGCTGTAGATCTTGATAACCCACAACCTAAGAATAAAAGATATGATAAGAGAGACTTCATTGCTAGGAAACATGGTAAAGAAAGAGAACCATGGGTTCAGAAACCCACACCCTTTCCTCCTAAAGCTTCAAAGAATAAGGATGAAGAAGAATTTGAGCGCTTTGTTGAAATGCTTAGACCTGTCTTTTTGCGCCTTCATTTGATTGATATTCTAAAAATGTCTCCTTATGCTAAGTATAGGCAAGATATTGTCACAAATAAAAGAAACATACCCAAAGATGAAATTTCCACCATGCTTGCAAATTATTAATTTAAGGGTGGAATACTAAAGAAACTAGGAGACCCATGAATACCAACTATACCATGCTCCATTAAAAGAATGTTAAAACTGCTTTATGTGATATAGGAGCAGGTGTCCGTGTTATGCCTTTCTCTTTGTATCCAATACTTGATTTGAATAAGTTGACACCAATTGAAATCCCTTTGCAAAGGACTGATAAATCAACTGCTATACCCATCGGTATTTGTGAGGATGTGCCTGTCATAGTTGCAAATGTTGCTATCTTAAAAGATTTTGTTATTCCTGATATACCCGAGGACGACAGTATGTCAACCATCCTTGTTAGACCCTTTTTGAATAATGTAGGGGCTGTTATTGATTGCAACAAAGGCAATATCACTTCATGTCAATGGTAATGAACATATGGTACACTTTCCAAAGAAACAACCTCAAGTGAATAGTATCAATTCTATTGGAAAAATTTCTCACTATTGGACGTTTTGAATTCCCTATTCCTATTGTCAAAAATAAATATGAAATTCTTATTGTTGGGGACATGCATATCCCCGTTGAGGTAACCTAGTGTTATACAAAGATTCTCCTGTTTCATGTCATTAGGAAAAAGTTTGTTAATAAGACTTGATCAACCTTATTAATGGATTCCTTTTGACGGGCATGTGGTCGATGAATTTTCTGTACCCACTTTTTACTTTCTATTATTTAGAGTTAATAAAGTAGAAATGCTATTATTTTACTGTTTTATAAATTACCCGTGCAATTAAAATTGACTAGAAAATAAAATTTTAATATGATTTTTTTTGCAAAATATGAAAAATAGTGGCACTGAACACAAGCTAAGGGGATGCACCTATGAGCCACAAGCTCACAGGGCGCGCCCACCCCCTGGGTGCACCATGCAAGATTGTGGGGCCCACGTAGGCCCCCTCACTTTTTGCTGCCACACATGCTCATCCTCTTCCTCTAGAAAAATATCAAACTTGTTCCATAGCCCGTGTTCTTGCTCTTCTTGCTGCGATTTTTGATTTTCTTCTCGTAGCTCCATTTCCAAAACTGTTTTGGGGGATTGCTCACCGATATGTGACTCCTCCGATCGTCCAATTAGTTCTTTCTCTAGTGGTTTATTATTTGCACATTTAGCTATTGTTGGCGACCATGTTCTTGAGCTTGCATGTCAAATTCATATGGTTCAAACTAGTTTTGGTGCATGATATGGCCCCTAGACACTTGTAGGAGTAGTTGCTATCGATTTTGTTGAGTTCGGTTTATTTTTATTACGAGTTACTAAAAAAATTCAGAAATTTTCAAAGGGAGAAAATGTTTAGGGAGATGTTCCAAGGTGGTTCCTTGAGCAAGAAATCCCCAAGGCTTGCTTTATGTGAGCCGGACCTCGAACCACCACGGGAGGCTCTAGTGCAACCTTGCGAATGGCCGTCATGTTACTTCATGACTAAAGCCAGTTTCAAAGAAGAATTTAATATGTACGTGCACAATGTCGGCTTGACGGATTTCGTGCTAGATAAGTACTTACAATATTACAACCTCACTGATTCTTTTGTGCAAAAATTGAAGTATTCAGTCGAGCGAAATTCGCATGTTGTTATATTTAATCTCAATGAAAACACATTTCGCATGGACCTTGAAGAGTTTAATGAAGCGTGCAAAATTCCACAATGGGGCACTTACATTGAACCTCGTAAATGTGACTGCATTGAGTTCCTTGCTAGCATCACTAGCGGTGAAACTAGAGGCATAACACAAGCTACTATAGGGAGTATTCATTTTTCCTGCTTTGCATTATTTTGCTCTCTTCATAGGTAGACGCATTAATGGTAGACATGACCATAGCCACCTTTGCACTTCTGATTTGAGCATTCTTAAAAGTGCGGTAATGAATGATAAACAATTAAACTTGGGGGCTATTGTTGCATGTCGATTACATAATAATGCCTTAGATGGATATTTCTTTGGTGGAATTTATGCCACTCGTTTAGCTGATTATCTTGGGGTGTCGAGAAAAGAAAGTGATACCCAGCTGTCACCGCTTTCCTTGATTATGCTGCTATAGAACGTTTCAGCTTTCTTGAAAGAGGTGATATGTCGTTCCAGTACAGGCTAATCTTTAATAGGCGCCGCATTTTCCATATTACGCTTCCCTCTCCTGCCTTATTTTACTTTCAAGGACAAAATTTCATACTTATGGAGGAGGAAGAGGAGTATGAGAGGGCGAGGAAGACCACTCGCCTCTTCGAGGCATCCCACCAAGCGGTGGCAGCTGCAATCTAGTAGAACCCGAACTACGACTACGAGTATCATCCAAGCTAGCCGTGGCCATAGACCAACTTACGCCAAAAGTCTAAGCTTGGGGGAGTACGTATTTCTCACTGACATTACATTCATGCATCACACATTCATTCCAGTTGCCGATGTTCATCCTTTTTCATTGTATAATCCATGTTAGTTTTATTTTGCTTTCTTCTCATGTGTTTTAAAAATTGCGAAAAACCAAAAATATTTCTTGTTTATTTTTAGTTTTTCTTTCTGTTTTATTCGCTTAGTAGTTTGCAATATTAAAAGAAAGCCCAAAAAGATTTCACGTTCTTCTTTTGCTTGTTGGGAGCTTTCCCGTGTATATAGTTTTCCTCGTTTTCATTTTTCTTTCATTTTGCCTTCTTCAGAAAAACAAAAAATCCAAAAATATTTCAGTGTGTTTGTTTGAATTGTTTTTCTTTTCTTTGGGTCGTAAGAAGAAGATCACAATGAAAATGTTGAGTGGCTCTCATATGCATTATTGTTGATCTAACAAAGAGCCAATATTACCTTGTCTTCTCCTTAGAATAAATGTCTGCAGATTCCAGCTTAGTCCACGGCACGCGCACTCTTATTATTATTATTCACATTGTATGGTCTTGCAAGTGAAAGGCAATAATGACAAAATTTGATGAATTGATTGAGGTGAAGAAAAGCTGGTATGAACTCAACCTATTTTGGTTTTGTAAATATCATAAGCCCATCGTTGTTGATTCAGCCTATTATAAATAAACATGTTTGCAATGATAATTAGAAATCATAGTTAATCATGCCATGCTTAAATATCTAGTATTGGATAATGTTTTGTCTTAAGTGTCGACATGCATTTAGAATGGTTATGATGTAGTATGATAGGATGGTATCCTCCTCTGAATGATTCAAGTGGCTTGACCTGGCACATGTTCACGCATGTAGTTGAATCAAAACCACAAAAGCCTCCACAGTATTTATGTTCATGGTGTTTTGTATCCTACTCATGCTCGTATTCAGTGTTGATTAATCTCAATGCATGCTTATGGTCGTTGTCTCTCTCTGGTTGGTCGCTCCTCAATCTATTTGCTAGCCTTCACCTGTACTAAGCGGAACAAAGGTTGTGCATCCAAATCCTTAGACCCAAAGTTATTCCATATGAGTCTACCTTACCTACCTATATGCGGTATTTACCTGCTGTTCCAAGTAAATTTTCATGTGCCAAACTCTAAATCTTCAAATAATAATCTGTTTTGTATGCCCAAATCGCTCATGAAGCGAGAAGGGGCGGTCAACACCTTCCATGCTAGGTGGGTTATTCTCATGATGAGTGTTTATTCACTTGTCATTCACGAGAAAGCGGTTGGTAATTAGGATGCCAAGTCCTATGATCAATACTAAGATATAATATTGAAACAAAACTCCCACGCACTGTTGTTGGTATGGAGGGAAACCCGAGGATTCGGCTAGCCATGGCTTGTGTTTGTTGGTGGAGAGGGAGTAAAACTTTACCTTTCTGTTTGGGAACCACCTATAATGTGTCTAGCATGGAAGATGTTGAAAACTCTCGGTTGCTACGTTGACAATGAAAGTATACCTCTCAAAATTATATTCATCTCTAAAAGCTTCGAGCTCTAGCACCTCTGCAAATCCCTGCTTCCCTCTGTGAAGGGCCTATCTATTTACTTTTATTGTTGAGTCATCATCTTCACATTAAAAGCACCAGCTAGAGAGCATTATTGTCATTTTTTATGCTTTGTGTTTAGTTGTTGTTGAGTATGAGTGTGACTGGATCTCTTTTACCATGAATTAAAATGCCTAGTCAGTGCTTTAACTTCAGAGGCGCTCTACATTTATGTTTTGCGGTCTCAGAAAGGGCTAGTGAGATACCATTATTTCATATTATATCATGATTGTTTTTAAAAAGTTTTGTCATCCAAGATATCTTATTATTGCTCGCTAGTTGATTATGTCATTGATATAAGTAAATGAGATACCTAAATGTTACTGTGAATATGGCTAGTTCATAATCTTTGTTGAAAACCTAAACATTGGCTAGACATATTTGCAACAACAAGATCAAACAGAGATTGTGAAAATTTTCTTTGTCACTTTCAGTTTGTCAAATGAATTGCTTGAGGACAAGCAATGAGTTAAGCTTGGGGGAGTTGATACATCTCCATCACATCTACTTTTCCAAACACTTTTGCTCTTGTTTTGGACTCTAATTTGCATGATTTGAATGCAACTAACCCGGACTGACGCTGTTTTCAGCATAATTGCCATGGTGTTGTTTTTGTGCAGAAATCAAAGTTCTCGGATTGACCTAAAAATTTAAGAAGACTTTTTATGGAAAATATATAAAATACTGGTGGAAAAATATACCAGAGGGGGGGGCACCCAGGAGCCACAAGCTCAGGGTGCGCGCCCACCCCCCTAGGGCACGCCCTATGAGCTTGTGGGTCCCCTGGAGCTCCGGTAACCCTAATTCCAACTCCATATATTCCTATTCGCCAAGAAAAAATCAGAGGGAAGGATTCATCGTGTTTTACGACCCAGAGACACCGTCACCTCTTGTTCTTCATCGGGAGGGCTGATCTGGAGTCTGTTCGGGGCTCCGGAGAAGGCGATTCAACGTTGTCGTCATCATCAACCTTCCTCCATCACCAATTTCATGATGCTCACTACCTGGAATGAGTAATTCTTTCATAGGATTGCTGGACAGTGATGGGGTTGGATGAGATTTATCATGTAATCGAGTTAGTTTTCTTAGGGCTTGATCCCTAGTATCCACTATGTTCCGAGATTGATGTTGCTATGACTTTGCTATGCTTAATGCTTGTCACTAGGGCCCGAGTGTCATGATTTCAGATCTGAACCTATTATGTTTTCATGAATATATGTGTCCTTGATCCTATCTTGCAATTTATATGCACCTATTATGTGTTATGATCCGCATACCCCAAGGTGACAATAATTGGGATTCTTTCCGATGATTACCATAGTTTGATGAGTTCATGTATTCACTAAGTACTAATGCTTTGTTCCGATTCTCTATTAAAAGGAGGCCTTAATATCCCTTAGTTTCCTTATGGACCCCTTTTCCACGGGAGGGTAGGACAAAAGATGTCATGCAAGTCTTTTCCATAAGCACACGTATGACTATATACGGAATAAATGCCTACATTATGTTGATGAATTGGAGCTAGTTATGTGTCACCCTAAATTATGACTATTGCATGATGAATGCCATCCAACGCAATTATCCATCACTGATCCAATGCCTACGAGCTTTTCATATATTGATCTTTGCTAAGTTACTTTAGTCCTTGCTGCTACTACAATCACTACAAAATTGTACTGTTACTACTGCTATTGTTACTGTTACTATCATACTACTTTGCTACAGATGACCTTGCTGCAGATATTAAGTCTTTCAGGTGTGGTTGAATTGACAACTCAATGGCTAATACTTACGAATATTCTTTGGCTCCCCTTGTGTTGAATCAATAAATTTGGGTTGAATACTCTACCCTCGATAACTGTTGCGATCCCCTATACTTGTGGGTTATCACTGCTCGCGGTCTTTGACATAATGATGCTCCCATTTGGCTCCGTATATGGCATGGTGACAACCCACCGGTGGATGCAATGAGTCCTTGCCGAGGGTCATATTGATCGACCGGTTAAGAGGAGTGTTCCACCTGGACGTGCACCCTTGAGAGCTCTAAGGTTCCACATGCTGCCTTGCCAGTTCTTCTTCAAATCTTCTCATTTGGTGCTCGGCAGAAAATTCCCCTGACTTATAATCATAATAGTACCGGCCCCTGACATAGTTATATTTGAGGAGGGTCTTTGAATTTCTTGAAGTGGTTTGGGATGCCCTTTGGTGCAAGTATAGTGTCCTGCTTGTCCCACATGGGCTTCTTCCCAACAAACCACGACTTCCGAGGGTGTGGTTACTTAATGTCTTTGATTGCATGTCCTTCTCCCATGTCGGTTGGCTCTGCACCACAGGGTTCTCCTGATTTTGCATCTTGAAAATGTTTCAATCATCTTCACTAATGGTAGGCCACTTCTTCCGGATCACAGAGTAATCTTTGTGAACCTCTTGCGAATGATTTCCAAGAACTCAAATTCTTTGAGAACTTATGGATTGCATGGTTGTTAACCTGATTCTTTGGGTACGATAGGTTGTCATACTCGCCAGGAAACTTAAATCTTGCACGCACCCTTATTATGAGGAGTTCTCGCAGATTATGTTTGCCTAAATCCCTTATACTGGACTCATTGATGGAGCAGACTTCTCGAAGGATGACACCTACGGCATTGTCGTAGTGAGTCGCAACCTTTCGTGGACTAATAGGCTCACGAGTGGAGTTAGCTTGAGTAACCACAAGCATGTCAGTGCCAATAGCATTTCGACTCCTAGGTTTTCGCTGCTTCTTGATTTTTTGAGCATCCTCCACCTTCACCTCCACCTCCTCCTCTTCCTCAGCACAATACTCATCTGTATCGTCTTCAGCAGTACCAGCGCCCTCTACTCACCAGGAATATCTTTGTAGCTAGCCACTGCCTCTCACATATCACTCATCCGGATTTATTTCCTCCTGATGAAGATCTTCATCATAATTGTTGTTCCTCTGTGCATCCGTAAAGGCCGCTTCACTATTGGCCGAATGTGTCAAAGAAGAGCCCACGTCGGACATGTACAAACAAATAGGACATATACTTAATTCGTATACAAAATACAAAATTTTGGGATGACCCTTGCTAAAAATATGACATATTGGTTTCCAGAAATTTGACGAAACGGAAATTAATCAATGTTTCGACAAAACATTGGCAACCCTATACAGTCCCTGCAAACAACCCACCACCAACAATACATGATTTCAATCACATTTCCTCAAAAAATTGACAACAATTGTAACAAATTTGTCTATGAACAATTAAATCTTTGTGATTTCAACTACATTTCCTCAAATCCATGTCCAAAACAACTCACAATGTTACTACTAGAACTAATTTACCCTGGAATGTAGATGTGTAGCAATTGTAACAAATATGTCTATGAACTTAAAAAAGAGGGGAGATCTCGCTTACCAGCAGAGCGACGCCTGATGCTTTGCAACCCGAGATGCCGGAGGCCAGGTCGAGGTGCTTGCGGCCGATGGCGCGATAGCGGTGGAGGAGCAGCGGCGCGAGCAGTGGGCCGAGGAGGGGGGCGAGGGCGGCACTAGCGGCGACACTGTCCGAGGAGCTCGACGGGGGTGTCGACGGTAGGCGCGGGCAGCGACGAGGGTGGCGGCTGCTGCCCGAGAGAAGGGAGTGTGTGTTAGCGCGAAACAAAATTTGCCCAAAATTGGCTAAGGCAATGTGAAAAATAGCTATGGCATTGGTGACGTCATCGGCACCATAGCTACGGCAAATGTTCACGTAGCTTTCTACATCTAAAAAAATACGTGAGAATATTTATTTATTAATATTAGAATACGGTTGATACACAAGTGTTGCTGAATGCGGTCGATATATTTTCTAGTGCGGCATCGTTTCTGAATTCTCTCGACGGAACTTTCTACACCCAACAATGTGTTTCGTCTTTTCTTCGTACACTTTGTTTTGAGCTAGATTTTCTCTTTTTCTTGATAGACGCCAGATTGTTGCTCGCCGTGGTCATCTAGATCTTCCTTCTTGGAGACGTCTTTATCGCTCTGTTCTTTCTGCCTTTTGTACAAAAGATTTCTCACTTCCTGAACCTCTGCACGGACATCCTGTTCGTATAGCTGATTTCATGTCCGACCTCTTTCTTCATGCCTCCTTCTGTCTCATCATCATGTGCCACCCCTTCGACTTCGGCAACCTCCTCGTCCTCACCATGACTTGTCCACCAAGTGTAACCAGGCATGAAACTATGTTTCAACAAGTGCATCTTCACATGAAAAGTGGAAGGGTCAATCAAAACTCCGTTTTCGCACTTCTTACATGGACATGAGATCTCTTTTTTGCCTTTGCGATTCATATCTTCCAACGCCACCTCGAAGAACTCATTTTTTGATCGATCCATTCACTACTGAAGGATGGTCCAAAGGCGACACTACGATCAGAGACCCTTCGACCAAATGTGTGCGATGCCATAATCGCAAACGGTGGTGTAAAAAAACCGTCAAAAAGGTGCAAAACGTTTGCGATGACAGATGCATCAAACACGGCTCAGAATTTAGTTGCGTGTGCGATGCAGGGCATATGGTTCTGCTCAATGAACTGTTTGTGATGAGGAGGCACGAAAGAAACGGGCAGCCAGATGAAGGCGTGTGTGATATACAGCATAAGGTTCACTGGGATGAACTGTGTGTGATTAGGCAACACAATGGAAACGGTTCAACTAAACAAGATGTGTGTGATACGCGGCAAACATGTCTGTAATCTGAAATGTGTGCGAAGACCAACAATAACACAGACGATTGCTGCTAATAAGCCGTGTGAATTGCTCTGTCTATAGTAGAATAACATGTATATATATAACTGAAATAAACATCCAATTACATAAGTGACTATACAGATCATTCGCACACACCTCAATAAACAATTGCATGCATTCTAAAGTAGGAGAAACGATCGTCTAGTCATCTACTTCTTGTGACGCTCCCGCCACTGCTATGTGGCTCGATCCCTAATCTGGGTCAGGAAGAAGACAATTCCTCATGTCAACGATCCGCCTATACATCTCGTAGCTTGTGTACGCGTCCATGGCCGCGTACTTGACATGTTGTTCATCCAGTCTCTTATGTCACACACTGTGTCAGGCGTTCTTGTCCTTATTGCTCTCTTGCTTCATCTTTGCGTAGTAGGGGTAGATGATGGCCGAGGCGAGGTCAACCAGGGAGTTCAGTTTGCTTTTGTCGGTGCCCCAGACCTTGTAGTGGTGCTGGATGTTGACAAGATTCGGGCATTTCAAGTCCGAAACCTTGAGCGCTTTTAGATCGTTGGTGGTGTCCACCGTAGGGAAACTGTAGTCAGAGCTCTTGAAAAACCTGGAGAAACGCTCGCAAGGCCTTGTGGCAAGGTGGAAGTGGTAGATGAGGACGTCATGTCGCACGCACAACTGGGCGACGGCAACCTTCTGACCGTGCCAGGCATGACCGATGGTGTATTCGAGGTCGAAGCCGACCACTCGGTACTTGTCCTCGGCAAGGAACTGCTCCATAGTTTGGATGGAGCTAACCACCGAGACCGGATCATTCGTGTACACCACCAAGAGGCAATTCCCCCTCACGTGAGTGTCCACTACGTGATGCGTGGTGAACTGCCCGCCGTTGTCATCGTCGGCCGCTGGGAGCGCCATTGGAGCCATGGGGAGCGCGATTGGAACCGCTGGATGTCCTCTCTGTATGTGTCCTTGTGGGTGTGCTTATTGTGACGTGTGAGATGAGAGATGAAGGTAAATGGCCGCAGGAATAAAAGGGGGCCAGGCGGCATGGATTCTCGGCGCGTCCGCATGGCAGTTTTTGCAGCGGGTAACTGCATCGTCGCGCCGCACCCGGCGCAACCGCTTGCACACGAACGTGCATGATCGTGCGCCGGCCCAAAATACTGGCAGCCCGCATGGAGGGATGAGGGCAGAGCACCCGGAGGGACGCGAGAGCAGAGCGCGCGTGGCGGGACACGAGCAGAAGCGCCATGACGCTGAACCGCAAGCAACCACACGCATGGAGCAGTTGAACACGCAGCAAATGGTCGCCTTCAAGCCGGCCGACAGTTGGTCGCTGCGTAGAGAGCGGCCGTGTGGTACCGCCTCCGTCTAGTATATAGTCTCCTTTATATTCCGTGCCATACTTTGCGATCAAATTTAACCAACAAAATGTTAATGCATGTTTTAAAAATTATATAATTGGAAACTATGTTCAAATACAAATCCAACTATATAATCTTTGGCGACATGCATTCGTATTTTATTAGTTAAATCATAATTATAAACCAGGACGGTGGTATAGTAGGTAATTAAATCGCAAATGTTTTTTTATTAACCGTATGTGTATGTGGCCTTTCGTCCTCCTCTCGCACGTCTAGTCACCCCGCTGCCGCAGACGGCTTAAGGCTCAAGCTTACTTGCAGATCTTGGGCGTCCTTTTTCCAAATGGTGGCGCCAATGAATCGTCGGTGAGCCCATTCCCGCGCAACCTCGCAGGTTCCCGCACAAGCTTCCCGCCGGACTCGATGAAATCCCCCAAAATCCCTATGCTTACCGGCCTACTATAAAACCCTCACGGCCGGCGAGTCCTGCGTCGCATTTTCCCCTCCATCCCTATAGCTTATCTCGTCTGATTCTCCCCCATTCACCAATCGCACCGGTCTGAGATCGTCGCTCAGCCACTCCGCCGTCGTCAAAGGACAACCCCAGCTGGGAGGCTACGCAGCGGCGACGGCGCAATCCCCGGCGTAGTGTAGTGCGTGTGGTGTCCCTGTTGGGTGTGCGCGGAACACCCACCACATGCTTCGCCGCCGGTGCCCGTCGGCAGCTGTTGCCAGCCGCTGTTGCGGCCACACCACCGTCAAAATCCAGGGCCATCGCCCGCTCCGCCGCCGCGGCCTAAAGGCGGGAGATGGCCGTCGTGGCCACCACCCCACTGCCGGCCACTGTGGCCATCACCCGCTCCGCCACCGTGGCCCGAAGGCGGGAGGTGGTGGTCGTGGCCGCCACCCCGTCGTCGGCCGCCGTGGCCGCCAGCCCACCGTCGACCGCCGGGGTCATCACCCGCTCCGCCACCGCCGCCCGAAGGCGGGAGGCGGAGGTGGATGCCCGCACGTGCGACAGCAACCTTGCACGCTACACCGAGTTCCTGCGGGAGGAGGAGGAGCGCCTCGTCGAGCTTGCAAAGAGCCTTACCGCCACAATGGTAGCGGCACACGCCTCCTCAGAGGCGAGGAATCAGGAGATCTACAAGGAGAACCACCGCTTCGAGAGGGGTCGTCTGGAGCGGCAGAGGGTGTTCGAGGCGGCGTCACTGAGTCAGATTAGCGGCAGGCACCGCATTGCGGTTGCCCAGCCTTGTCGATAGGCTCCTCCTCCTCCGCCTCTTCTTACCGAAGGCCGCAGAGGAGAGGCAGCCGAAGTAGTACAAAGCCCCTCCGCAGTAGTATTAGTAGTATTTAGGAGCTATTTTGTTCAGTTCATCTGACTATAGATGTGGTGGAACTGTACAACGTACTTAAAATTAGCTAGTATATATAGTTGAACTAGCTATTTTAGTACGTGGTTGGCAACAATTGGGGAAAAGTTTGGTCGATTAAGTTGTCGAGTTGAACTGTTTGTATAAATTAAGAACGACTGCTTAATCTATGAATGAAATCTATGCTTAATTACTGAATTTTAGTTGCAAAAATTAGATACTGCTAGTGATTTTTAGCTTCATATTTTGACAAATCATAGCGTTACAAGGATTGACAAATCATACCAAATTATTTGTACGTGGTTGCACACGGGTCATCCAAAACAACCGCTTGCGTTGAAGGGATGCACCAATCCTGCGCTGCTCTCACTTTGCATATGGGCGTTCTATCTAAAACGTTTGCGATCAAGAGCTACAGAAATCCTACTCGGCACATTTTCTCTTGGCTTCCTGGGGAAGCTGTAGGTTTGCATACGGGTGTTCTAACTAAAACGTTTGCACTGAGTGTTATATATTTAAAAGCGAATTAAACTGCGGCTTGGGCGCCATTAATGGAGAGGATGCGAGCAAGGCGGGCGACTATGGAAGTCAAAGGGCTCGCTTCCGGTGAGCTCACAGAACGTCTGACTCAGACGCTTCCCGGTGAGCCTGCGCACTCAAGGACAGCTTGCACACCTCTCGGTCAGTCTGCGCACCGGACGGTGCTCGCATGCCTCCCGTTCAGTCAAGGTCAAGGAGCTGTCCGCACGGCACCTCCTACAGCCATTAAAACCAAGACACGTGGCGTCACGTGAATGGTTAACAGAAGTTTGGATTTACTAGAATTTAAGAACCAGGCATCTCAATGTTTATCCGGCAATCAACAGTGCCCTGGTGTTTGAAATTCATTCTCATTTCTTGCATGGGACGTAAGCATGCACCCAAGGACACAGATTTGATTTTTCAACCAATTTTTATGCACTGGAGCATGTGCATGTAGTTCAAATTTGAATTATGCACATAAAATGCATTGAAAACTCAGTTAATGCATAAAAATGTCCAAACGAACCCCGAAAAATCACAAAAAATCACACAACACTCCTGTTGTTCTATGTTGACACGAGAAAAAAATTGAAAGCAATAAGAGGCAATGGATATCGTTTCGTCCCCAAAGGTGGGATGTTCCCTACCGAAAACTATCATGCTTGTTGTGAGAAGCTCCGGTTTGTGAGAAGCATATACCCAAACCTACCCCAAATGGGTCAAAATTTGTACCACGACATGTTGATGCCTCTCCATGATAGCATGCCAAGTTTCATGAATTTCAGACGATTTTTGGATTTACTAGAATTTAAAAACGAGGCATCTCAATGTTTTGCCGGCAATCAACGGTGCCCCGGTTTTGAAATTCATTCCCATTTCTTGCATGGGACCTGAGCATGCACCCAAGGACACAGATTTGATTATTCAACCAATTTATATGCACTAGAGCATGTGCATGTAGTTCAAATTTGAATTATGCACATAAAATGCATTGAAAACTCGATTTATGCATAAAAATGTCAAAACGAACCCCGAAAAATCAAAAAAAATCACACAACACTCCTGTTGTTCTATGTTGAAACGAGAAAAAAAATTGAAAGCAATAAGCGGCAATGGATATCGTTTCGTCCACAAAGGTAGGACGTTCCCTACCAAAAACCATAATGCTTGTTGTGAGAAGCTCCGGTTTGTGAGAAGCATATACCCAAACCTGCCCCAAATGGGACAGAATTTGTACCACGACATGTTGATGCCGCTCCTTGATAGCATGCCAAGTTTCATGAATTTCAGACGATTTTTGGATTTACTAGAATTTAAAAACTAGGCATCTCAATGTTTTGCCGGCAATCAACGGTGCCCCGGTGTTTGAAATTCATTCCCATTTCTTGCATGGGACCTAAGCATGCACCCATGGACACAAATTGATTTTTCAACCAATTTATATGCACTGGAGCATGTGCATGTAGTTCAAATTTGAATTGTTCACCTGAAATGGCTAAAAAACCAATTTAATGTATAAAATGTTCAAACGAACCCTGAATAATTCCAATTCTTTTACGACACACATATAGTTGCATGTTCACTCAAGATAAAAAGGGCTAGCGATTCAAACACTGTCCATTGCCGTTGTGACCCCATTATGTAATTCAAATCAAGATGAAAAATCAAGTAGATCGCATACGCTTTATTATCGACAACCGTGTGAGATGTAGTACAAAATATCTTGGAGCACCGTCGATTGTATAGTACGCCTATGGCTTACGCGAGAAGGTGCATCACCATATCCACGTACCGACGTGTCAAGCACACTAGCTCGCTCCCCAAATATCATTTCACTGTTCAATCGTCGCCGGTGAAAGATGGGCATGTGGACCCGCGTCGTGAGGGCAACTTCGGTGGCCCACTCCGGCGAGAGCGCGGGCGCAATTTGCAACCGGGCGGCAAAGGCAGCCCAAACGGCCGCTGTTGCTTCTCAGGTGGCGGCAGCAACATCTGCCTCGGGGATAGCAACTAGCGAGAGCGGCACAACAACTGTCCGTTCCGCAGCGGCGGCCTTAGCCCTGATGGAGGCCGCCCACGACCATGTCGAGGCCGCCCATGCCCAGCTCCTGGCTGTCACCGCACAAATCGAACGAAGCTTCTCTGACAACGGTCGGCAACCCACGGCCGAAGAGCTGGCAATCGCCGAGAGCATTCGAGCAGTCGTCCGTTCCTCCGCCGCATACCTTGTAACGACGGAGCCCGTCTAAGCCCAGATCTCGTTCGCCCACGCCCAGCTCATGGCGGCCTTTTCCAAAGAGATGGAGGACGCGGATGGCGAGATGCTTGCCGAGTATGGTGCGATGGATGCCATGGAGCCCCTTCCCTAAGAGACCGTCGGGCGCGAGCTGGACATGGAGGCGGCGGCGGAGATTAACGAGCACCAGCCGTAGTAGTACTCTATGTTTTGTTTAATTAAGAGCACCGGTCTTTAATTTGTTAGATTAATGTTTAGGTCAGCTACCTCTGTTTAATTGATGAACTTGCTCTATTAAGAAGTGTGGGTGTGATATAGTCTCCTTTGTGTACCCAAATTACGCAATGACGTGGATGACCACTATAACCATGGAAATTCGAACCAAAACTTTTGACGTTCAAACTCATCACACACGGGTTAAGCTATCTGAATCGTTTGTGATGTCCACATATCGTACACAGTTCTGAATAAGGGACCGTGTCTGATGACACTTTACACGCCAATTTTTTGGCTGAAGTGATTCCAAATTTTCGGCTTCCACGGAAATATCTACCTCCCCGCCCCCTCCCCCTTACCAAAAGCCACATTTCCCCTCTTTCTGCCTTCTGTAAGAGCATATTTATTCCCTAGTGGTTTTGGTGATTGATGACAATGCGTTTGCGGACTAATCGTGTGCGTTAAGTTCTTTTAGAGGATCATCCATTGGCACGAGACGATTTCCTCCCCTCGGTGTTTTTATTCAAGACGGTGTAGCTCCTGCGTTTCGTTGTTGGTGGACTAGTTTCATAGGAGTCACCGTACTATTAAGAGGGGATCCGCTTTGGTAAGTCTTGGGTGGAATCACACGTACACATCCTTTTCTCACCCATCGCCTTCCTGTCAGCTTCTTTGGAGCTGCTCCGATAGTCCGTTTCATCTTCGCCTATGCCAGGTAGTACACGCGACCTACAATGATAGTACCGCCGAAGCCTCCCAATGATAGTACCGCTCCACAGAGCTGTAGTACCGCTTCGGTTGAGCGGTAGTACCGCTCGCAGGCTTCGCTGTAGTACCTCGAGAGTTCGCGCCTACTACCGCCTCGATTCAAGACGATGTTTTCTCGTGTCGGGTTTTTGCGGCACTAGCAGCGGCGATGGCAGTAGTACCGCTTTCGAGCGGTAATCCGCTCTGCTCCCCATAATACCGCTCTGAGGGCCTTTGGCCTGCCCTTCTCTTCAGCTGGCAGTAGTACCATTGGGTAGGGAAGCGGTAAGTACCGCCCTCGGTGATCCGCCCTTCCTAAGCGGTAGTACCGCTTCTGTCTTGAGGCTGCATAGTGGGAACAGCGGTTGGATGTTTTCCCCCACTATATAAAGGGGTCTTCTTCCTCCTTGTTGACCTACCTCTTTCCCCCAAGCTCCATTGTTGCTCAAAGCTCCATTTTTGCCCGATCTCTCTCCCTAGCAAATCAAACTTGTTGATTTGCTTGGGATTGGTTGAGAAGGCCCAGATCTACACTTCCACCAAGAGAAATTTGATTCCCCCCACTTATCCCTTGCGGATCTTGTTACTCTTGGGTGTTGAGCACCCTAGACGGTTGAGGTCACCTCGAAGCCATACTCCATTGTGGTGAAGCTTCGTGGTGTTGTTGTTGTTGTTGGGAGCCTCCGGTTGTTGTGGAGTTTGCCCCAACCTTGCTTGTAAAGGTTCGGTCGCCGCCTTCAAGGGCACCAATAGTGGAATCACGGCATCTCGCATTGTGTGAGGCGTGAGGAGAATCTGATGGCCCTAGTGGCTTCTTGGGGAGCATTGTGCCTCCACACCGCTCTAACGGAGACGTACTTCCCCTCAAAAGGAAGGAACTTCGTTAACACATCCTCGTCTCCACCGGCTCCACTTTTGGTTATCTCATCCCTTTACTTGTGCAAGCTTACTTGTGGTCTTATCCTTGCTTGCTCATGTGCTAGTGTTGTTGCATCATATAGGTTGTCCACCTAGTTGCACATCTAGACAACCTTTATTATTGCAAAGTTTTAAATTGGTAAAGAAAAGCTTAAAATTGTTAGTTGCCTATTCACCCCCTCTAGTCAACCATATCGATCCTTTCAATTGGTATCGAGCCTCGTCTCTTTTTAAGGACTTTACCGTCCGTAGAGTATGAGTTGACGTCAGAGATGATGTGGGGAGCACTCCGATGCGAATCCGACATCATCTACGGAGATGGAGTACCTCGATCTCTCGTGAGGAATTCAATGTGGCGTTGGACACATTGAAAACCTCCATGACGGCGAGGTCAAGGACATGTTTAAGGAATTCCTAGAAGGGCTTAAACTTTCCACCGCACTCCATGAAAGTGGGTGATCCCGCCAACACGGAGCGGATGCTAACTCCGATAAGGGGAAGCTATTAGTGAGAAAGCCCCTCGTCTAGTGGTAAGAATGGCACCGCATCTTTGCCCATGTGCAACCTCCCGTTTATGGTGGACCTATTCCTTCCACTCATTTGAATCATGCCGGTCCACCACCTAAAATTGATAAAAGGAGGATTTTGATTCTTGGGTTTATCGTTTTAAGCATCATTTAAATCATGTGAACACTAACCTTTGGAGAATCATTGAAGAAGGTTTCTATCCGCATGATCCGAGCAACTTTTCCCTAGAGAGGTCGTGGACCATCAATTCAATGAGAATGCTCTCTTCATCATCCAAGAAGCAATCCTTCCCGAAGACCTCCCTCATCTCCGGCCTTAAACCCTTGCCAAAGATGCTTGGCTCAAGGTGGTTTCCATGTATCGAGGAAGCACAAGCATTCAACGCTCCAATTATGAAATGGTCCAAGACGAAGCCGATGAGTTTGCGATGAAGGAAGAAGAAGAACCTCGTGAGCTCTATCGGAGAGTAACCAAGCTTGCCGTCTCCCTCCGGGATCATGGAAGTAAGGACACTGATGACAACTGGATCAAGCGCAAATTTCTCAAGGCAATGATGCCATACCACAAAGCCATTTCATCCGTCATCCGTCAACGACCGGACTTCCACACCTTGTCCTCAAGTGATGTGTTGGATGAGTTTGTGGCTATGAGCATATTGGACAAGACCGCCGACAATGCGATACTTTGCTCCCAAAGAGCAAAGAAGCCCAACCTCGCTTTGAAGGCCAAGATTTGTGTCGAAGAAGATGGAGAAGAGGAAGAAGAAGAGAGCAACCTCAAGATACTAAGTATGAGTATCATGAACACATGGCCCTTGCTTCAAGACAATTTTGGAGCAAGAAGAACTCAAGGCCCAACTTCAACAAGAACAATTCAAGTGGCTCTAAGGGCAAGCAACGAGTGAGGACGTGTTTCAATTGTGGCAATGTGAGTCATTTTGTTGCGGAATGTCCATATGAGAAGAGGGAAGACAATGGCGGCAAGCTCATCCGTAAGGACAAGGCCAAGTCTTTCCCCAACAAGAACAACTTTCCAAAGAAGACTCCTCACAAAGCCTTGGTGGTTCAAGAAGAGTACAATGAGGATGATGATGATGATGAGAATGGTGAACCGGGTGCCATGGCCTCCGTAGCCATTGCAATGACTCCTCGGTGTCTCTCTTGGTTCACCCAATGAAAACATCACCGCCAAGTGCCTCATGGCTAAAGCCACCAACAAGGTAACCCCAACATCAAAACTACCATCGCCAATCATTCTTCTTTGACGGATTGCATTGATGAACATGAGGGGACTAATGTAGAGGAAAATGAATTTGAGATCTTTATGAGTAAACTCAAGGGCAAATCCAAGAAGCACTTCGTTGCTCTCTTGGAACAACTTGGTGAAGCCAATGTCATGATCGAGACTCATGAAGAAACCATCTCTAAGATGGAAGGGCATAGTCGTGACTATGCCGATGAGATTTCGGATCTTTCCAATGCTCTTGAGGAAGAGCGTGGCCTTCGTTTGGCTCTTGAGGAGTCACACAACGATGATCACGCTAAATTAACGAAAGACCTTGATCATGCTCTTGTTATGTCTCGTGTGCTTAGTTTCGAGAAGGCAAAGCTTGGAGTTGATCTTGCTAGACTCAACGAGGACTTTGACACTCTCGACAAGGCTCACAAAGTCTTGAAGGGTGCTCATGCTAGTCTCAAAGAGTCTCATGATAAACTCCAAGTGAAGCTAACCAAGGAGAAAGCCACCTTTCCTCATATGATATTGGTTGATAATGCAAATGCTACTAACCCTTGTTGTGAGCATGTGCATCTTGTTGAGGAGAATGCTAAGTTGAAGGAGCAACTTGAAAAGGGCCTTGTCACATGCATTCAAGGTGAGAAGAACCTTAACAACCTTTTGAGTAATCAAAAGGAAGTTGTGGCCAAGGAGGGGATAGGGTTCGCGCCCAAGCCCAAGAAGAAGAAGAATGACAAGACCAAGAAACCTCCTCCTCTCAAGCAAACTTTTGTGAGGGAGGGAGAGAGTGCTTCCAAGAAGAAGAAGAACCGTGCTAAGGGTGGCAATTCCAAGAAGGACAACGTCATACCCATGAACTTAGCCATGACTTTAACCCTTCTTATGTGTTGTGCCGTGCTAGTGATGGGCATGTTTATGCTAAATTTGTTGGTTCTTCTTATGAGTACATTGAATGGTCTATTTGGGTTCCTAAGACCCTCGTTACTAACATCAAAGGACCCATTACCAAATGGGTACCTAAAACCAAGCATTGATCTCTTGTAGGGTTTGCTTCCGATGGGGGATCATGGTTGCTTGATAGTGGAGCAACAAATCATATGACCGGAGCAAGGACATGGTGGTGGACGTACAAGAAATTCCATCTATGCCCACCGATGTCGAGTGGGGTGATGCATCACATTCTAAGGTATTGGGTCTCGGCAAGGTTGTCATTTCTCATGATCTTACGATCGAGAAAGTCATGCTTGTTGAGTCCCTTGCATACAATTTGCTTTCCGTCCGTCAACTTGCAGTCATGGGTTTTGCTACTTTCTTTGACATTGATACCGTGGCCCTCTTGTGGAGCAAGACTCTTAAAGTAGCCTTTGTTGGGCATGTCGAAAACGGTCTCTATGTGATTAACTTTTCGGAGCGACCCACTAAGACCGCGACATGCCTAATGGCTAAAGTTGACGTGGGATGGCTTTGGCATCGCCGTTTAGCCCATGTCAATATGAGATCTTTGCAAAGTCTTCTCAAGGGGACCATGTCCGTGGACTAACAAATGTTAGTTTTGCCAAAGACCGTGCTTGCGATTGCTTGTATTGAAGGAAAGCTTCATGAGAAGGCTCACCCTCCCACAACTATCATATGCTCAAAGAGACCCTTGGAGCTCCTTCACATGGATCTCTTTGGGCCACCATCATTTGATAGTCTTGGAGGAAGAAAGTATTGCTTGGTGATCGTGGATGACTATTCGAGATACACTTGGGTATATTTCTTCAAGAGGAAGAGTGAGACCCAACAAACCGTCATCGACTTTGCAAATGAAGCTCAACGTCAAAATAATGCAAAGATCTTGACTATAAGAAGTGACAACAGACCGAAGTTCAAGAACTACACCTTGGATGAGTTTCTTAGTGATGAGGGAATCAAGCATCAATACTCTGCACCATATACCCCTCAACAAAATGGTGTGGCGGAGAGAAAGAACCGGACGTTGATGGATGCGGCAAGGACCATGATGGCGGAGTTCAAGTCTCCATACAACTTTTGGGCGAATCCATCAACACCGCTTGTCATGCATCCAATCGGCTCTATCTCCGCAAAGGCTTGAACAAGACTCCTTATGAGATACTCACCGCAACAAGCCCAACCTCAAGTACTTCCGGGTGTTCGGTGTAAGTGTTTCATTCTCAAGAAAGGTGTTCGTTTGTCTAAATTTGAAGCTAGAGCTCATGAGGGCATATTTGTTGGTTATGCTACAAACTCTCATGCTTACCGTGTCCTCAATAAATCCACGGGACTTATTGAGGAGATGTGTAATGTGGAGTTTGATGAGAATAACGGCTCCCAAGTGGAGCAAAGTGGCACTTGTGATGTAGGTGATGAAATTCCTCCCCAAGCAATAAGAAGAATGGGAGTTGGCTTTATCCTACCAATTGAGGAACCCCTTGTGGCAGAAGGAGAATGACAATGCTCCACTCAAGTGGAGCCATCACCAACCCAACGCCCACACGCTTCCGAAGAACAAAATGAAGGCCCTCAACCTCTAGAACATGACCAAGGGCAAGATCGTGCTCAAGACGATGATATCACCTTAAATGATGCCCAAGGTCAAGTTTTCTCCCCCGAGCATGCTCATGATGAAGATCATGCTCAAGACGGGCGCTCAAGATGATCAAGTGACTCCTCCTCATCACACCTCCGAGGAGGAATTAGAGCGTCGTGCGCCAAGATTGCTTCAAACTCACTACCAAAGGCCACCTCATGGAGAATGTGGTTGGAAGCTTAAGACAAGGAGTAAGCACTCAGAGACAATTGGCAAACTATTGTGAACATCACGCCGTTTGTCTCTTGTGTTGAACCTCAAAAGGTCTATGAGGCGCTTGAAGACTCGGATTGGCTCAATGCCATGCATGAAGAACTCAACAACTTTGAGTACAACAAAGTGTGGAGATTGGTGCCAAGGCCATCGGAGAACCACAACGTCATTGGAACCAAGTGGATTTTCAAGAACAAGCAAGATGCTCATGGGAACATCATTACAACAAGGCAAGATTGGTAGCACAAGGCTGCTCCCAAGTCGAGGGTATCGACTACGGTGAAACCTTTGCTCCGTTGCTGCGTCTTAAATCCATTCGTTTGTTGATTGCTTATGCTTCCCATCACAACTTTAAGTTGCAACAAATGGATGTGAAAAGTGCTTTTCTTAATGGTCCCATTAATGAGTTGGTCTATGTCAAGCAACCCCCCGGGTTCGAGGACCCCTACTTTCCGGATCATGTGTATCAACTCGATAAGGCACTCTATGGCCTTAAACAAGCCCCACGTGTGTGGTATGACCACCTTACCGAGTTGCTACAAGATCGCGGCTTTGAAGTGGGGCAAATCGATCCCACTCTTTTTACTAAGAAGGTCAATGGGGAGTTGTTTGTATGCCAACTATATGTTGATGATATTATCTTTGGTTCTCCTAACAAAGCTTTCAATGAGGAATTTGCCGCTCTCATGACCTCCAAGTTCAAGATGTCTTCGATGGGAGAGTTGAAGTTCTTCCTTGGTTTTGATATCAAACAAAGAAGAGAAGGAACCTTCATCAACCAAGCCAAGTACACTCAAGACATGCTCAAAAGATTCAAGCTAAGTGATGTCAAGCGGCTACTACACCAATGCCCACCAAGTGCCAACTTGACATTGATCCCAATGGTAAAGCGGTGGATCAAAAGGTATATCGCTCCATGATTGGATCCTTGCTTTACCTTTGTGCATCTAGACCGGATATCATGTTGAGTGTGGGTATGTGTGCACGGTTTCAAGCCGCACCAAAGGAGAGTCACTATGTGGCGGTCCGCGAATCTTTTGATATTTGGCTCATACCCCAAACTTTGGCTTATGGTACCCAAGAGGAGCAAACTTCAAGCTTGAAGGATTTACTTGATTCGATTGGGCGGAGACAAAGTGGATAGGAAGTCCACTTCCGGAGGGTGCCAATTTCTTGGTTGCTCCTTGGTAAGTTGGTCTTCCAAAAAGCAAAGTTGTGTGTCTCTCTCGTCCACCGAAGCGGAGTATGTGGCGGCGGGTAGTTGTTGTGCTCAACTCCTATGGATGAGGCAAACTTTAAAGGAGTACGGTGTCAATTGTGACAAAGTGCCTCTTTGGTGTGATAATGAAAGTGCCATCAAGATTTCCCTCAACCCGGTGCAACACTTCAAGACGAAGCACATTGAGATTCGGTATCACTTCATCCGGGATCACATTAGGCAAGGGGAGATCGAGCTCAAGTATGTCAACACTCATGATAACCTTGCAGATATTTTCACGGAGCCCTTGGATGAAGCAAGATTTCGCGAGTTAAGGCATGAGCTAAATATCATTGATTTGAGCAATGTGACTTGAACCCGTGCAACCCCACCACACTCAATGTGACATCTAGTTTAGGTGTAGGCATGGACATAGGGGGAGTGTTGTTCTCTTAATGAACTCTCCCTCCCCCCTTTATGCATAAAATGATCAACTCTTTCACTTTAGCCATTGTTGATGGCGCTTGTGCTTCAAAGAGGAGTTTTGGTCATGGACCCAAGGATAATTCTTCGCGGTGCCATACCAATTGACTCAAACATAGGTGGCTCCGGCCACCGCCCTCTCTTGAGAGAGGCCTGAGCTTGCTCCTTTTTGTGTTGTTTGCTTTGAAGGAGTGGGTTCCCGTTCGTGTTTCGTGTGCTTTGTTTTGCTGGTCTCTCTCTTGTCTTTGTCGTCCTGTTCTTTTCGTGTGTTTTGTGTGCCTGAGAGGCCCCTCTTTGATTCTTTGGCGGTACTCAGCTGGCTGGTAAGCCACTACCGCTCCAAGCAGTACTACCGCTGCTAAGTAAGCAGTACTACCGCTCCAAGCGTACTAAGCGCCCTCCGGTAGCCAGTACTACCATTTGGGAGGCGTGGGCGGGGGTTATTTCGAGGCGGGGAGTTTCTTCTCCCCATACCCATCGCCGCCCCCCCCTTTGTCTCTCTCCGACAGAACCGGGCGCCTCGGGAGGCTCCGTGAGATCTCTCTCTCCGGGCCGTCCTCTTCATTCCCTTCGGTGGAAACGATCCCCACCTCGTCCTCTTGCCATGGATGCCGGTATTGTCCCCGTTCTCCTGTTGTTTTTGTCTAGATTTCCAATCTAGCTTCTTAGGGGCAATAGCGGTTGCATCCTTAGATTTTTGGCCAAATCTTGGCTTGAGTAGGATGAAGAATGCTCCTAGGCAGTTTGGATTAGTGTTTGGTTGGAGTAGTTTTGAATTTGGTAGGACGGAAGTACCGGATCTGACCACGGTAGTAGGAAACTGCTGTTTCGCCCCGAAGCTACTACCGCCGCGAGCGGTACTACCGCTCTAGCGGGCATTACCGCTCTGAGCGGTACTACCGCTTGGAGCGGTACTACCGCTCCGGTTCACTTCTACCGCCTCTACCAAATTCCATCCTACTCTTACCTCTCCTTGATCCTCTTTGTTCGATTTTGTGGCTTATGCTCGTTCTTTCCGGGTTGTTTGCGTGTTTTCGTGTGTGTGTGGTTCGGTGATGAGGTTCTGAGCCTCAAGCTTGTCGTGTCAACCCGGTGCGTACAACGTCCAAGCGCTACCGCACCAGGCCTGGGAGGATCTTCTAGTGCTCCACCTCCTCCCCAAATGCGAAGAAGCACAGGGCCAAGTCCAAGCCGGGCAAGACAAAGTGCGTAAATGCCGCCCAAGGAGTTACGGGCAAGGCGGCGCCACAACCCGTATGAGGTCGCCCAAGATCCCACTTTGGTCAATCATCTGCTCGAACAAGTTCCAGTTTGCCACGTTTTTGATGTTCTCAAGGCCAAGAAGAATCTCTATGTCAACGTGCACTCCATCGACATCGAGCACATGAAGAGTGATCCGACTACTTTGGTGAAGCTCTTGAGATGTGCACTCAAATGAACATTCTCGGGATCATGCAATTCAACAAGGACTATGATGCTGATATTGTGGCTCGATTATGTGCCACGGTTCACCTTGGGACCCGATGAGGACGGGACTCGACATGGATGACCAATGGCAAGTTCTTTGTCGATCAAGTGGAAAGCTTTCATGCAGCTTGATTGGGGTAGAAGATCTTGGACTTGAGTCTGCTGTCGACTTCGCCCCCACCTTCGAGCCATCGCCACTCACAAGCAAGCTCTGTGGCCCTCATACTCAAGATCAACCACGAGACAAAGAAGGAGACCTATGAGCTGCCTCGCCTATCTGGATATACTTCACCGTATCTTGAGAGAAACTCTTTTCCCTCGCATCGAATCTGGACCAGGTTCACTCTTATCTCGTGGACATGCTTATTTTACATCGGCGGGAGAAGGGGAGAGCACCGAGAGACCTTGGATATCTCTCATGTTATGTGGTTCGAGCTGGTTTACGCCATCTCCGAGCGCAAATGCCCGATTATGGTCCGTTCATTATGCTGCTCATTGAGAAGGCACAGGATCATGTCTATCCCAAGGAGGCGCTGGAGCTTGGAGACTTGGTTTCTCACGATGTCAAGCGTCGAGGAAGAAGGATAATCGGGGCACTCAAGCCCCTAGGACTGTGTTCCGTCCTCTGCTGCTGCTATGGAGTCTGAAGAGGAGTTTGGTGCTGAGGATGAGGATGATGACTACATGCCCTCTGGGACAGAGCCATCTTGGGCCAAGAAACTCAAGGCCAAGGTAAAGAAGCTTTTTTGCATGGAGTCTCACGGGCAGTACATGGCTCACGTGGCTGAAAAGAAGGCTCGAGGTCGTCACAAGGAGCTCATGCGTCAGTTGGGTGCTACTGATCCAGTGGATCGAGGATCACCTTCATGAGGAGGAGGAGTGGATTCAGCAGACCTTTGCCTGGTCCGACTCTGAGGCCGAGCACTTCCAGGGGACGACGGTGGTGCCGATGATTCTGCTGGGCTCGATCGTGTGTCCCTCTTTGCTCTCACCAGGGGTCAGAAAGTGACTCCATCTCCTTTGGTGTCTCGATGCCAAAGGGGAGAGAGCTTAGGATTTGGTAGCCGTGTCTCTTTCGTCTCTCTTTCGTTTAAGTATGTCGTGGTCTTGTTCGTGTTTTGGTTGGTTTGCTTTGCTTTGGTTTGTCTGTGAGACCTAAGTTCGTGTAAGACTTAAGTTCGAGTCATATGGTGTGAGACATATGCTACCTTACCCTTTCAGTATTATTATCTATGTCTATCTATGCTGCTCTCATACACCATGCTTAGTTTATTGGTCTCTAAAATGTAGGGGGAGCATTGATCCGAGTATGTGTGCTGTGCAGTCCAAAGCACTTATCTAAAATAGCACACATCAAGGGGGAGCCCTTCTACATGTTAGGACCGTCGGGATTGTATGCCTTCTCTATGTCATGTTTAAGCAAATCCCGTATTGTCATCAATCCACCAAAAAGGGGGAGATTGTAAGAGCATATTTATTCCCTAGTGGTTTTGGTGATTGATGACAATGCGTTTGCGGACTAATCGTGTGCGTTAAGTTCTTTCAGAGGATCATCCATTGGCACGAGACGATTTCCTCCCCTCGGTGTTTTTATTCAAGGCGGTGTAGCTCCTGCGTTTCGTTGTTGGTGGACTAGTTTCGTAGGAGTCACCGTACTATTAAGAGGGATCCGCTTTGGTAAGTCTTGGGTGGAATCACACGTACACATCCTTTTCTCACCCATCGCCTTCCTTGCCGCTTCTTTGGAGCTGCTCCGATAGTCCGTTTCATCTTCGCCTGTGCGGTAGTACCGCGACCTACAGCGGTAGTACCGCCGAAGCCTCCCAGCGGTAGTACCGCTCCACAGAGCGGTAGTACCGCTCTCAGCGGTAGTACCGCTCGGTTGAGCGGTAGCAGGCTTCGGCTGTAGTACCTCAGTAGTTCCGCGCCTACTACCGCCTCAATTCGAGACGATGTTTTCTCGTGTCGGGTTTTGCGGCGATAGCAGCGATGCAGCGGTAGTACCGCTCGAGCGGTAATGCCGCTCTGCTCCCGTAGTACCGCTCTGGGGCCTTTGGCCTGCCCTTCTCTTCGCAGTAGTACCCGGCTGGGTAGGAGCGGTAGTACCGCCCTCAGCGGTAGTACCGCCCTTCCCTAGCGGTAGTACCGCTCTGTGCGGGGCTGCATAGTGGGGCAACGGTTGGATGTGTTCCCCCACTATATAAAGGGGTCTTCTTCCTCCTTGTTGACCTACCTCTTTCCCCCAAGCTCCATTGTTGCTCAAAGCTCCATTTTCGCCCGATCTCTCTCCCTATCCAATCAAACTTGTTGATTTGCTCGGGATTGGTTGAGAAGGCCCAGATCTACACTTCCACCAAGAGAAATTTGATTCCCCCCACTTATCCCTTGCGGATCTTGTTACTCTTGGGTGTTGAGCACCCTAGGCGGTTGAGGTCACCTCGAAGCCATACTCCATTGTGGTGAAGCTTACAGGTGTTGTTGTTGTTGTTGTTGGGAGCCTCCGGTTGTTGTGGAGTTTGCCCCAACCTTGCTTGTAAAGGTTGATTCGCCGCCTTCAAGGGCACCAATAGTGGAATCACGGCATCTCGCATTGTGTGAGGGCGTGAGGAGAATCTGATGGCCCTAGTGGCTTCTTGGGGAGCATTGTGCCTCCACACCGCTCTAACGGAGACGTACTTCCCCTCAAAAGGAAGGAACTTGGTAACACATCCTCGTCTCCACCGGCTCCACTTTTGGTTATCTCATCCCTTTACTTGTGCAAGCTTACTTGTGGTCTTATCCTTGCTTGCTCATGTGCTAGTGTTGTTGCATCATATAGGTTGTCCACCTAGTTGCACATCTAGACAACCTTTATTATTGCAAAGTTTTAAATTGGTAAAGAAAAGCTTAAAAATTGTTAGTTGCCTATTCAACCCCCCCCCCTCTAGTCAACCATATCGATCCTTTCACTTTCCAAGTTGAAACCTTCACTCCTTGCTTGCAGCGCCGCCGCCTCCTCGCCGATGACCCTCCTTCACCCTGCTCGGCCTCCTCTATCCAGGCAGGTAATCCACACCCGACCCCCATCCTCCTCCTCCTTCCACATCCCACATGCCTCGACCGCCGGCGCGAGCGTGACACCTTCTACCCAAATCACCGACCCCTCCAGCAAATAAGCGCCGGCCTAAGCCATGGTGCACGCAGTATAGCTAGGACCTCAAGGAGCATTTGGCAGTGGAGAAGCAAATCGCGGCGGCACACGCGGATGAGGTCGCGATGGGCCATTTGTGCCGACCCCCAGATCTTGGAGGAGCACCTTGCCAATTGCTAGCTACGCCGGTTAAGCATGCTCGGTTTACCCGTTGCGTGTGCTGCTCCTGCCTTTCCTTCACAAAATCTAGTGAATTGTGCTATCTAATTTCACCATGCAATCTGTTCCTCTAGTGTATATGTTCTATATGTCGTGCAGTGTGGTGCTCACTTATTAACTATTTTGTTAATTAGTTGTCGTCTTCAGTTAACTGTTTGGTTCAATTCTGCAAATGTGATGTTCAAATCTTCAAGCTACAATTTTGTATTGTCTTCCATGTGAGAAATAAATTGAATTTATCTTTACAAAATTGTGGGTGCATTCTGTTATTGTATACCATGTGAGAAATAAATTGAATTTGGCTGTAGTAAATACATGAGAAACAAATACAATTGCTACAATTGGTCAGAAGTTAACTGTTTGGTTAAATCTCTTATCTTCTATTAGGAGTATATTATATTGTGCAATGTGGTGCTCAGTTAATGTTTGGTTCATTTGTTGTGGTGTTCAGTTAACTGCTTGGTTCAATGTTATATTGTGCAATGCGGTGCTCAGTTAATGTTTGGTTCATTTGTTGTGGTGTTTAGTTAACTGCTTGGTTCAATTTTGCAATGCGATGTCCAATTGTCGTGGGTACAATTTTGTATTGTCATGCATGTGAGGAACAAATCGAATTTGGCTGCACTTAATCATGAGAAACATATACAAGTGCTATATTTCCTAGTTCTTAATCATGCTTGGTTTGGGTAAATGGGTTTTTCGTGTGGCTTCAATTAATCTAATGAATCTGCAATGTGCTTATTTTTCATCAACATATTTTACTGATAGCATGCAAACCCTTACTTAACCTGATGACTAACTACCTTATATGTGTTGCAGGGAAACAATGGGAAGCACTAAGGTTTACAATCGAGGTTAGCACGTGCATGGTCTGTTGTCTAATAGCACATTATTGTGCAATTGCAGGAACCATTCTAATATTTTGGTTTTTAACAATTTGGTCTTGCACATGTAGGTCCTGCTGTCAGAGGTTTTGACCCACTGTTCGACCCTTTTTGCATATGGGGAAATGAGTTGTCCATGAATATCAATCAAATCAAGAAACTCAGAAAGATTGTTAGGATAAAGAAATTAGCGACAAAAAAATAAGAAGATCTTTGTCTGCAATGAAGAAGACATCAGTTCACTACAAGATGGTATTAACTATTATACCTTGCCTTTTTTTATTCCTTTGCCCCATTTCCAATATAGAGAAGATATTTATGCACATCCTTGTTTTCAGGCCTTTCCAAAGCAGTTCACTGATGATTACCTCTCGAACTACCTCTATGGTCAGGAGGCGAGGAAGGTTTTCATACAACACCCACGGTTCAGTATTGATCCTAAAGAGGTCGAAGGACGAACGGTCAATCATCCACAGGCACTAGCCTAAAGTTGCAAAGACCTTCAACATGAATGAAGGCTCAATATTCGCCTTCCGCTTCAGCAATTTTCCAGATGAGATGCATCTGTCTATATACCGTCTATGATGCTAATTTCGAAGGGTTCTACATATTGCATGTGGAACTTGCTGCTGATGCAGTTGCGTAATAGGGTAGCTGAGTGCTGAAGCTATATCATGTTGTACTCTGATGTATTTCAATTATGAAATTCTGCTTTCTTAATATGGAAATGAAATATATTGTGTGCTTAATATGAATGTCGATTAGATAAATAAATGGATTATTAATAATAGGGCAATTATCCTGCTAATGGCGAATTAGCCCGCTAATTGGGTTTTGATATTGCAAACGGTTGTTGAAAAAATACCGTGGGTGATGACCTCAGGCAAAGCACACAGTTTCTAGGAATAAACCGTGTTGGATCAATTAACAATCACACACTTTTCTCTCGAAAATTGTTTGGTTAGGCCACCTTGCGCAAATGTTTACCACATAAAAGCTGTGTGTCATTGACAGCCTTTGCCACACAGTTTCTTCTATGGACCGTGTGTGCTACATTCAATAACGCAAATGATTTAACAGGAAAATTTTTGTGTGATGTACCTGTGAACGGAAACATTTTCTTTGGAGCGATTGTGTGGGATGTGCATACAAACGGAAACATTTAGCCGGGACTGACTGTGTGGGATGTACTTGCGATCGGAAACAATTTCGCCGTATAATTGTATTTTTTTAGCTCTACTGTACGTATCTCCGTATTTGAGTGCCCGCCGGTCGCACATAACCTCATTTTGCTGAATGTGTGTGCCAGGAGGGCATATCCCCGATGGTTTCTGGGTCGTGTGGGAAGGACCCCCCTATCGCCTACACTCATTTGGCAACGGTTCCAAATGCCATCGCGGAAAGGGGTAAAAAAACCGTTTGTTTAGGACCAACGCGCATCAGTGATTTCCTACACAAGGGTCTCCAACATGACTATATATATCTTTTGCTAAAAAATGGAAAACCGAAAATTGGGCATATTACCTAGATTAGATTGATAGTCGTCGATAGATTAAATCGGCCGAGGGTAGCAGATGACCACGTGTATTATCTAGGACTGTAGAGAGAAACAAGATTGACAAAAATTATAAGAGATAATGTTGAGAGCTTGAGCTAGGTAGGCACAACTATTTATACGTAGAGTTGCATATAATTATGGCGTGCGACCTGTTGGAACAACAACACAATATCTGTGAACTGATTGTGGTACCCACTTAAAATACTGGTGATGTTGCTACAAAATCTTACGCCACAAGTATGAGACACAGTGCTGGCGTGGGTATTTTTTCTATGCCAGCAGTACTCTACGGATGGTGATGATGATGGGGCGCACATACAGATGGCGTTGCCTAAAATTCCTAAGCCAACAATAATCACATAGCTATGACGTACGGTTTAAGCCGACACTAACACTATTTGAAAAAACTAGTGCTGACGTTGATTAAAAATGACGCGCCATCAACAAAAATTGTGGATAGCATTTTTTCCACTAGTGTTACTAGCTACAACTACTATAACACTATTGGGCATAGCTCTCTATTAAGCGTCTTTCATAAAATCGAAAATCGCATCACCATTTTGGTATGAGTATTTTCGAAACGGAAAGAATGTCATCTTTATGAAAAACATAAATCATAACAGTGTACCATCTAACCTTTCTTGGGAGTTTTTTTTGTCTTAAAGGTTCAGATGACTGACGACTCCCACCCACACTCACGACGACACCACGATGATGGGTTCTTCTTAGACCTTACTATTTGGCCAATGCTTTTTTGTTTAGTAATTTTATTTCCCAAATGCTGAAAAGTACAGGTGCACTTTTCTGCCAAACCAAGCGCACACCTCCCGACCACATGATTCAACCAATCTAGACACGTACTGTCCGATCACACCAGCGCTCACCAGCCACGCACACCAGAGGCAGGTTTATCCTACCCCGCACCAGAGTCCCCAACCAACCTACCCCAGTTCTGCGGGAATCAGCGGGCGGAGCGGAGAGGAGGCGGCCTGGGTAGATGACCGGCGACCGCGGGCTCAAGCACAGCGAGGTGAAGGTTGAGCTGTCCACTGATAAGCCCCCACAACCTGCTCTGCTGTTTTGTCCCCAAATCGAAGAACCGATTTGCGTTTGACCTATGAAATTTGCTGGAGCGGGGGTCGACAAGAGCTTCTATATGGGAGCCCATGGCGATTCACGCTGGTTTTTCGTCTCGGATGGGTAGGGAAGGGAGTTGGGGGTTGAGAAGGGGGAGGTGGGATGGGGAGGGTAAGCCGACGGGAGTAAGGGAGAGAGGGCGGTGTGGAAACAATGATAGGCAGAGAACGGCGATGACCTCCTGATTCAGAGTTCGCAATAAGTAGATCATCATCTTCACCTGGGTATTTGTGCGATTTATGGGGCAACGACCGACTAGATTTTCTTAGGAGAATGGCGATGACCGAATGGCTTATCATGATTTGCAACTGAGGCGAGTGCATACTTCTCCTGAAAAGCAGAGAGAGGGCAGTAGCAGATGCACGACCATGGGTTGGCTTGTTGGTTGAACATCATGAACTAGAAATAGAGCTGATGTTGGAGAATAGTTTGTGGAGTTTGTTGGTGAAGCAGTAGGAATTTTCCAGCACAACTGCTTTGGTTGGCTCGAAAAGCATTCCTAGTTGTGCACCGGTTTTCAGGGTGTTTGTGTGGTGAAAGCAATAGTAGTTGTGCAGTATAGTTGATGGAGGTGATGCATCAACATGTCTTTTGTCGTCAGTGTTTTAAGCCAAGTTAGCGCAAGCTAACGCGTTTTGTTGCCCATGATGTTTGTAGGACAGAACGGGAATTTAGCAAAATGGAAGCGGACGGAGGCACATGTGTCGGCCGAGGACAACATCCTGAGGTATCCATTGATGTACTTCGAGCAAAAAACCATCAGCGTTCATGAAGCTTATTTCATCATTTTTTTCCTTTTTGTGGCAGGGGGTAACCTTCATGGTGAGTGCCAAAGGAGTAAACGGCCATGGCCATAGCCATGGAATAAAGATGGTGGAACTCAAGAACCCAAGGTAATGTTTCTCATTGTACACGGTCAACAGCCAACACACTATCTGATTGAAATTGAAGAGCAACTTTTAAGATGTCTAGATGGAACAAGCACAATGTCATGTTGATATATGTTCCATTGGCCCTAAATAAGATGTTTGTTCGAATGTGTGCATAAGTTTTGCAAAGCTCGGAAATGGTATAGCAGTTGCTGCATGGTAGCATAAGAGTTGCTAAAAAATGAAGGCATAGTACACAGTGGGTTGAGTTGATGCTTGTAGTTTTATTTGTTTATGCAAAGCTGATGCAATAATGGATTTTCTATGTTTTATTTTTCATGCATTGTTGTATGAGGCTAACAATGTTTTCTGTGCAATCGAAGGACTTTTTCTTTTTCTGTGCAATCGAACTACTTACTCACTACCGATCGCGACCGGGTTAAGTGGACAACAAACTAGTCGACGGTGGCAAGGCGGGAGTTGGTGAGTTGGGTGGGCGCCGTCGGTGAGATGTTGTTTTTTGCCCAAGCTAACTGGATGGCGGCATTACAGCTCTCAGCTTCTTGTGGCTCAGGGGAAGGAGGAAGAGATGATGAGAACAAGGGGGGTTGTAGTTGCTGCACATCAACAAAGGGTTGCTCAAAATCAATCATGGTAGATCCATGTATAAGTGTAGTTTTATTTTGCCTCTCCTCTCAGTCAAGGTAGCAGATAGGTGAATTTTTTACGAGATGAAAGATGGGCTAGATTGAGGATAAGTGAAGTTTGCTTATATATAGAATCAGACTGCCACTGTTTTTATTTTTGTTTATAAAATGAAATGAATGTGCTCCATGCAACTCAGGGGGTTTTGGTGTTGGTTTTGCATGAGATACAACTGATTTTACTATCATAAACTCATTTTTTGTGCAACTTGTGGCTTCAAAGCATGAGTTACTTTGCAATTTTCAACTAAAAGTGCTTAGTTTTTCTGAATTGATGGGGGCTTTATATTCAATGATCTGCAGTTTACCTTTTTTATTTGTTACTCTACAAACTGATGCCTACTATCATGGAACTACATGCAAATAGTTGCTCCAGTTTTTAACATGTTTGCCTAGAATTACAAGGAAAGTTGCTTTAATTTTTATGGAAATGATAGGGCCTTCTTCCAATTATCTTGGTCTATCATCTATATTTTGTATCATTCCCGAACTGATTCTTCTTGTCAGGAACCTGTTTGCAACTAGTTGCTCCTGTTTTTATCACGAGTTGCCTACAATTACAATTAGAGTTGCTTCAATTTTTTAGTGATGCAGGAAATGGTGAATTATGGGCCTAACTTATTACCACTGCAGATTGATTCACTACAAAAAAAGACACATCCGTGACATTTTGGGCCAAACGAAATTTTTTCTGTCATACTTATGACAGTTCTATGACGATAATTGTGACAAAACCCGGTATCATCATAGATGTGGTGGGCTCCTACTTCTATGACAAAAAATCATGACAAAAAATGGGCTTTTCGTCCTGGGCGGGCCGGAGACACACCTGCATGACATTCTTTGGGCCGTCCATGACGGAAAAAACCGTGGTAGAAGCGAGGGCGAGGAAAATATCGGGGTGTTTCCGATTCACGGTGGGTGGTCGGGGCCGAAGCGATGCGTTTTCTCGTGACACGCATGCGGCGTGGGTGCGAGCATTGGGCTCTAATTGAACCCGAGTGAGGCGTTGGGCTCTAATCGAACCCGAGCAATTGCTGACCGCAGTTACGCGTTCATCGAACCCGAGCGGTCGATCGATGGCTGTTAACTGAACCCGATCGAGCGATTCCTTCGCTACTGCTGCTAACTGAAGCAGATCGATGCTGCCTCTGGATGAACAGTGAGCGTTGCTGGGAGCTTTGGATGAACAGTTCCTGGTGGGGGTGGGTGAACAGGACCCCGTGGTGTTGCCTCTGGATGAACAGGACCCCGATCGATCGAGCCGGTTGGGGCTGGATGAACAGGACCCCGTGGAGGGCATGATGAACAGTAGACGGGGGAGGGCAGGATGAACAGTAGACGGGGGAGGGCTGGATGAACAGTAGCCCGTGGAGGGGTGGTTGAACAGGAGCCCGTGGAAAGGGCTGGTTGAACAGTAGCCAGTGGAGTAGCATGCGGTGGAGGCTGGATGAAAAGGAGCCCGTGGATGAACAGTAGTAGGTGGAGGCTGGAGGAGGTCGACGGTGGATGAACAATAGCCCGTGGAGGCTGGAGGGGGTCGACGGTGGAGATGAACAGTATCCCGTGGAGTCCTGCTTATGCACGCCACACCCCTCCCGATGAACAGGACCCCCGTTTTGACCGTAGCGCTCCAACACAAGTCCGTTTCCTTCGTTTTGCGGTACGCCACACCCCTCCCGATCAACAGGACCCCTGTTTCGACTGTAGGAGGTCTGTTTCCTCCGTTTTGCGGTAAGCCAGACCCCTCCCGATGAACAGGATCCCGTTTCAAACGTGGCCGGTCGAACACAAGGTTGTTTCCTCCGTTTTACGGTACACCAGGCCTCGTTTCCATCGGCTATTCCGTCCAAGCCCTCCTGATGAACACGACGGCGCATTCCGTTCCGACCCAGCCAGTTGGCTCCCCATCAACACGACGACGACGCTGCTGTTTCTCCGTTCTGACCCAGCCATGTACACGAGCCCAGGCCGTACGTATGCGCGAGTAGGCGTATGAGACCCTGCTCGTATGTACTTACGTGGCCGTATTTTCTTTCTTGCACACTGGCCGTTGTATGTACGTGTACATGGTACGTGCGCGCCTCTACTACGACACGTGCGTGCCTCTACTTTGACCAGTATGTACGTACACGTTCGCGACCAGAATGACAACGCTACGTATGCTTTGACCAGTGGGTCCCAACTGTCAGGCACTTTCTTGCGTGCGCAGATGTAGCTGGTGGGTCCCAGCAGTCAGGGGGCGAATCATTTTTTTGCCCGGACGCACTTCCTTGCGTGCGAAGATGTAGCTGGTGGGTCCCAGAAGTCAGGAGGAAACATTTTTTCCGCAAAATACGGTGGCCCGTCCGGTGGGTCCCTAATGTCAAGTGAAGGAATAACTATTTTGCGTGTAATAAGGAGGCACTTCCTTGTTGCGGCCGTGGACCCAGCTGTCAGCCTCTCCATGTACAGTCCACGTCTGATGGAAGCCGTTCCTTGACCACGTTGACCAAGCCGCGCCGAGAGCACCAGGGCCGCAGGGCGGTGGACGATGGCAATGCCTAGGAAGGGGACGACGCGGAGGCAGGGAAGACGCGGTAGTGGATGCCCACGTGTAGAGGAGTACGAGGGTTCACTGGTTCGGCTGTGGTGTGAGGCTGCCGTCGCCGTAGGGCCTGGTCAGCGGTGGGAATAGTAGGGGGTGGTGAGGCCTCCATGGCAGCACAGCCGGCCACAGGAGGCAGGAGCATGCGGCACGACCAACACTTGTTTGGGCGGCTGGAGCAAGAAGACCAGAGGTTGAAGAAGCACTACGGCCGTTGGATGGACATCGTCAGTCCTTTGGAGCTAGAATCGTTCATATATTGACTAAGTTGACAAAGCCCTCCGTCCCCGTCAACTTAGTAGGCCCACAAGTCAGCCTCCCACTATGGTGGGTCCCAACTGGCAGGGGGTATTCATTTTTTGTGCATAATAAGGAGGCACTTCCTTGCGTGCGAAGATATAGTTGGTGGGTCCGACCTGTCAGCGGAGGGAATGTTTTTTTCGCGAAATACAGAGGCCCTTCCAGCGGGTTCCAGATATCAGGTGGAGGAATCATTATTTTGCACGTAATAAGGAGACATTTCCTTGTGTGCGGCCGTGGACCCGGTATCGGCCTCTCCACGTCTGATCCACTTCCGATGGATGTCGTTCGTTGACCATATTGACCACGCCGCGCCGAGAGCACCAGGGCGGTGGACGATGGCGAGGCCTACGAAGGGAACGACACGGAGCCGGGGAAGACGCGGCAGTGGAAGCCCATGCAGAGAGGAGTACGAGGGTTCTTGGTTTCATGGCGGTGTGAGGTGACATCGCCGCAGAATAACAGGGGTGTGGGTGAGTGGAGGATGGCACGGCCAGCGGTGGGAGTAGTAGGGCGCCGAGGCCTCCGCAGCAAAGACCTGACCGCCACGGGAGGCAGGAGTAAGCGGCACGACCAGCGCTGCTTTGGGCGGCCGGAGCAAGAAGACCAGAGGTTGAAGAAGCACTACGGCCGTTGGATGGACATCGTCACGGTCACTTGCAGCTAGAATCGTTCATATTGACGGTTGACAAAGCCCTTGGTACGCCGTCAACTTAGTAGGCCCACGTGTCAGCTTCGAAACGGTGTGCCCCAGATGTCAGGGGGAGGAATCATTTTTTGGGCGGGTGAAGCCAGAATATCAGAGATTGAAGAAGAAGCACAGCATCCGTTGGATGGACATCCAACGGCCACTGTTGCTAGAACCGTGAGTTGACTATAATAAGTTGGCAAAGCCTTGCATACGCGTCAACTTCTTTTCTTTAGGGGACGCGTCAACTTAGTAGGCCCACAAGTGTGTGGCAGAGAACTTACAACCCATTTGCGATTTGTAAGAATGAACAACCCATTTTTGAATTCTAATGAATTTACTACAACATTTACAGTTTGTTAAAAGTACAGCCTATTTTCTAGCTAGGACAATGATTAATAATTTCAACCAACCATTCAAGACAGAATTCAATAAAATTTCCCATATTTTGATGGGATCCAAAATATTTTTATCCCAAAATTTCTAGTCAGATTAAATATAAATTTGTATTACGTAAAAATCTAACGAAACATTCCGCGCGCAACAATTAAAAATTAAGATTTTCAAAATCCATAAATAATATGTTATAAACTAATTTCGTGTTTGGTGCATTTTTTTATAGTTACTGTCTAGTTTTTATAATTACATCCCATTTATTATTTTTTAAAGCCCATTTTCCTGTAAACCCTAATGCATCCCTCCTAGGAAAGATTCGCAGCTCTGCGGGGCGGAGAATGACAAGTTGACCTTGCATGGGTATTCCTCAAAAAAACGTATAGCTGGGCAAGCCATTTTCATCTTGAAAAAAAATTAATATCTGAGCTGGATATCTGTCCTGGGCTAGACGGGCCATAGCCCGCCCAGTTAATACCCTGCTCTCCTTTGAACAACAACGAAAACATCGCCAAGAAAAACTCTGCAGTGCTCACGCCTCAAAAACACAAATACTGCTCGAGCTGCTTGGTCCCAGCTGTCGGCCGCACCTTGACAATTCTCTCATTTATATTGACTACATAGGTTGACAATGGTGTGGGACCGTGATGTCAGGAAACCAGGAGGAAGCAAAAAACATATAGTTGTGCATAATAAGGAGGCACTTGCATACGTACGGCTATGGCCCTAGTGGGTCCCTGCTGTCATCTAGTCAAAATAAAGTCATCTCCTGAATCCTCATGTTCATTGACCATGTTAACAATGTCGGCGCCACAGCGAGCGCAATAACTCGAAGGACGATGGAGAGGGCCTCGCGGGCCCTACGGATGGTCTGATACAGCGCCCGCTTTCATTCAGGAAGCCAGGATCATCGGACACCGAGACTAAGACGGCATGAAACGGTAAGGCCGCGCTTGGGAGCTCTGGTTTATTTCACACATGTATTAAGATACAAGTGTAATTTACTCATCATCGGAAACAACGCGTAAAATACAGGCGTAAGGAAACCGAGGGCCCGAGGTATGTAAGTAAAACCGGCGGGTTACGCGTGTAATCTGAGAGACCAGTGTATATTTTACTAGTCGAAATCGACCAACCAAGCGCTTCGCCCGAGACCATCTGCTTTTATTTGCAAGCGTCAGTTTTACAAGCAGTTTTGGTTGGAAAACGACGATCCAATCACGGCCTAAGATGATAAGTTGGTCGGAAGATCATATGGTTTCACGTCGAACCTACTCGACTTGTCGTATAGGCTATGAATGAAACATAAGACGATGAACTTCTTAAGCACGGAAACAACAGAAGAGGATGATCTTCCTAACAAGCAAATCACTGGCATTAGATCGACATGCAAAACATTACGAAGCATTATTCTCAGGAGGCACGGTGAACAGCTCATGATGCCGCATGCCACAACATTCCAAGCTCAACTTTGCAATCAAACACACAAGACCTGGCATTACATAGACAATATTCAGAACAAACTCTTAAAATATCTTACATAAGTCAACATTCATGTGACTATGCATCTCAATGAGTAAATATTTACTTCGAATCAAGGCAGGGAATAGGAAAAAGCGATCGATGTTGCTCACAGCAAAGGCGTCCCACTCAAAAATATCAAATGCATGTCTTACGGCTAACATCAATGAGCAAAATTGACAAGGTTTTCCAATTCCAATATATTAAACTAATGTCAACTTTGACAAGCTTTTCCCATTCAAAATATGTAATTCCTATGATTGTGGAACAGGCAGGGTTTGTCATCAGTTTGTCATCTGATAGTCCGGTGGCTCAAGGTGACGACGAATGATTAGAGAGAACCATTCGATGTATTGTGCATGATGAAGTATTATGGAGGACACGAACCATCTGAACATTTTGTGCAGTTCCACTAAAATCAAGCTGAGCATCCCTGTGGATTTCATATTTATATGCTGCCAGAAAACAAAGTCATATCAGCACACACATGAATATTGGCCCTAGTGTCAACCCACCAATCGGTGGACTAACAAACTGAAAGTACAGTAAACAGATTACCATACCCAGATGCCCCATCATTGTTGCTTAGAGTGACATTGGCAGACTTGGAGTCCTGTCCTGGCTTCTTGGTACTTGTTTGGGCACTTGTTTGCCCAGTGTTCCTCCGAACCACAAGTAAAGCAGCCATCTCTCTTTTTTTCTTTCTTCTTACCCTTCTTAATGGCCGACGCTGGCAGCACCATTCAAACGTATAGTCCGGTGGCTCAAGGTGACGAAGAATGATTAGAGAACCATTCGATGTATTGTGCATGATGAAGTATTATGGAGGACACAAACCATCTGGACATTTTGTGCAGTTCCGATAAAATCAAGCTGAGCATCCCTGTGGATATGATATTTATATGCTGCAAGAAAACAAAGACACGGCAGCACACACATGAATATTGGCCCAGTGTCAACCCACCAATCGGTGGACTAACAAAGCCCAGAAATCTGGTAAACATATTACCATACCCGGATGCCCCATCATTGTTGCTTAGAATGACATTGACAGATTTGGACTCCTATCCTGGCTTCCTGTACTTGTTTGGGCACTTTTTGCCCAGTGCACCCCACGTGTTGTAGAGTTTCCTATGCTCTCTGCAGACTAGTCATGTCACCGGCGTCTACTAATACTCAGAAAGCTTCTCGATCATTCCTTGTGTAATGTAAGCGCATAAGCAGTGATCGCTTCTTTCTCGCAAAGTGGTAAGACCAACTGGACCCACTAATGCAGCAGTTTTCCTTAGACACATTGGCTCCTTTTGTGCAGTTCAACTAAAATCAAAGTCGGAATAAAACCGAGCTTTAATTTTGATATCCCTGTAAGCAACAATAGGTATAAGGGAAACAATTACTGAGAAATAACGGTTGATGACTTGTACTCCCGTAAGAAAAACATATCTTGATCTACCTTATCTTAATGGGAAACAAAGCAGGAGAGTAGCAATTCTCAATCAGTGTGATTCATTCATATTAACTGAGACATTATCTTAACAATGCCTTATTTCAACATGTATAAAGAACGACAAAGCAGAATAGTATCATTCCTAAAACAATGCGACTGATTAATTTTAACAAAGACATTATCTTAACAATACCTTAGTTAAACATGTAGAAAGAACTACAAAGCAGGATAGTACCATTTGTAAAACACTGTAACCGATATATAATAACAGAGACATTATCTGAACAGTACATTTCTTAATCATGTACTCCGGCCGATCCCTAACAGAAATGGTACTCCCGCCGATCCCTAACAAGTGTTGCAGTTTTGAACTAAGATTCAGTAGTTAATTCTGAGGAAAGTAGGTACTAACCTTTCAAGACCAAGATTTGAAACAACTCCTGAGGAAGATCTAAAAGAGATCTCAACACATATATGGAAATCCGGTCTCATTTTGTCTAGTTCCACCAAAATTAAGTGAAGCAAAATGTCGCAATAGCAACAAGTTGAATAGATATGCATGTTTTAACAGAGGCAAAAAAGGAATCAGTTACTGGCCAATAAAGGATGATGGAACATGCGGCCACAAAAATGGTAATCCCACCAATCCCTAACAAGTATTGCAGTTTTGAAATAAGATTCAGTAGTTAATTCTGAGAGTGGCATTGCTTAATTTTACCAACAACATGTGCTTCCATCTACTTATAAAGGGGGTGATGCAGAGTTTGTTGTAACAAAGCAACAAGCATAATGTCTGGGTTGGTCCCAATTTTGTTCACTACTTAATGGGAAAAACTGACAATACAATAGCTTCAATTCAACATTTATTTACAACAGTACCAATACAAGTAGCACAACATCTCAAAACACCTTTGCACGATCATGTGGATGAAGGCAAGTACCAACCTGTCATGACGCACACAAGATCACGTACGAATCTGCCAACACGAATAGGAAATCCAATCTCGTTTTGTGCAGTTGCACTGAAATCAAGTAAAGTCGCCGGTGTGACATTTAAGTTTGCTATAGCAACAAGTTGAATAGATATCCCTGATTTAACAGAGGCAAAAAAGGAAACAATTACTGCCAATAAAGGAGGATGAAACATGTGGCCACAAAAAGAAGCATCTACCTTATCTTGATGGAAAACAAAGTATAGGACAGTAGCATTTCTAAAACGGTTGCATTGATTCATATTAACAGAGAAATTCTCTTAAAATAGTTCAGTAGTTAATTCTAAGAGTGGCATTGCTTAATTTTACCATCAGCATTAGATTAAGAAAAAGCATAAACAGTTCTAGGGGTAAGTGGGTGCAACAACACCATGTGCTTCCATCTACTTATAAAGGGGGTGATGCAGAGTTTGCTGTAACAAAGCAACAAGCATCATGTCTGGGTTGGTACCATTTTTGTTCCCCACTTAATGGGAAAAGAGAGCAATACAATAGCTTCAATTCAACATTTATTTAAAAAAGTACCAATACAAGTAGCACAACATCTCAAAACACACTGCACGATCATGTGGAAGGGACATGGGACATGCCAGCACCATGTGCGTCCACACGTATAAATGGGTGATGCAGAGTATGTAGCCAAGCAGCATATCCGTGTTGGTCCCATATTTATTCTCTTTGAAACTTTTTCCTATGTGAGGGCAGCAAATCTAGTCCTGCACAAACTACCTGACCCCCCGTTTCTTTCCCTTTTCAACAAAGAGTTCGGTTCCTTATAGATGTGTGTACTGGGTTACCCCCTTTTCCCCTTTTCGACCAACAAAGCGGCTGGATAGCTAGTCTATACTACTTTCCCTCCCTCCTTTCCTCATTGAACCACGTCCTAGATTCATGCTCCACCCCACCGCACCCTTCTTTCCTCTTTGAACAAAGACCTAGATTCGACTACATACTCAAAAAAGATCCGCATGCAGCTAGACCAATGACGGTTTCAAAGAAACTTATACCTTAGGGTCGTCGGGATGTGGCAAGGCGTGCGAAGGGAGGTCCGATCTGCCCACACTACGTACGACAGCGAGGAAGAAGGGGTCGGTGGCCCTCCCGCATAGGCGCTGGGTGAAGGGGAAAAGCGCAGCTGGCAGTGGATTGCCTCCCTCGCCGAAGGCGATAGAGTGAACGCTGCACCTCCTCCCCTTCCCGGTGCGACGGGATCCGGACGCCTCCTTCACCAGCTGTGAGGGGGGTGAGAGAGACAGAGGCCACAATGCAGTCTTGTTTAGATCTGGTGAAGAGGGTGAGAGATTGTGAATATAGCAAACCCAAGCAAAGGAACGTTGAGCCTCCAGCGTGTATATATATATGTAGTGCAGCGAGAGTGTGGAGAGTGCAAACCCTAGCGAACAAGCGCTGAGGCTCCAGCTTATGTATATACTGTAGTACAGACTAAGCTCCGGTGCCTTAACTGCACCAGCTTTTGGCTGTATGACAGGTGGGCCAGCCACATTTTGGGCCCACCTGTCATAAACCCAAAGGCAGGTGCACTAGAGTCAATGAAGCTGCGTCCATATAGTACTCGTGTATATGACTAATATATAGCGGAGTAGTTTTCTTATTCCCTCCATAACAATCGTTTTAAATTGTGTAAGTACGAAACGAAACTCTTTATTTAACGTACCAGTGAAGAAAACTACTACTCCCTCTGTTCCTAAATATTTGTCTTTCTAGAGATTTCAACAAATGACTACATACGGAGCAAAATGAGTGAATCTACACTGTAAAAAATGTCTATATACATCCGTATGTGGTAGTCCATTTCAAACCACTTGAAAGACAAATATTTAGGAACGGAGGGAGTACTTCCGATGAACTAACGATCCACGCGTCCTGGTCGAACTTCCTGTTCTTCACGTGCGGTACACTACCCTCCCTTAAGTGAACAACCACACATGCGCCAAATTATCGGAAACGTGTGAGAGTGTGTACAAATAAAGAATTTTAATTTCAATTATCGGAAAGGTTTGAGAGTATGTATAGTTTGCCCTCTCTAATAATTATGGTTTGTTGTGTTCGGCCTAAACTTGGTCAAACTTTACAAAGTTTGACTTGATCAAATCTAATATGCGGAGTAAATAAAAATGGAGGGCTACTACGTCCATCCGGGTTTTTAGTCCACACCATTTTTTTAATCAAAGTTAATAGCTGGACAAATAAAATTACAAGGGAGCTGGAGACAAAGTTGTGAGAAGGCTTAGAAATCAATACAAAACTTGTGCTCTTAGTACCAACGTCGATCCTTATTTGAGGAAACATTTGGTTCATAGCGAACTGTGTGATAAAATTGCACCAACGTGAAAGACGACTGCGTCTCCAACGCAACCAAGGTGAACTGGCGAGGGATATCATCTTTGTGGGTAACAAGCAAAGAGCACTGATGGAAGACAACTTGTTTTTCATTGAAAATCAATCAGCTTCACCAGCCGACGCAACCATGAGGCGCAACCATGAGCATCGATTGGTCATCGTGGTGATGCATCATCTATTTGGCATCAAGTTTGGGTGAGGCACCTATGAAGTTCGACAAATCCTCACTGTGGTCTGTTTCTTCTCGTGAGTCAAGCTCGAGGAAGGAAGAACCACGTGGCGAGGAAGACGATGAGGCGGAACAACAATGGCCATCCAATTTTGTGCAGTTCCACTAAAATTGAGGAAGACATGCCCGGGTATGGAGATACGCATTGCTGTTTCCAAAAATATAAAAAAAAGGATATAGTGTTGTTACTTTGTTTTACAAGATTAACAATGACATCTCAATTGTCAATAAGAATTATGAAAAGTACACCAACAAACAGAAGCGTCATGATTATCTTGATGGGAACTAAACCAGGATACCTGAGAAAAAAGCATTTCTTCATTTAACCAGTGATGGTATTAGATTAGCAGCAGCAATAGGAGCATATGGACAATGACCGCACAACCACCATGTACTTTTTGTCGAAACAACATGTATACCTCCATCGAGGCATAAACCAGGACAAATTTTTAGTGGCATTTCCTCTATAATAGTAGGTGATGTTCGACCAGCCGACGAACCCTAGCTACTGTACATGGGGAGCTGGGGAGTAGTCGCATAGAAGAAAACCCGCATGCAGCGACACAGGGAGCTGGACCAAGATCAAGAAGTTATACCTCAAGTGGGCGAGATGTCGCTTAGGCGGGCGGGCGGGATCTGCCCACACGACGGCAGTGAACAAGGGCGCGGAGGACCTTCGTCCGTGCCAGCGCCGGTTCCGAGAGGACGGTGCGCATCAGCTTCCTCCATCGCCGACGGCGACAACGTCAATGTTGCATGTCCTCACCTCCCGTAGCGGACGGGATTCGGCCGGATCTGTGACCACCAGTGAGGAGAGAGATAGTGTGGACACTGTCATCTTGTTTTGATATGGAGACAGTGAGAGAGCGAGATGCGAGAAACTATATCAAACAAGAGGCTATAATGGAGTAAAACAATCTCTCCATAGTAGTGGTTTTAAACAGAATACGCGTGTTCCCGGAAAAAAGAAACGAAAACTGGCGAACAATTTTTTAACGTACCAAGAAAGAAAACTCGATCAAAAACACGCCCCCGCTTCCAGGTCGCGAGAGTCGTCGCGCACACATACATAGAAATAGACATGCATATCCGTGTTTACGTAAAATTCCATTTCCATCTCCATATCCAATCATATTTGTCCAACTGGCACATTATTTACGTTGTTAATTATATACGCGGCAATATTAACGTACATCATCTCTTGTTTGCAGGCGTTCGGACCGCTGCCACGGCCGCTCCTGACCAACCCGAACCCTCTTCATCACCCCGCGTGCTTCCTGCCCGAAACGGTCAGTGCCGCATTCATGCCCGGCCAGAGCGGACGCGACCTCTCACTGGCGCCGGCATTGAAGCGGCGCGCCGGCCGAGAGAGCGCCGCCTCCGCTTCGGTGCCTTGGCGCTCCGCGTTCAAAGGTCGCAATAGCCGGCCACAACATGCATGTAAAAAGTTCTTGGGAGTCCGTGCTATAGCTAGCTGTCCTCCCCCAACTCGTCAATCTCTTCCAGTAGTACTAGTACTCCATGGCGCGATCCATCGACAAGCAGCCGGGAAAGTTATCGCATTCTCGGTTTGCGGTGAGTGGCATGCCGATCGACCATGTGGGGTCGAGCCGTGGAGGAGAGTGAGACCGAGTGCAACAGACGTGATTTAAACGTTGGTTTTGCTCGATTGTGCGATCCAACGAAACGAAATGTTGGTTTCTCTCTGTTTCCATTTTTTCTCCGGAAAAACGGACACTTTCCACTCCATTTTCATTCCTACTCCAAGATTGCCCCGTTACAACATTCCATCAAATACAAAGGAAAACTAACACGCATGCTGATGCATCTCAATGATTCACAGATCATAGCCAATATTTACTTCACAACTAAAGACAAAAGTTGCGAGAGCGTGTACAAAAGAAAAACTATTGATGGGTTCACTACGACTTAAACCCTAAACCCTAAACAAGATTTAATTTCCTGGCCAGGTAGGACCTGTCGAAGGAAAGACGGCCGGCACCCTCGGATCATACGATGCTTTTGTGCAGTTCCACTAAAGTCGAGTTGAGCATCCCTGATGGCAAAGATATTGAAGAAGTGTCATTGGAATAATAGTAATGGCACTAGTTCATGAGACATAAACTCATCACAAGTAGAAGCCGGTAGAAGTAGAGAAAGATCGACATGGAGATGGAGGTACGTGGGGAGCTGCGGCAGTGGAGCAAGCCGGGTCCAAAAGGAAGATGGACTACATGGGACGTCGGGCTGTAGCTAGAAGGGCGGTTGGGACACGGCATCGGCCCATACCGCGGTGACCCCCGATTGGGACGCACCGACTATGCATTTTCTCCCTCGCCGATGTCGACCGCGTCTACGCAGAACATTGTTCCCTTCCCCTAGCTGCGGGATCAGGCCGGATATGTGACCAGCGGTGTGGCCATCATCATTCTATGCTTGTGAAGAGAGCAACCCAAGCAAGCAGGCTTGTAGCTTAGGCTCCTGCTAGTGTATATGTAGTGGTTTTATTTTTCTCTCCATATCAACCATTTTATATTGCGTACGTGTCATTGAAGAGTGAAATGATGGTTGCTTCTTCCAACTAACTTATTGTGTGATTTGACTGCTCCTTTAGTGGCCCCTACATGTACTCCCCCCTACGTGTATGCAACAGTCACACGTACACATGGACGCAAAAACGCGCGCGACGCCCTAATGCATGCATGTCCGAGCACACGACGGAACACACACGGTCACGCTCAAGTGCTCAACCTACACGTGCATGCACACACATACTCAACCAGGGTGAGCTAGTGAGCGTATAAACACCGGAAAATGTATATATTGAGCGCAATGAGCATATTATGAAGTCCACTGACCATATTTTTACAAATATACATATTTATCTCGTTTGAAATTAAGCCATATTAACCGGAGAGGAGGCAGTATAGACTAGTATTACTTTGTTGTGTCCCGTCAACTTGCCGAACGAGGAGAAGCTTGCAGGATGGGAGAAGCTTGCTCGCGGTGGCTCGCAGGACAAGGAGAAACTTTTGACTAATGCAAGATCTCCCTCGCTCAGGCGGTGGACGTGCAACAGTTAATTCGGTGTCAGATTGCCAGAAGCATAGACTATACTAGTACTATTATTGTTCGACTTCCCGAAGAGGCGAACAGCCAAGCACAAAGTTTACTAGTACTAGTACTACTACTATAGTCTATAGAGGTATGTACTATACTAGTATACTAGGAACCAGATGTAGGAGCGTCTGCACTCTTATTATATTTTTAAAATGTGATAAATCAATGTTCAACACATTTGGTTCTCTTCGAGGGTTCTCGCATGTGATAATGGAAGTTCATTGCATGGAACACTCGCCACAATTCTCGCTTAATTCTGGCTCATATCCTGTTACAAATAGGAGCGCTCGGTAATATTACCTCTTTTTTTGTTATTCAGCATGTAAACAGGTCAGCAGACCTTGCGGCGCATCTTTGTGCGAACCGTGCTTGCTGCACTTTGAATGTGGTCGAGAGCTGGCTTGATGAAACACCGTGCTTCCTACTTCTTTTCTGCGGGGTACCTCGCTTCCTAGTGACCAGTGTCTTGGCTGATCGTCCTAAGAATGCTTATATATGAATAAAGTTCTCTCATTTACACACAAAAAAGATTAAGCCATATTAACCGAAAAGGAGGGAGTATGGACTAGCACTACTTTTTGGTGTGTCCCGTCAACTCGCAGAACGAGGAGAAGCTTGCAGGACAAGGTGAAGCTCGCTTACGCCTTTTGACTAATGCAACGTACCCTCGCCCAGGCGGTGGACATGCATCGGTTCATTCGGTGTCAGATTGCTAGAGGCATACACTCTAGTAACGAACATGCAGAGTACCATCATTGTTCGACTTCACGAAGAGGCGAAGAGCCAAGTGCAAGGTTTAGTAGTACGAGTAGTACTACTACTAGAACCGCATGGTAGAGCCTCTGTACTCTTATTTTATTTAATCTCTGATAAAGTACACATTTATTCCGAAGAAGGGCAGGAAACGGCAACCCGACATGTAATGATGATATCGATCAACCATGCTCGAATATATCTTGGCCTCCATGCGAGCCCGTCTGTGTGTTCTCGCTCCTCGTATCTCTCAAGGAACGGCGGGTTGGCCACTTTGCCGTCAATTGAGATCGGTTTTCTCACACTCCGGTCCCACATGTCAGTGATATGCCAAGAGGAGGTGCGCTGACCGACTGGCCATACGCGTACTTGGTTTTGCACCTTCATACTACTCCTCCCTCCGTCACAGTTTACAGGGCGCGCTTCATTATGATGCATTTCCACCACCAGAGAGACTTTAGACGTGTTTGGTTTAATGCTCAATTAATTAGGACATGGTAACCGCAATCAAGTCCACAATTTTCTCTCGATGTACTACGGAGTGGAGTAAGTGTATGCATGTGTGTACCCGGGGTGGAAGCACTGCATGCATGTGTGTGCGCATTATTTCCTCTAGTAATAGACGCCGTGCTATAACTACCAATGCTATTTTTCAGGCCGATCACTAGTCGCCTTGGTCCCAAAGATTTTTTTCTTTTTCTAAAGCGCGCTCTATAAACGGTGACGAATGGAGTAGTATGAGGGGATTCAAAGAAGAGCGTATTGATGGTTGCTTCTTCCGAGCAACTTACAATGGGAAAGGTGGGGCTTATGTTTTGACTGCTCATTACTCACTATTAATGCGGCGCAACCACCGGGCTGAGTCTCCCATGCGGCTGTGCACTACCCCCTCGGTTCTTAAATATACTCCGGAGTATTTGTCTTTCTAGAGATTTCAACGAGCGACTACTCAAATATTTGTCTTTTTAGAGATTCAAATGGACTACTACATACGGATGTATATAGACATATTTTAGAGTGTAGATTCACTCATTTTGCTCCGTATGTAGTCACTTGTTGAAATCTCTAGAAAGGCAAATATTTAGGAATGAAGGGAGTACACATACGAAGCAAAATGAGTGAATCTACACTCTAAAATATGCCCATTTGAAATTTGTAAAAAGACAAATATTTAGGAACGAAGGAGTATAATTTTGTGCATGGCACATGGACCCGGATGCGAAGAGGCTTACGGCAATGCTATCAAGCTTCCAAAGATTTGTTTACATGATTGACGTACTATACAAATAATTTTCCAAAGAACATGAAATTGTACAATGGTGTGAGCTTTCAGCTTTTGTTTCATGTGTCTTGCCATCGATGCTCTTTCTAAACAATAAAAACTAACTTCCTTGCTAATGCATCTCAATTATTAGCGGTCGAGCTAATATTTACATCACAACCGAGACAAAGTTGTGAGAAGGTGTTAAATTAAAATTGATCCATGCTTTCATTGGCAACGTCCCCAGCTCTGTCTAAATCAACAAGTCATGTTGGGGAAAAAAGCAGCTATGCGGAGCATGCAACATTCCGATCATTTTGTGCAGTTCCACTAAAATAGAGCTGAGCGTCCCTGTTCCAAAGATATTAAGTGTGATTACGATAATAGAGGACTGCTGATGAAACAATAAACACACAAATAGAAGTCGGTCGCCTTTGCAGTCTCTCTTAAGACTAACTAGTTGGAGAAGATTAGGCTCGTAGTGGATGAGCAGGATAGAGCAAAAACAGTCTCCCTTTGTGCAGTTGCACTGAAATGTAGAGACGTTGCACATGTGACATTTTGGTAGAACTGCACAAAACACTCTTAAGAAAAAAATGATTTGTGCAGTTCACCAAAAGGTCGCAATAGCAACAAGGTGAAATGGATAGCCTTGTTTGCAAAAAAGAGGTAGAAAGGAAACAATTACTGGCCAATAACAGTTGATGACACATGCGACGACAAAAAAGAAGCATATTCCTTGTCCTAAGGGAAGATAACAACACGGTTGTGTTTGTCTAAAACGGTGTGAGGACAAGATTGCAATATGGGAAGTACGCTGGGCGAGCTACGTTTTGGGCAAAGAACTATGGAAGATCCACATGCAGCGACGTGGGAAGAAGGGCAGTGGAGCAAGGCCGGAGGGGATACCTGGAGGTCGTCGGGATGTAACTAGGTGAGCGGTGCCGGAGCTTGGTCAAAGAGAACGGCGTGTACGGTAGATCGGGACGTGCTGCCTCGGCACCGTTGAACGGAGAAATGATGCACGTCCTCCCTTTTCGCCGGCGGACGGGATGCGGTCGGATCAGTGACCAATGGTGAGAGAGAGAGAGGCCACCGCAGCCTTGTGTGAGATACTCTGAAGAGAGACAAACTAGGTAGGCAGGCTCCATTGTATATAGTGGAGCATACTACCTTTTTCTCCATAAAAATCATTTTATATTCTGTGTACGTGCCATTGAGCGATATAACTTTATTTAAAAATAACGCGCCAATGCATCAAGTCGAACTTTGTTTCGTGCACGTGTGGTACACGACCTCTGTAGGTAAACAACCGCTACACGCGTTCAAATTAGCACGTGGGCTGCCATTTCGTACAGAAATGACCTACATTGTGTACCCGCGCGGGTGTGGCTGGGCATGAAGTGTGAGTACGTGCACGGTGCACCTATTCTCATCTTGTATACGTACACCACCTACGTGGGGTTGTGTAAGAGAGATACAAACGTAGAGAGATATAGTGTGTGGGTTCGTGAGAGTTTTTTTTTTGGGGGGGGGGGTCAATCAAAAAATTTAACATATGCAATGTGTGTGAAATAGAGTTCTGGATATATCATATATATAGAGGGGGAGATCCACGAGAAGAGAGTGGAGGTATCATCGGCTTGAGGTGTCCATAGAATCGAAGAGAGGGATGATGTGTGCGTGTGAGCGCGCGTGATCGATAAAGAGTGCCATCGAATTTGTGTGTGCCCACGTCAAAGATATAGAGTGGCTGGCCTACTGGAACGTGAGAGGGGACATGTGCAGTTTGTCTCTGTGGCATGGATACCTACCTACAGCGCTCGACTATCGGTGTGTGGTGGGGGGGAGGGAGGCCTAATTAACTATAGAGGTACAATGGCTAGTATATGTGTGGTGGAGGAGAGAGGCCTACCTCATGTATTAAGGGAGATCGATCTACCTCATGTATTAAGGGAGATCGATCGGCATCCATGCATATGTGTAGGAGAGGAAGAAGGTTAGGAGAGACACAGAGCTAAAGTGTTGGAGGGGGTGGTAGTGGAGTTGCTTCTTAACAAATGGTGGGATAGGCTTGCTAGACAACTGGAGGGCACGCCTGCAATATCAATAAGAGAGGGGATGGTTACCTGTTTGTGCACGTGCGTGTGAGAGACGGGTCAGGAGGCATGCACGAATGATGAGGGGGGACGATATGGCTGTGGTAAGCAGACATAACTACACAGGAAGATCAATCGTCCTTTGTCAGAGAAAGAAGAGAGATAACTTGTGAGATACGTCAATCGATGGGGGGGGCATAGTTAAAGACGACCTAGGTATATGTTGGGAGATCGATCGGTATACATGCATGTGTGTGTTAGAAGCAAATGAGGCATGGGGAGAAGGATAGAGAGAGAGAGGGATGCATCTAGGAGGTGGTGCGAGAGTCATATACTATATCAAGGGGGAAGGACTGTGCGAGTATGAGATCGATGAAAAGAGTGGTGGGAGTGAGGCATGGACGGTGATAAGAGAAGAGGGGAAGCTTGTGTTTGTGCTAGGCTGATACGTCTCCGTCGTATCTACTTTTCCAAACACTTTTGCCCTTGTTTTGGACTCTAACTTGCATGATTTGAATGGAACTAACCCGGACTGACGCTGTTTTCAGCAGAATTGCCATGGTGTTATTTTTGTGCAGAAATAAAAGTTCTCAGAATGACCTAAAAATCAACGGAGATTAATTTTGCAATTAATAAAAAATACAGGCGAAAGAATCAAGGCCAGGGGGCCCACACCCTGTCCACGAGGGTGGGAGGCGCGCCTACCCCCTTGGGCGCGCCCCTGCCTCATGGGCCCCCTGGAGCTCCACCGACCTCAACTCCAACTCTATATATTCACGTTTGGGGAGAAAAAAGTCAGAGAGAAGGATTCATGGCGTTTTATGATACGGAGCGGCCGCCAAGCCCTAAACTCTCTCGGAAAGGCTGATTTGATGTCCGTTCGGGGCTCCGGAGAGGGGAATCCATCGCCATCGTCATCATCAACCTTCCTCCATCACCAATTCCATGATGCTCACCGCCGTGCGTGAGTAATTCCATCGTAGGCTTGTTGGACGGTGATGGGTTGGATGAGATTTACCATGCAATCGAGTTAGTTTTGTTAGGGTTTGATCCCTAGTATCCATTATGTTCTAAGATTGATGTTGCTATGACTTTGCTATGCTTAATGCTTGTCACTAGGGCCCGAGTGCCATGATTTCAGATCTGAACCTATTATGTTTTCATGAATATATGTGAGTTCTTGGTCCTATTTTGCAAGTCTATAGTCACCTATTATGTGTTATGATCCGTTAACCCCGAAGTGACAATAATCGGGATCCTTACCGGTGATGACCGTAGTTTGAGGAGTTCATGTATTCACTAAGTGTTAATGCTTTGGTCCGGTACTCTATTAAAAGGAGGCCTTAATATCCCTTAGTTTCTAGTAGGACCCTGCTGCCACGGGAGGGTAGGACAAAAGATGTCATGCAAGTTCTTTTCCATAAGCACGTATGACTATATTCAGAATACATGCCTACATTACATTGATGAATTGGAGCTAGTTCTGTGTCACCCTATGTAATAACTATTGCATGACAAATCGCGTCCGGCATAATTCTCCATCACCGATCCAATGCCTACGAGCTTTTCACGTAGTGTTCTTTGCTTAGTTACTTTACCGTTGCCATTGTTACAATTACTGCAAAACTATCACAATTACTTTTGCCACCGTTACCTTTACTTCCATACTACCTTGCTGCAGATACTAAGTTATCCAGGTGTGGTTGAATTGAGAACTCAACTGCTAATACTTGAGAATATTCTTTGGCTCCCCTTGTGTCGAATCAATAAATTTGGGTTGAATATTGTACCCTCGAAAACTGTTGCGATCCCCTATACTTGTGGGTTATCAAGACTATTTTTAAAGGCCACAAGCTGTTGGAGCATAGCTCTATTCTTTGAGTCACTTGGGATTTATATCTGCTGGTCACTATGAGGGACTTGAAAGACGAGAAAAACAAGATTTATCCCTCAACTACGAGGGGAGGTAAGGAACTGCCATCTAGCTCTGCACTTGATTCACCTTCTGTTTTGAGTAAGCTTGCAACACCTAAACCTGCTTCTGCTATTAATTCTGATATGTCGCATGCTATTGATGATGCCACTTCTGCTATGCCTGATACTTATAATGAAACTACTTCTGTGTTTGATAATACTGTGCCACTAGGTGAATTTCTTGATGAACAACTCGCTAGGGCTAGAGAGAATGAAATTATTGAAACTGATAATATTGATGAAAGTGATGATGAAGATTCTCCCCCTAGATATGAATTTCCTGTTGTGCCTGAGGGTTATGTTATGGATGAAGAAACTGCTAGAGACTTTCTTGCTTGCAATGATAGAAATGATCTTAAGAAATTATTAGCTAAGCTTAAAGAAAAATCTCTCAATGCTAGAATGAAATATGACCCTGCTTTTGCTACTTCACCTATCTGTGTTACTGATAAGGATTATGATTTCTCTGTTGATCGTGAGATAATTACTTTGGTTGAATCTGATCCTTTTTATGGCTATGAATCTGAAACTATTGTGGCACATCTTACTAAATTAAATGATATAGCCACCCTATTCACTAATGATGAGAAAACTCGTTACTACTATATTCTTAAATTATTTCAGTTCTCATTAAAGGGTGATGCTAAAACATGGTTTAATTCTCTTGATCCTGGTTGTGTGCGTAGTCTCCAGGATATGATTTATTACTTCTCTGCTAAATATTTCCCCGCTCATAAGAAATAAGCTGCTTTAAGGGAAATATATAATTTTGTGCAAATTGAAGAAGAGAGTATCCCACAAGCTTGGGGGAGACTTCTCCAATTACTTAATGCCTTGCCTGATCACCCTCTCAAGAAAAATTAAATACTTGATATCTTTTATAATGGACTAACCGATGCTTCTAGAGACCACCTGGATAGTTGTGCTAGTTGTGTTTTCAGGGAAAGAACAGTCGATCAAGCTGAATTGCTATTGAATAATATGTTGACTAATGAAAATAATTGGACACTTCTTGAACCAACTCCTAAGCCAACTCCGAAGAAAAGGGGTATTCTATTTCAGTCCTGAAGATATGCAAGAGGCAAAGAAATCTATGAAAGAAAAGGGTATTAAAGCTGAAGATGTTAAGAATTTACCTCCTATTGAAGAAATACATGGTCTTAATTTGCCACTTGTTGAAGAAATACGTAGTCTTGATAACCCGACATAGGTAGTAAAGGTAAATTCTCTCTATAAATTTGATGAAGGTGATATTCCTTGTTATAAGTCTGCTTGCCAATGCTTAGATGAGTTTGATAATTTTATTGTTAAACAAGAAAACTTCAATGCTTATGTTGGTAGGCAATTGAATCGTAATGCTTATATGATTGAACACTTGAGTGATTATATGTCTAGATTTAAAGGTGAACTTAAACTTATTAGTAAACATGCTTCTATGGTCACCACTCAAGTAGAACAAGTACTTAAAGCTCAAAATGATTTGCTCAATGAATTAAATAATAAGAAAATTGACTTTGCTGTTAGAGTTGCAACTAGAGGAGGTAAAATGACTCAGGAACCTTTGTATCCTGAGGGTCACCCTAAAAGAAATTGAGCAAGATTCTCAGAGAACTAATGTTGATGCACCTAGTCCTGCTAAGAGGAAGAAAAAGAAAATTGATAGTACTTTGCATGCTTCTAGTGAACCTGTTGTTGACACACCTGAGATCCCAATGATATTTCTATTTCTGATGCTGAAACACAATCTGGTAATGAACATGAACCTAGTGATAATGTTAATCATGATGTTCATGTTGATGCTCAACCTAGTAATGACAATGATGTAGAGATTGAACCTGTTGTTGATCTTGATAACCCACAATCAAAGAATCAACGTTATGATAAGAGAGACTTTGTTGCTAGGAAGGACGGTAAACAAAGAGAACCATGGGTTCAGAAACCCATGTTGTTTCCTCCTAAACCATCCAAGAAAAAGGATGATGAGGATTTTGAGCGCTTTGCTGAAATGATTAGACCTATCTTCTTGCGTATGCGTTTTACTGATATGCTTAAAATGAATCCTTATGCCAAGTATATGAAGGATATTATTACCAATAAAAGAAAGATACCGGAAGCTGAAATTTCCACCATGCTTGCCAATTATACTTTTAAGGGTGGAATACCTAAGAAACTAGGAGATCCAGGAGTACCAACTATACCATGCTCCATTAAAAGAAACTTTGTCAGAACTGCTTTATGTGATCTTGGAGCCGGTGTTAGTGTTATGCCTCTCTCTTTATATCGTAGACTTGATTTGAATAAGTTGACACCTACTGAAATATTTTTGCAAATGGCCGATAAATCAACTGCTATACCTGTCGGTATTTGTGAGGATGTGCCTGTTGTGGTTGCAAACGTTACTATTTTAACGAACTTTGTTATTCTTGATATTCCCGAGGACGATAGTATGTCGATTATCCTGGGTAGACCCTTTTTGAATACTGCAGGGGCTGTTATTGATTGCAACAAGGGCAATGTCACTTTTCATGTTAATGGTAATGAGCATACGGTACACTTTCCGAGGAAACAACCTCAAGTCCACAGTATCAATTCTATTGGAAAAACTCCATCGATTATTATTGGAGGTTTTGAATTTCCTCTTCCTACTGTCAAGAAAAATATGATATTCTTATTGTTGGGGATGTGCATATCCCCGTTGAGGTAACCTAGTGTTATTCGAAATTTCTCCGGTTTCATGCGTTTGGAATGAGTTTGTTAACAAGACTTGATCAACCTTGTTAGTGGATTCCTTTTGATGAACATGAGATGGATGAAGTTAGAAAGCACAACCTTCCGTACCCTCCTTTTACTTTCTGTAATTTAGATTAAATAAAGCAAAAATAGTATTTTCTGTCTGTTTTGTGAATTATCCGTGCAATAAAAAATACCCCAAAAACAAAAGTTCTCCAATTGCCCCGAAATTGAAATATGATTTTTTCTGGAATATTTGAGAATATCTGGCACCGAGAACACATCAGGGGGAGCAAGCACCTAGCCACGAGGGTCCAGGGCGCACCCACCCCCCTCCCTGGGCGCGCCCCCTAGCTCATGGGCCCATGGTGGCTCCCCTCCACTTATTCCAGCCACCACACACTCCTTCTTCCTCCCAAAAAAATCACCAACCAGCTCAAGCACGAGTTTAGCTCATCTTGCTGCCATTTTGGATCTCCTTGCTCAAAGCTCCACTCACAAAACTGCTTTCAGGGATTGTTCTTCGGTATGTGACTCCTCCAATGGTCCAATTAGTTTTTGTTCTAGTGCTTTATTCATTGCAATTTTTTGCTGCCTAGGTGACCCTCTTCTTGAGCTTGCATGTCAAATTTATATGGTCCCAAGTAGTTCTAATGCATGATATAGTCTCTAGGCACTTGTGGGAGTAGTTGCTATCAATTTTGTTGAGTTTGTTTCACTTTTATTTTAAGTTACTAAAAATTTCAGAAATTTTTCAGAGGGAGAAATATGTTTAGGAGAATGTACCAAGGTGGTTCTTCAAGGAAGCAAGGACCCAGGCCCGCAATGCGTGAGCCGGACCATGAACTACCCAGAGAAGCTCAATTGCGGCCTTGTGAATGGCCGTCAGGCGATTTCATGGTCCGAGCAGGAATTAAGGAGGAATTTGACGCGTATGTGCACAATGGTGAACTCGAGGGCTTCGTGATTGATAAATGCCCTCAGTATTATCATCTAACTGATTCCTTTGTGAGAAGGTTCAAATTTTCATCTTCACGTAATTCTCACACTGTCCTATTTGATCTTTATGATAAATCTTATATTATGGACTTAGAAGATTTTAATACTGCTTGTAAACTTCCGCAGTGGGGTAGTTTCAGTGAACCTCGCAAATCTGAGTTTAGGGATTTTCTTGCTAGTATCACAGTGGGGGAATCTAGAGATATAACACAAGCTACCATAGGGAGCATTCATTTTACTGCTATACATTATTTTGCTCTCTTTATAGGTAGATGCATAAATGGTAAGGATGAGGCATGTCACATGTGCGTCCCTGATCTTAGTGTTCTCAAAAGTGCTGTGTTAGGAGATAAACAATATAACTTGGGGGCCATCGTTGCATGAAGGTTGCATAATAATGGTTTAAGTGGAGACCTTTTTGGTAGAATTTATGCAACCCGTGTGGCTAATTTTCTTGAGATACCCATACCTGAAAATGATATGGAATTGCCCCCAGCTTATCTAGATTACGAGGCTATGGTTCGCCATCAGTTTATTGAGAGGAATGAACAACCTCTCCAGTATCGACTAACGTTTGACAAGCGCCGCATTTTCCATGTTGCTCTCCCTGCTCCTACTTTCTTTGACTTTCAGGCAAAAGGGAAACATATTATGACCAGGGAGGAGGTGAACGAGTATAAGAGGAGGACTGAGACAACTCGCCTCCAAGCGGCAGGTCATGAGGCAATAGCTGCTGCATCATAGTACAACCCCAACTACAACTTTGGATATCCGCCAGGCCAGCCGTGGCCATAGACAAACTTAGGCCAAAATCCTAAGCTTGGGGGAGTACGTATTTCTCACCGACATTACATTCATGTTCACACACTTATTCTAGTTGTCGGCACTCATACTTTTTCATTGTACTATCCATGTTAGTTTATTTTATTTTCTCGCTTTCTTCTGGTGTGTTTGAAAACATTAAGAAAAACAAAAAAAATATTAGTAGTAGCTTTTAGCTAGTTTACTTTTCATGCTTGTAGTAGTATTAATTAAAAGAAAACCCAAAAAGATTTCGTGTTCTTCTTTTGCTTGTTGGGAGCTTTCATGTGTAAATAGTTTTATTTCTTTTCTTTTCTTTGGGGGTCGAGAGGAGAAGATCATAATGAGAATGCTGAAGTGGCTCTTATATGCATTATTGTTAATTTAACCAAGAGCCCATATTATCTTGTCTTCTCCTTTGTGTTGAATGCCTGCAGATTCCAGCTTAGTCCAAAGCACGTGCACTATTATCATTATACACACTGTTCGGTCGTACAAGTGAAAGGCAATAATGACGAGATATGATGAACTGATTGAGATTAGAGAAGCTGGTATGAACTCGACCTCTCTTGTTTTTGTAAATATGACTAGTTCATCATTCCCAATTCAGCCTATAATGAATAAACATGTTTGCAATGACAATTAGAGATTATAGTTTCCCATGCCATGCTTAATTTGCTAGGAGTTTATAATGGTTTACCTTGCGTGCCAACATGCTATTAAAATGGTTGTGTTGTGGTATGATAAGGTGGTATCCTCCTTTGAACGATTTGAGTGACTTGACTTGGCACATGTTCACACATATAGTTGAAACACAATCAACATAGCCTCCACGATATTTATGTTCATGGTGGATTATATCCTACTCATGCTTGCACTCAATGTTTATTAATTTTAATGCATGTTCATGACTGTTGTCGCTCTCTAGTTGGTCGCTTCCCAGTCTTTTTCTAGCCTTCACTTATACTAACCGGGAATACTGCTTGTGCATCCACTTCCATAAACACCAAAGTTATTCCATATGAGTCCACTATACCTTCCTATATGCGGTATCTACCTGCCGTTCCAAGTAAATTTGTATGTGCCAAACTATAAACCTTCAAATGAAATTTTGTTTTGTATGCTCGAATAGCTCATGTATCAACTAGGGTTGTCTGTACATGCTAGGCGGGTTATTCTCAAGAGGAGTGGACTCCGCTCCTCATTCACGAGAAAATGGCTGGTCACCGGGATGCCCAGTTCCATGCTCTAAGCAAATCAAATTGAAATAATTTCAAACAAAACTCCCCCGGGACTCTTGTTAGTTGGAGGTACTCGTTGTTTCGAGCAAGCCATGGATTGAAGCTTGTTGGTGGAGGGGGAGTATAAACTTTACCATTCTGTTTGGGAACCGCCTATAATGTGTGTAGCATGGAAGATATCGAGATCTCTCGGTTGTTATGTTGACAATGAAAGTATGTCGCTCAAAATATTATTCATCTCTATTTCAAAATCGAGCTCTGGCACCTCTACAAATCCCTGCTTCCCTTTGCGAAGGGCCTATCTATTTACTTTTATGTTGAGTCATCACCCTCTTACTAAAAAGCACCAGCTGGAGAGCACCGCTGTCATTTGCATCCATTACTATTAATTTATATTGGGTATGACTATGACTGGATATCTTTTACCATGAATTACAATGTTTAGTCAGTCCTTGAACTTCGTGAGGTGCTCTGCATTTATGTTTCTTGGTCTCGTAAAGGGCTAGCGAGATACCATCTTGTTATATCATATTATGATTGTTTTGAGAAAGTGTTGTCATCCGAGATTTATTATTATTGCTCGCTAGTTGATTACGCCATTGATATGAGTAAACATGATACCTAAATTTTATTGTGAATATGGTTAGTTCATAATCTTTGCTGAAAACTTGAATGCTGGCTTTACATATTTACAACAACAAGAGCAAACAGAGTTTGTAAATTTTTTTCTTTATCACTTTCAGTTTATCAACTGAATTGCGTGAGGACAAGCAAAGGTTTAAGCTTGGGGGAGTTGATATGTCTCCATCGTATCTACTTTTCCTAACAATTTTGCCCTTGTTTTGGACTCTAACTTGCATGATTTGAATGGAACTAACCCGGATTGATGCTGTTTTCAGCAGAATTGCCATGGTGTTAATTTTATGCAGAAATAAAAGTTCTCGGAATGACCTGAAAATCAACGGAGATTATTTTTGGAATTAATAAAAAATACTAGCGAAAGAATCAAGGCCAGGGGGCCCACACCCTATCCACGAGGGTGGGAGGCGCGCCTACCCCCCTGGGCGCGCCCGTGCCTCATGGGCCCCTTGGAGCTCCACCGACCTCAACTCCAACTCTATATATTTACGTTCGGGGAGAAAAAAATCAGAGAGAAGGATTCATCGCGTTTTACGATATGGAGCCGCCGCCAAGCCCTAAACTGTCTTGGGAGGGCTGATCTGGTGTCCGTTCGGGGCTCCGGAGAGGGGAATCCGTCACCATCGTCAGCATCAACCTTCCTCCATCACCAATTCCATGATGCTCTTCGTCGTGCGTGAGTAATTCCATCATAGGCTTGCTGGAAGGTTATGGGTTGCATGAGATTTACCATGTAATCGAGTTAGTTTTGTTAGGGTTTGATCCCTAGTATCCATTATGTTCTGAGATTGATGTCGCTATGACTTTGCTATGCTTAATGCTTGTCACTAGGGCCCGAGTGCCATGATTTCAGATCTGAACCTATTATGTTTTCATGAATATATGCACTACAAAAAAATACACTTCCGTGATGATACGTGTTTGTCACAGTAGGTCGCGTTTTTTGTCATGCATGTACATCCATGACATTATGACAGAATCAAGATAGTCATACCCGGTCTTTGTCGTAGAAGTGTTCCATGACATTACCAAAATTATCATCACGGAAGTGTCCACTTCCATGACGATAAATCGCGCGTCCGTAAGTGCTTTTCATTAAGGGTGACCGACACGTGGCATCCACCGTAACGAAATGCCGTTAAGCTATTGGGTCGGGTTTTGGATTCGATAACCCATTAACAGCCCCAACCAATGGGAAATTTCCACGTGTAAAATTCTTATTGGCTAGACGAAACACGTGTCAGCTCGTCAGTGGGTCAGATAGGCGCCTATAATATGTCGACACGTGCCACGGCCCACCACTGGCCCATTTACCTTACAAAGCCAGCCCGTTTGACTTGGTCAAAAGTTAACGGGCTGGCCCATGAAAAGCCTTTTAACGGTCTCTTCGCAAATAGCCCATTTTACGGCCCGTTAACTCACGGCCCGTTAGGCCCTAAAGGAAATCGGCCCAACAACATCATGTGGGCCGCCAAATATAACACCAGCCCATTTCACTTTTGGCCCATGTATGGCCCACGACGTCTTTCGGCCCATACAAGGCCTTCATATCTTTTGGCCCATATGAGGCCTTCATATCTTTCGGCCCTTTACAGGCCCACGGTGACTTTAGCCCATAATGAACAGTAATTTTCTTTATACCCGTTAACGGCCCGTGATTTACATGGGCCGTTTCTAGCCCGCGTTAGCTTTCGGCCTATTGACGGCCCATACGTTCTTCGGTTCCTTTTCGGCCCTCGATTACTTTCGGCCCGTTACTGGCATGTTCCCCTCATGGGCCAAATTTGGCCCATGGCAAGAGTCGGCCCGTTACTGGCCTGTTGTGACGCCCGGATATTCAAGCTACAGTAACCTCTGCTAATGATGCCACGTCACCACTCTTACTGTTATTAACCTCGCAATGATTCGAAGCCGTTTCAAATTTAAATTCTAAATATAGGAAAACGACAAAAGTTTTCAAATTATTAAACAAAAATGTTCGATGTGTGACAAATATTGCTATGGTAATTAGTTTGAAGAAAACATAATTTTACAAAATACCTAAATGCCCTAAACTAAATAAAATAGAAAAAATAAATAAATAAAAGAAAAGGGGAAAACTCAAAACAACAAAAAAAAAGAAGAATATAAAGAGAAACCCCCTGCCTCCCTGGCTTGGCCCGGCAGTCAAGAAGTCCCTCCTTGGGCCTCAGCCCACCAGGCCAACCCGGCCACCCCCCTCCCCTTAGCCACTCCCTCCCTCCCTTAACCCTAACCACCCCGCACTTCCCCACTCGCTCTCCCCCTCCTCCCCGATCCAGATCGGATCGAGGGGAATGAACCACCCCGCCTCCCTAACGACCGCGCAGCCCCTCGCCGTTGGACGCCGCCGCCTGGAGCCCGCGCCACCTCGCCGGCCTCCTCCTCCTCCCCACGCCGGACCTCCTCGTCCTCTTCTCCAGCCATGCTCGGACGTCAACGCCGCTTCGCCGTCGCCGCCACCTCGCCCCGTCGTTGATCTGCCTCACGGACCTGCCCGAGCCCATCGCTTTGCCCCTCGGGTTCCACGGTGAGGCCCCAGCCTCTCCTCGTCGTCGTGGTCGCCCGTTCTCTGCAGACGCCGCCACGGCCGTGGCCTCCTCTCCCCTCGTTCTCTGTGGTCGATGTTGTCCGTCGTGCCCTGTCGCGGTTCCCCACGCGCCCGCGCCAGCTCGGCGACGACCGCGCCCGCGCCCTACTCCTCCCCTTTTGCCCCGTCGTGGCCTCGCCACTGCCACGCCGGCGAACCCCCCTCTCGCCGTGGCCCCGACTGGTTGCGTCCAGTGCGGGCGCCCGCAGCGCCCAACGCACCTCACCGCAGCCCCCAGCGCCCCAGCACCTCCTTTGGCTTGGGCAGGCGCCCAAACGGGCTGAGCCCGCAGCGCCTTGGCGCCCGAATCGCCCAGCGCCCATTTGACCCTATGGGCCACTGACTAGGGGGTCCCACCCCCCAAAACGTTTAAAAAAACATATATAAAAAAAGGAATAAAAATATATAATAATTAATTAATTAATAATAAAATTAATTAATTAACTAAATAATTAACTTAATTAATCTCGTTTAGTTAAACTAATTAAGCATGAATAACCTAAAATATATAATTAACCTAACTAATCTGTTAGTTAGGGTGATGTGTCTATGACAGACGGGACCCACACGTCAGTTTGACCCAGTCAACCCCCTATTGACTGCTGACGTCATGCCGACGTCAGCAAACACTGTTCTGGATAATGTTGAACTAAAATATTTAAATTAATCCTAAAATGATTTAAATCTTTTAAAAATCATATAAAATAAACCGTAGCTCAGATGAAAATACTTTCTACATGAAAGTTGCTCAGAACGACGAGACGAATCCGGATACGCAGCCCAGTCGTCCACCACACATCCCTAACCTATCGAACTCGCAACTTTCCTCCTCCGATTCATCGGTCCGAAAACGCGAAACACCGGGAATACTTTCCCGGATGTTTTCCCCCTTCGCCGGTATCACCTCCTACCGCGTTAGGGCACACCTAGCACAGCGCATTGTCATGTCTTCCATCGTCATGCTTATGTTTGCATTATATTTTTTATTCTTCCCGCTCTTCTGTCGTTAGACACTGAGACCGACGCCGCTGCTACCCAGTATGACTACGGTGTTGACGACCCCTTCTTGCCAGAGCACCAGGGCAAGCCCCCCCCCTTGATCACCAGATATCGCCTATTCTTCTCTATACTGCTTGCATTAGAGTAGTGTAGCATGTTACTGCTTTCCGTTTATCCTATCCTGATGCATAGCCTGTCCTTGCTACTACTATTGTTACCTTTACCTGCAATCCTAAATGCTTAGTATAGGATGCTAGTATTCCGTCAGAGGACCTACATTCTTGTCCGTCTGCCATGCTATACTATCGGGTCATGATCACTCGGGAGGTGGTCACGGGTATACACTATATACTTTATACATGATACATGTGGTGACTAAAGTCGGGTCGGCTCGTGGAGCACCCGCAAGTGATTCGCGAATTGGGGGCTGAAAGGACCTTTGTCCCAACGGCCCTCTGTGTGGATCTTTGTGGTGGAGCGACAGGGCAGGTTGAGACCGCCTAGGTGAGAGGTGGGCCTGGCCCTGGTCGGTGTCCGCGGTTACATCATTAACATGCTTAACGAGATCTTGGTATTTGATCTGAGTCCGCCATTTGGTCTATACACACTAACCAACTACATGGGAAAGATATGGGCATTCGCGCCGTGGTATCACCAAGCCTTCGTGGACGCCAGCCGATCGAGCGGCGCTCCGGATTGGAACGTAAGCCTGCTCTTGTCTTAAGAGGGCTAGTTCTGCTTTCGGCCGCCCTCGCAACGTGCAGGTGTGCTAAGGGCGATGGGCCCAGACCCCTGTGCGCTTAGGTTTAGACCGGAGTGCTGACCTCTCTGTTGGCCTAGGTGGGGTTGCGAGGCGTTGATCTTCCGCGGCCGGGCATGACCCAGAAAAGTGTGTCCGGCCAAATGGGATCGAGCGTGTTGGGTTATGTGCTGCACCCCTGCAGGGAAGTTTATCTATTCGAATAGCCGTGATCTTCGGTAACAGGACGACTTGGAGTTGTACCTTGACCTTATGACAACTAGAACCGGATACTTAATAAAACACACCCTTCCAAGTGCCAGAAACAACCCAGTGGTCGCTCTCTAACAGGGCTACGAGGAGAGGATCGCCGGGTAGGATTATGCTATGCGATGCTACTTGGAGGACTTCAGTCTACTCTCTTCTACATGCTGCAAGACGGAGGCTGCTAGAAGCGTAGTCTTCGATATCATTAGTTATCCCCCTCTTATTTTGACATTCTGCAGTTCAGTCCACTGATATGGCCCTTTACACATATACCCATGCATATGTAGTGTAGCTCATTGCTTGCGAGTACTTTGGATGAGTACTCACGGTTGCTTTTCTCCCTCTTTTCCCCCTTTCCATTCTACCTGGTTGTCGCAACAAGATGTTGGAGCCCAGGAGCCAGACGCCACCGTCGACGACGACTCCTACTACACCGGGGGTGCCTACTACTACGCAGCAGCCCACGATTTACGACCACTGTGAGTAGTTTAGGAGGATCCTGTGCAGGAGGCCTCGCGCTTCTTTTCGCTCAGATCCTGGGCTTTGTGCTAGCCTTCTTAAGGCAAACTTGTTTAACTTATGTCAGCTTCTCGATATTGATGCTTCCACGACTCGCCTATGATCGAGCACTTGTATTCGAGCCCTCGAGGCCCCTCGGGCTTGTATTATGATGCTTGTATGACTTATTTATGTTTTTAGAGTTGTGTTGTGATATCTTCCCGTGAGTCCCTGATCTCGATCGTACACGTTTGCGTGCATGATTAGTGTATGATTGAATCGGGGGCGTCACACGTTGGTATCAGAGCCGACTGCCTGTAGGAATCCCCTTTCCACACTCCTTGGCCGAAGTTGAGTCTAGACATTGCAAAACTTTTACTGACATTGCTGTGTGGCTTACGGGCCCACGTCGCCATTGGGTGGCATTAGGATCTTTTATTCCTCGCTCATACTCCGGGACTCTTATCTCTCTTCTACTCGGGTTAAACGATTTTACTAACTCGACTCTAGGTTCTCAATTCGAGAGCCCCTTATTACGTATGATCGTCACGCACTGTAAGTTTCCGAAGATGCTATTCGATGTTTTACCGAGACACTTGTGCCCACCGCCTTTGTAAATTCACTACCACCGAGACATCCTTAGGGATAAATACATACACTTGCCGTTCTTACTTATATTCCCAGTTGATCTTATTATTACAAGATACCTTGAAATCCTTTCTATTGTTTCGAGAATATTTTATGCTTACTGCCTTGCAGTTCCTTGCCACTTGAATACCCCTACGGATAATTTCTCGCCCTTATCGAGTATCCGTTCATCCCCAGTTGTTCATGTGTTTCACAATGGTCTTCGAAATACTATTCGATCCTCCAAAAATCCTTAGTAGCTTATTGCTCTGCAATACTTGTCCGCTTGCATTATGGATGCTTTCCTATGTCCGACAATATTCGTTAGTATCCTTAGGCACCGTCATTTTGATCCTATTGATTCAACATGAGTGCGAATGCACACAATCATCAGTTGATCCTTTTAAATTATCTTTCCGGCTCAGACATCATTTTACACATGAGCTGGATCTTGACCAATCAAATTGCCATCGATTGTACCCCTAAGGCTATTCAACTTATCCGTCCGTAATCGGAGCATTGCTTCTGATCCCTTGTCTTGGAATTCATAATTCCTTTGCAATTGAGCTTTGAAGTAGTCAGTTGTTTCTATCATCCGATCTCCTTGCATGCTTTGTTCTTCTGGTTGAGTACCAATGCTCACATCAGATCCCTTATGGACCACCAGATCCTTTGTTGAATTTTATCCAATAGTGTCCTTCATAATTAATCACCTGGTGAGTCCTTTCTCCGATACATAATGCCTTTAGTAAATTGTATCCTCTCCTTTTTTCAACCATGATCTACTTTCGAGCTGGTGATATTTACTCTTGAAGCTTGTGGTATATGTTTCTAAGATGCCCCGATGGGTTGAACCTATACCTTCTCTAAAACCGTGTGAACCCGAAAGTTTTCACGAGTCATACTCTTCTGGTGCTTCGCTAGATAAAATTTCAACACTGCAAATTTTTCGAAGACAAGAAGTGAATGAAAGGTTATGCATTAAAGAAGTGGGAGTCGACCTTGAACTTTGTGTTCATGCCCATGCACCCGATGTGGAACTTATCATGGAAGGTACTTGTAGTAATAACTATTTCCTTAATATAATATCCTTTGGTATCGGTGAATTGATCCTTTGCAATCATGGTTTCGACCATATGTTCTTCTTAGATCTCATTTCTCGGGCAAGTTTAAGCACTTGTCTTCTGTGGATCAATACCACCATTCCAACCTTTACTTTGATCTTTCGTCGAGTATTACCCCCTGGTATCTCGAGATTATCTTGGAACTGCATAACTTCTTATGAGTTCTTCATCTAGTACTACATTCTCACTGATTAAAATTTTTCATGGGCCCTGAGTTATTAAACACTCAAAGACACCGATAACTGAACCGAGTCCGCACTACGGTTCAACAACTTTTAAGTAATCTTATTTAAGTACGATTTTGTATCCGATCAAGTCATTCCTAGCCTGATCGGCTATATCATTATTGTGCTAAATTTTAACTGTGCCACCCGGTCCTTATTATCGGAACACAGCTTTCGACTATGAGCTAAGCTTACATCGATTTCCTCGTCTTATCGTTTCACCTCGAACCACACACTTTGATTCCGAATTTGTGTCGTATATGTGGTTCCAATAATCTTTCGTTGCATCAGTCCTTTTGCGTGATGCAGTCGTTGTTCGATTGCCTCTCCGTGGAGCCGCTCGACAAAAATTGTCGTGATCATCATCAACATTTTTTACTCCTTCTAGGATATCGATCGAATTCATGATGATAAGTGCCATCCTCGTTCCTTGGTAACTTGATTTACCATCGACTACATCCTTACCTTCCTTTTATCACAAACTTATTCCGGTTATGGATGCAACTTGCTATCCAGCTTGTATTATGTTCTACCTTGAAGTATTACCATCTTTTATGTCAAGAATGTCATGAGGATTACTCCACCTCTTAAGAATTCTTGGTATGGTGATACTTCTCACCATCACCGTTCTTTCTTGGTCCCCGTGTTGGTTCCAAGAAGTGAATGGTGCTGTTTGGATTCTGCCCTTCTAGCAACCCTATTACTTTGAAGTTAATGGTGGGTCGTTCATTCTTGGACTATTGATTATTGAATCACCATTCTGACATTGGTCGTGCAACCCAACCCATATTTCGGGTGCACCTTTCAACCAATGTTTAATTGTGTATGTTTCCTCGAGCATACCTCATTATATCATTTGATCTGAAAAATGTTATCTCCTTGTTCACATAATTGTGGAAATCCATCTTTTGGAAATCCCAATGAATTGTCGCTGAGTTCATCAGCCACCTCCTCATCCTCTCCTTGGTTTAATGATGAACTCATGATTCGTAACTTGCTTCCATAGTTTATTTCCGAGAATCTTGCAACTCCATCACGCCAAATTGAGTTGCACCCTTCCTTCTCGTGCATCACGAAGTCCGAGGTATCCCGACACCAATCGATCCAAATCTCGGTCGATATGATGGTTTGAACATATTTCCAGGAGTTTTAACATTGGTATTTATATGACCCGGTAAGGTGATGTCATGCCTAGCACACCTGGCTAGGGAACCCATTGTTATAATACCCCCTCTTTTCAGTAAGGATTAGCCATTCTTCCATAAGGAAATTATAAGACTTATTCTATAAGATGTTCCTAATGGATCCTTTGTGAATACAAAGTCTGACCTTTGCTTGCAAACCATGTCAGTGCTATCTTGAAGCATGTCCATGGTACTCCGATTTTCAACAAAAACATTTGAATCCCAATGCTAAATGTTTCCTGCTCGATTATCCAAACACACCGTATGGGTATGGTCATCAAATTCCTCCCCTTACCTAAATGGTTATCCACTCTATATCCTGTCATGGATATCTTGCTCTGCTTGTCCTTGGGAAGGATATGCCCCCGAAATGTGTTTAAACACATTTTTCCTTTCCATTTTTCTGTTTAACCTGATGAACACATTTTCCTTTTCATCGGTTTGTTTGACCTTTCTTGTGATCTATATAAACTAAGCAGTAATAATTCACTGCTTATGTAAACACCTCGGTGTACACCTTTGTCAGTGAGACCCTAATTCTATTGTTGATGACATTCCGGTAACCACCGATGGATGAGAACTTTGCCTATTGGCCCGCCTCATTCAACGAGCAGGAAAAATGGTTCTCTTCGTCCCTCGCCCTTGGTACCGACGTTGTTGCCAACATAACCCATGTGCTACCTCCCGACATGCCTTACTTACATGATCGTGCAAGGCGTCACCGCCCTTCCTACTTTTACCCCACATGGTGGGCCCATAACCCACAGTTCCACAGGATCGAAACCTGACTCTCCTATACCCCTGTACCCAAGGTTGTTCCTCACACGTGGCCTCATATGTAATTCACGAGCCACCTTCCAAGAGATCACTAACTTTGGCATCAGACGCAATACTTATTCTTGTTGCTCCGAACCCCTTTCACCTTCTAATTAGGCCATCGAACGATTGCTTGCCATTGGAAACTTCTCATGGTACCTTCTTACTTTACTCTCGATAATTTCTTAAGTATCTATTCGAGAGTTACTTTCTACCACATTCCCTGAGTTATCTGCCAGATAGTTGACCTTGAAGGTCCGTTCTTCAGAAGTTACCCATTATCATTATCGTCTGTACGATGGAGTTCCTGAAGAAAGGACGACAACCTCATCATGATGCATTGATGCATAGGGATGAAGACATCAGTGCTATGGGTCGACCACTTCGAGAAGAGCAACCAAGACCGAGAAGAATCGTTAGAATTTCGTAACCTATTCTTCCCCTTACTCCCTCTTAAATCTCGGACGAGATTTCTTGTAGTGGAGGAGAATTGTGACGCCCAGATAATCAAGCTACAGAATCCTCTCGCTAATGATGCCACGTCACCACTCTTACCAAGTTATTAACCTCAAGCAATGATTCAAGCCGTTTCAAATTTAAATTCTAAATATAGGCAAACGACAAAAGTTTTCAAATTATTAAACAAAAATGTTCGGTGTGTGACAAATATTGCGATGGTAATTATTTTGAAGAAAACATAATTTTACAAAATACCTAAATTCCCTAAACTAAATAAAACAAAAAAAAGAAATAAATAAAAGAAAAGGGGAAAAGACAAAACAACAAAAAAAGAAGAAGAATAGAAAGAGAAACCCCCGCCTCTGGCTTCGCCCGGCAGCCGCAAGCCCTCCTTGGGCCTCACCACCCGCCCAACCGCCACCCCTCCCTTATCCACTCACTCCCTGCCGAAACCCTAACCACCCCGCACTTCCCCCACCCCACTCGCTCTCCCCCTCCTCCCCGATCCAGATCGGATCGAGGGGAACGAACCAACCCGCCTCCCTGACGACCGAGCCGCCGCCGTTGATCGCCACGCCCGAGCCCGCGCGCCACCTCGGCCTCCTCCTCCTCCCCAAGCCGGACCTCCTCGTCCTCTTCTCCAGCCACGCTTGGACACTAATGACGCTCGCCGTCGCCGCCACCTCGCCCCCGTCATTGATCTGCCTCGCCGGACCTGCCCGAGCCCACTGCCTTTGCCCTACGGCCCGACGGTGAGGCCCCATGCCTCTCCCTCTCCCCCGTCGTCGTGGTCGCCGTGCTCTGCACACGCACGCGCTCACGGCCGTGGCCTCCTCTCCCCTCGTTCTCTGTCGTCGACGTTGTCCGCCGCGCCGTCATGTTCCCACACGCCTGCCGCCTCGCCTCCCCTTTTGCCCGCCGTGGCTCGCCATCGCCACGCCGGGCGAACCTCCTCTCGCTGCCGCCTGATCGGGTTATGTTCCAAGGCGGGCGCCCAGCGCCAAAGCTCACCTCGGCCGCAGCCCCGCGCCTAACACCTCCTTTGGCTCGAAGCGCCTAAACGGGTCGACGCCTGCCGCCGCCCTAATTGAATGAAATATGCCCTAGAGGCAATAATAAAGTTATTATTTATTTCCTTATATCATGATAAATGTTTATTATTCATGCTAGAATTGTATTAACCTGAAACATAATACATGTGTGAATACATAGACAAACAGAGTGTCACTAGTATGCCTCTACTAGACTAGCTTGTTAATCAAAGATGGTTATGTTTCCTAACCATAGACAAAGGAGTTGTCATTTGATTAACAAGGTCACATCATTGGTTGAATGATCTGATTGACATGACCCATTCCATTAGCTTAGCACCCGATCGCTTAGTATGTTGCTATTGCTTTTATCCATGACTTATGCATGTTCCTATAACTATGAGAATATGCAACTCCTGCTTACCGGAGGAACACTTTGGTACTACCAAACGTCACAACGTAATCGGGTGATTATAAAGGAGTACTACAGGTGTCTCCAAAGGCAGATGTTGGGTTGGCGTATTTCGAGATTAGGATTTGTCACTCCGATTGTCGGAGAGATATCTCTGGGCCCTCTCGGTAATACACATCACTAAGCCTTGCAAGCATTACAACTAATGAGCTAGATGTGAGATGATGTATTACGGAACGAGTAAAGAGACTTGCCAGTAACGAGATTGAACTAGGTATTGGATACCGACGATCGAATCTCGGGCAAGTAACATATGACAAAGGGAACAACGTATGTTGTTATGCGGTCTGACCGATAAAGATCTTCGTAGAATATGTAGGAGCCAATATGGGCATCCAGGTCCCGCTGTTGGTTATTGACCGGAGACGTGTCTCGGTCATGTCTACATTGTTCTCGAACCGTAGGGTCCGCACGCTAAGGTTTCGGCGATGCTTATATTATGAGTTTATGAGTTTTGATGTACCGAAGGAGTTCGGAGTCCCGGATGAGATCAGGGACATGACGAGGAGTCTCGAAATGGTCGAGACGTAAAGATCGATATATTGGATGACTATATTCGACATCGGAAAGGTTCCGAGTGATTCGGTATTTTTCGAGTACCGAGAGTTACGGGAATACGTATTGGGCCTTTTTGGGCCATACGGGAAAGAAGGAAAAGGGCCTCAAGGGTGGCCGCACCCTTCCCTTGGTCTGGTCCGATTGGACTAGGGAAGGGGGCGCCTCTTCCTTCCTTCTCCTTTTCCCTTCCCTTTCCTTCTCTCCTACTCCTACTACATGGAAGGTTTCCTAGTTGGACTAGGAAAGGGGAATCCTACTCCCTGGGAGTAGGACTCCCCTAGGGCGCCGCCATAGAGAGGGCCGCCCTCCCTCCTCCACTCCTTTATATACGGGGCAGGGGGCACCCCATGGACACACAAGTTGATCCTTGAGATCGCTCTTAGCTGCAGTGTGCGGTGCCCCTCCACCATATTCCACCTCGGTCATATCAGAAGCGGTGCTTAGGCGAAGCCTCGCCGGTGAAACATCAAGATCGCCACCACGCCGTCAGGTCGACGGAACTCCCTCTCCCCGAGCTTTGCTGGATCGGAGCCCGAGGAGTGTCATCGAGCTGAACGTGTGCCAAGAACTCGGAGGCGCCGGAGTAACGGGCGCTGGGATCAGCTGGATCGCGAGGAGAACGTGACGACTACTTCCTCTACGCCATCATCGACTCGGAGGTGCCGGAGTAACAAAGACCGATCGGCAGGATCGCGAGGAGAACGCACGACTACTTCCTCTACGCCAGATCGCTCGCTTTGGTCTACGAGGGTACGTGGACATACACTCTCCCCTCTCGCTGCTATGCATCACCATGATCTTGCGTGCGTAGGGAAATTTTTGAAATTACTACGCTCCCCAACAAAGGGCATCCGAGCCAGGTTTTATGGTTTGATGTTTTGCACGAGTAGAACACAAGTGAGTTGTGGGCGATATAAGTCATACCGCCTACCAAAGATGTCATACTTTGGTTCAGCGGTATTGTGAGATGAAGCGCCCGGACCGACATTACGCCAGACGCTTACGCCGAGACTGGTTTCACTGCTACGAGCACTCGTGCTTAAAGGTGGCTGGCGGGTGTCTGTCTCTCTCACTTTAGTTGAACTGAAAAGTGGCTACGCCCGTCCTTGAGAAGGTTAAAACGGAGTCTATTTGACGAAGTATCGCTGTGGTCTTGATGCGTAGGTAAGATTGGTTCTTGCTTAAGCCCGTAGCAGCCACGTAAAATTTGCAACAACAAAGTAGAGGACGCCTAACTTGTTTTTGCAGGCATGTTGTGATGTGATATGGTCAAGACGTGATGCTATATTTTATTGTATGAGATGATCATGTTTTGTAACCGGTTATCGGCAATCGGTCGAGCCATATGGTTGTCGCTTATTGTATGAAATGCAAACGCCTGTAATTGCTTTACTTTATCACTAAGCGGTAGCGATAGTCGAGAAGCAATAGATGGCGTAAACGACAACGATGCTACGATGGAGATCAAGGTGTCGCTACCGGTGATTTATGGTGATCACGACGGTGCTTCGGAGATGGAGATCACAAGCACAAGATGATGATGGCCATATCATATCACTTATATTGATTGCATGTGATGTTTATCCTTTATGCATCTTATTTTGCTTTGATTGACGGTAGCATTTTAAGATGATCTCTCACTAAAATTATCAAGTAGTGTTCTCCCGAGTATGCACCGTTGCCAAAGTTCGTCGTGTCGAGACACCACGTGATGATCGGGTGTGATAAGCTCTACGTCCATCTACAACGGGTGCAAGCCAGTTTTGCACACGCAGTAATACTCAGGTTATACTTGACGAGCCTAGCATATGCAGATATGGCCTCGAACACGGAGACCGAAGGTCGAGCGTGAATCATATAGTAGATATGATCAACATAGTGATGTTCACCATTGAAAACTACTCCATCTCACGTGATGATCGGTTATGGTTTAGTTGATTTGGATCACGTGATCACTTAGATGACTAGAGAGATGTCTGCCTAAGTGGGAGTTCTTAAGTAATATGATTAATTGAACTTTAATTTATCATGAACTTAGTCCCGTAGTATTTTGCAAATTATGTTGTAGATCAATAGCTCGCGTTGTTGCTTCCCTATGTTTTTATATGTGTTCCTAGAGAAAATTGTATTGAAAATGTTAGTAGCAATGATGCGGATTGGATCCGTGATCCGAGGTTTATCCTCATTGCTGCACGTAAGAATTATGTCCTTAATGCAACCGCAAGGTGACAGACCTATTGCAGAGCAAATGCACGTTATGAACGCTTTGGCTAGCTCAATATTATGACTACTTGATAGTTTAGTGCACCATACTTAACGGCTTAGAATCGGGACTTCAAAGACGTTTTGAACGTCATGGACCATATGAGATGTTCCAGGAATTGAAGTTAATATTTCAAGCAAATACCCGAGTTAAGAGATATGAAGTCTCCAACAAGTTCTATAGCTAAAAGATGGAGGAGAATCGCTCAATTAGTGAGCATGTGCTCAGATTGTCTGAATACTTCAATCGCTTGAATCAAGTGGGAGTTAATCTTCCAGATAAGATAGTGATTGACAGAATTCTCTAGTCACCATCACTAAGTTACTAGAACTTCGTGATGAACTATAGTATGCAAGGGATGACGAAAACGATTCCCGAGCTCTTCGTGATGTTGAAATCAACGAAGGTAGAAATCAAGAAAGAGCATCAAGTGTTGATGATTGACAAGACCACTAGTCTCAAGGAAAAGGGCAAAGGGAAGAAGGGAACTTCAAAAGGAACGGCAAGCAAGTTGTCGCTCGAGTGAAGAAGCCCAAGTCCGGACCTAAGCCCGAGACTAAGTACTTTTGCTGCAATGGAACTGGTCACCGGAAGCGGAACTACCCCTGAATATTTGGTGGATAAGAAGGATGGCAAAGTGAACAAAGGTATATTTGATATACAGATTATTGATGTGTATTTTACTAGTGTTCATAGCAACCCCTCGGTATTTGATACCGTATAGTTGCTAAGAGTAGTAACTTGAAACGGAGCTGCAGAATCAATGTAAACTAGTTGAAGGAAGTGAAGATGAGTGTTGGAAGTAGTTCCAAGATTGATATGATCATCATCGCACACTCCCTATACTTTCGGGATTAGTATGGAACCTAAATAAGTGTTATTTGGTGTTGAGCATAAGTATGATTTGATCATGTTTATTGCAATACGGTTATTCATTTAAGTAAGAGAATAAATTGTTGTTCTGCTTACATGAATAAAACCTTATATGGTTACACACCCAATGAAAATGATTCATTGGATCTCGATCATAGTGATACACATATTCATAATATTGAAACCAAAAGATGCAAAGTTAATAATGATAGTGCAACTTATTTGTGGCAATCGCCGCTTAGGTCATATTGGTGTAAAGCGCATGAAGAAAACTCCATGCCGATGGACTTTTGGAATCACTTGATTATGAATCATTTGATGCTTGCGAACCGCGCTGCTTTGGGCAAGATGACTAAAACTCCGCTTCTCCTAACAATGGAACAAGCTACCGACTTATTGGAAATAATACATACCGATGTATGCGATCCAATGAGTGTTGATGCTCGTGGCAAGTATCGTTATTTTCTCGACTTTCACAAGATGATTTGAGCAGATATGGGTATATCTACTTGATGAAACATAAGTCTGAAATAGTTGAAAGGTTCAAAGAATTTCAGAGTGAAGTGGAAAATCATCGCATAAGAAAATAAAGTTTCTGCGATCTAATCGCAAAGACGAATAATTGAGTTACGAAGTTTGGTCTTCAATTAAAATAATGTGGAATGGTTTCACAGCTCACGCCACCGAACACCACAATGTTATGGTGTGTCCGAACGTCAGAATCGCACTTTATTTGATATGGTGCGATCTATGATGTCTCTTATCGGTTTACCACTATCATTTTGGGGTTATGCATTAGAGACAGCTGCATTCACGCTTAATAGGGCACTATCTAAATCCGCTGAGATGACACCATATGAACTATGGTTTAACAAGAAACCTAAGTTGTCGCTTTCTTAAAAGTTTGGAGTTGTGATGCTTATGTGAAAAGTTTTCACCGATAAGCTCAAACCCAAATCGGAGAAGTGCGCCTTCATAGAATACCCAAAGGTAACTATTGGGTACACCTTCTATCACAGATCCAAGGCAAGTTTTTCGTTGTTAAGATGGATCCTTTCTAGAGAAGAAGTTTCTCTCGAAAGAAGTGAGTGGGAGGAAAGTAGAACTTGATGAGGTAATTATACCTTCTCCCTTATTGGAAAGTAGTTCATCACGTAAATCAGTTCTAGTGATTCCTACACCAATTAGTGAGGAAGTTAATGATGATGATCATGAAACCTCGCATCAAGTTGCTACCAAACCTCATAGGTCTTCCAGAGTAAGATCCGCACTGAGTAGTACGGTAATCATGTTCGGAAGTCATGTTACTAGACCATGATGAACCTACGAACTATGAGGAAGCGATGATGAGCCCAGATTCCGCGAAATGGCTTGAGGCCATAAAATCTGAGATATGATCCATGTATGAGAACAAAAGTATGGACTTTGATTGACTTGCTCGATGATCAGCAAGCCATGTTAAATAAATGGATCTTCAAGAGGAAGACGGACGCTGATAGTAGTGTTACTATCTACAAAGCTCGACTTGTCACAAAAAGGTTTTCGACAAGTTCAAGGTGTTGATCGCAATGAGATTTTCTCAATCAGAAGCGATGCTTAAGTCTGTCTGAATCATGTTAGCAATTGCCACATTTTATGAAATCGCAAATGGATGTCAAAACTACATTCTTTAATGGATTTATTAAAGAAGAGTTCTATATGATGCAACCGAAGGTTTTGTCAATCCTAAAGGAGCTAACAAAATGTGCAAGCTCCAAATGATCCATCAATGGACCGGTGCAAGCATCTCGTAGTTGGAATACATGCTTTGATAAGTTGATCATAGCATATAGTTTTATATGCACTTCATGTGAAGCCTCGTAATTACTAGAAAGTGAGTGGGAGCACTACAAAGATTTCGATAAGTATATGTGAATGACATATTGTAGATCGGAAATAATGTAGAATTATTCTGCAAAGCATAAAGGAGTGTTTGAAAGGATTTTTTCAAAGAAAGACCTCGGTGAAGTTGCTTACATATTGAGCATCAAGATCTATAGAGATAGATCAAGACGCTTGATAAGTTTTTCAATGAGTACATACCTTGACAAGATTTTGAAGTAGTTCAAAATGGAACAGTCAAAGAAAGAGTTCTTGCCTGTGTTACAAGGTGTGAAATTGAGTAAGACTCAAAACCCGACCACTGCGTAAGATAGAAAAAGAATGAAAGTAATTCCCTATGCCTTGGCCATAGGTTCTATAAAGTATGCCATGCTGTGTACCAAATCTATTGTATACCCTACACTGAGTTTGGCAAGGGAGTACAATAGTGATCTAGGAGTAGATCACTGGACAGCGGTCAAAATCATCCTTAGTGGAATAAGTATATGTTTCTCGATTATGGAAGTGATAAAAGGTTCGCCGTAAAGGGTTACGCCGATGCAAGTTTTGACACCGATCCGATGACTCTAAGTCTCGATCTAGATACATATTGAAAGTGGGAGCAATTAGCTAGAGTAGCTCCGCAAGAGCATTGTAGACATAGAAAATTGCAAAATACATAACGGATCTGAATATGAAAGACCCGCTGACTAAGATTCTCTCACAAGCAAAACATGATCACACCTTAGTACTCTTTGGGTGTTAATCACATAGCGATGTGAACTAGATTACTGAATCTAGTAAACCCTTTGGGTGTTGGTCACATGGCGATGTGAACTATGGATGTTAATCACATGATGATGTGAACTATCGATGTTAATCACATGGTGATGTGATCTAGATTATTGACTCTAGTGCAAGTGGGAGACTCAAGGAAATATGCCCTAGAGGCAATAATAAAGTTATTATTTATTTCCTTATATCATGATAAATGTTTATTATTCATGCTAGAATTGTATTAACCGGAAACATAATACATGTGTGAATACATAGACAAACAGAGTGTCACTAGTATGCCTCTAATAGACTAGCTTGTTAATCAAAGATGGTTATGTTTCCTAACCATAGACACAGGAGTTGTCATTTGATTAACAAGGTCACATCATTGGTTGAATGATCTGATTGACCTGACCCATTCCATTAGCTTAGCACCCGATCGCTTAGTATGTTGCTATTGCTTTTATCCATGACTTATGCATGTTCCTATAACTATGAGAATATGCAACTCCTGCTTACCGGAGGAACACTTTGGGTACTACCAAACGCCACAACGTGAATCGGGTGATTATAAAGGAGTACTACAGTGTCTCCAAAGGCAGATGTTGGGTTGGCGATTTCGAGATTAGGATTTGTCACTCCGATTGCTCTGAGAGGTATCTCTGCCCTCTCGGTAATACACATCACTAAGCCTTGCAAGCATTACAACTAATGAGTTAGATGTGAGATGATGTATTACGGAACGAGTAAAGAGACTTGCCAAGAACGAGATTGAACTAGGTATTGGATACCGACGATCGAATCTCGGGCAAGTAACATACCGATGACAAAGGGAACAACGATGTTGTTATGCGGTCTCGACCGATAAAGATGTTCAGAGAACATGTAGGAGCCAATATGGGCATCCAGGTCCCGCTTATTGGTTATTGACCGAGACGGTTCTCGGTCATGTCTACATTGTTCTCGAACCGTAGGGTCCGCACGCTTAAGGTTTCGGCGATGCTTATATTATGAGTTTATGAGTTTTGATGTACCGAAGGAGTTCGAGTCCCGGATGAGATCATGGATATGACGAGGAGTCTCGAAATGGTCGAGACGTAAAGATCGATATATTGGACGACTATATTCGGACATCGGAAAGGTTCCGAGTGATTCGGTATTTTTCGAGTACCGGAGAGTTACGGGAATACGTATTGGGCCTTTTTGGGCCATACGGGAAAGAAGGAAAAGGGCCTCAAGGGTGGCCGCACCCTTCCCTTGGTCTGGTCCGAATTGGACTAGGGAAGGGGCGCCTCTTCCTTCCTTCTCCTTTTCCCTTCCCTTTCCTTCTCTCCTACTCCTACTACATGGAAGGTTTCCTAGTTGGACTAGGAAAGGGGAATCCTACTCCCGGTGGGAGTAGGACTCCCTAGGGCGCCATAGAGAGGGCCGCCCTCCCTCCTCCACTCCTTTATATACGGGGCAGGGGCACCCCATGGACACACAAGTTGATCCTTGAGATCGCTCTCAGCCGTGCAGCGGTGCCCTCCACCATATTCCACCTCGGTCATATCGTAGCGGTGCTTAGGCGAAGCCCTGCCGGTGAAACATCAAGATCGCCACCACGCCGTCAGGTCGACGGAACTCCCTCTCCCGAGCTTTGCTGGATCGGAGCCCGAGGAGCGCCATCGAGCTGAACGTGTGCCAAGAACTCGGAGGCGCCGGAGTAACGGCGCTGGGATCAGCCGGATCGCGAGGAGAACGACGACTACTTCCTCTACGCCATCATCGACGGAGGTGCCGCGAACGGCACCGATCGGCAGGATCGCGAGGAGAACGTACGACTACTTCCTCTATGTTGTGATCGCTTCGCTTACGGTCTACGAGGGTACGTGGACATACACTCTCCCCTCTCGTTGCTATGCATCACCATGATCTTGCGTGTGCGTAGGAAATTTTTTGAAATTACTACGTTCCCCAACACGAATCGCCCAGCGCCTGCTACCTCTTGAGCACTGCGTTGGATTTCCCCGAAGAGGAGAGGATGATGCAGCAAAGTAGCGTAAGTATTTCCCTCAGTTTTTGGGAACCAAGGTATCAATCCAGTAGGAGACCACGCGCAAGTCCCTCGTACCTGCACTAAACGATAGCTACTCACAACCAACGCTTAGGGGTTGTCAATCCCTTCACGGTCACTTACGAGAGTGAGATCTGATAGAGATAATATTTTTGGTATTTTTGGTATAAAGATGCAAAGTAAAAAGTAAAAGCAAAGCAAGTAAATAAAGTGATGGAGATTGATATGATGAGAATAGACCCGGGGCCATAGGTTTGACAAGTGGCTTCTCTCAAGAGCATAGATATTCTACGGTGGGTGAACAAATTACTGTTGAGCAATTGACAGGATTGAGCATAGTTATGAGGTTATCCAGGCAATGATCATGTATATAGGCATCACGTCTGCGTGACAAGTAGACCAAACAATTCTGCATCTACTACTATTACTCCACTCATCGACCGCTATCCAAAGATGCATCTAGAGTTTTAAGTTAAAAACAGAGTAACGCCTTAAGCAAGATGACATGATGTAGAGGAATAAATTCATGCAATATGATAAAAACCCCATCTTGTTATCCTCGATGGCAACAATACAATATGTGCCTTGCAACCCTTTCTGTCACTGGGTAAGGTCACCGCAAAATTGAACCCGAAGCTAAGCACTTCTCCCATTGCAAGAACTACCAATCCAGTTGGCCAAACCAAACGGATAATTCGAAGAGACTTGCAAAGATAACTTAATCATACATAAAAGAATTCAGAGAAGAATCAAATATTTTCCATAGATAAGCTGGATCATAAACCCACAATTCATCAGCCTCAACAAACACACCGCAAAAAGAAGATTACATCGAATACATCTCCACGAGAGAGGGGGAGAACATTGTATTGAGATCCAAAAAGAGAGAAGAAGCCATCTAGCTACTAGCTATGAACCCGAAGGTCTCAAGTAAACTACTCACACTTCACTCGGAGGGGCTATGGTGATGATGTAGAAGCCCTCTGTGGTAGATGCCCCTCCAAATGGAGCTCCTAACAGGCCCAAGATGGGATCTCGTGGATACATGAAGGTACGGGCGGTGGAATTAGGTTTTTGGCTCCCCTTCCGATCATTTGGGGTAATGAGGTATATATAGGAGGAAGGAGTACATCGGTGGAGCGTCGGGGGCCCACGAGGCGGGGCGCGCCTGTGGGAGGGCGCGCCTCACCCTCGTGACCGCCTGCACTCCTTGGAGTAGGGTCCAAGTCTCCTGGATCACGCTCGGTGAGAAAATCACGCCTCAAGGTTTCATTCCGCTTGGACTCCGCTTGATATTCCGTATCTTTGAAACACCAAATAGGCAAAAAACAAGCAATTTCGGGCTGGGCCTCCGGTTAATAGGTTAGTCCCAAAAGTAATATAAAAGTGGAAAATAAAGCCCATTATAGTCCAAAACAATAGATAAAGTAGCATGGAGCAATAAAAAATTATAGATACGTTGGAGACGACGTGCATCCCTAAGCTTAATTCCTGCTCGTCATTCTAGTAGGTAAATGATAAAAAGAGAATTTTTGATGCGGAGTGATACTTTGGCATAATTTCAATGTAAATCTTCTTAATTGTGATATGAATATTCAGATCCGAAAGATTCAAGACAAAAGTTCATATTGACATAAAAATAATAATACTTCAAGCATACTAATCAAAATAATTATGTGATCTCAAAATAACATGGCCAAAAAAAGTTCATCCCTACAAAATCATATAGTTAGGCTATGCTTCATTTTCGTCACACAAAGATGTTCCCAACTTCTATACCCCCGATGACAAGCCAAGCAATTGTTTCATACTTAAATAATCTCAAAAAATTTCAACCTTCACACAATACATGAGCGTGAGCCATGGATACAGCACTATGGGTGGAATAGAATATGATGATGGGGATTGTGTGGAGAAGACAAAAAAAGGAGAAAGTCTCACATTAACGAGGATAATCGACGGGCTATGGAGATGCCCATCAATTGATTTCAACATGAGGAGTAGGGATTGCCATGCAACGGATGCACTAGAGCTATGAATGCTCAACAAAGAAAACTAGTGGGTGTGCATCCAACTTGCTTGCTCATGAAGACCTAGGGCATTTGAGGAAGCCCATCGAGGAATATACAAGCCAAGTTCTATAATGAAAAATTCCCACTAGTATGAAAAAAGACAACTTATGAGACTCACTACATGAAGAACGAGGTGCTACTTTGAAGCACAAAATATGAGACTCATTACATGAAGAACATGGTGCTACTTTGAAGCACAAGTGTGGAAAAAGAGATAGTAGCATTGCCCTTTTCTTTTTCTTTTTTTTGGGCCTTTATTTTTTTTGGCCTTTCTCTTTTTTTATTTGGGCAATGCTCTAATAATGATGATCATCACACTTCTATTGATTAAAACATGAGGATTACAACTCGAAACTAGAACAAGGTATGACTCTATATGAATGCCTCCCATGTGTACCGGGATGGTGCAATGAATCAAGAGTGACATGTATGAAAAATAATGCATGGTGGCTTTGCCACAAATACGATGTCAACTACAGGATCATGCAATGGCAATATGACAAAAGTAATGTATGTCATAATAATGATGAACGGAACGGTGGAAAGTTGCATGGCAATATATCTCGGAATGGCTATGGAAATGCCATAGTAGGTAGGTATGGTGGCTGTTTTGAGGAAGATATAAGGAGGTTTATGTGTGATAGAGCGTATCGTATCACGGCGTTTGGATGCACCGCTAAGTTTGCACCAACTCTCAATGTGAGAAAGGGCAATGCACGGCATCAAGAGGCTAGCAATGGCGGAAAGGTAAAAGTGCGATAATCCATGGACTCAACATTAGTCAAAAGAACTCATATACTTATAGCAAAAATTCAGAAGTCATCAAAATTCAAGTACTACGCGCATGCTCCTAGGGGGATAGATTGGTAGGAAAAGACCATCGCCGTCCCGACCGCCACTCATAAGGATGCACAAGCCGTGCACACTTCATGCTTCAAATTTGTTACACAACTTTAACCATACGTGCATGCTACGGGATTTACTAACTTCAACACAAGCATTTCTCAAATTCACAACTACTCAACTAGCATGACTTTGATATTATTACCTCCATATCTCAAAACAATTATCAAGCATCAAACTTATCTTAGTATTCAATGCACTCAAAAGAAAGTTTCACATATCTTGAACACTAAGTATATTAACATTAAGCAAATTGCCATGCTATTAACGACTCTCAAAATAATGTAAGTGAAGCATGAGAGATCAAGTTTCTTTAAAACAAATCCACCACCGTTCTCTAAAAGATCTAAGTGAAGCACTAGAGCAAGAATTATCACGCTCAAAAGATATAAGTGAAGCACTATGAGCAAACTATCATGCTCTAAAGATATAAGTGAAGCACATAGAGTATTCTATCAAATTTCAATTCATATATGGCTCTCTCAAAAGGTGTGTACAGCAAGGATGATTGTGGTAAACTAACAAGCAAAGACTCAAATAATACAAGACGCTTCCAAGCAAAACACATATCATGTTGGTGAATAAAAATATAGCTCCAAGTAAATTACCGATGGAAGTGGACGAAAGAGGGGATGCCTTCTGGGGCATCCCCATGCTTTGAATTTTTGGTGTCCTTGGATTATCTTGGGGGTTCCATGGGCATCCCCAATCTTAGGCTCTTGCCACTCCTTGTTCCATAATCCATCAAAAGAATTCACCCAAAACTTGAAAACTTCACAACACAAAACTCAATAGAAATCTCGTGAGTCTGCTAGAGAAAGAAAACAAAAGACTACTTTAAGGTACTGTAATGAACTCATTCTTTATTTATATTGGTGTTAAACCTACTGTATTCCAACTTCTCTATGGACCAGAAACTATTTTACTAGCCATAGATTCATCAAAATAAGCAAACAACACACGCAAAACAGAATCTGTCAAAAACAAAACAGTCTGTAGTAATCTGTAACTAACGCAAACTTATAGAACCCAAAAAATTCTACCAAAATTCGAAGACCTGGAAATTTTGTTTATTGATCAGCAGCAATTGGAATCACTATTTTATCACGTTCTGGTGATTTTTAACAATTCGGGCACTGAGCACAAAGATTCTGGAAATTACAGCAAGATCAAATAACTATCACCCAAGAAGATCCAATAGGTCCAACTTGGCACAAACACTAATTAAAAGATAAAATCACATCTAAACAGAGTCTAGATGGATTATTTTATTCCTAAACAGAAGCAAAAACAAAAAACACAAAATAAAATTGGGTTGCCTCCCAACAAGCGCTGTCGTTTAACGCCCCTAGCTAGGCATAAAAGCAAGGATAGATCTAGGTATTGCCATCTTTAATTTTCAATTTTTTAGCGGAGTCATGCTCAAATCCGGGGGGTTCTTCCTTCCCGTCATACTCGGAAATTTTTAGATCTAAAGAATCCAACCGTTTATTGCAAAGTGTAATCAAAATATTCATACGGTTAAGATTTCTGCTAATATTTTTAAGAGGCTCAAGAGACTTTTGTAAAATCTTTGTTACTTCGCAAATCTTCTCAAACACTTGGGTTTCTTCCTGGGTAGGATGAGATCCTCCCTTTTGGGGTAGTGTTCCCACTATTCCCTCTACAATCTCATGCGCAATACTGGGATCAATATTAATGAAATTTCCCTTGGCAACGCAATCCAAGAGTTGTGTATGCGTCATGTTTAACCCAACATAAAAATTGCGAAGAAGAATTCTAAAGTTCACCTCTAGGGTGCACTTACGATAAGATTCCATCATCCTATACCAAGCATCTTTTAAATTTTCTCCTTTCGTTGCTTGAAGTGAAGAACTTCAAACTCAGGAGACATAGGAGCGGATAAGGAATTCGACATAACGACAAACAAGCAAACTAACACACGAGCAAACAAAAGGCAAAGGGAAAAAGAGGAGGAGATTGGGAAAGAGAGGGCGAATAAAATGGCAAGAGTGAAGTGGGGGAGAGGAAAACGAGAGGCAAATGGCAAATAATCTAATGCGAGATATAGGGATTGTGATGGGTACTTGGTATGTTGACTTTTGCGTAAGCCTCCCCGGCAACGGCGCCAGAAATTCTTCTTGCTACCTCTTGAGCACTGCGTTGGATTTCCCCGAAGAGGAGAGGATGATGCAGCAAAGTAGCGTAAGTATTTCCCTCAGTTTTTGAGAACCAAGGTATCAATCCAGTAGGAGACCACGCGCAAGTCCCCGTACCTGCACAAAACGATAGCTACTCGCAACCAACGCTTAGGGGTTTTCAATCCCTTCACGGTCACATACGAGAGTGAGATCTGATAGAGATAATATTTTTGGTATTTTTGGTATAAAGATGCAAAGTAAAAAGTAAAAGCAAAGCAAGTAAATAAAGTGATGGAGATTGATATGATGAGAATAGACCCGGGGCCATAGGTTTCACTAGTGGCTTCTCTCAACATCATAGATATTCTACTTGGGTGAACAAATTATTGTTGAGCAATTGATGTAATTGAGCATAGTTATGAGGTTATCCAGGCAATGATCATGTATATAGGCATCACGTCCGTGACAAGTAGACCGAAACGATTCTCGCATCTACTACTATTACTCCACTCATCGACCGCTATCCAAAGATGCATCTAGAGTATTAAGTTAAAAACAGAGTAACGCCTTAAGCAAGATGACATGATGTAGAGGAATAAATTCATGCAATATGATAAAAACTCCATCTTGTTATCCTCGATGGCAACAATACAATACGTGCCTTGCAACCCTTTCTGTCACTGGGTAAGGTCACCACAAGATTGAACCCAAAGCTAAGCACTTCTCCCATTGCAAGAACTACCAATCTAGTTGGCCAAACCAAATGGATAATTCGAAGAGACTTGCAAAGATAACTTAATCATACATAAAAGAATTCAGAGAAGAATCAAATATTTTCCATAGATAAGCTTGATCATAAACCCACAATTCATCGGTCTCAACAAACACACCGCAAAAAGAAGATTACATCGAATAGATCTCCACGAGAGAGGGGGAGAACATTGTATTGAGATCCAAAAAGAGAGAAGAAGCCATCTAGCTACTAGCTATGGACCCAAGGTCTCAAGTAAACTACTCACACTTCATCGGAGGGGCCATGGTGATGATGTAGAAGCCCTCCATGGTAGATGCCTTCCCATGAGCTCCTAATAGGCCCCAAGATGGGATCTCGTGGATACAGGAAGGTACGGCGGTGGAATTAGGTTTTTGGCTCCCCTTCTGATCTGTTGGGGGTACGTAGGTATATATAGGAGGAAGGAGTACGTTGGTGGAGCGTCAGGGGGCCCACGAGGCAGGGGGGCGCGCCCAGGGGGGGAGGGCGCGCCTCACCTTCGTGACCGCCTGCACTCCTTGAAGTAGGGTCCAAGTCTCCTGGATCACGCTCGTGAGAAAATCACGTTCCTCAAGGTTTCATTCCGCTTGATATTCCGTATCTTCAAACACCAAATAGGCAAAAAAATAAAATAAAGCAATTTCTGGGCCTCCTGCTAATAGGTTAGTCCCAAAAGTAATATAAAAGTGGAAAATAAAGCCCATTATAGTCCAAAACAATACATAAAGTAGCATGGAGCAATAAAAAATTATAGATACGTTGGAGACATATCAGTGCCCATTTGGCCCTATGGGCCACTCACTAGGGGGTCCCACCCCCCAAAACGTTTAAAAAAAGATATATAAAAAAGGAATTAAAAAACATAATAAATAAATAATAATAAAATTAATTAATTAACTAATTAAGTAATTAATTAACTTAATTAATCCCGTTTAGTTAAACTAATTAAGAATGAATAACCTAAAATATATAATTAACCTAACTAATCTGTTAGTTAGGGTGATGTGTCTATGACAGACGGGACCCACACGCCGCTTGACCCACCAACCCCTATTGATCACCGACGCCATGCCGACGCCAAGAAACACTGTTCTGGATAATGTTGAACTAAAATATTTAAATTAATCCTAAAATGATTTAAATCTTTTAAAAATCATATAAAATAAACCGTAGCTCAGATGAAAATACTTTCTAGATGAAAGTTGCTCAGAACGACGAGATGAATCCGGATACGCAGCCCATTCGTCCGCCACACATCCCTAACCTATCGAACTTGCAACTTTCCTCCTCCGATTCATCGGTCCGAAAACGCGAAACACCGGGAATACTTTCCCGGATGTTTTCCCCCTTCGCCGGTATCACCTCCTACCGCGTTAGGGCACACCTAGCACAACGCATTGTCATGTCTTCCATCGTCATGCTTATGTTTGCATTATATTTATTATTCTTCCCCCTCTTCTGTCGTTAGACTCCGAGACCGATGCCGCTGCTACCCAGTATGACTACGGTGTTGACGACCCCTTCTTGCCAGAGCACCCAAGCAAGCCCCCCCCTTGATCACCAGATATCGCCTAGTCTTCTCTATACTGCTTGCATTAGAGTAGTGTAGCATGTTACTGCTTTCTGTTTATCCTATCCTGATGCATAGCCTGTCCTTGCTACTACTATTGTTACCTTTACTTGCAATCCTAAATGCTTAGTATAGGATGCTAGTATTCCATCAGAGGCCCTACATTCTTGTCCATCTGCCATGCTATACTATCGAGCCGTGATCACTCGGGAGGTGGTCAGGGTATACACTATATACTTTATACATGATACATATGGTGACTAAAGTCGGGTCGGCTCGTGGAGCACCCGCGAGTGATTCACGGATTAAATGAAAGGACCTTTGTCCCAACGGCCCTCTCGTGGTGGATCTTTGTGGTGGAGCGACAAGGCGTTGAGACCGCCTAGGTGAGAGGTGGGCCTGCCCTGGTCGGTGTCCGCGGTTACATCATTAACATGCTTAACAAGATCTTGGTATTTGATCCGAGTCCGTCATTTGGTCTATACGCACTAACCAACCACGTGGGAAAGATATGGGCACTCGCCGTGGTATCACCAAGCCTTCGTGACGTCGATCGAGCGGCGCGCTCCGGATTGGAACGTAAGCCTGCTCTTGTGTTAAGGGGGCTAGTTCTGCTTTCGGCCGCCCTCGCAACGTGCAGGTGTGCTAAGGGCGATGGGCCCATACCCCTGTGCTCTTAGGTTTAGACCGGCGTGCTAACCTCTCTGTTGGCCTAGGTGGGGCTGCGACGTGTTGATCTTCCGCGGCCGGGCATGGCCTAGAAAAGTGTGTCCGCCAAATGGGATCGAGCGTGTTGGGTTATGTGGTGCACCCCTGCAGGGAAGTTTATCTATTCAAATAGCCGTGATCTTCGGTAACAGGACGACTTGGAGTTGTACCTTGACCTTATGACAACTAGAACCGGATACTTAATAAAACACACCCTTCCAAGTGCCAGACGCAACCCGGTGGTCGCTCTCTAACAGGGCTACGAGGAGAGGATCGACGGGTAGGATTATGCTATGCGATGCTACTTGGAGGACTTCAGTCTACTCTCTTCTACATGCTGCAAGACGGAGGCTGCCAGAAGCATAGTCTTAGACATCATTAGTTATCCCCCTCTTATTCTGACATTCTGCAGTTTAGTCCACTGATATGGCCCTTTACACATATACCCATGCATATGTAGTGTAGTTTCTTGCTTAAGTAGTACTTTGGATGAGTACTCACGCTTGCTTTTCTCCCTCTTTTCCCCTTTCCATTCTACCTGGTTGTCGCAACAGATGTCGGAGCCCAGAGCGACGCCACCGTCGACGATTTAATCCTACTACACCGGAGGTGCCTACTACTACGCAGCAGCCCGGCGACGACCAGAGTAGTTTAGGAGGATCCTGTGCAGGAGGCCTGCGCCTCTTTCGATCTGTATCCCGGTTTGTGCTAGCCTTCTTAAGGCAAACTTGTTTAACTTATGTCGGTTCTCGTGTATTGATGCTTCCGCTGACCTGCCTATGATCGAGCACTTGTATTCGAGCCCTCGAGGCCCCCGGCTTGTATTATGATGCTTGTATGACTTATTTATGTTTTTAGAGTTGTGTTGTGATATCTTCCCGTGAGTCCTCGATCTCGATCGTACACGCTTATGCGCATGATTAGTGTACGATTGAATCGGGGCGTCTACATCTGCTCCCTAATGAGCCAAATTCGCCCATGGCAAGAGTCGGCCCGTTCATCGGGCCTCATTACCCTAATGGGACAAATTCAGCCCATGGCAAGAGTCGGCCCGTTTCTGGCCTGTTAACCCGTTGCGCCGTTTCCAGCTCGTCCTATATTCTGGCCCATTAATGACCCATTATGCCTGTGATGTAATTAAGCCTTTGCTGTCCCTACCGTTAACTACCGTTATTACTACGTCATTGGGCCGATACCAATTACGCTCGATTACGGCCCATGTAGACCCATTTATCCGACGGCCCGAGGCCCACCGATTACATGCCCATTTATCAATGGCCCATAGGAGACCCATGGATCCTACGGCCCGTATATGGCCCATGGTTGTTGGTCACTAGAAAACTAGGGAAAAAGAAGACTAGGAAATAAATAAGGCCGAAACTAACGCTAGGCTATTAAGGCGATTGCACAAATTACATCCACTCGGCATCAAAGATCGCCACCAAAGGCAAAATATAGGGAACACCCTACACTATTTAAAAATGGCTTGCTGTTTTCTTCAGCCGGTGGCTGCATGTTAAGAATAAATTTTGTATCGCACCAAAACAAATTACAACTATATAACAAAAGGAAGGTTGGCATAAAACTTAACAGTCTAGCAGATAAATGCACCACCAGAAGTTCAAGCTTCAGTTCATTTGACCGACTATTACGCTTTCATGTCAGCATTGCCCGATGGAGCACCATAACCCTCGCCTTCATTTCCCCTAGGCTCCTGAACAACATAGCAAATGTCTGATAGTCTGGTTTCAAACCCATGCATATCTTGACGACATTGAGCAATGTTTCTCCTTGTTTCACAAAGGGTCTTTTTTAGGGAATGGACTTGTGTCTGGAGTGCAGATACAACATTGCTTTGAGCTTGCATATCTTGATCATGAGGCAGTTTGGATGATATTGCCTTAACAACCAACCCAGTATTACGCAGAACGTGCTTTTGGCACTTTAGTGGATTGTGTATCGACCCACCGCAGAAGAGCCGACATTGCGGTTATAGTTGCCTCACCACCTTCGTAAGGTGGCGGTTCTACCATTTTTTCCATATTTCACTGAAAAGTTGAGGTTTTACATTAGTAGTACCGTAATGTAAGATATTAAAGAGGCAGCAAAACCAAACAATATAGCTTTGGTCTATATAGAGAACTTATTCTGGTGAACCCATGTAAAATATTAGTTGTATTTTATTGCAAAGTACATAATAAAACCAGGTTCCAAACATATGACCATGTACCATCGCTAATGTATTGTCTATTTCTTCACATTGTATTGAGGGCTAAGGATAAAGGTTTATAATATGGTAAGCATAGTATGACATCATTCATATCACAAAACAACTGAGAATGCATAAACAGTAATTGTAACGCTGTGTGGGCAAGTCCAAAGACGGAACTAGATTACGGGTCAAGATCAAAGGAACATCACTCCTCTCTTTTAAACCTTGTAAGGTGCAATGATACGCTAAGACAATTGTGTATAAAATTGAAAAGAGTAATAGACATTGGCTGCAAACCATGCAGTTCAAGGCTCAAGTCAGAGTAAGTAGTAGTTAAAAGGCATGAGGATTAAGGACTTACAACAGCGGCTTTGACTGGTGTAGTCATGCCCTTCTTCTTGCTGTTGTGACAGTCCTTGAAGATTTCCACATCATTTGCTTCAGGTACTTTTTGGTCCTTGCGGGCTTTCCTCTGCATTTCGAACAAGTCAATATAGATATGATAATATGGTACAACGAAAAAAAGAGTGAAACAACAGCTAATTACAAGAGCCTTGCAGTGTCCAATATAGCTACGAGATCCTGTCGTCTGTTGGAATTTCATTTCGTACGGTTGGCCTTGTTCTTTGAACAGTTCACCTACAAGAAGATAGATTTGTGTGGCATATGCGTAAATAGGAATTCAACATGTGATCTGGTCACATATATATAATGTACCTGATACTTCGGATTAGACCAGTGTTTAACAAGGCCCCTCCAGTCTTCATCCGATATATTTTCCACTGGAGATGTTTGGGAAAGTTCACTGTTAGCCTTGCCTTCAAAGTGAGTTTTCCTCAAGTTATACCGACATCGCCGCAGAAAGCAGACTTGAAAACATGGGTGCAAGCTTGTCTGGTTGCATCATCTTTGCTATCCAACTTGAACCTCATCTGTTGAAAATTATGGGAGTCTCATTATCAGCAACCTAGAGAGTATGGGACAGAGCAAGACGATATTACTAGTTTCAATACATAACCTTACTTACAGATATAAATGGTCGAGGAAGGTGTTGAACTGGTTTCGTCTTTGTCATTCTCTGCATCAATCCATGTTGGGAAGATACGTACATGACACCTAACGGGAACCGCTGCCTCGATACTAACTTGGCTGACTCAGCAGCATCACGTGGCCTTTTTAAACCTGCCTCAAAACGGATCTCCATTCTTCCTCCTCTAGATTTAGTTAACCTATCGATCATTATCCCTGATGTTTGTTTCCTCTTGCGCCTAGGTGCTAGTCCAACAACGAACATAGGAAGTGTTAGTGTACATCAAACTATGAGACTACATATAAAGAAGCATGCAACTGGAACTTGACTCCAGCAACTACCTTCTTGCTGTTGAAGCTCACAAGGTTCATCTGATATTGCCAACTCGTCTTGTGTCAAGAGTGCTTGGGAAGTAGTGGTTTCGACCGCGCGCATGTGTGCTTAGGCGGCCATTGTGTATGAATGTTTTTCGGATGCGGTTGCGTGGTGTCTAGATGAAGCTACAAACCTACCCCGGTTTAGACCTTTGGACGCCGGGCGGTAGGTTTCACGGGTCGAGTTATTAGAAAAGTAATTTCCTTGTACTACCAAACATTGGTCTCGTTCGGTTTCAAGTAGTAGAGGCTCTTTGGCGCTTCGCTCAAATTTTGAAACACAAGCATTCACGCTTAGAGTACTCTTGAACTATGAGGATTGACCTAAATAGACAACGTTATATTTGACCTTGTATGTTTGAAAACCTCATTAAATTATCCGCTTCTTTTTGAAATTTTGACACTTGAAAATCCTATAACTACGATTATTTTGGAATGGAGGAGCTAAATTTGAATCTATTTTGTACACGACTACATATGCTATTATGTACAAAATCGAGCAAAGATTGGTGCCCCCATAATTTAAGTATGGTTTACAAATGCCATGATATCAAATTCAAATAATTGAATGGACTTCATGTTGAATTCAATTTTTTTAACCAACTTAAGTTGAATTCAAATGTATGCTAGTTCATAGGTAGCTATTTATAATGTCCATTGTGTAACTTTCGTATGTATAATGTGCTTTACACACACAACATGAACTATACTCACGCTTATATTCGATTGCTAAAGCGATGCATTGTCTGGAGTTCAAAATACTAACTATGTGGATCAATTGTGTCGAATAATAACATAGACATGCTCAAATTCGATAGAATCTAGATGTCTGATTGATCAATGACCGCTCCTTACGCTTGAATTGCAAATATCATGATCCCATCCTAATATTTGGATACAATTTATATCTTTAATCAATGTGTAGAGCAGTCTTTTACGTGTAGTTTCACTCTCCATCGGTGGTCTCTCACACATGCTCACACACTCTCTCCCGAGGTATCTTTCTCGCACACATGCTCTAGATATAACCCTCCCTCCCTCTCGTAACCATTTACAACTGTTTTCACTAACCTTTATCACAAACACTCTTCCTCTCGCAAACATACACACGCACAATCCTGATCGACCCTTTCTATATACATGGACCTACCTACGTGTCTCATGTACGCACATTATCTTTACGCCTGTCTCTCACGCATTGTCTCACACCTCTCTTCCTAATCGACGAGTATGATTCTAGCAGAGCATTCTGTAGGATGCCCCTTAAAGTTAGGTTGGATGAATAGTAATATCTGAGATAAAGGGGTTACCTTAGTCCGAGAACCTAGGGTTACAAATCCTAGCCGGCTTTGTCAGTGGACACAGAGTCCTTCACAATTCTGCTATCTTTGTCTTGTACGACTAGTCATCCATGGGTCTTCCTAAATGCGTCACGGGCCGACAAATGTGGCGCAGGACGGAACCGAACGAAGGGCCTCACCTCGACCCACCGGACCTCACGCGGTGACAAACCCTCTGCCCCCACGTCGCATTATCTTCTCACACCCACACATACCAACACAAACACAACACACACGTAAAATTTCTCCTGGTGCCTCTATTCCCTCCCCTTGCATATACACACTCAAGGGAATGGAATCTCTTGTCGTGACGCCATATTCGCCTCTCTCTCTAGACCACTCTCATTTCTCGTGCTATCTCTCCCACGCCTGGCCGGCCCCTCTATTCATGCCTCTCTCGACACGTAATACACACACATACCTCTCTAGGCCCCGCCAAATGCATCAACTACACATTCACACATGTTACATCACGTACCCCATTGATCTAAAAAGCCCTCTCTTCACGTTTTTTTCGCATACAACATTCCTTTTGAATAAAGTGTGGCCAAAAAATTATTTTAGAGTTTCTACATATATACAACATTACAAAGTTATATGGAGGAGTACGAACGCTAATTTGCATTGCATGGTGCCCACAATGATATTTATTCAAGACCGTGAATTTGTGTATTTTTATACTATATACAAAGTTAGTCATAATAAAGAGAAACGAAGAGCATCTCTCTCTCCATCGCATACCCCCCCTGTACGCCCTTTTCACATATGCACACAAAACTATCTCCGGGTCCTCTAAAAGTAAGCCCCTAGAAAATTCATGCATGTTTCATCTTTCTCTCGCGATATATGCAATGACAATCATTGTATTTGAAGCGAAAGCACGATACGTACATTGGACTTCAGAATCCACTCATTACGGTCACCATTTATGTTTAGTGGTTATTATACAGTGCTCATCAGACGACTGTATTTGCTCATGACATGACTAGTTGACGAGTTAAACGCTCCACGTGGCACCTCTAGTGTTGCATCACAATATCTCACTACCATCCTGCCCACATGTCGACTTGTATCTACTCTACATCTACACTCTTATAAAATACACTCTTATAAAAAAAATAGAGTTGGTGATGATGGTGTGCCTGCCATCCTGCAATATAGGCCGTCCGATTTATATCTGATGGATAGGAAAGAAACTATGGCAATTTTGCAAAAAGGTACCCACACACCTCTCCACATTTGCAAATAAGGCCTTCCCTCGTTCATCCTTTTCTCTCACAAGATAAACAAGTCATACAAATGCATCTTGATGTTACGTGCAACACACGGGCATCTTGCTAGTAAGAATGAAAACAAACGACAAAAAATATTTGGACGGTGGTTCGAAGTCATGACCGCGGGCACAACGGACAAGGTGGCCTTGTATTGGTATGCTGAGCCGTCTGTTTTAACACACAGGAGCTGGTGTGGTGATTATACACACACGCATGCATGCACACAAACTGCATCCACGCAACGCGCACACAAACACATGCACCCACGCACGCACGCAACACTCACACGTACACACGCAGCCACGCACGCATGCAACACTCACACGCACGCACGCAACACTCACACGCACACACACACACGCATGCATGCACACACCAGTACACCACACCACTAACACACACTCTCACGCTCAAGTGCTCAACCTACACGTGCATGCACACACATCGTGCCCCGGCATACATACACAACCAGGTGATTCCCGCGCACGGGTTGGAGCCTTGTCGCGCCTGCGTAAATTTGTGTTTATCTGACCTTTTGCCTATGAGAACTGACGGGTGGGACCCACAAGGAACATGGTCAATTTAACTAGTCAACATGGCGCCACGCAGACTATTTGGCCGGTCAATGAAAGTGCAATCCGATGCCGAATCAGCAAGCAAGTGACCGTATAATCACCGCAAACGTATATAGTGACCGTAATCAGCTTATTCTCAAGTTCGGTGACCGTATTACGCTTTTCTCTCTCAGAGGCCCTCCAAAACTATATATCTACACGTTCTCGCATGTTACATCTAACAACTATGCAATACAACACTACTACTACACTCTAACACAATAAATAATATGTGTTTTTAGTTTTACTAGATATCATATTGTTACTTATAATTATTCAGTTTGCATACATTAAAATTGCCTTTTAAATGTATGGCCCCGCGCGGGAAAAATCCCGCCCTTTCCTGTTTAATCGGGTTTGTATCGATCAATCGTGCGGAACATCAAAACTATAGTACTATACAGTACAAGTGACAGTTCACTGGGCCGTCGTGTCGTCTACTCCTCCGTCGTAAGAGTGGAGAGCTCGCTTTCATAAATCTTCTAGTCCCTTTCGCCGACATGTGGGACATCAAGCTACCGGGTCCACGTGCCATACCGGAATACAGTGCAGAGCAGTCGGGGTGAAGCACCCCACTCATGGCGCCGGCGTAGTAATGAGCTATGAGGCTTCAAATCACAAAGCTGCACCTTTCCTGCAGTTAAGTTGGAGGGACGAAGCAACCATCATTTCACTCGTTGCTGAATCCGCTTCTCCCTCATCTTCTTCAACTTAACCACGTGTTGCTTCTGCCGTTGTTCTGCCTCATGTGGGACGCGGATCGGCTTGGTAAAGCACTGACATGTGGAACCGCATGTTAGCAAACCGCCAGGACAACATCCTCCGAAAATAAGAAACCTCCCCCGCCATCCGTGCGGCAAAATCACCTCCTTTTTACTAATCTTGATTCTATAATTTTTTAGATCAATATAATTGAGATTTGTATAGATAGCACACAGGAGCAAAACCAAGTGGTACGGTTAAGGGCATCCACAATGTGTAGCCAAATGTGAAAATAGATTTTGTCATCGTGGGAACCATTGTGGACGGTGTTGCCAAAGCCAAAAAGATGGAACCGAAGCTCCCTGATTGATTGATTTAAGGAATAGAAAAATGCAATGTCTCTCCTCTTTCTCCCATGCTTGGACGCATGTAGCACAGTATAGAGCATAGAGTCTACTCCCCTATCCCTTCTATCACAAATCACAAAGCAGTGAGGCATCAAATCACAAAAGCACGGACGAAGCAACCATCATTTCACTCTTCGCTGACTCCGCTTCTCCATCGTCTTCTTCGAGAAACCATCTCACCGCACTAGTACTCCTAGTAGTACTAGTAAAGGACTTCCTGGATGCAAATAAGGCGATTGTCTCGGCTTGCAGGCGACACTTGCAAACGACTTACCGTGGTCTCCCTCAATGGTGTTCTCCGTCGAACGCACTTCGCCAAACCACCAAAAAAAAAGATACCATCGACGTCACCGCAATGGGGAAGGAAGTCAAATATAGTTACTACCTCCATTTTTTGAACACAATGCCAGTAATATCAAAATTACAATTTTCAAAGTGCTACTAACACTAATCGAGGAAAAATTGATGGGGTTAGCAACCAAGGACATTAAAATCCCTTGCATGCATGCGGAAGTGAGAAGGTTGGTTTGCATGGCGCTGCATTAATCAAGCGATGAGGAGTGAGATGGTTAGCTCTTTGGTCTTTGGAGAAAAAATACGCATTAATTGACACGTGAAACGAGGATTTGTATCGATTAAATCCCGTGAAGGAAAACCCCGCCTTTCTTTTTTAACACTAGTACTCCTAGTACGTACGTACTTATCCTGTTTGGGTCTAGTCCTTGCATTGCAAAACTTTGCCACACATTTTTGCCAAGCTTGCCTAAAGAATTCAAAATGAGAAGGAGGTACACTTGCAAGACGGGCTATCGCGGTCGCACCGCACCCTCACACGGTCGCTCCTGCACGCTGCGGTCGCACCGCACCCTCACACAGTCGCTCCTGCACGCCGCAAACCCAACCAAGGGAACGCACCCTCACTGACACGTGCTGTCGCATGTGAACAAACCAAACTCAGCTATCCTATCGCTGACACATAATTTTCGTTCATAGAGTATGTTTATCCAACCGCATGTTGGGGACTATCCGTACGGCCCATGCGGTGGTCTCGCATGGGGAAGAAGAAGAGGTGAGGAAGAAGGAAAGAAGGGTTAGGAGACGAGGATATTCATCCAACCGCCTGAAATGGTAGATCACCCAAGTCAGGCGACTTGCATAAAAATTATATGTTTTTACACAAAGCAAAAGATCCATAAAACAACAACATAAAGAAAAACTATCCTTTGCTTTCGCGGAAAGAGACGGCCTCGTCGTCTTTGGCTGCCGGCGCGAACCAGCCGTCGCTGCCGACGTGGTTGTCCTCGGCCTCCAGCTACTCGTTCAAGCGGAGCGTGCGGGCGCTCTGCATGGACGAGAGCACAGCCCGGTTCAAGTCGAGGACGTCCGGTTCCGCCTGCAGGAGGGCCTCGATGGCAGCGGCATCCGCACGCTCCGCGTCGAGTCGAGCCTCTACCGCCCGGTTCAAGTCCAGGACGTCCCGTTCCGCCTGTAGGAGGGCGTCGATGAGAGCGGCATCCACGCGCTCTGCGTCGAGTCGAGCCTCTGCCGCCCAGTTCAAGTCCAGGATGTCCGGTTCCGCCTGCAGGAGGGCCTCGATGGCAGCGGCATGCACGCGCTCCGCGTCGAGTTGAGCCTCTGCCTCCCGGTCCTCCTTTAGTATCGCCATGTTGAACCGCTGGTCCGCCTACACCATGGGGGACTCGAATGCCGGCACGAAGTCTACGTCCACCGTCTCATACCCATCGGGGGCCTTCTGCGCCGCGACCTCCGCCATGAACATTGGATCGGCTTCCTCCTCCTCGTAGCTTGGCTCTAGAGAACTCGGGGATTGACCCGCCCCAAAGCGAGCTTGGGAACGGAGGTTTTGTGGCGCCGACCGCTGCCGCGATTTCTGCGCGGCGCTCCGGCGTCAGCATCTTGTAGTAAGTGATCTTGCGGCGCACCATGGCTTTCCGGCGAACTAGGGGACGCTTGATGCGGGCTAGGGGATCGAAAGGTGGGGGAATGGGCTGGAGATTTGGTGTGGTTTTAGGGCAGTGGCTGGCGTAGGCTGAGCAGCGAAGGTTCTGGTGTGAATAGTGGTTCCGATGACGACCGGTCAATCGGTTTTGATTGTACATCGCTCTTGTCGCGTTCGCATTGCAGCCCGGCACGCTGGACCCTCCACGTCTCTCACCGAATGGAATGTGCTTCGTCTTGCGTTTTCGCTCGCTTGTGGGAGCGCAGTTGAGAGCAAACCGACGTCCCTCCCCCTCCCCCTCCCGCGTCATTTATTATACCACCACTCCCGCCATTTTATGTGGAGTAAATAAAAACAGAGGGAGTATACTACGGTTGAGGATCCCCTGACGTGGCCGAACCCATTGAGTAACTGACATGCGGGGCCTAGCAAGCATGGGGTCCACCAGTAAGTGACCGAAAGGGAGGGTAAGGCAGGGATACCTACGTCAGAGGATCCACTTCCACTATACTACTTTGACCAAATGTTAGAGTAATAATATGTGACATGCAACTTACACAAATGTTAAGAGTAATAATATATGACATGCAACTTACACAAAGCATACAGGGTCTAATGCGTTTTTTGAGGCTAACTTTGACCAAATGTTAGAGTAATAATATATGACATGCAACTTACACAAAGCATACGGTCAAATTCGTATGTGAAAGGAGTTTCCAATGATATAATTTTCACATTATACATCTCATGTCAATAGTCATATTGGAAACCATCTCGAGTAAAAATCTAGGAGTACGTACGAATCTAACAATATTGATTGGGCGTTGTTGAATATTGATACCTTTTTTTTTATCAAAGTAGAGATACTTTGACTACACATAAAACTTATATGTAAACTAGAAAGGATAGGAGGGAGTATATTGTACGTTCAAAAACGAAACGAACATTGAATACCCTTTATATATGATTTGCGGATGCTATGATCACCGGTTCAAAATTTTGAATCCGCCTTAGGTATCACGTGCCCCCACTCGTTCCCTCTCGATTTCATCTCGGGGTCCGGAGATCTATTGAAAGAGAACTAGGGTGGATACATGCAAATGATACTCGGCGGAATGTTCAAATGAGGCATGCAGGAGGATGGACTCGACTGGAGGGCGACATGATAGATGGAGAAGAGGGTTGGAGAGGAATGAGAAATAAGCAAACGCCACATGATTATACTTGAATAGTTCAAATAAACAATAAGTTGTCTCGCTTGGCCTATATAGTGAAAGGCCTAATGTGCAACGCGGAGCACTGACGCTCAAATATGGCCGGTAAAACAGGGAAACCGACATGTGTGGCACACCCGTCGGGACGACGTAGCACAGACTAGTCCAATGGAGGAGCTGGCCCACGACCTTCTCGCCACCGACAACCGTTCATGTGGGTCGTTGGGGCCAACAACGGGGCGCAGCTCCAGACCGCCTCTCGACACGGAGATCATGTGAGTGACACACTCATATCGTCGCTAGACACGGTCGGTTTCAGTGCCGAGGGTGGCGTTAGTGTTGTGGCACGACCAACGGTATGTTTGGTTTGTGCCCAAGGTTGCCCCATCAAAGCATTGGGTAGCCAAAATTTTGGTTGAGGTATTGGTTGCCCATGATTTGGCCGACATTGGCAAGAAAAATGAACTAGAGTTGGCTGGAGTTCATTGGCATGCCAAATAAATGGCAACCATCCAAACAAAGACCAATCATTGGGTCATGACCAAAATTTTGGTTGAAGTATTGGTTGCCCATGATTTGGCTGACATTGGCAAGAAAAATGAACTAGAGTTGGCTAGAGTTCATTGGCATGCCAAAAAAATGGCAACCATCCAAACAAAGACCAATCTTTGGGTCATGACCAAAATTTTGGTAAGGTGCACTTTTGCACAATCCAAACACACCCCAACACCCGGCTCGTTGAGGATGCACGGGGCGCCGCGACGCGTCCGCCGAGTGGTGTAGCGCGGCCAACTGCATCCTCTGGACCTGAGACCATGCCGGGTCGTCTTGCTTTTTCAATGACATGCGTCGATCGCATGTGAGCAAAGGGCATCTCCAATGTTGCCACGACCACAGCTGACTACCCTAGCACACCAAAAACTAACGTCCCTCGCGCCATCGCGCGGTGCGTTCCCAGCCGACGCTAGCTGCCCGCATTCAAGCCGTCCTTCCATATGTCGTCGTTAAGAGGCTTGGTGCCCGAGGAACCAACTCCGGCAACATAATGACGCACCAGGACGCTTCGCCTCACTGGAATGCGCTACTTAAAGCGGCAACGCCCAGCTAACCTCCACACCATAGTGCATCGTCCTCCTACCTGGAACCACATCCGCCATGACCGCAAGCGCGAACGCTCTGCGGGAGAGCTTGTCTTCGGGGATGGAGCTCGAGGTCGCCGCCCTCGCTCAAGTCGCCGCACAAGCGGTGGCCACGCTGGCGGCCGACGACGGGAGCACCGTCAGCCACGCGTCCTACTTGCCGCCGTCCAACGTCCGGCACCGCCGAGGTCGGGGACTCCTCCGAGGATGAGTAGGGCATGGGAGGCGGCAGGGCATGGTGTGCCAACTGGCCGGTCCGTCTCCCGTGTTCTACTTTTCCTCGCCGGAGACCGCACCTTCACTTCACGGGTCTTGAACCCCGCCTGCACATGGAGATCATTGATGGAGGACGCCGGTCGCCGCAGAGAATAGGTTTAGGGTCAGGTTTCTTTTATTTTTTGTCCTATAAAAGTTCGAAATGTAATGAAAATCTGCCGTGTTTGCATTAATCTCGGCCGGTGTATATGAACTTTCACAATAATATACATATTGTAGGAGTACTAGCAAGATGCCCGTGCGTTGCACGGAAGATCAAGATCTTGTGGGAGAAAAGGATGAACTTGGGAAAGCTTTATCTGCAAATATGGAGAGGAGTGCGGGTAAATTGTCATAGTTTCCTTCCTATTCGTTAGATATAGATCGGACGGCCTATATTAAAGGATGACAGGCACACCATCATCACCAACTCTGCTTTTTATTGAACCGAGACAAATCTAACATGCAAAGTAAAATAAACACATAGGGTCTATACATACACAAATTATCTTAGTCACTCCAATAGTACGTCCACTATACATTCACGCATTTCACATCTTTCTACATCTACGGGAACCTACGAAAGGGTTAACGTAAATTGCCTCTCTCTCTCCTCCCATGATTTTCATGGTGGTGGGCCCCTCCCTCCCCCTAATCTACAATCAACAACTAACATGTTTCACATTACGTTAATTACGTAACTGGGATTACGTAGGTGTAGCATTACTCGTCCTAAAAAACCCAACTAAGCCAACCTCCCAAAGATATCGCGGAAAAGACCCGACCGCTACCGTTTTAGTCGGGTTTACCAGATTACTAGTAGTTGTTTCGATGGATAGCGCGAAGCAACCATTTTTTTTGAGGGGGCGAAGCACCTAGTTTAAAAGGAAAAAGGCGGTACACTCACAACACTCATGTCGCGGTCGCATTACACCCCACACACGTTCGGTCCTGCAAACGGCTCACGCAAACGGAACGCGCTTCGGCTTGCCTCTTCACTGACACGTGGGACTGCACTTGGAGAAACCGACCATGCGCCAAACTCCCCGCCCACCACCGCAAAAATCCTCCCCCACACCCAAAAATTCCCCAAATCTGATTCAACCGCCTTCGCCAACTAGCCAATAATATTCCCCAAACCCCTCCCCTGTCCCCCTCCACTCCATTCGCTCCGCCAAAGCCGCCCTCCCCTCAAGGCCGATACGTCGGCGCATGTTCGGCGATCCTCTCGCTCCCACAGTACGCTCTCGTAGACTGCCGTCCTCTAGCCATGCCGCCACCTCTGGCTACGTTCTTGTGGAGGCGCACGGCGGTCAGCGCCGCCACCGCTGGCGACATTCGTGTGGAGACGCACGGCGGTCAGCTTCTCCCATGGTACGCGCATTCTAGACTGAGGCCCCGTTCATGTCGGTGTAGCGCTGAATGTTAGCTGATAGACGCTGTTAATCTCACTGTTTGCCGAAGTAGTTTGCTTTCAATATGCTCTGCTTAAGAAGCTTCCTTGCCCTGTTCTCGCACTCAATCTGCTTAGCTGAGATGGCATGCCAAGGCCGATTAGTTGCTAAAATATCCTGCCATATATTTATTGTGACATAGATTGCCATGGTCTAGTAGCCAATCTGTTAGGTGAAATAGCTCTACACCGTTTTATACTCGATCTTTGTTGCTGCGATGGCCTTCGATAGTTCGATGGCTGCGTGCTCGACCTCATTGACTGCTGAAACAACCTACCATAATTTGGCACTCAGATCTGTTTGCTGAATTAGCTTTACATATATTTCGTTACTTAGATCTGCTCGTCCAAATATCTTGCCATAGCTTTAGACATCGACCTAGGTATTTTTTCTGGACTTCATAAAAAAGCATATATGTTTTTCCTGTAATATCTAGTAGAAGAACTAATTTGTATGTCTAATGTATGGATAGGACTTGGATAACTTCTGCTCAAGATTCTCCGCTGCATATGTCGAGGGGTTGAAAACTTCATGAACTTTATCGTAGCTGAGTACGGTGGTCCAAAATCAGATGTGCTCTCGCCCGTGTAGCGATTGTATGAATTCAGTTACAAGACCCTACCAATCAGTGCAAAATCATCTACACTTGTATGGGATGTCGGTCACATATACTAGGTGGGTGCATCATGGTGAAGCTGTGAACGTCAATATTATTGACTACGTGGAAGCAGCAGATCACCATCTTGATCTGCCTAATGCTCAGGTGGAAGAGGAGGAGGAGGAGGTGGTGGTGGCGGAGCCAGTGAGTTTGACCAACATTGAAACAATGCTACGAAATGCTCGTGCATTCCGTGAACTTTCACCTGCAGAATAAAAACGGTGGGCCCGCATGTTGGAACAATGCAACGTTGCTGTCACCCCAGAAAATAAGCTGTTAGTATTCTTAGCTATGGTCACCTTTCTTCAGGTGAAGACATCTGAACGGATGACCAACAAATCATTCAATGCGATGTTGGCTGCTTTCCACGAATCTTTCCTGTGACAAGTTCGAGCTGCCACACACCTACAGTAAAATGAAGAATTTCCTTCGAGCTGTTGGAATTGGATATGATATTATCCATGTTTGTAAGAATAATTGTGTTCTATTCCGGAAGTATTATGCCAACTTAAGTGAATGCCCGAAATGAAAATCATCAAGATGGAAAGATGGCGATGATGTGAAGAGGATTCCTCATAATGTTCTGAGACATTTTCCAATTACACCAAGATTGCAGAGGTTGTTTCATGATGTTGAAACAAGAGAGGATGTACTGTGGCATTCTAGGAACCAGGAGTACAGAGATCAGAATGTAATGAGCCATCCATCTCATGGTAGTGAGTGGAAAAGCTTCAATGATAAACACAAAGAGTTTGTGCTGAGCCGAGAAACATTAGACTTGGTTTAGCTTCAGATGGATTTAACCCATTTGGCCACCAGAGCGCCACATATAGCATGTGGCCAGTGCTTGTTAGCCCTTACAACATGCCTCCAAATGTCTGCACCAAAGAATCAAGCTACATGATGGCCTTGCTCATCCCAGGTCGAAAAAGTCCTGGAAAAGATTTTGATTTGTTCATGGAGCCTCTTGTAGAGGAACTTCAATAGCTATGGAAGGGTGTTCTCACTCGAGACCTATATAGCAGCCCACCAGCTGATTTCTTTATGTGTGCTGTTATAATTTGGTGCATCCATGATTATCCGGCTTTGGGCACTATGTCGTATGTAACGACACATGGTTACAATGCATGTGTTCGCCGTGACACGAATCCATTGTCATACGCAATACTTAGCAAGATATGTTACATTGGACACCGCCGTTTCCTTGCCAAGGACAAGCCGCATCCTAGAAAATACCGAAGACATGTGTTCAATGCAAAGCATGAAAACCGTGATGCACCAAAGAGGCTCACCGCCGATGAGTTGCAAGTGGAATTAGAGAAGGTCAGGCATATTACACCAGGAAACCATCCTGATAATGGTAGCAGGAAAAGGAAGCGTGGCAGGGCAGAAGAGAGATTATTGTTTACCCGCAGGTCCACTTTGTGGGACTTGGAGTATTGGAAATATTTGGATCTGCGGCATAATCTTGATGTGATGCACATCGAGAAAAATATATGTGACGATTATCGGCACACTTCTTAATATTGAAGGTAGACGAAAGATACCTTAAAATCTAGGATTGATTTGACACACTGGGTATCGGAAAGGATTTGCGGTGCAAGATGAAGGTAAACCACGGGATATGGCACCACTGTGTATGTCTTGGACAAGGTAAAAGAAAAGAATTTCATGAGGTCCTGTCACACGTGTGATATTCCCACATGGATTTGCTTCCAACCCCGAAAGGAGAGTCGGTCAGATGGAAACAAGGTACAAGGGTTGAAAAATCATGACCGCCACGTCCTACTTCAAAGGGTTTTACCTATTATCCTTAGAGGATTGGGCCGCCTGACTTATACTGAGCAGCTTGCGAGTTGGGACAATTCTGCAGGAACTGTCTTGATAGGAATATCATTATAGATGCTATGGAGCTTCTTAGATACAATATACCAACTATCCTATGAGACCTTGAGAAGATATATCCTCCAGCCTACTAGTATGTTATGGTGCATTTGGCTGTTCAACTACATGATGAGGCACTACTTAGAGGTCCAAGACAAGATGGCTGGATGTACCCTATTGAAAGGCGGCTAGGCACTTTCAAGGGCTATGTTAGGAACAGAGCTAGACCCGAGGGTTCCATTGCAGAGGCCTACATTGCTACAGAAGCGTTGACATTCTGCTCAAAATACATTGAAACAGCTAATCAGCTTAGCAAAGAGGTGGGTGAAGACAATCCCGGGCTCAATGTTTTCGATTATTCTGTTCGAGTTACGGGGAAGAGTCGACAAGAGGACAAACCTAAAGATTTGGACAAAATGGTTTGGTATGTGTTGTATAACTGTCACGAGATACTACCTTATATCAAGTAAGTGCGATCGCAGCTTATACATCATAATCTACTAAACTTGCAGCACATTCTTATATATTTAGATGTTTGACGCGTGATCACTATGTTGTGTAGCATCTACAAAGAGGAGTTATCGCTACCAAGAAACATTGACAAACTAGTTATGGCAGGATTTGTGAAATGGTTCAAGAACCATGTAAGCTTTTGAAGTGCACCGTCACGTTTTTAATATATTGAGTACATAAGATGATCAACTTGTCTATTTTCTAACCATAGGTTAAGAAGATGCGGAGGATGGGCAGGCAGCTGATGATGCCCTTTACTCCCTAGCAATGGGTCCTGATACTCGGGTAAGACATTATGAATCTTGCGTTGTTGGAGATGTGCGCTACAACACCCTTGCATGAGACGAAGGCAGGAAGACACAAAACAGTGCCATCATGAGCACGGATACGTATGACAAAGAGAAAAATGAAATGTATGCTAACATAACAGACATTGTTCAGTTGCAGTATATCTCCAGTTTCGAGGATCATTGGTGTGTGGTTACAGTCTTTGTCGTTGTTATAACCTGTTTTCCAGGATCGCAAAACCCAGAGCTGATGATTATTTCAAATCCATCAATGCCAAGGCGGCTTACTGCACCAACGAGCCTTTTATTTTGGCAAATCAAGCAACACAGATATTTTTCTTGGAAGACACATTTGCACGTAGCGATGACTGGAGAGTATTGCAAAGGTTTGAGCAGAGGAATTCGTTTAATGAAGTTGCACAACAAGATGATGCTTACATTGCTCCTGATGTACAAGATAACACAGATGTTCCTAATATCTTTGAGAACCATCACGCCAATGACGCCGGCGAAAAAGATTGCCTATCGTCTTTGTGGACATACAAGAGTTGATCAAGAAGAAGCCAACGTTCGAGGACGTTGAGGACGAAGAAGAAGATGATGCCGTGGGGAATTACGATTCAGACTGATACACATGGCGAAGATGTTGACGCTGCTACTGCGGATGATGATTACATTGCTTTTGTCGTATTTGCCTATCAGAAGACGTTTTTTTATCTACTATGTGAAATTGTGTTTGCTATGAGAACTGAAACCTGATGAACATGTTATTTAGTATTTTGCTGTGAGAACACCACTTGTTATGTATGCTGATTTGTGTTTGGTGATTGTATGACAACTAAAACATGATGACATTGTTGTTTAGTTATACTCATATTTGGCTGTGGAACTTGAATTTGATGACATAGTTTGCTGTTGGACTGCAATTTTCTCAGCGTCTTCGAATGAGAACAAAGCTGACCCGACAGGCCTCTGCTATTTATTTATTTATATGAGCAAAGGGGATACCCCTGATTTCTGTTAATAGAAATCATTAGATGTTCACAACACTACGCCTACTGCTACATGTGTTTCATTCATTACTAGTTTCAAAGAAAGTGCTCATGTCGTAGCTAATCGAATACATCACGAAAGTGCTACATACACCGCAAATAAAGAGACAATCATCCTCTGAGCACATCGATTTCGCCCATTATCTTCACAAGCTCTTTCATCTCCTCATTGTCTTTATTAAGGCCGTTCGGTATTGTTGCTTGGCCATGATCGGAGGAACTGCATCTTTAACCTTCTCGCTCGGATCTTCCTCTTCCGCTGCTCCTTGATTACTTGTCCAACACCCCAACCTGCGGTATTGGGATTCCTCGGCTAACCAAATAATCAACGTAGTTGCATTCCCCCACATCAAGAACTTCCCGTAAATAGAAATCACACGAATCTTCCCTTTTCGCATTTAATCAAATTGGAAGATCATCAACCAAACTATTAAAAAAATCAGCAACTAAAAGCAGCAGAACAACACTTAAACATATTATTACCCCATGATTCGGGCATTTGTAGAAGACTGAGCCAGGGTTGCGGATTGTGGTTGAGACGCGACAGATGACTCTGCGTGATTTGCAGCAGTGGCACCACACCAACGGCAGCGGGTTGCGATGAGCAATCGGTCATGCGTCTTGCGGTGGCGGGGTGAGATAAGACCCACAGCGATGGTACGGGTGGCGACTTGGCGATATTCGTTTGTTACTGCTGAAGAGCAGGTGGACGAGCAGCCTGCGGACATGGTTGCCGCGGCGAGCTTCGATGCTAGGCGAGTAAGTAGAGAAGAGGAGAAGCGAACGTTGGATATGTCGGGCCATTACTTGCGAGTAGCATAGCACCATATATAGTCATAGTCTAGGTTTGGATTCGAACCAGCCACGAGCACGCCTTTTCTTTTTCTAAAACTTCGGCAATGTCTCTTTCTTTGGTAAACTAGCTTGTTCTCAGACGCCTTCCCAAGTCTTTGATTTTCTTTCCTTTTTTTGCGAGGAAGGAAGGAGGACAAAATTGAGAGTTCACAGACTCGAATCCAAGACCTCTCGGTTGAAAACCAAGGGTGCTAGTCACTTATGTGGCGTTAACGCACTGTGAGGAGGACGCAGACGAACGCATTTTCCTCGCAGCTTTTCTTCCTATATATAAAAAGTATGCTACTTGGTGTCCGCTTAGTCAACAAATGATTGTGCCAACCTTGACCGTTGGATTGACATTCAACGTCTGTCGCTTTCTTCGCCTCTTCTTCCTCGAGCCGCCAAAGCCAAACCAGCGCCAAGGGACCGCTTGCTCCCACCTCCCACGGCTGGTTGTGATCTTCCCTGCCTCGCTCGCTCCTGTCCGAGGCCTCACCATCGCCCTCCGCTTGGTTTGCTTCGCCTGGGCCAAGGCCGCTCTCCTGTTGTCAACATGGTCAACAACCGAGAGGAATAAGGAGATGACTGTACATGGCGAGGATGACAAGAGGGACCCAAAGAGCGCCCAAGTAGTAATTTTGTTTTTTCGGGACGGAAAAGGATATCAACTGGGTTGTGCGGGACCCGTGGCCCGTCTAGCCAGGCTTTTATTTCATATGTTTAGCACATGACCAGCCCAGTTTATTTTTTTTCCTTTCTGAAAATGGCTAACCAGCTATTTTGTTTTTTGCAGAATAACCAACGTAGGCCTACTTGCTTTTCGACGCCCTGCTGGGCCGGAAATCTTTCAAGACGAGGAGGGATGCATTTTGCCCAGAAAATGGGCTATAAGTAATAAGAAATGGGCTATAAGTAATAATAAATGGGCTGTAAAATGAAAAAATATAGCAAACGGGCAATTAGTTCCAAAATACTATTTTTTTTTGATTTTGATATTTTAAATTTCATTGTTTTTGTGCGGGTAAAATTTCATAGATCTTAAATTAAGGTATATTTAGATTTAAAATTAATTTGAATCTGGCTAGAAATTTTTGGTTGTATGCTGTTTGGGACAGATTTGGAGGCTGACTTGTGGGTCTACTAGGTTGACATGTACTTTGGCTTTGTCAACTTAGTCCACAAATGATTCTAGCAGTAGTGACCGTTGGATGTTATCCAACAACCGTGATGCTTCTTCAATATCTGATCTTCTTGCTCCAGCCGCCCAAACCAGCTCCGGTGGGACTGCCTGCTCCCGCCTCAGGTGGTTGTCTTTGTCGCCAGCCGCATCGCCCCACCCTACTTCATTGCTGGCCGTGCCATTCCTCTACTCACCCACACCTCCTGTTATTTTCCGCGACGGCAGCCGGACCAAGAACCTCGTACTCCCCACCGCGTGGGCAACCATTGCCGAGTCTTCCCGACTCCGTGTCATTCCTTCCTAGGCCTCGCCATCGCCCACCGCCATGGTGCTCTCGGCGCTGACCTGGTCAACTTGGTCAACGAATCGACATCCATCGGCCGTGGATCAGACGCCAAGAAAATAATGATTCCTCCACCTGACAGCTGGGACCCATCGGAAGGGCCTCTATATTTCGCGAAAAAACGTTCCCCCTGCTGACATGTCGGGCCCACTAGCTATATCTTCGCACGCAAGGAAGTGCCTCCTTATTACGCACAAAAAAATGAATACCCACCCTGCTAGATGGGACCCACCATAGTGGGAGGATGACTTGTGGGCCAACTAAGTTGACGGGGACGGAGGGCTTTGTCAACTTAGTCAATATGAACGATTCTAGCTCCAGTGACCGTACATTGTCCATCCAACGGCCATAGTGCTTCTTCAACCTCTGGTCTTCTTGCTCCAGCCGCCCAAAACAGCGCCGGTCGTGCCGCGTGCTCCTGCCTCTCGTGGCCGGCTGTGATGCCGTGGAGGCCTCATCGCCCCCTACTACTCCCACCGCTGGCCTGTGGTATCCCTCTACTCACCCACACCCCCTGTTATTCTGCGGCGACGGCAGTCTCACGCCGCAGCCGAACCAGTGAACCCTCATACTCCTCTCCGCGCGGGCTACCACTGCTGCGTCTTCCTCGGCTCCGCGTCGTCCCCTTCCTAGGCCTCGTCGTCGTCCAGACCACCGCCCTGGTGCTCTCCGCGCGGCGTGGTCAACGACCGACTTCCATCTGAAGAGTACTGTACGTGGAGAGGCTGACAGCTGGCTCCAGGCGGCCGCAAGGAAGTGCCTCCTTATTACGCACAAAAAAAATGAATACTCCTCTTGCTAGCTGGGACCCACCATAGTGGGAGGATGACTTGTGGGCCAACTAAGTTGACGGGGACGGAGGGCTTTGTCAACTTAGTCAATATGAACGATTCTAGCTCCAGTGACCGTACGATGTCCATCCAACGGCCGTAGTCCTTCTTCAATCTCTGGTCTTCTTGCTCCAGCCGCCCAAAGCAGCGCCAGTCAAGCATGCTCCTCGCCTCCGTGGCGGGTTGTCTTGCCATGAGGCCTCACCGCCTCTACTATTCCCACCACTGGCCAGGCCTGCGGCGACGGGCAACCTCACACCATAGCCGAACCGGTGAACCCTCGTACTCCTCTCCGCTGCGGGCTTCCACCGCCGCATCTTCCCGGCTTAGTGTCGCCCCTTCCTAGGCCTCGCCGTCGTCCACCTTGATGATGCTCTCCAAGGCGTGGTCAACGTGGTCAAGGAACGACTTCCATCGGAAGAGTATCAGACGTGGAGAGGCCGACACCGGGTCCATGTCCACAACCAGGTTTTTTGTGATTTGCCAAGTAAGTCGCTTTGTCGTGCCTGTTGGGCTGCAAATCTTTCAAGACGAGGAGAGCTTTCATCTGGCCGGCCGAGAAAATGGCCCATCAAGAATGAGAAATGGGTTGTACATTTTAAAACACATCAAACCGACAATTAGTTTCAAATATCTTTTTTTTATTTCAAGATTTTAAATTACATTAATTTTTATGCGTGGAGAATTTGTTGGATTTTATATTGATATACATTTATTTTTAAAATCAGTTTGAATGTGAGTCGAAATTTCGAGATTAAAAACAGTTCGGACCGCACCAAAATATGCAAAATTTTGTATAATTTTTTAACCGTGGCCACAATATGGGCTGTAATGCTAACAAAAAGAATATGGGCTCCAAAAAAAACCTTAAGAATTAGCAAATGGACTGTAAATTATTAGAAATAATGGCAGATGGGTTGTATGCTATTTTCCATAGATTTGAGGCTTTCCTAAAAAAGGTTGACACACAAGCACTGACTGTTGGGTGTCCATCCAACGACCGTCATGCTTCTTCAATCTCTGCTCTTCCTGCCCAAATGTCAAACAAGCGCCGTGGACTGCCTCCCTTCCTCCTCATGTCGGCTATGCCGCCAAGCAGCCTCACCGCCCCACCATACTCCTATCGCTGGCCTAGCCATCCCTCTACTCACCCACACCTGCTATTATTCTCCGGCGATGGCAGACGAACCAGTAAACCCTCGTACGGTCGTACTCCCCTCCGTGTGGGAAACAACTGCCGAGTCTACCCTGCCTCTGTGTCGTCCCCTTCCTAGGCCTCGTCGTCGTCCACCGCCGTGGTGCTCTCGGCGCGGCGTGGTCAATGTGGTCAATGACCGACTTCCATCGGAAGAGTACTGTGCGTGGAGACGCTGACAGCTGGGTCCATGGCCGCAGCAAGGAAGTGCCTCCTTATTACGCGCAAAATAATTATTCCTCCACCTGACAGCGGGGACCCACCGGACGGGCCACCGTATTTCGTGAAAAAAATGTTTCCCCTGTCTGCTGGGACCCACCAGCTACACCTTCGCACGCAAGGAAGTGCGTCCAGGCAAAAAACGATTCACCCCCCTGACTACTGGGACCCACCAGCTACATCCTCTCACACAAGGAAGTGCCTGACAGTCGGGACATACCTGGTCGAAGCGTACGTAGCGTTGTCATTCTGGTCACGAACGTGTACGTACATACTGGTGGATGTAGAGGCGCGCACGTGTCGTAGTAGAGGCGCGCACGTAGCATGTACACGTATGTACAGCGGCCAGGGTGCAAGAAAGAAAATACGGCCAAGTATGTGTACATACGGGCGGGGTCTCGAACGCCTACTCGGCGCGACACGTGCGGCCGGGGCTCGTGTACATGGCTGGTTCGTAACGGAGAAACAGCGTCGTCGTCGTGTTCATGGGGAGGCAACAGAATGCGTCGTGTTCATGGGGAGGCAACGGAATGCATCGTGTTCATCGGGAGGGCTTTGACGGAACAGGCGATGGAAACGAGGCCTACCGCAGAACGGAGGAAACAGCCTTGTGTTCGACCGGCCATGTTCGAAACGTGATCCTGTTAATCTGGAGGGGTCTGGCGTACCACAAAACGGATGAAACGGACCTCCTACGGTTGAAACGGGGGTCCTTTTGATCGGGACGGGTGTGGCGTACCGCAAAACGGAGGAAACAAACCTCCTACGGTCGAAACGGGGGTCCTGTTGATCGGGAGGGGTGTGGCGTACCGCAAAACGGACGAAACGGACTTGTGTTGGAGCGCTTCTGATCGAAACGGGGTCCTGTTCGCCGGGAGGGGTGTGGCGTACGCATAAACGGACTCCACAGATACCGCTCATCTCCACCGTTGACCTCCTCCAGCCTCCACGGGCTCCTGTTCATCCATCCTCCACCGCCGCTTACTCCACCGCTATTGTTCAACCACCCTCCACCTTCTACTGTTCATCCAGCCCTCCACACCACGGGTCCTGTTCAACCACCCTCCACGGGCACCCTCCACCGCTTCATCGCTCATCCAGCCCTCCACCACACCACGGGTCCTGTTCATCCAGAGGCAACGCCACCGCCACCGCTCATCCAACCCCCGCAACACTCACTGTTCATCCCAGAGGCAGCATCGATCGGCTTCAGTTAGCAGCAGTAGCGAAGGAATCGCTCGATCAGGTTCAGTTAACAGCCATCGATCGATCGCTCGGGTTCAGTAACGCGTAGCCTGCAATGCAATCGCTCGGGTTCAGTTAGAGCCCAACGCCTCGCCGCTGCTCGCTAGAGCCAACGCCGCGACACACGCCACAGACGTGTACGAAAAGAACGCGATCGCTTGGCCCCCGACCTCCCACCGTAACCGGGAACTCCCCGAAATTTTCCTCCCCCTCGCTTCTACCACGGTTTTTTCCGTCATGGATGGCCCAAAGAATGTCATGCAGCTGCTTCTCCGGCCCGCCCAGGACGAAAAGCCCATTTTCTGTCATGATTTTTTGTCATAGAAGTAGGAGCCCACCACATCTACGATGATACCAGGTTTTGTCACAATTATCGTCAGAGAAGTGTCATATGTATGACAGAAAAAAAATTCGTTCGGCCCAAAATGTCACGGATGTGTCTTTTTTTGTAGTGATGTGAGTTCTTGATCCTATCTTGCAAGTCTATAGTCACCTATTATGTGTTATGATCCGTTAACCCCGAAGTGAAAATAATCGGGATCCTTACAGGTGATGACAGTAGTTTGAGGAGTTCATGTATTCACTAAGTGTTAATGCTTTGGTCCGGTACTCTATTAAAAGGACCCCACTGCCACGGGGGGGGGGGGGGGTAGGACAAAAGATGGCATGCAAGTTCTTTTCCATAAGCATGTATGACTATATTCGGAATACATGCCTACATTACATCGATGAATTGGAGCTAGTTCTGTGTCACCCTATGTTATAACTATTGCATGAGGTATTGCATCCGACATAATTCTCCATCACCGATCCAATGCCTATGAGGTTTTCACATACTGTTCTTCGCTTAGTTACTTTACCGTTGCCACTGTTATAATTACTACAAAACTATCATTGTTACTTTTGCCACCGTTACCGTTACTTCCATACTACTATGCTGCAGATACTAAGTTATCCAGGTGTGGTTGAATTGACAACTCAACTGCTAATACTTGAGAATATTCTTTGGCTCCCCTTGTGTCGAATCAATAAATTTGGGTTGAATACTCTACCCTCGAAAATTATTGCGATCCCCTATACTTGTGGGTTATCATGGGCACACCTGGCTAGAGAGGCATATCAATCGATGTGTGCCGTAAAGAAGGAGCTGGGGGGCCTACACACACCATGAGTGAACGACCTGAAGTGAAAAAGACGAAGTTGCACGATGGAGCTAGAGAATGCTGAGGGAGGGTGAGAAGGATGCGAGTGTGTGCATGCATGAGAGAAAGTTAGCGCTAGCTACAAAGATAAGAGGATTGGGTGGGTGTAAAAGACGAATAGAGATCACACTTCATTATAAAAAGCGAATTCAGATATTTGAAGAATTTATCATAGTGTTTTAAACCGACGCATGTGTGAATATATATAACGGTGATACACATGGTGTGGTTATGAACATATTATACTACATATAATATATTTTATCTCTAATATTATAAAAAATGGAGTTGTTGATGATGGTGTGCCTGCATCCTGCAATATAGGCCGTCCGATTTATATCTGACGGATAGGAAGGAAACTATGGAAATTTTGAAAAAAAGATACCCACACCCCTCTCCATATTTGCAAATTAGGCCTCCCCTTGATCATGTTCATGTTCTTTGGAACGCATGGGCATCTTGCTAGTACTATGTATAATATATAGAACATTGATCATAATTTAGGCTAATGTGTGGCTTTTGCAGCTCAAGTCTAAATACTTGCCATGATGTAGGGGGCGGGGCACTATACTATGTGTGATAAACGCGGTGTACGTATGGAACATGGTTTAGATTATGAATATATAGTTAGTACATCAAATGTACTATTATTTGGAATCAACATCGAGTGTATTCAAAAAAATAGAATTTGAGTTCATGTAGTACACATAGTTCATATCTATCTCTATAGTAATCATGTGGTGTGTTATTAAGGTAATACACGAATGATGGTTGAAGTTGGCAACAATTGGCAACAATCATGTATGAGTAGGTTACATGCATTATACAGCAAGCCAAAAAATTTAATTGGACATAACATGGATTCATACTCCCTCCTTCCATCTATATAGAGCGTAATGCGTTTTTAAGACCGCCTTTGACTATTGACAAGATTAATAGTACATGACATGCACAATGTGAAAGTTATATCACTGAAAGAACCTTTCACAGACGAATTTAACGGTGTGCTTTGTGTAAGTTGCATGTCATATAGTATTATTGTTCTAATATTTGGTCAAAGTTAGCATCGAAAAAGGCATTAGGCCCTATATAGATGGAAGGAAAGAGTAGCTTTGAATAGCATTTTTATAGTAAAACGGGGCAAGACTCTCTCTTTGTGTGGTGTGAATAGTTTTATTTTTTCATTTTCTTTTTGGTTGAGGGAAGTGCGGATTGATTTGGTACGTACAAGTACAATATTACACGTTAGGCTTGTCCCTAAAATTCAATCCGCGCCTTGTTATATCCCAAAAATTCAGATATCATGCTCCCAAAACTAGCGCCTTCACAACCCGCGCCTTGCTATCCCGAAATTACAACGCGCGCGAAAACTCCCTCCAGCTGCCAAATCCCGACACGCGAAATTCTCCTTCTAACCCTGAGCCGAAAGGGCCGCTAGTTCAAATCGGTGGGGGGTACTTTTGTACCACACCCTACATTTTGGACAAGCGCGTCCCTAAGTCATGGTTCACCCCCTCCCATCGCCTCCTTTTACCATTCGAAATCCCAGGCCGCCATAACCTCTCCACTCCAGCCGCGAAACCCCACCCTCCTCCGTCCGCCACCTCACTGCTGCCCAGTCAGAGCCTCTTCCCCGACGACGTCGTCCACCGCAGCAGCTCGACGTCCCTTGTCCACCTCCCCGGATGAGGATCCGTCGTCCATCTCGTTATCCCGCCGGTTTAGCCGCCCCGTCCTCCACCTCCAAGGAGCTGCTCTGACGATCGCCTCGTCTATCGCGGCTGCTCCATCCCCACGGCGCCGCCTTAACCTGCTCCACCGGAACCGTAGCATCCTCACCGACTCCTCGGACGAAGCCGAGGCCTAGTAGGTGCCACCAAAGAGGTTGTACACTCATCGCATCGCACCTTCTCCTTAACTCGACCTCCCGGCGCCGACGGTGCTCCATCCTGCCCGCCCATGGAGCGGCTACCTTCAAGCCGGTGTCGTAGGCGACATCTCCACAACGGCTCTCCCCCAGTGCGAGGCCCCTTCGGCGGCGGCGTCCATACCAGCCGGATCTGCTGCTGCTGCTCCGGCTCTTGCTCGCTCGCTCGCGCTGCTGCTGCTGCTCCGGCTCTCGCTCGATCGCTCGCTCGCCCAGCTGTTGCTGCTCCGGCTCTCGCTCGCGCTGCTGCTGCTCTCCCCCTCGCTCGTGCTGCTGCTCTGCTCTGATTTAGCTACACTTCAGTCGACTGAATCGACTTTTGGGTCAGTCGATTTTCAGGGGGTGGGGGGGGGGCTCGCCGGAGTTAAGGAAGAACCACCCGCAGCGGGGACGGGGGCTCGCCGGAGAGGTACCCCACTATCTATCTTAGGGTTCAGGGTGAGGGCGGGGGGCCTAGAGGGTTGGCCGGGGCGGTGGCGGACCGGCGGTGGGGAGTTGTTTCGGGGCGGCGAGGTGGCGCTGGGGCCGGCGGTTCGGCCGGTGGTGGCTGGCGGCTCCGGGGGGTGCAGGTTGAAGATGAACTGCAGACCCTCCCTAAACGACATGTCAAGTGCCTCTCTGCTACCATTGCGTTCAATTTCGACAGTAACATTCAGATTCCATGGTAAATTTCAGTTTTGACAGTTAAGTTCAGAGTCAACAGTTTTTACCTCGTCTATTGTAGTCAGGTGGTTTTTGGTGATGTAAATTTTACATCTATTTTACATCATCCATTGGAGATGCTATTAGAATCCCACTTGAGATTGACGATGTCTGTCTTGTCTTTGCTTGACCTTGGCGTCTTCTGGCTCACCGGAGCTGCTCCAACGACAGAGCGATCCATCACAGCAGTAGCAAAGGCCCTGGACGCCGTCTCTGATTCCTCGAGATCTTCCTCCACACCTCCAACAGCCACCTCTGCCTCAACTGCTTCAGTGACCAACCCAATGATACTGAGGTCAACACGGCTACGGCTAAGAGGTTGTACACTTGTTGCATCACTTATTACTATACATTCATGTCGGTCCATTAGGGCTATTTTGGTTCAACGGAAAAACATAGCAATAGGGAATTTTCCAATGACACTACTATTCAATTATTCATGCATTTTGTTGAATGTAATGAAGCAAAACATCCACCTGGACCTACTTTTCAAAATCCTATGAATGAAAACAAGACCAAGTGCATTAATGGCAGAATAACATTCTAACTGTACACACTTTCATATGGTTTCACTTTATTTTGGCTATGTTACTTTGCATTCCTCTAATCTTCGAATTCCTGTAAACCAAACACTAAAGTTGACAGAAATCCTGTGTTTACAAATGCTCTGTTTACCATGTGCATTCCTATCCTTGCGTTTTTAGAATCATGCAAGCCAAATGAGTGATGTCTACTATGCAACCTTCTTCTTGTAGACGTTGTTGGGCCTCCAAGGGCAGAGGTTTGTAGGACAGTAGAAAATTTCCCTCAAGTGGATGACCTAAGGTTTATCAATCTGTGGGAGGCGTAGGATGAAGATGGTCTCTCTCAAGCAACCCTGCAACCAAATAACAAAGAGTCTCTTGTGTCCGCAACACACCCAATACAATGGTAAATTGTATAGGTGCAGTAGTTCGGCGAAGAGATGGTGATACAAGTGCAATATGGATGGTAGATATAGGTTTTTGTAAACTGAAATTATAAAAGCAGCAAGGTAACAAGCGATAAAAGTGAGCGTAAACGGTATTTCAATTGTAGTAAACAAGGCCTAGGGTTCATACTTTCACTAGTGCAAGTTCTCTCAACAATAATAACATAATTGGATCATCTAACTATCCCTCAACATGCAACAAAGAGTCACTCCAAAGTCACTAATAGCGGAGAACAAACGAAGAGATTATGGTAGGGTATGAAACCACCTCAAAGTTATTCTTTCTGATCGATCTATTCAAGAGTCCGTAGTAAAATAACACGTAGCTATTCTTTCCGTTCGATCTATCATAGAGTTTGTACTAGAATAACACCTTAAGACACAAATCAACCAAAACCCTAATGTCACCTAGATACTCCAATGTCACCTCAAGTATCCGTGGGTATGATTATATGATATGCATCACACAACCTCAGATTCATCTATTCAAACCAACACAAAGAACTTCAAAGAGTGCCCCAAAGTTTCTACCGGAGAGTCAAGACATAAACGTGTGCCAACCCCTATGCATAAGTTCACGATGTTATGGAACCCGCAAGTTGATCACCAAAACATACATCAAGTAAATCACATGAATATCCCATTGTCACCACAGATAAGCACATGCAAGACATACATCAGGTGTTCTCAAATCCTTAAAGACTCAATCTGATAAGATAACTTCAAAGGGAAAACTCAATCCATTACAAGAGAGTAGAGGGGGAGAAACATCATAAGATCCAACTATAATAGCAAAGCTCGTGATACATCAAGACCGTACCACCTCAAGAACACGAGAAAGAGAGATCAAACACATAGCTACTGGTACATACCCTCAGCCCCAAGGGTGAACTACTCCCTCCTCGTCATGGAGAGCGCCGGGATGATGAAGATGGCCACCGGTGATGGACCCCCCCCCCCTCCGTGAGTCTTTGGAGCAGGGTCCCGATTGGTTTTTGGTGGCTACAGAGGCTTGCGGCGGCGGAACTCCCGATCTATTCTATTCCCCGATGTTTTAGAGTATATGGACATATATAGGCGAAAGAAGTCGGTCAGGGGAGCCACGAGGGGCCCACAAGGGCGGGGGCGCGCCCAGGGGGGTAGGGCGCGCCTCCCTGCCTCGTGGCTTCCTCGAAGCTTCCCTGACGTCTACTCCAAGTCTCCTGGATTGCTTCCATTCCAAAAATAACTCTCCCGAAGGTTTCATTCCGTTTGGACTCCGTTTGATATTCCTTTTCTTCGAAACACTAAAATAGACAAGAAAACAACAATTTGGGTTGGGCCTCCGGTTAATAGGTTAGTCCCAAAAATAATATAAAAGTGTTTAGTAAAGCCCATAAACATCCTAAACAGATAATATAATAGCCTGAATACTTCATAAATTATAGATACGTTGGAGACGTATCAGCATCTAAGCTTAATTCCTGCTCGTCCTCGAGTAGGTAAATGATAAAAGAAATAATTTATGAAGTGTGAATGCTAGCAGGTGCACAAGTTTGATCAATGATAATTTCAATCACCTTTTTTAGCATCATTATATGTCATAACAGTAGCTCATATCATAAAGCTTTTCATGATCAAGCTTCACATGTTAAAGTATAGATCATAAACTTTCTTGAGAACTAACAAACCATGTTATTAGTCATCAAACAATTACAATTCATCTTATTTTCAGGAAGAGTCTATGTCAGAGCTTTGATTCAGCAAACTTCACATACTCAACTATCATTTAGTCTTTCACAAATACTAACACTCACGCGATATTTGTGGGTTCAAAGTTATAATCAGACACAGAGAAAGATAGGGGCTTATAGATTCGCCTCCCAACCTTTTACCTCAAGGGTAATGTCAACAATAATAGTTCATGATGCCTTACATCCAATTGGATATATATAAATATATATCAGGATCTTTCCAACACAATGTGCTTGCCAAAGGATAAAATGTAAAAAGGAAAGGTGAAGATCACCATGACTCTTGCATAAGGTATAAGACAAGAATAAAAGATAGGCCCTTCGCAGAGGGAAGCATAGGTTGTCATGTGCTTTTATAGTTGGATGCACAAAACCTTAATGCGAAAGAACGTCACTTTATATTGCCACTTGTGATAGGGACCTTTATTATGCAGTTCGTCGCTTTTATTGCTTCCACATCACAAGATCGTATAAAGCTTATTTTCTCCACACTAACAGATCATACATATTTAGAGAGCAATTTTTATTGCATGCACCGATGACAACTTACTTGAATGATCTTACTCAATCCATAGGTAGGTATGGTGGACTCTCATGGCAATACTGGTTTAAGGCATGTTTGGAAGCACAAGTAGTATCTCTACTTGGTGCAAAGAATTTTGCTAGCATGAGGGGGAAAGGCAAGCTCAGCATGTTGAATGATCCATGACAATATACTTTATTTCGGATATAAGAAAACATAACCCATTACGTTCTCTTCCTTGTCCAACATCAACCTTTTAGCATGTCATATTTTAATGAGTGCTCACAATCATAAAATAAGTCCAAGATAGTATATTTATATGTGAAATCTCCCTTCCCTTAATATTTTTTCATGAATTGTTCAAGTGACCAATACAATGTTTGCTAACCTTAAATAAATTTACCACCTCTACTTATTATATGTGAAGTCATTAATCCCCGTGGGATAAGCATATAAAACATATATAATTTCAGATTTATGATATTCAAATCATTCGACTATTTACTCATAGGATATAAGTGAAGCACACAAGTAAATGGCAAACTACTCCAAAAAGATATAAGTGAAGATCAATGAGTAGTTAAATAATTATTTAGCTATGTGGAGACTCTCCCATTCAATAATTTCAGATCTTGATATATTATTCAAACAGCAAGCAAAAAAATGACATTCTAAGAACAACAAACATCACGTGAAGAAGCAAAAACTTAGGATCAACCGATACTAACCGATAGTTGTTGAAGAAGAAAGGTGGGATGCCAACCGGGGCATCCCCAAGCTTAGACGCTTGAGACTTCTTGAAATATTATCTTGGGATGCCTTGGGCATCCCCAAGTTTTAGCTTTTGTGTCTCCTTAATTCCTCTCATATCACGGTCTCCCTAAATCTCAAAAGCTTCATCCACACAAAACTCAACAAGGACTCGTGAGATAAGTTAGTATAAACCAATGCAAAAACCTTATCATACTATACTGTAGGAAATCACTAAAATTATTACTCAACATTGCATACTAATTTCCTCTACATATTTAATAGTCCTATCCTCAAATAGAATCATTAAACAAGCAAACATATGCAAACATAACAGCAATCTGCCTAAACAGGACAGTCTGTAAAGAATGCAGCAAGATCTATACTTCCCTAGCTCCAAAAATTATGAAAGAAAATTCCCACCATAGTAAATTTATCATAGCTTGTTATGCAAAAGGTATCAACATTTTATCACATTCTGACTTTTCCAGGGAATTTTTGCAACAGCGGTAAACTTTCTGTTTTCAAACAGCAACATGAAGACTTGTAAAATAGGCATAGTAAAGGCTATCAATGCCACTTTTATTGAAATAAAAGATGCAAAACATTGTCCTGAATAACAGCAAGAAAATCCTAACAAAATAAATTGATGCTCCAAGCAAAAAACATATCATGTGGTGAATAAAAATATAGCCCCAAGTAAAGTTACCGATAGACGAAGACGAAAGAGGGGATGCCTTCCGGGGCATCCCCAATCTTAGGCTCTTGGTTGTCTTTGAATATTACCTTGGGCATCCCCAATATTAGGCTCTTGCCACTCCTTATTCCATAGTCCATCGAATATTTACCCAAAACTTGAAAACTTCACAACACAAAACTCAACAGAAAACTCGTAAGCTCCGTTAGTATAAGAAAATAAAACCACCACTTAGGTACTGCTGTGAGCTCATTATAAATTCATATTGATGTAATATCTTCTGTATTCCAACTTCTCTATGGTTCTTACCCTCCGATACTACTCATAGATTCATGAAAATAAGCAAACAACACATAGAAAACAGAATCTGTCAAAAACAGAACAGTCTGTAGTAATCTGTATCAAACGTATACTTCTGGAACTCAAAAAATTCTGAAATAAATTGGTGGACCTGAGGAATTTGTCTATTAATCATCTGCAAAAATAATCAACCTAAAATCACTCTCAAGTATAAAAATGGCAGATAATCTCGTGGGCGCTAAAGTTTCTTTTTTTTACAGCATGATCATAAAGACTTCACCCAAGTCTTCCCAAAGGTTCTACTTGGCACAAACACTAATTAAAACATAAAACCACATCTAACCAGAGGCTAGATAGATTATTTATTGCTAAACAGGAGCAAAAATCAAGGAACAAAAATAAAATTGGGTTGTCTCCCAACAAGCGCTAACGTTCAACGCCCCTAGCTAGGCAGGATGATTTCAATGATGCTCACATAAAAGATAAGAATTGAAACATAAAGAGAGCATCATAAAGAATATGACTAGCACATTTAAGTCTAACCCACTTCCTATGCATAGGTATTTTGTGAGCAAACAACTTATGGGAACGATAATCAACTAGCGTAGGAAGGCAAAACAAGCATAACTTCAAAACTTTAAGCACATAGAGAGGAAACTTGATATTATTGCAATTCCTACAAGCATATATTCCTCCCTCATAATAATTTTCAGTAGCATCATGAATTAATTCAAAAATATAACCAACACCTAAAGCATTCTTTTCATGATCTACAAGCATGGAAATTTTATTACTCTCCACATAAGCAAAATTCTTCTCTTTCGGAATAGTGGGAGTATCATAAGAGACTCGAATACTATAAATTGTTTCCACATTAAATGAGTAATGTTCAGAAAAAGGGTAATAATAATCATGACAAGTTTTATAAATATAATCATCACTACTCTTTATAGCATAAGTTTCATCACAATAATCATCATAAGTAGCAACTTTGTTCTCATCATAATCAATTGAAACCTCTTCCAAGATAGTGGAATCATTAATAAATAAAGTCATGACCTCTCCAAATCCACTTTCATGATTATCACAATAAGATTCAACATCCTCCAAAATAGTGGGATCATTACTTCCTAAAGTTCACCCTCTTCAAAACCCACTTTCATCAATATAATCATCATAAGTAGGAGGCATGCTATCATCATAACAAATTTGCATATCAAAACTTGGGAGGCTAAAAATATCGTCTTCATTAAATATAGCATCCCCAAGCTTGGGACAAACATTAATTGCAGCAAATATATTCTCAAACATGTCATTCTCATCAAACATAGCATCCCCAAGCTTGGGCCTTTTCATATCATAAGCATAATCACTCTCATCATTAATAGTATGGATAGCACCAATAGTATAGCAATTATCATCATCACAATGAGTAATATGAGCAACATCATTTGGGAGGGATAACTTTCTACCTTTGATTCTCCGTCTTTTCTTTTTCTTCTTCACATCATGTGTGGGTTTAACCCTCTTTTTTGAGCTCCTTATTAATGAGATTGGTTGAATAGAAAGCTCCTCCTCGTTACCTGATTCATCATAAGAGATAATAGGAGGATATTGGGAAGTCTCTTCCCTTTCATTAGTATTCTCTTCATCGTCTATTTGTTTCCTTTCCTTTAAGTAATTGGCAATATAAGGTTTTTCAATGCAATTCACCACACAATACATAAACATTTCTTCTAGATCAAAATCAAGAAATCTATCAAGATTAAATTTTGGAATACCATCAGTTATACATTTCATTTCTTCATACCCCAAAAGAAGACTAAGCTCTTTATGATGCTCAAGGGTAATCAAGTTATCACAATTTTTGGACACGATTTGATCATGAAACAAAAAGCATTTGAGCTTTAAATAACCATGTTCATTGCAAAGTTCACAAGGATGGCGATAAATATTGAATCTTTCAGCACAATCATCTAGCCTTTATTGCAACCATTTAGTTTCCAAATACTTATGCCTCTTGCAAGATCTATCTTCCCTATTTTGTGTGTACTTGCAAACTCTATGCACTCCACAAAAGTTGACATGCTTATAAGAGACATTTTCATCATGACTAGTGCAATCATCATTAGTACTATGGATATTCAAGGAGTTCATACTAACAACATTGCAATCATGATCATCATTCAAAGATTTAGTGCCAAACATTTTATAGACTTTTTCTTCTAGCATTTGAGCACAATCTTCCCTTCCATCATTCTCACGAAATATATTGAAAAGATGAAGCATATGAGGCAAATTCGATTCCATTTTTTGTAGTTTTCTTTATAAACTAAACTAGTGCTAAAACAAGAAACTAAAAGATTCGATTGCAAGATCTAAAGATATACCTTCAAGCACTCACCTCCCCAGCAACAGCACCACAAACTGCTTGATGTCTACTGCGCAACCTTCTTCTTGTAGACGTTGTTGGGCCTCCAAGTGCAGAGGTTTTTAGGATAGTAGAAAATTTCCCTCAAGTGGATGACCTAAGGTTTATCAATCCGTGGGAGGCGTAGGATGAAGATGGTCTCTCTCAAGCAACCCTGCAACCAAATAAAAAAGAGTCTCTTGTGTCCCCAACACACCCAATACAATGGTAAATTGTATAGGTGCACTAGTTCGGCAAAGAGATGGTGATACAAGTGCAATATGGATGGTAGATATAGGTTTTTGTAATCTGAAATTATAAAAACAGCAAGGTAACAAGCGATAAAAGTGAGCGTAAACGGTATTGCAATGATAGGAAACAAGGCCTAGGATTCGTACTTTCACTAGTGCAAGTTCTCTCAACAATAATAACATAATTGGATCATATAACTATCCCTCAACATGCAACAAAGAGTCACTCCATAGTCACTAATAGCGGAGAACAAACAAAGAGATTATGGTAGGGTACGAAACCACCTCAAAGTTATTCTTTCTTATCGATCTATTCAAGAGTCCGTAGTAAAATAACACGTAGCTATTCTTTCCGTTCGATCTATCATAGAGTTTGTACTAGAATAACACCTTAAGACACAAATCAGCCAAAACCCTAATGTCACCTAGATACTCCAATGTCACCTCAAGTATCCGTGGGTATGATTATATGATATGCATCACACAATCTCAGTTTCATCTATTCAACCAACACAAAGAACTTCAAAGAGTTCCCCAAAGTTTCTACCGGAGAGTCAAGACAAAAACGTGTGCCAACCCCTATGCATAAGTTCACGATGTTACGGAACCCGCAAGTTGATCACCAAAACATACATCAAATAAATCACGTGAATATCCCATTGTCACCACAGATAAGCACATGCAAGACATACATCAAGTGTTCTCAAATCCTTAAAGACTCAATCCGATAAGATAACTTCAAAGGGTCAATCCATTACAAGAGATTAGAGGGGGAGAAACATCATAAGATCCAACTATAATAGCAAAGCTCGCGATACATCAAGATCATACCACCTCAAGAACACGAGAAAGAGAGATCAAACACATAGCTATTGGTACATACCCTCAGCCCCGAGGGTGAACTACTCCCTCCTCGTCATGGAGAGCGCCGGGATGATGAAGATGGCCACCGGTGATGGATCCCCCCCCTCCGGCAGGGTGCCGGAATAGGGTCCCGATTGGTTTTTGGTGGCTACAGAGGCTTGCGGCGGTGGAACTCCTGATCTATTCTGTTCCCCGATGTTTTTAGGGTATATGGACATATATAGGCGAAGAAGTCGGTCGGGAGACACGAGGGGCCCACGAGGGTGGGGCGCGCCAGGGGTAGGGCGCGCCTCCGCCTCGTGGCTTCCTCAGCTTCCCTGACGTCTACTCCAAGTCTCCTGGATTGCTTCCGTTCCAAAAATAACTCTCCCTAAGGTTTCATTCCGTTTGGATTCCGTTTGATATTCCTTTTCTCCAAAACACTGAAATAGGCAAGAAAACAACAATTTGGGCTGGGTCTCCGGTTAATAAGTTAGTCCCAAAAATAATATAAAAGTGTTTAGCAAAGCCCATAAACATCCAAAACAGATAATATAATAGCATGAATACTTCATAAATTATAGATACGTTGGAGACGTATCAATGAGCCCTTACAGAATTTCTTCAGTTACAGGTAGGTGTCGAAGGGAACTTTGTGTGGTTTGTCCTGCTCCTGCCGCGACATCGTCCACCTCACCTGAGCTGCTCCATCGACAGAAACATCCACCAAACCAGACATCACGACTCGACCGTCTTTCATGACCTCGGATCCCCTTCCTCACCGCAGCCATCTTGTGGTTCTAAGTCCGACAAGAGAATAGGGGGTAGGAATGTAGAGGCAAGATCCTAGCTATGGAGGAGTTGTACACGCAAGTTTTACGAGTTCGTGCCCTTCTCGGAGGAAGTAATAGCCCCTCGTCTCGGGCGGAGGCGGTCGATCGGATTATGAGCGTGTTAGTTACTGGGGTGTGAACCCTTGTCCTGCAGGAGGAGGGTGGCTTATATAGAGTGCGCCAGACCCCGCTCCCTCTCTACATTACAGGGTTTAATATACATTAAGAGTGGGGCGTTACTGGTAACGCCAGTAATAAAGATACATAATGACCATTAAAGCTATGACTTAATTCCCGACCGTTGCAGAGTAGAGTGGCTTTAGACCTCCCGGTAGTCGAGTGATTGTCTACGCGGTCGAGTTTCTTCAAGACCGTCGAGTGGAACATTGCTTCATGGTCGAGTGGATGATGATCCTACTCCAAATGTTTCTGGTTCTTATAGAGATGTCCTTGGGGAGGGTATCTTGGACAGGTCCATGACCCTACCCTAGGTACATAGCTTCATCATTAGCCCCCGAATGGATCAGGGTATGAGTGAGGATGGAGTTGAGAACACTTTCGACTCATTTTTTGTGCTATGGGTATATTCTGTTCTGGATCAACGAACCGAGGTGACGACACCAACTTCTTTTTCAGTCGCCTTGATCCATTCTTGGTTTTTGTCGAGTGATCTTTTGCTGGAAGAGCTCCGAGTGATGATGCGGAGGAGATCTTTCGCCTGATAAGTTGTTCTGCTGCCTGCGGATTTCGCGGGATTCGAATTTTGGGAAGCGTGCGGGGCGGAGGAGGCCGCAGTAATCGGATGGGATAAGGCAGGGCCGCCTCGATCTCTGTGCCGCCTTTTTCGCCACGTATCGCGCGCGCGACTGTTGCGGGATTTGACAAGATCGCTCGGGCCTACAAGTCAGTCACTCGGAAGTAACCTCATATAAGGCATCGGGCCGGCGTTTTTGAACAGTGCGTTTTCAATCTTTCCCCTCCTACCCAGACTTCTCCGCCGTGCCTGCTCTCTCCCTAGTATCGCTGCTCTGTTCGTGTGTCTCCTGCGACAATGGGGAAAGAGAAGACGGTGGCTCTGGAGCGGGTGAAGAAGGCGACGGCGAAGGCGAAGGGGAAGAAGTCCAGCCGGGGCGGATCGTCCTTGAGGGCCGGCCTGCCGCAGGGCTGGATCCAGGGCGACTGGATCCTCTCGGCAATTCGTCAGGAAGACATCAACGACTTGGTCGATGGAGGACTGATCCCCCACGAATCGGCGCGGCTTCCGGGGAAGGAGGCTGAGCCGCAACCTGTGGAGGATGAGTGCGTTCTCCTCACCACCCACGTCGACCGTGGGTTTTCCTTGCCTCCCCACCCTTTCTTTCGGGGATTCTTGAATTTCTTTGGGGCGCAACTCCACCACTTCACTCCCAACACAATAGTGTATCTTGCCGCCTTCGTGTCTTTGTGCAAAAATTTCTTGGGCTGCCGACCTCATTGGGGCCTTTTCAAGCACATTTTCACCTGTCGCTCCCAGACGGTAAAAAAGGCCAATCCGAGTGACGAGAGGACACAAGTGATCCAGATGTGCGGGGGCCTTGGGGTTCAGATGAGAGGCAAAAGTTCTTTTCCAGCCATGATCCTTCCCGATTCGGTCTGTGGATGGCAGTCGACTTGGTTGTACCAAAGACCAGCCGACTCCGGGGCAGTCGACTGGACTTCCTCCTTTTTCCATGGACCGAGTGAGGAAACCCTCCCCTTTGAAGGTGACCCCGGAGGAGAAGGCACAAGTTAAGGTGTTGGTCGAACGGGTAGTTCAGCTTATCCGTGACGGGGTGACCGGTATGGATTTGTTAGAGGTCTTCCTTCGGCGGCGCATCTAGCCGCTCCAAGCTCGAGACCATCCGATGTGGATGTATTCGGGTACTGAGGAAACCACTCGGATCCACCCGGAGGAGGTCGACGAGACCACGTTGGAGGGGTGGCTGACGAGTATCACTGGAAAGAAAGATAACCCCAGGGGAGCCAGGAGAATTCCTCCATTCGACCAGTCCTACGAACCAGACAAGGTCCAATTCTGAACTTCTGACTGTAATCTAGATTTAATCGTGCAGCTGTTTATGCTTCGTCGACTGAATTTTGATCTGCCTGTTTCCTTCCAGGCCCTTATCGAAATGTACTCAATGCCCAACGGAGAGCAGGAGCAAGATACGGAGGGGGAGGCAAGTGGAGGCGAAAGTGGTGAGTGACATTCTGACGGAGAGGGGAACAAGGAGAGCGATGACTCGAGTGACAAAGAAGAAGTCGACTCGCCTCCTTGCAGGGAGAGGCGATCCAAGCTCGACCAAGACCGGGCGAGCGCCCGTGAAAGGCGATTGCTCAAACTGGCCAGTCCTCAAAGTGTCCTCGGGCGTCCTCTCCGGCACCGACTGAGAAAGCCTCAAAGCAGCCCAAGGTTGTGGTGCAGAAGTCTCGGAAGGCATTGCTGAAGATTAAGATTGATATCCCCGTCGCTTCTGCGTGAGTGTTTTCTTTCGTATTCACTCGACGCTCTGTGTTGTTTTTTTCCCTTGGTTTGACCAGATGAATCTCGAAACTGGCAGTGCTGCTACCTCTGGGACTTCAGCTTATAAGGATGAGGATGAGGCAATGGAAGATGCAGTCACCTCCAATCTGGGTACAATCTTCGTCATTCTGTCTTTCATTTGGTCAATTGTTCTGTAATATATACGATCGGGTGATGTAATTTTGGCGACTGATCTTTGAACAGCTCCCAACGTCATTGACCTCCCCGACGATGATGATGACGATCCAGAGAGGCCTTTGATGAGGAGGAATAAGAAAACGTCTGCGGGCAAGATGCCACAGTCGACGCCAGTGGCGGAACCAGTCGTTCAGGACGCCGGCGACGCCAATCGGACTTCTGTTTCCTTCGCCATACCGTTGTCGAGTGCTCTACCTTCTGTGTCCACTGCCCAAGCTCCTGCTGATCCACCTTCAGTTTTTGCCACCCATCACGTCCCAGAGGATGAAGTGAATGCTGCCAAAGAAGCTATACGCCAAGAAGGTATTATGATGGAGAAGATGAAGGTGGTGCGGGATGCCAGTCAGGCCGCTTATGATGCCAGCTCGGCTCTCCAGAGCAATGTTCAGGTTAGCAGAACATTGATTGAATCTCTTGGCTTGTTCTGTTTAGGATATGCTACCTGAAAACTCTCTTTCCAAGGATCTTTGCATCTGTACACCCACTGGGTGTTTCGATTTGTCACTGAGCAAATCCATACTTTGAGCTGAACTTTTTGTTATTGAATTTTTGGACTAGTGGGGGCACGCTTAGTGCACCCACTGGGTGTAGTCCCCGAGACTATGGTGGACTGCGGGCAGTCGACTATAGTCTTGAATTTTGAATTCCTTCACTCGGTCTAGTCTAGCCTTGTCGAGTGTAAATGGAACCAGTGGGGGCACGCCAAGTGCACCCACTGGGTGTAGTCCCCGAGACCGTGGTCGACTGCTGGCAGTCGACTGTGGTCTGCAGAGCTGGTTTGTTGCTTCTCTTTCTCTTTTTTTGCACTCGCACTGGAAATATCTTGTCGAGTGTAAACTGAATCAGTGGCGGCACGCTAAGTGCACCCACTGGATGTAGTCCCCGAGACTATTGTTGGATGTTTGATTCGACAATAGTCTAAGTATTCATTGTCTTTGTCCTTTTTCCTCTCTGAAATAACCCATCTTTTGTCCAATCGACTGACCCGTTCCTTGATTGCAGAAATCTTGTGATCTCGGAGCTCGCTTTGCTGACTTGGAGAAGCAGCAAATTCAACTCAACCTTGACCCGGAGTTGGCCAAGACAGAACTGCAGAAAGCCAAGGATGACACCAATGGTAAGACAGATTTGCCGACTGGTTTGTCTTGGATCTGGATTTCATTCTAATCTTTCTGAACCAAGCATCATTTCTTTTTAGAAAAATTGAACCAGGCTTTGGCAAAGAAGGATCAAGATCTGGCTACTGCATAGAAGAAAGCCGATGACAAAACTGCTCTGGCTGAACAGAAGTTGGCTTCAGTCGATAAATTAGAGGAAGAGAACTCCAAGATAAAATCTTCCCTGGACGAAGCCAACAAGGAAGTAACCCGCTTGAAGAAGAACAAGGTCAATATGAACGATAAGATGGAGAGCATTGCTTGCAGGAGGGATGATCTGGAAAGTTATCTGAGGAGCCTTGCCAAGAAGTTGTTCATCAAGCTTGAAGGTACATACTCTGTTCCGACTGGTTTATCTTCGCCGACTCGGCATACGAATATTGATTCGTCCTCGGATTGTGCATGCAGAGTTTTGCCGAGACTTCGAGGAGGAGACCGGGTGAATTGAACCAAGCTTGGACCCCATCAACTCTCCCGTGAAAGATGAAGCTGCTATGAACCTGCTCCGACTGGAATCCCGCATTGACGGCGTTGTTGACTACTTGGCTCGACTGAAGGTTGCTACGTTGCGGATCGACACAACACTCTGGCCAAGGGCAACGCTCCAGAATGATCTCGAGTCTCTGATGGCTCAACTTAATGAGATTCTCGGTCGAGTGCATGAGTGGAAAAAGTCTTCCGCCAGGTGCGGTGCTGATGTGGCTCTGTCTTTGGTTCGTGTCCATTGCAAAGAAGCGCGAGAAGATAAGCTGACAGCGATCAAAGTCGCCAACACCAAGAAGCATGATTTCCGATCCTTTATGGAGACTTTCATTGCTGCCGCCACTCGGATCGCCGATGGCGTTGACCTGGACGAGTTCGTCGAGCCTGCCAGCCCTCCTCCTGCGGAGTGAACAAACTCTTTATGCTCCACCTTAAATTTGCCTCAGAATGCCGAGTGGTTTTTGTAACCGTTAAACTCTTTCGGGCTGAATGTCCGAGTACTTTGGTCTGCGGTTTGGAACTTTAAGATTTATCTGAGCTTGGTTTATTTCTGAATATGTTTGCGTTTGCCATCGAGTGGACTTTGTTCTTCACTCGGAATAATTTTCGTATTTGAGATGCAGCTTTGAGGTGGAGACTCCAGTCGACCTACACCTCGTCGTCTTTGCGGATAGGGATGTGTTTCAAACTTAGGCGAGTACTTGGACTGCAGCTAAGCCCCCGAGTGAGAGGGTTGCTCTCCACTCGGTAGGATTTTAGAAACTTAGGCGAGTACTTGGACTGCAGCTAAGCCCCCGAGTGGGAGGGTTGCTCTCCACGCGGTAGGATTTTTCAAACTTAGGCGCGTACTTGGACTGCAGCTAAACCCCTGAGTGGGAGAGTTGCTTTCCACTCGGTTGGATTTTTCAAACTTAGGCGAGTACTGGACTGCAGCTAAGCCCCCAAGTGAGAGGCTTGCTCACCACTCGGTAGGATATTTTAAACTTAGGCGAGTACTGGACTGCAGCTAAGCCCCCGAGTGGGAGGGTTGCTCTCCACTCGGTACGATTTTTTAAACTTAGGCGAGTACTGGACTGCAGCTAAGCCCCCGAGTGAGAGGCTTGCTCACTACTCGGTAGGATTTTCTAAACTTAGGCGAGTACTGGACTGCAGCTAAGCCCCCGAGTGAGAGGCTTGCTCACCACTCGGTAGGATTATTTAAACTTAGGTGAGTACTGGACTGCAGCTAAGCCCCCGAGTGGGAGGCTTGCTCACCACTCGGTAGGATTTTTTAAACTTAGGCGAGTACTGGACTGTAGCTAAGCCCCCGAGTGAGAGGCTTGCTCACCACTCGGTAGAATTTTTCGAACTTAGGCGAAATGGATTCGCAACTAAGCCCCCGAGTGAGAGGCTTGCTCACCACTCTGTAGGATTTTTCAAACTTAGGCGAAACGGATTCGCAGCTAAGCCCCCGAGTGAGAGGCTTGCTCACCACTCGGTAGGATTTTTCAAACTTAGGCGAGCACTGGACTGCAGCTAAGCCCCCGAGTGAGAGGCTTGCTCACCACTCGGTAGGATTTTTCAAACTTAGGCGAGTACTGGACTGCAGCTAAGCCCTTGAGTGAGAGGTTTGCTCACCACTCGGTAGGATTTTTAAACTTAGGCGAGTACTGGACTGCAGCTAAGCCCCCGAGTGAGAGGCTTGCTCACCACTCGGTAGGATCTTTTAAACTTGGGCGAGTACTGGACTGCAGCTAAGCCCCTGAGTGGGAGGCTTGCTCACCACTCAATAGGATTTTTTATACTTAGGCGAAACGGATTCGCAGCTAAGCCCCCGAGTGGGAGGCTTGCTCACCACTCGGTAGAATTTTTCGAACTTAGGCGAAACGGATTCGCAGCTAAGTCACCCACTGGGGGATTTCAAACTTAAACAAAAGCAACAACAATTGTTGGGAAGATTATAAAACTCTTGTCTTTGATAAATAAACTACAAAGGTATGTCTCATCCGAGTGAGTACTTAAGTATAAAAGGGGCGGAGCAGATCCGCGTTCCAAGCTCGTGGCTCGTCTTTCTGATGCTCGACATTGTAAAGATGGTATGCTCCATTGTGGAGAACTCTGGTGATGATGAAGGGGCCTTCCCAAGCAGGGGCGAGCTTGTGTGGCTTCTGTTGGTCCACTCGATGAACTAAGTCTCCCTCTTGAAAGGCTCGACCCCTCACGTTTCTGGCGTGGAATCGACGCATGTCTTGCTGATAAATGGTCGACTGGATCAAGGCCATCTCTCTTTCCTCCTCTAAGAGATCAACTGAATCTTGCCTGGGCTGTTCTGCTTCCTCTTCAGAGAAGAGCTCGACTCGGGGCGCATTGTGTAGCAGGTCACTTGGCAGAACAGCTTCAGCTCCATAGACCAAAAAGAAAGGAGTTCGTCTAGTCGACCGATTGGGAGTTGTCCTCAATCCCCAAAGAACTGATGGAAGTTCATCGACCCAGGCGCCTGCTGCGTGTTTGAGATCACGCATCGATTGGTTTCGATCCCCGAGAATTAGGCCGTTTGCTCTTCTCGCTGTCCATTCGACTGCGGGTGAGCGACTGAAGCATAGTCGACTCGTGTGCCTTGAGAAGCGCAGAAAGCTCTAAACTCATCAGAATCGAAGTTCGACCCATTGTCAATGATGATGCTATGTAGAACTCCATATCTGAATGTCAATTCTCTAATGAAGCTGAGAGCGGTGCTGGCTTCAAGATTTTTGATAGGTTTGGCTTCAATCCATTTGGTAAACTTGTCGACTGCTACAAGCACATGGGTGAAGCCGCTCCTACCAGTTCTCTGTGGTCCAACCATATCCAATCCCCAAACAGCAAAGGGCCAGACGAGGGGAATTGTCTTCAGGGCTGACGCTAGCTTGTGAGACATATCAGAGTAAAACTGGCAACCTTCACATCTGTCGACTATATCTTTCGCCATCTCATTTGCTCGTGGCCAATAAAACCCGGCTCGGTATGCTTTAGCCACAATGGCCCGAGAGAACGCATGGTGACCACAGGTCCCCGAGTGGATGTCGTTGAGGATCATTCAACCTTCTTCTGGTGTTATGCATTTCGACCAATTCTACCACACTTTCCCTGAACAATTGTCCCATTATCACAGTAAAGGCTTTGGATCAACGGACGATCTATCGAGCCTCTTCTTCATCCTCTGGGAGTTCTTTCCTAAGGATGTACGCAATGTAAGATACTGTCCAGTCAGGAATGATGACCAGAACCTCCATGATTAGGTCGACCACGGCTGGGACCTCGACTTCAGTCGGATCTGTGGCGCTCTTAGGCTGTGGGGGCTCTTTTGTGAAAGGATCTTCCTGAACTGACGGTGTGTGAATGTGTTCCAAAAACACATTGCTGGGAATGGCTTCTATCTTGGAACCTATCTTTCCCAAATCATCGGCTGCTTGATTTTTCAGTCGGGGTATATGATGGAGCTCTAACCCCTCAAACTTCTTCTCTAACTTTCTCACCGCATTGCAATAGCCAGTCATGGCTGGGCTTCTGACGTCCCACTCTTTCATCACTTGATTGACCACCAAATCTGAGTCGCCATAAACCATGAGGCGACAGACGCTGAGTGAAATGGCCATACGCAACCCATACAAAAGTGCTTCATATTCTACTTCGTTATTGGAGGAATCGAAGTGTACCTGGAGTACATAACTGAGCTTGTCTCCTCGGGGGATACCAGTACCACCCCAGCACCAGAACCATTCAGCATCTTGGAACCATCGAAGAACATGGTCCAGTGCTCCGAGTGAACTTGAGTCGATAGTTGCTGTTCGATCCACTCGGCGAGGAATTTGTTATTGCTTGGGAGTTGATAGCTTTATTTGCCTCAAACTTGATATCTAAGGGAAGGAGTTCAATCGCCCATTTTGCCACTCGACCAGTTGCATCTCTGTTGTGCAGAATCTCTAACAATGGAGCGTCGCTGACCAGAAATAGTGTGCAACCTTCTTTGTGGTCACGTAAATCCCATAAACAAGCTTCTGGTAGTGTGGATATCTCTGCTTTGACGGAGTCAGAACTTCAGAAACATAATAAACCGGGCACTGAACTTTATAGGCTTTTCCCTCTTCTTCCCGCTCGACCGTAAGTACTGTACTGACGACTTGTCTAGTGGCTGCTATATAAAGTAGTAAAGGCTATTTGCTGATTAGAGCAGCAAGGACCGGCTGGGTGGAAAGTAGGGCTTTTAGCTCTGCAAATGCTGCATCAGCTTCAGGAGTCCACTCGAACTTATCTGACTTCTTCATCAGTCGGTAGAGAGGCAGTGCCTTCTCACCGAGTCTAGAAATGAATCGACTTAGGGCGGCCAAGCAACCAGTAAGCTTTTGGACATCATGCACACGCACAGGGCGTTTCATCCGGAGTATCGCACCAACTTTCTCGGGGTTAGCATCGATCCCTCGTTCGGAAATGAGAAAACCGAGTAATTTTCCTCCTGGAACTCCGAACGTGCACTTCGATGGATTAAGCTTGATATCATACCTCCTGGGGTTGGCAAAGGTTTCAGCAAGGTCAGCCAGTAGGTCGGAACCTTTACATGACTTGTCCACAATGTCATCCATGTATGCTTCCACATTCCTACTGATTTGAGTGAGTAAACACTTCTGAATCATCCGCGTGAATGTGGCTCCAGCATTCTTCAGGCCGAATGGCATAGTGACATAACAGAAGCACCTTAATGGGGTGATGAAAGCTGCTTTAATCTCATCAGGTCCATACAGACGGATCTGATGATACCCGGAATAGGCGTCCAAAAAGGACAAACGCTCACACCCCGCAGTCGAATCGACTATTTGATCGATGCAAGGGAGAGGAAAGTGATCCTTCGGGCAGGCCCGATTGATATGCTTGAAGACAATGCACATGCGAAGTGAGTCGTCCTTCTTAGGGACCATGACAACATTAGCTAACCACTCGGAGTGATAAATCTCGCGAATAAACTCAGCTGCCAGGAGCCGAGCCACTTCTTCACCGATTGCTTTTCTCTTCTATATGGCGGACCGTCGAAGATGTTCCTTGACTGGTTTAACTTTTGGGTCGACTCGCAAACGATGCTCAGCCAGTCCCTTGGGAACACATGGCATGTTAGAAGGTTTCCATGCGAAGATGTCCCAGTTCTCATGGAGGAACCGGGTGAGCGCTTCTTCCTATTTGGAGTCGAGTGTTGTTGAAATGTGGGTCGGAGCAGCATTTGGATCAGTCGGGTGGATATGAATCGGTTTCGTTTCACCGGACAACTGAAATGCTGAATCCGTTGCAGGCTTCTTAGCTTGCAACAAATCACTTGGATCTGCATTTTTATGATACTCCTGCAATTCCACCACTGCCATCTGCGCATCGGCGATCTTCGAACCCTTCTCGAAGCACTCTTATGCCTTCTTTCTATTGCCAGTGATAGTGATCACACCCTTAGGACCAGGCATCTTCAGTTTGAGATACACATAGCATGGTCGAGCCATAACACGTGCATAAGCTGGCCTGCCCAGAATAGCGTGATAAGCACTCTGGAAATCCACAACTTCAAATGTCAACTTTTCTTTGCGGTAATTCTTGGAATCACCGAAAACTACGTCAAGAGCAATCTGGCCGAGTGATTCAGCCTTTTTGCCTAGAATGACTCCATGGAAACTCATATTGCTTTCATTGAGTCTGGACATCGGAATGCCCATCACTTTCAGCGTCTCTGCATACAGAATATTCAGGCCACTGCCACCATCCATCAGAACTTTAGTGAGTCAAGTGCCTTCGACAACTGGATCGACCACCAATGCTTGCCTCCCAGGAGTGGCTATGTGTGTCAGGTGATCGGACTGGTCAAATGTGAAAGTAGTCTGAGACCATTTCAAATAACTGGGTGTTGCCGGAGCGACCATATTCACTTCTCTGTTGATGACTTTCAATCGACTCTTGCTCTCAACATCAGCAAAAATCATCAGAGTGGAATTGACGTGAGGGTAACCATCATTGCTTTCCTCCTTGTCCTCAACTTTGTCTGACTCTTTCTCCTTCTCTTTGGGTTGTTTCTCTCAGAACTGCTGGATTAGGAGCCGACACTGTCGAGTGGTATGCTTCGGGTAAATGATTTTACCCTCTTCATCTTTCTTTGTGTGGATGTGGCATGGAAAATCCAGCACGTCATTTCCATCTTGGTCTTTTATTTTCTTAGGGTTCCATGGTCCTTTGTGCTTCCCTTCGGATTTTCCTTGAGTCACGGCTAAGGTTTATCTAGGAGCAGCTGGCTCGGCTTTGCGCTTCTACTTCCGACTGGAGTCTCCTCCTCCGGTTTCATGGGCGACTGTTTTGTGCTTGCCACTCCGGAGCCGATCCTCCTCTTCACCATTAGCATACTTGGTGGAAATCTCCATCATTCGACTCAGAGACATATCTCCGGTCCGACCGAACTTCAGATTCAACTCTCTGTATTTGACGCCTTCCTTGAAGGCACAAACTGCTTGGTGATCAAACACATTCTCCACCGTATGGTGCAATGTGATCCACCTCTGGATATAATCCCTCAAAGTTTCATTCGGCTTCTGCACACAAGATTGCAGCTCTGTCAACCCTACTGGCCATTTGCACGTTCCCTCAAATGTTCTGACAAACACTCAGGCGAGATCCTCCCAACAGTAAATGCTACTGGGTGCTAACTGATTCAGCCATGCTCTGGCCGAGCCCTCCAACATCAGAGGAAGGTGTTTCATGGCCACTTCATCATTGCCGCCGCCAATCTGAACACCACACGGTAGTCCTCAAGCCAAGTGTCAGGCTTGGACTCACCGATGAACTTATCGACTCTGATCGCCAACTTTGAAGTTGGGAGGAATCACTGCAGCCCTGATGGCTCTGCTGAAGCACTCTGGACCTGAGACATGCACTCTGCCGCTGGTTGGTAGATCTCTATCACGACCTTCTTGGTGAGCTATGTTTCTGTTGACCAAACCCTGAACGAGAATAGATCTCGCATCAAAGCCTGGCTCCCTGGGGTCGACTGGAATCCTTCGCCCAACACTGTGAGGGCGCCTGTCATCATGCTGTCGAGGCATGTATGACCCACTCCTTGGAGGAGGTGTGGGCACTCGACGACGATCATCATGATTGGGCCGGTGATCATACTGCTCACGGTTTCTGTGTTGATCTCGTTGGTCACCACGTCCCTCACGCCTCGGGGGCGTTCTTGGGTTGTGAGCCGACTGGACTGTATCTGCCATAACGGACCTGCTATGGATCCTATTCCACGACTGTGACACAGCCGTATTCTGTTCTCCCGCTGCCCGGAGCAAAGCACTGATCTGCATTAAACCTCTGCCGACTTCATTTGGGAGGGCTGGATCGACTACGCTATTCGAGCTGCGGCTGTAAGATTCTGGATCGGAGTTCGATATACCTGAGTCGGAGGTGGAAAGAGTTGATATCGACTGGATTCTGGAACCTGCTGACGCGCACGCTCGTCGAGTACGCTACCGGAGGTTCTCGGTCAATCTTGCTCAACCAGGTTGGCCAGGCGCGCGTCCTCCAACGCCCGGGCCTCGGGGGTTTCTCCAACGATAGGAGTGTGAAGTGCATCCATGTTCCGGCGGCGAAGTTCTTCCCTCTGCTGCGAAGAGAGGGGCTCGGGGAGGTATTCCTCATGGGCGTGCGACGGATCACCTCCGCCGTCGCCACCGTCGGCACGGGGAAAGCCGGGAGGACTGTGAGGTCCATCGACCATCAGGACTTCCGCCGCGGGATCACTGTTGTCGCACTCGGAAGCAGCCTCTGCGGAGCCAGTCGAACAGGCCGTAGAGAGATTCGTCGGGCTCGATCACCGTGACTTGGGGGGTGGCCGACTGGCGAGCCACCGCATGCCTCACCCCCCGCTGAAGCCTTGATCGACCGGAACGCTTGCGACGGCGGGCGAAAGGGAGGGTGGACGCCACAGGAGTTGACCGATATCGGTCGATGGTTACTGCAGGAGAACACCGCGGACGCACGCGCGAAAGTGCGTTGCCCCGCGGATGGGGAGTGTGTCGACGTCGAGTGGAGCCTCCTGAAGCCAAGCGGAGTCGTCGGCGACAAACACGAGCGCGCCGAGACGGATCTCGCGGCCCTCAACCAAACCTGCGCCTAAAACCATGATGAAGGGGATCGGAAAAATTGCAACTTCTCCAACAAGTCGCTAAGACACCTACCCCACGGTGGGCGCCAACTGTCGTGGTTCTAAGTATGACAGTAGAATAGGGGGGTAGGAATGTAGAGGCAAGATCCTAGCTATGGAGGAGTTGTACACGCAAGTTTTATGAGTTCAGGCCCTTCTCAGAGGAAGTAATAGCCCTACGTCTCGGAGCGCGGAGGCGGTCGACTGGATTATGAGCGTGTTAGTTACAGGGGGTGCGAACCCTTGTCCCAGAGGAGGGGGGTGGCTTATATAGAGTGCGCCAGGACCCCCGCTCCCCTCCGTTACACAGGGTTTAATATACATTAAGGGAGGGGCGTTAATAGTAACGCCACTAATAAAGATACATAATGACCATTAAAGCTATGACTTAATTCCCGACTGTTGCAGAGTAGAGTGGCTTTAGACCTCCCGGTAGTCGAGTGATTGTCAACGCGGTCGAGTGTCTTCAAGACCGTCGAGTGGAACATTGCTTCATGGTCGAGTGGATGATGATCCTACTCCAAATGTTTCTGGTTCTTTTAGAGATGTCCTTGGGGAGGGTATCTTGGACAGGTCCATGACCCTACCCTAGGTACATAGCTTCATCAGCCACCGCAATGGCATCACCATCATCGACTCAGCAGATGAACCTGAGGAGTACATGGGTCCACAAGAGAGGTCGCACTCTTTTGTTTTTGCTTATGTTATGCATTGCTTAAAATTACCTGCTACTTTATCGTCCTGTTCACCTCTTGGACTCCTAGTCAGGTCCAAATTAATGTTCAAACTTGAGTTCTAAATTAGTTGTGGGGCACATATCGAGGAAGAAATGAATAGTATCTCTGTCTAATATCTGGTTCACCTAGGGTATGCCTATGTTGTTCATCTTGGATGGGAAACAAATAGTAAAGCAATCATCATCTGTCTTTTTAGTAAATTAAAGCAATCATCAGCCTGCTATCATTATTTTTGGATCCATCCACTGGTTGTTACCATCACTCTAAATTTCTGCATGCTCTCCTTACATAATCTCACCATATTTTTTTGCATGCATGTCAGATATTGTACACAGTCATGTTGAACATGTAGAGAAAAAGAGAAGACTTTTGCGCGGCAATACAATGTCATGCATACATTGCTCCATGGTGGGTTCAATGGCAAACCCTCCCCACCCCTCTCCAGATTGTAATCTAGAGGAATATATACATTACGAGGCGGATTCAGGGGCCGACCACTCCTATTTACCCCCAAGGTGTTTGCTCTACCTTGGCATGATGATGTTAGTCATATCATGCATATGTTGCCTTGCGATTGCCTACTTTTGACATCATATATGTCATCTGCTTAGTTTAGACATGTTCTGTAATGCCACATGTTTAGTTTCTATATCATATATGGGAATTATGTAGTCTCATGTCTTTTATTCAGCCATAATATATGTGAAATGTGCAATGCCATCCCGTTTAACCAGACATCATATATTTGAATGATATCTTGCCCATCCTTTTCTTCATTACATTTCCATTTGTCGACAATGGTTGTACATTAAGCTACTCTTCCTGTGAGTCAGCCATTTGGGTGGGAGATTGAAAAATCTGGAGTGAAAACAAGGCCTTGAGCGAGCAGTGCTACACAGCCGAGCAGATCTCTTGTTGGGTCCCGATAGCTCCTCAGAGATGGATTCAGAGACAGATGACCAGTCCTATTCCCCCACCGAGGTGTATGCTCTAACTTGGCACGGTTATACTGCTCATATCATGCATATGGTGTCTTGCATTGCATAGTTTAGACATCATACACACAATATTCAACACCATGTTCTTAGTTCAGACATCATATCTAATGCCCTCTGTTTAGCATATAAATCACATATGTGAATTAAATGATGCGATCCCGATTACTTAGATAACATGTAGGTGAATTGTGTCATGCGATCATGTTTAGTTATTCATCATATATCTTTGAATTATGTTATGCTATGCTATCCAGTTTAGATAGACATCATATATGTGAAATTATGTCATGCTATCCGTTTTAGTTAAACAATATACATGTCAACTATTTCATGTCCTATTTTTTCCACACTATCTATTGCATCTGTCTCTCATACAATGTCATACATTCAACTATGTTTCCTGTTTATCAGCCATTTGAATTGGAGCGGGTGATGCAAGTATCTAGCGGACTAAAAACACGGTCTTCAAATAAAACAGTGCTACCTCTTGGTGGAGATAGCACCCCGGTTGTACATGCACAAGAACCAGCCCTACCACACATAACCCAAACTTACCCCTACTGCGATGGACAGAGAACCAGCTTCACCCAATCTAACCCCAACCCCAGAAGATAGTAACCCACTTCCTGTTGACACAGCACCATCTCCACCACAGAGCTCAAAAACAAGAGCAGTTAGTAAGGCAGCTCCAGTGCTCAAAGGGCCAGTACTACCACGGTGAACCCCAACTCCACCAGTTAGTACGCCTATTCCTGTGGAGGAAGCACAACCAGCTAGTCGTAGTTTAGCATCTATCGCATTTGATGTTGTTAAATCATATGTGCGTATCTTCCCATCTTGGACATATTATACTGAAGATGAAGGAAAATGCCAGTTGCAGGTGTTTGTCCAGGAGTTTTTTTTATATAAAGACTGCAAGGGAACCCCCTACAGTATAATTGGTGCAACAAACCAAAATTGCAAGTACCATGCCTTGAACCTGGGTGGGTTGGAAGGTATCAGCCCCTTCCCACCACTAGGCTATGCCTTAGTCTGTTGTTTGTCCAGGAGTTATGTGTAAGTAATGTTATTCATGGCAATTACTTTGATTTGTCCCATACATCCTACCTCCATGATGGTTATAATACAACAAATTTTCCCATTTTTCTCTATAGAGAAGGACCAATTTGCAAACTTAGGATGAGGTAACCTGTGCTAATACCTCTGCTATCTTCAAGAATGCTTGGTGGCAGTATCGGAACTACCTGAAGAAAACGTACTTCACCAGCAAAGAAACTCATCAAATTCCCTTATGTTCTCCTGAGACACATTCTTTGAACGATATTTGAGGAAGGCCTTGTTCTGTACTGGTCCCGAACCAAGAATGTGGTAAGGTCTATGAGCTCATTTTCTATTTTTAAGTACTATATTCTTGTGTCTTTCTGTACTCTATTCATGTAGAACAAGTGCCTAAACCTGAAGAACAACTGTTCTAATTTAAGATTCCATTGCTATCATAGTTCAAAAAAGCGCTAGGCGTTAATTATGTGTTTTGCCACCGCCTTACGCTTTACTAACCAAAGCGCATGCTTATGCGCAGTTATGCATAGATTAAGCGTAGTTATGCGCAATGCGTTTTTCCAACACCTAGAGCCTAGACGCGCTTAAGCGCTCTCTTAGGCATGCCTTTTTTAACTATGATTGCTATCGTGCATACTGCTTTGCTCTTGTATCACTGTATTTACTCATACAAACTTATTTTTAAATTGAAGGATCCAACCGAAACTCCAATGGCACAGCAGGTATGTTCACGCATGTTTCTTTAACAGGCTTGCTCTTATCAATAGCTCTGTTCATTTCAATTTCAATTGTGTATACAGTTGACTTCTCATATCATGCACATTACTAGCATCACAACAGAGCCAATAGTGTTCTTTGTACATGTAGACCCATGGTACCCATCTGAAATCTTGTTGTGCCGTGTAGTTTCCCACGCTTTGTATTCTTTCACTGCTGCTTTGTCTTGAACTGATATGATTTGAACCGTGTCTCTATTTTGGTTTGGCATGACAATGCAGTGACCATAGGACATAGATATATGTTTGTTTGATGCTTTTATTATGTACTAGTACTTGGCAAAAGAAGACTTGGTAGTTTAATCATGTCCACCTTACTAATGAACTGGTTCACCGAAATGAGTTTCATATACTAGTACATGCTAAACCTGTTATGTGTCTTCTTGTTTCTTCTTTTAGAATGCTTACAGAATATTGGGGAAGAGTGCCTTATTAAGCAATGGTAAAGGAAGTAATGCAAATAAGGTTCAGGATAGTGACACATCCTTGTTGGTCTCCAACAAAGCTGATAAAACAGCTAAGGAAGACTATCTCAAGACAAGGTGAGACAACCCCAAAGTCATGTCTTGGTTTAGTGTTCCGATTCTTCGCCACTACCGCTTGCACAAGCTATTCAAACTCCTTTATGCGAATCAATTCGGTTTCTTGAGTCTCAACTACAAGCTGAAAGGCATCGATCGGTGTCTTTGCGACAAGCGGAAGGGACCGTGGAAGTCCCTGGAGCATTCAAATGTATACTTTCCGGTGCAATGACAAGCGTTGGAGGATTTTAGCGCCAAACAAGACAAAGCTAATCAACTTGCTAAGCTTATTGCTAGCATGGTGGATACCGAGGATAACGTTTCTTGAGCTCTTCTGAAGTTGTTTCAGTTATGCTCTTGTTTTGCTGCCGCGTTTATTTGCACTGGTGGCCAATTTTGACGGCCAGTGTATGTAATATTCTGCTTTGTTCCCTATATTTGCACTGGTGGCGAACTTTGATGCCCACTGGATGTAATACGTGTAATAGCGGTAATAGGCTAGCGTTAATTGCTTGCTTATTTATTTCCTTATTGTCTTGTTTAGTTGTTTGCTTGTAGTCACTGCAGTTCTTTTTCTGTGTTTTTCTAGTGGCCACAATAACCTATTTTTGGAAACTAGGCCAAAATAATCATGGCAACACACGGACTGTTGTAACCATGGGCCTCCTGCGGGCCGTATGATCCATGGGCCTTCTACGGGCCATAGGATCCATTGGCCTTCTATACGGGCCGTAGGATCCATGGGCCTTCTACGGGCCGTACGATCCATGGGCCTTTTACGGGCCATAGGATCCATGGGCCTTCTACGGGGCATATCATCATTTCGCCAATCATGGGTCGTACTATTTGTGGACAATAACGGGTCGTTAATAGGTCGTATTTGATAACTCTATGAAAACAGCCCAACGGGTTTTTATGACATGAAAACGGCCCAACGTATTAACGGGCCACAAACGGGCCGACTGTAACCACGGCCTGAATTTGGCCCACAAGCAGAAAATGAAAGTAACGGGCCGTAAGTAACCGAATGCTGGAAATGAGCCCAAGAATAAATGGGCTCTGAGAAGGCCGAAAGATAACATGGGCTGGAAACGGCCCAATGGAATAATGGGCCGTTAATGGGTATAAAGTGATACACTGTTCATTACGGGCCAGTTTCACCACATGCCGTTAATTGGTATCAAGTGATACATTGTTCATTACGGGCCAGTTTTACCAAGGGCCATTAATGGGCCGAGAGTTACAAATTGCCTCATATGGGCCGAAAGACGTCATGGGCCATACATGGGCCGGAAGTTAAAATGGGCTGGAATTATATTGGACGGCCCAGATGATGCTACTGGGCCTAATTCGGATAGGTCGTAAATGGGCCCTGGGTTAGCGGGTTGTAAATGGGCTATATGCGAACAGGCCGTTAGCAGGCTTGCCGTGGGCCGGCCCGCCACATTTTAACCAAGTCAAACGGGCCGGCCTTTTCAAGGAATGGGCCTCTGTTGGGCCGTGCCACGTGTCGACGTATCATAGGCGCTTTGGGTCCAATGAGTTCATGACATCTGTCCCAACGGTGAGCCTACACGTGTTTCCTCTAGCCAATGATGATTTTACACGTGGAAAATCCCCATTGGTCGGGGCTGTTAATGGGTTATCGGATCCAAAACCGGACCCGATAGCTTAACGGCGTTCGTTCACGGTGGATGCCACGTGTCGGTCACCCTTGACGAAAAGCACTTCATGACGCGATTTATCATCATGGAAGTGGACACTTCCGTGATGATAATTTTGGTAATGTCGTGGAACACTTCTCTGACGACCGCATGACTATCTTGATTTTGTCATAAATTTGTCATGGATGTACATGCATGACAGAAAACGTGACCTACTGTGACAAACACGTATCATCACGGAAGTGTATTTTTTTGTAGTGATTGGGTAATTTTATTCCTAACAAAGCTTCTGAACTCTCTTGACTGTAGCTAGAGTGCAGATGGAGCAAAGGAGTCGAGGTCCTGGTGAGCAGCGGAAGATTGCTTTTTAGCTGGTTAGAATGTAGGCACCATTAGTTATGAACAGAAACAATACCCAGACCACGATCTGGCCAACATCTAAAGATTTTAGATATCTCTTAATTAAGTTTATGTCATAGTGGTGTGTCAATAATTTCTTCTCTTCGGTTGGGATCCCTTGGTATGATGGTAAACACTTGGCGAATGATCATAGAGGGTGGCAGGTGGAGTTGATCATGGGGACATAACTAAAACCATGAAGTTTTTTATGAGATTAAGTTTATTTGTGAACCCCTAAAAAGCAAACATGTGTATGTTCTTTAACCCCTTTTCAAGTGTCATAGTTGCGCACAATCAACTATACAGTTGCCTAGGACCATGTATCCAGTTGCCCAATCCTCATGAACAAAAACATTACCAGGACCATAATTTGGCTTATATGTAAAGGTTTTAGATACCTTTGAATTAAGGTTGTGTCATAGAGACGCATCAAGAATTTTATCTTCTTGGGGTTGGACCCGTTGGTATGATCATAAACACTAGGTGAATGATCATAGAGAGGGAGCAGTGTGGAGCTCGCCATGGGGACATAACTAAAACCATGAAGTGTTTTTAGGGGACTAAGTTTATTTGTGACCCCCTCCAAAAATGAAGATGTGTATGTTCTTTATCTCTTTTTTAGGTGTCATAGTTGCCTACAATCAACCACAATGTTGCCTACAACCATGCATCCAGTTGTCCACAATCAACCGTACAGTTTTCTAAAACCATGTATCCATGTTGGTGTCAAAACCGGCGAATCTCCTGTAGGGGGTCCCGAACTGTGCGTCTAAGGCGGATGGTAACAGGAGGTGGGGGACACAATGTTTACCTAGGTTCGGGCCCTCTCGATGGAGATAATACCCTACTTCCTGCTTGATTGATCTTGATGATATGAGTATTACAAGAGTTGATCTACCACAAGATCATAGAGGCTAAAACCTAGAAGCTAGCCTATGGTATGATTGTTGTTGTCCTACGGACTAAACCCTCCGGTTTATATAGACACCGGAGGGGGCTAGGGTTACACAGAGTCGGTTACAAGGGAGGAGATCTACATATCCATATTGCCAAGCTTGCCTTACACGCCAAGGAGAGTCCCATCCGGACACGGGACGGAGTCATCAATCTTGTATCTTCATAGACCAACTGTCCGGCCAAAGGATATAGTCCGGCTGTCTGGAGACCCCTAATCCAGGACTCCCTCAGTAGCCCCTGAACCAGGCTTCAATGACGATGAGTCCGGCACGCAGATTTGTCTTCGGCATTGCAAGGCGGGTTCTTCCTCCGAATACTCCATAGAAGATCTTGAACACGAGGATAGTGTCCGGTGATGAAGCTATGTGCCTAGGGTAGGGTCATGGACCTGTCCAAGATACCCTCCCCAAGGACATCTCTAAAAGAACCAGAAATATTTGGAGAAGAATCATCATCCACTTGACCATGAAGCAATGTTCCACTCGACAGTCTTGAAGACACTCGACCGCGTAGACAATCACTCGACTATTGGGAGGTCTAAAGCCACTCTGCTCTGCAACGGTCGGGAATTAAGTCATAGCTTTAATGGTCATTATGTATCTTTATTATTGGCGTTACCAGTAACGCCCCTCTCTTAATGTATATTAAACCCTGTGTAACGGAGGGGAGCTGGGGTCCTGGCGCACTCTATATAAGCCACCCCCCTCCTCTGGGACAAGGGTTCGCACTTCAGAACTAACACGCTCATAATCCGATCGACCGCCTCCGGGCTCCGAGACGTAGGGATATTACTTCCTCCGAGAAGGGCCTGAACTCGTAAAACTTGCGTGTACAACTCCTCTATAGCTAGGATCTTGCCTCTACATTCCTACCCCCATTCTACTGTTAGACTTAGAACCACGACAGTTGGCGCCCACAGTGGGGCAGGTGTCTCAGCGACTTGTTGGAGAAGTTGTGATTTTTTCCGATCCCCTTCATCATGGTTTTAGGCGGCAGTTTGGCTGAGGCCGCGAGATCCGTCTCAGCTCTCTCGTATTTGTCACCGACGACTCTGCTTGGCTTTAGGAGGCTCCATTCAACGTCGACGCACTCCCCGTCCGCGGGGCAACGCACTTTCGGTGTGCGTCCGTGGCGTCCTCCTGCGGCAGCCGTCGACCCAGTATCGGTCGGCTCCTGTGGCGTCCTCCCTCCTTGTCGCCCGCCGGCGCAAGCGTTCCGGTCGGTCAAGGCTTCAGCGGTGGGTGAGACATGCGGTGGCTCGCCAGTCGGCCACCCCCCAAATCACGGTGATCGAGCCCGACGAGACTGCATCCGAATGCGACAGCAGTGATCCCACGGCAGAGGCCCTGATGGTCGATGGACCTTGCAGTCCTCTCGGCTTCCCTTGCACCGATGGTGGCGACGGCGAAGGCGATCCGTCGCATGCCCACGAGGAGTACCTCCCCGAGCCCCTTTCTTCACAGCAGAGGGAAGAACTTCGCCGCCGGAACATGGATGCACTTCACACTCCTATCGTTGGAGAAACCCCCGAGGCCCGGGCCTTGGAGGACGCGCTGGACAACCTGGCTGGCGCACTCGGCCGAGAACGTCCAGCACGTACTCGACGAGCGTGCGCGTCAACGGGTTCCAGAATCCAGTCGACGTCAACTCTTTCCACCTCCGACTCAGGTATATCGAACTCCGATACAGAATCTTACAGCTGCTACTCGAATAGCAGAGTCAATTCAGCCCTCCCAGTTAGAAGCTGGCAGAGGTCTGATGCAGATCAGAGCTTTACTCCGGGCAGCAGGATAACAGAATACAGCTGTGTCACAGACGTTGAATAGGATCCATAGCAGGTCCGTTTTTGCAGATACAGTCCAGTCGGCTCACAGCCCAAGATCGCCCCCGAGGCGTGAGGGACGTGGAGACCGGCGTGATCAGTACAGAAACCGTGAGCAGTATGATCACTGACTCAATCATGACGATCACCGTCGAGTGCCCACACCTCCCCCAAGGAGTGGGTCGTACATGCCTCGGCAGCATGAGGACAGATGATACGTCCATTTTGCATCATGCTTTTATATCAATATTTATTGCATTATGGGCTGTTATTACACATTATATCTCAATATTTATGGCTATTCTCTCTTATTTTACAAGGTTTTCCATGAAGAGGGGGAATGCCGGCAGCTGGAATTATGGCTGGAAAAGGAGCAAACGTTGGAAACCTATTCTGCACTTCTCCAAAAGTCCTGAAACTCCACGAAACAACTTTTTGGAATTTATAAGAAATTATGAGCAAAAGAAATAGGACAGGGCGCGCCCCCTATCTCCTGGGGCCCCTGGTGGGCCTTCGGCGTCCATCTTCTGCTATATCATCACTTTTACCCTGGAAAAAATCATGGGAAAGATTACGGGACGAAACTCCGCCGCCACGAGGCGAAAACTTGGCGGAATCAATCTAGGGCTCTGGCGGAGCTGTTCTGCTGGGGACACTTCCCTCCGGGAGGGGGAAATCATCGTCATCATCATCACCAACACTCCTCTCATTGGGAGAGAGGGCAATCTCCATCAACATATTCACCAGCACCATCTCATCTCCAAACCCTAGTTCATCTCTTGTATCCAATTCTTGTCTCCAAGTCCGGGATTGGTGCTAGTAGGTTGCTAGTAGTGTTGATTACTCCTTGTAGGTGATGCTAGTTGGTTTATTTGGTGGAAGATCATATGTTCAGATCCTTTATGCATATTATTACCCCTCGATTATGAACATGAATATGCTTTGTGAGTAGTTACGTTTGTTCCTGAGGACAAGGGAGAAGTCTTGCTATTAGTAGTCATGTGAATTTGGTATTTGTTCGATATTTTGATGAGATGTATGTTTTCTAGCCTCTAGTGGTGTTATGTGAATGTCGACTACATAACACTTCACCATTATTTGGGACTAGAGGAAGGCATTGGGAAGTAATAAGTAGATGATGGGTTGCTAGAGTGATGAAGCTTAAACCCTAGTTTATGCGTTGCTTCGTAAGGGCTGATTTGGATCCATATGTTTCATGCTATGGTTAGGTTTACCTTAATACTTTTGTTGTAGTTGCGGATCTTTGGCAATAGAGGTTAATCATAAGTGGGATGCTTGTTCAAGTAAGAACAGCACCCAAGCATCGGTCCACCCACATATCAAATTATCAAAGTACCGAACGTGAATCATATGAACGTGATGAAAACTAGCTTGATGATATTCCCATGTGTCCTCGGGAGCGCTTTTCCTATTATAATAGTTTGTCCAGGCTTGTCCTTTGCTACAAAAAGGATTGGGCCACCTTGCTGCACTTTATTTACTCTTGTTACTTGTTGCTCGTTACAATTTACCTTATCACAAAACTATCTGTTACCACTTATTTCAGTACTTGCAGAGAATACCTTGCTGAAAACCGCTTATCATTTCCTTCTGCTCCTCGTTGGGTTCGACACTCTTATTTATCGAAAGGACTACGATAGATCCCCTATACTTGTGGGTCATCAAGACTCTTTTCTGGCGCTGTTGCCGAGGAGTGTAGCGCTTTTGGTGAGTGGAACCTGGTAAGGAAACATTTATATAGTGTGCTGAAATTTTCTGTCACTTGTCACTATGGAACTTCATCCTTTGAGGGGCTTGTTTGGGGTATCTTCACCCCAACCATAATAGCAAAGAGATGCTCCCCAACCTACTGAACTTTATGAAAATATTCACTTTGAGATTCCTTTGGGTATGATAGAAAAACTGCTAGCTAATCCTTTTGCAGGAGACGGAACATTGCATCCCGACTTACACCTTATCTTTGTGGATGAAGTTTGTGGATTATTTAAGCTTGCAGGTATTCCCGATGATGTTGTTAAAAGGAAGGTCTTCCCATTATCTTTGAAGGGATATGCATTGACATGGTATAGGCTATGTGATGATACGGGTGTCGGTGTACTAGAGTAGGGGTACCCTAGTATCCCGAACTTCGTGCCTGGCGATTCTTGACCCTCATGCAAGGCTTACCGGGTGACCGCCAAGGTTCTCCGTGGTTCCTTTGGAGCCATTCAAGAACAAAGTATTCAAGCCAAGGAGACGAGGCTCCCGGCAAGAGGAGCTTGCCGGGAAGGCCACCCAAGGCACCTAGGAGACAAGGCCCCGGCAAGAGGAGCTTGCCGGGAAGGCCACCCCAGGCACCTAGGAGACAAGGCCCGGCAAGAGGAGCTTGTCGGGAAGGCCCGATGAGCGACAAGCTTCCGGCGCGACAAAACGACAACCGCGGCAAAGGCGCTTGCAGCGGCGTACCACTCTGTACATGCGCTCCAGACATCCACTAACGTGTCGCCACAGGACCTTTCGGTAGCAGCGTGGCAAGAGGTCTTGCGGCGGTGAGCCTTGATGTGGCGGCGCTCACAAGATTGCCATCGTGGCAGCGGTTGCGCCCTGGCGGTCCCTTTCTGCCTTTGTTAGGGCGGCGTGAAGCGGGCATTTAATGCCTTTGTCCCCTCGTCGTGGTTAGGTATGATACACTGTACAAGTAGCTGTACCAACCACTCATTTTCCATTTTTACCCTTGTCTACGTTGCCACCTGTCGGAGACCCCTTTAGCATATAAAAGGAGGCCCATGTGCAACGTAGAGGGGGGTTCGAAAGGTTCGATGCCAGAGAACACTCACGCTCAGTCTCGTTAGCAGCTTGTGTGTACTATAGCACTCAGCGCTCCTGAGCAAGAACTCAATACACTCAGACATGCAGCAGTAGGAGTGTTATCTCTCCGGAGAGCTCCGTAGCTGGGTAAACCGCTCGTGTGCTTCGCCTCGATCTGCTCTTCGTGCGACCTCCGCCCCCCGCCGAACCGAAAGGGGCTCGGTCCGCCGGTCCCATAGGTGTTCGTGGGCGGATCAGCCTGCCCCGACATCTTTGGCGCGCCAGGTAGGGGGCGTCGAGATTGTGTGAACCTGATCCGGCGTCCACACGAGCTAGATCTTCATCATCTTCATCGACATGCCACCGAAGAAGAAGGCTTCGGCGGCAGATGTTCCGTCCGCATCGAACCCACCACCACCGGAGCAAACGGGTGGTGGGGTAGACGCCGGCGGAAGAATGGACGTCGACGGGGGAGCCCACGGTGCTGCCAAGTCCAAGGACAAGGCTGCGCAGACCTCGGCGTCCGTACATGCACCGCACCCGTCTCAGGAGGCGCGGGACCGACAGCGTCATGGTATTCACAACGCCATACGCTCGTTGGACCAAGATCGAGATGGTGGATCTCGGGATGCTCAAGACCAGCATGCACGCCAACATCTTTGGCGCGGCGAAACGCGATCGCTGGGCGGGATATCGCTCCTTCTAACATAGTTAGAAGTCCGAGCATATCCCGCTCCTCGCGCCGTTCGCCACTGCCACCCACCACTCCGGCAGAAGCTTTGGCGAGAGCTCAACTGCTCCTGGATTACCCTCCAACAGCCGACAAGGTCGATGAATGGAGGGCCACCATTCAGAGTCTCATCGGCTTTGCCAACGGCGACGCTCCACGGCAGCTGAGTGCATCGCTGCCGCGCAGGACTGCCAAACACGAGCGGTGGCGGCAAACCGTGGGGGTGCAACCACCATGCACTCTCCGCCCCGAAGGCCAAGATCGCCGACTCGCCGGATCCACCTCGACAGCGACTCCACCGCATCATCGGATCCACGAGCTCGTCGCGATCAGCGCCAGGTTCTTCACGAACGACAGCAAAAAGACGCTCGAACTCGCATCGAGCGCCGAAGAGAAGCGCGGCGTCAATCCGACCAGCGCGCTGGGCCCTCTGTCGACATGCATGCGCTACCCCACGGTGCTGCCAAGTCCAAGGACAAGGCTGCGCAGACCTCGGCGTCCGTACATGCACCGCACCCGTCTCAGGAGGCGCGGGACCGACAACGTCATGGTATTCACAACGCCATACGCTCGTTGGACCAAGATCGAGCTGGTGGATCTCGGGATGCTCAAGACCAGCATGCACGCCAACATGCTTTGCGCGAAGCGAGGCATCGGTCGCTGGGCGGGATATCGCTCCTTCTAACATAGTTAGAAGTCCGAGCATATCCGCTCCTCTCGCCGTTCGCCATCGCCACCCACCACTCCAGCGAAGCTTTGGCGAGAGCTCAATCGCTCTGGATTACCCTCCAACAGCCGACAAGGTCGATGAATGGAGGGCCACCATTCGTAGTCTCATCGGCTTTGCTAACGGCGACGCTCCGCGGCAGCCGAGTGCATCGCTGCCGCGGCAGGACTGCCAAACACGAGCCGGTGGCGGCAAACCGGTGGGGTTGCAACCACCATGCACTCTCCGCCCGAAGGCCAAGATCGCCGACTTCGCCGGATCCACCTCGGCAGCGACTCCACCGCATCGCCGGATCCACGAGCTCGTCGCGATCAGCGCCAAGTTCTTCACGAACGACAAAAAAAGCCTTTCGAACTTGCATCGGCGCCAAGAGAAGCGCGGCGTCAATCCGACCAGCACGCTGGGCCCTCTGTCGACATGTATGCGCCCGAGAGAACCAGCGACTTGCCGTCTGCGGATAGGTTGCCCTGCGTTCACTTTCGTGAGCTGCGGCAAGTCCTGTGGCCCGGCAAGAAGAATTTCAAGCCGGACGTGCGAGAAGTACGACGGCAAAACGCATCCATCGGAGTTCCTCAGCATCTACACCATCGCGGTGCAAGCTGCCGGGGGGCGAGACGACAAGATCCTGGCCAACTACTTCCCGCTGGTGCTCAAGCCCAATGTCATATCCTGGCTCATGGACTTGCCTGACAACTCCATTTCCTCTTGGGCAGATCTATGCCATCGGTTTGTCGGCGCCTTTACGGTGACCACAAGCCTCATATGGCCAAGAAAGCGACCTTCACATGCTCGCCCGGAAGGAAGGAGAGCCCCTGCGCCAAGTACATTCAGAGATTCAGCCGCGTCTGAGACAACATCCCAGATGTCCACCTGCCGCTGTAATCAAGGCGTTCCATCGAGCGTCGCGAAACCACGAGATGCGGAGGAGATGGCGATGTGCAAGATCGAGACTTCAGTGAGCTATATGCCCTGGCCGACAAGTGTGCACGCGTCTTTGAGGAAGGAGGAGACTCCCGGAGAGAATCTTGAAGCAGGAGGATCTGATAGTGAGGAGACCGCCCGGCAAAGAAAAACCGCGGTGAAGAAGAAGACCAAGTCCGGCAAGAGCTCGATGCCCACTCCGGCAAGCGCCGCGATGCGCTATATCGTCGAGGATGCACCATCGAGCTCCACCGGCAAGTGCTGAGGAGCAGTCTGCTCCGGCAAGCCCTAGGGTTTGTTCCGTTGAAGCAGACGCTCCAAGTCCGGCAAGAGCTCTGATGCCTACTCCGGCAAACGCACCTCTTCAGAGTGCTGCGCTACCGTCGAGGACGCACCATCGAGCTCCACGGGCAAGTGATGAGGAGCAGTCTGCTCTGGCAAGCCCTAGGGTTTGTTCCGTTGAAGCAGACGCTCCAAGTCCGGCAAGAGCTCTGATGCCCACTCCGGCAAACGCACCTCTTCGGAGTGTTGCGCTACCATCGAGGACGCACCATCGAGTTCCACCAGCAAGTGCTGAGGAGCGATGCTGCTCCGGCAAGCCCTAGGGTTTGTTCCGTTGAAGCAGACGCTCCAAGTCCGGCAAGAGCTCGATGCCTACTCCGCAAGCGCACCTCTTCGGAGTGCTGCGCTACCGTCGAGGACGCACCATCGAGCTCCACCCGGCAAGTGCCGAGGAGCGATGCTGCTCCGGCAAGCCCTAGGGTTTGTTCCGTTGAAGCAGACGCTCCAAGTCCGGCAAGAGCTCTGATGCCTACTCCAGCAAACGCACCTCTTCGGAGTGCTTCGCTACCGTCGAGGACGCACCATCGAGCTCCACCGGCAAATGCTGAGGAGCAGTCTACTCCGGCAAGCCCTAGGGTTTGTTTTGTTGAAGCAGACGCTCCAAGTCCGGCAAGAGCTCTGATGCCCACTCCGGCAAACGCACCTCTTCGGAGTGCTGCGCTACCATCGAGGACGCACCATCGAGCTCCACCGGCAAGTGCCGAGGAGCGATCTGCTCGGCAAGCCCTAGGGTTTGTTCCGTTGAAGCAGACGCTCCAAGTCCGGCAAGAGCTCGATGCCTACTCCGGCAAAAGCACCTCTTGGTGCTGCGCTACCGTCGAGGACGCACCATCGAGCTCCACCGGCAAGTGCCGAGGAGCGATCGGCTCCGGCAAGCCCTAGGGTTTGTTCCGTTGAAGCAGGCGCTCCAAGTCCGGCAGAGCTCGATGCCTACTCCGGCAATAGCACCTCTTCGGAGCGCTGCGCTACCATCAAGGACGCACCATCGAGCTCCACCGGCAAGTGCTGAGGAGCAGTCTGCTCCGGCAAGCCCTAGGGTTTGTTCCGTTGAAGCAGACGCTCCCGACAAGTTTTGCTCCGGCAAGCTTGCTGGGGGACGTCAAGCTCCGGCTGAGTCGCAGGTTCTCGCCGTGGAAGCAGATGTTCCCACAGCGGATGTGCCGGTGGTTCTTTGGTCGATCGGGGCGACGCCAAATCGAGCCATTGGCCGGACACCTTTCACTCTAGTCTATGGAGCGAGGCGGTTCTCCCCACGGAACTCGTGATCACGGATCACCTCGAGTGCTCGCTTATGATGAGCTTGAGCAAGAGCAGTTGCGACAAGATGACGCGCTGCTCCTTGAGGAGGATCGTCTTGAGCTGTTATGAGCTGCTCGATACCAGCAAGCTTTGGCGCCGCTACCATAACCGCAAAGTTAATGCCATCGAGGAAAGGCGACCTTGTTCTTCGGCCGCGTTCAGTCCGCCAAGAATTCCAACAAGTTGGCCTTGAAGTGAAGGCCCTTACCGGGTGAAAGCGAGTCACTAGGCTCGGCGCTGTCCGCTTTGAGACCGAAGATGGCATTCCGGTGAGCAACTCTGGAACATTGAGCATCTTCGTAAGTTTTACCCGTGAAAGGCGCGGTTGCGGAACCCGTTCCGGCAACCACCTTTTGTACAAGTCTTGCCGATGTTGCATGTAATCCTTTGTACAAAGCCGGGCGCAGACCCGATGCATATGTGCCGCACATCTTGTCAATTTCATGCTTTCTACTTCTATTTTGCATCGTTATCGACACTTTGTGCAGCACCTACCCCGGTAAGCAATAACGAGCCATAAGGCTCCATATATTTATTTTCTCTTCTTTCTCTTTCTCAAAGAAAGGAAGGTTCCCTCGCCCACAAGTTTGCCAGGGGGAAAGGAGAAGATAATGGTGTGGACCAAGCGTCGCTCAAGGAAGTCTAGCCTTACCGGAAGCAAGCGACAAAAAGCTAAGTTGCTAAAGTTTGAGCAATCAGTTTTAAAATTTTTAAGTTATCTTCCTCGAACGACCGTACTTTGTATGGAAAACCTGTGCAGCGGAGGAACCAACTCGTAGCTAGTTGCGCCCTTACTTTGTTTGAGTCCGCTCAACAACTTAAGTGAGCTGCGATTAGCCCTTACTTTGTTTGAGTCCGCTCAACAACTTAAGTGAGCTGCGGTTGCGCCCTTACTTTGTTTGAGTCCGCTCAACAACTTAAGTGAGCTGCGACTAGTTGCGACAAGGTTTCTTGTCGGTAGCAGCACCGCCAGAAGCTCTTGGCGTCCGCACTCAGCGCTCATGCCCAGTGCTGCAGCGACAAGTTCCCTAAAAGCATAGGGCAAAAACATACAAAGGAAGGAATCAAGTAAAGGAAATAACATAGCAATTGCTATCCGAAATAGAGTAATATTACAAGATAGCTTGTCGCGGCTCTAATAGATTGTTCTCATAACATGACCAGCAGCGGCAAGAAAAAGAGAAAGCGGGCGGCCTAATCTATGTCGACCGCCGGGGGCTCTCAAGGAAGCAAAGGATGCTGCCGCAGCTGCCGAGGGATCGGCGGTCGGCGTAGCGCTGGCGCTCCTGCGCCTCGGGGCGTCGGTCACGATCGCCGGACCCCTCGCCAGCTTCTGCGGCGGCAGCTTTGGCAGCCTCTTCACCGGCGGGCTCGTCGGCGCCAGCTTCTTCTTCGATGGCAGTGGCGTCGTCAGTATTGCCGCGCGCGTCCTCCTCGCCGGTGGCCTCGGTTTCCATTGGCTCTGTGGCGGATGGATCTGACGACCGGAAAATGAAGAAAAGTCAAGCAAATATTCAAGAAGAAGAGCACAAGGGAATCCTCCCTTGGCGGTGTAGTCGAAGCAGAAGGCATGTCAGGAGCGGCTTCAGGGCACTCCTGGTAAGGCTGCTCTGCTCCTACACAAATCAGCAGTCAGATATCAGCAAAGAAAGAGCACCCATGCACGCCTAACAGCAGGAAGTAAACAATATACTTACGCTGGGGGCTGCGTTGGGGGCTGCTTTGAGGAAGAGTTGCCGCGTCCGGCAAGGTGGTCTCGGACGTGCCTCCTGCTGTCGCGGTGGGTTCGTCCTCGATGGCAATCACCGGGGCCTTGGCTCTCTTCGACGCTCTCTGGGCCAGCGTCCTGAAAAGGAATGGGTTCAGAGTGAAGCAAATCAGATACAAGACAAAGCAACAAGCCGAAGAACTACAAATGCCCGTGCCCTGTTTTGGGCACAGCCCAGCGCTTCGGCACCGTGTGTGGCCCGGGCAGGGCTCCTGTCGGTGTACTAGAGTAGGGGTACCCTAGTATCCCGAACTTGTGCACGCAGGCGATTGCAGCCCTCATGACGGCAAGGCTTACGGGTGACCGCCAAGGTCCTCCGTGGTTCCTTTGGAGCCATTCAAGAACAAAGTATTCAAGCCAAGGAGACAAGGCCCGGCAAGAGGAGCTTGCCGGAAGGCCACCCAAGGCACCTAGGAGACAAGGCCCGGCAAGAGGAGCTTGCCAGAAGGCCACCCAAGGCACCTAGGAGACAAGGCCCGGCAAGAGGAGCTTGCGGGAAGGCCCGATGAGCGACAAGCTTCCGGACGCGACAAGACAACAACCGGCAAAGGCGCTTGCAGCAGCAGACCACCACTCAGACTGCGCTCCAAGCACATCCACTAACGTGTCGCCACAGGACCTTTCGGTAGCAGCGTGGCAAGAGGTCTTGACGGGCCGGTGAGCGTGGCAAGCGGCGCTCACAAGATTGCCATCATGGCAAGCGGTGGCGCCCTGGCGATCCTTTTTGCCTTTGTTAGGGCGGCGTGACGGGCATTTAATGCCTTTGTCCCCTGCCGTCAGGGTTAGGTATGATACACTGTACAAGTAGCTGTACCAACCACTCATTTTCCATTTTTACCCTTGTCTACGTTGCCACCTGTCGGAGACCCCTTTAGCATATAAAAGGAGGCCCATGCGCAACATAGAGGGGGGTTCGAAAGGTCCGATGCCAGAGAACACTCACGCTCAGTCTCGTTAGCAGCTTGTGTGTACTGTAGCACTCAGCGCTCCTGAGCAAGAACTCAATACACTCAAACATGCAGCAGTAGGAGTGTTATCTCTCCGGAGAGCTCCGAAGCTGGGTAAACCGCTCGTGTGCTTCGCCTCGATCTGCTCTTCGTGCGACCTCCGCGCCCCGCCGAACCGAAAGGGGCTCGGTCCGCCGGTCCCATAGGTGTTCGTGGGCCAGATCAGCCTGCCCCGACAACGGGATCTTGGAATTATAAGCGATTGAAGTTGGAATTTCACCAGAAGTTCTATCCTATGCATCTTGTTCATCGTGATCGTAATTACATATATAATTTCTAGCCTCACGAAGGAGAAAGCATCGCTCAATCTTGGGGGAGGCTTAAGTCAATGTCATATTCATGCCCCAATCATGAGCTCTCTCGGGAAATGATTATTCAGAATTTTTATGCTCAACTTTCTCTTAATAATCGCAACCTGCTCGATACTTCTTGTGATGGTTCTTATATGCTGAAGACTATTGAATTCAAATGGGATTTATTGGAAAGAATTAAACGCAACTCTGAAGATTGGGGTTCCGACGATGGTAAGGAGTCAGGTATGACACCTAAGTTCGATTGTGTTAAATCTTTTATGGATACCGATGCTTTTCGTGGATTTAGCGCTAAGTATGGACTTGACTCTGAGATAGTAGCTACTTTTTGTGAATCTTTTGCTACTCACGTTGATCTCCCTAAAGAGAAGTGGTTTAAATACAATCCTCCTGTTGAAGTGAAAGTAGTTGCACCTATTACAGTCGAAGAAAAGACCATTACATATAGTGATCCTATTATTCCTACTGCTTATGTCGAAAAACCTCCTTTCCCTGTTAGGATAAAAGATCATGCTAAAGCTTCGACTTTTGTTCGTAAGAGTAATACTAGGACGTATACACCTCCTGAGCAAATCAAAGTTGAACCTAATGTTGCTATTGTTAAAGATCTCTTGTCTGATAATATTGATGGGCATGTTATTTATTTACGTGATGAAACCGCTAGAATTCCCAAACCTTGTGCTAAAGATAAACATAGACTGTGGTAGGCATGCCTGCTATTTACATTAAAATAGGAGATCATTGTTATCATGGCTTGTGTGATATGGGTGCTAGTGCTAGTGCTATACCTATTGACTTATAGAAAGAAATTATGCACGATATTGCACCTACTGAGTTAGAGGATATTGATGTCACAATTAAACTTGCCAATAGAGATACTATTTCACCAATGGGAAATGTTAGAGATGTTGAAGTCTTATGTGGGAAAACTAAATATCCTACTGATTTTCTTGTTCTTGGCTCCCCACAAGACAGCTTTTGTCCCATTTTATTTGGTAGACCCTTCTTGAACACCGTTAATGCTAAGATAGATTGCGAAAAGGATGTTGTTACTATTGGTCTAGGTGATATGTCTCATGAGTTCAACTTTTCTAAATTTCGTAGACAACACCGTGAAGAGGTATTACCTAGTAAGGATGAGATTATTGGTCTTGCTTCCATTGCTGTTCCTCCAACTGATCCGTTAGAACATTATTTGTTAGACCATGAAAATGATATGTTTATGAAGGAAAGGGAAGAAATAGATGAAGTGTTCCTTAAACAAGAACTGTCTTTGAAACATAACCTTCCTGTTGAAATTCTTGGGGATCCCCTCCACCCAAGGGTGATCCCGTGTTTGAACTCAAACCTTTACACGATAATCTTAAGTATGCTTATCTTGATGAAAAAGAAATATATCCTGTTATTATTAGTGCTAACCTTTCGGAGAAAGAAGAAGAAAGATTATTGAAAACTCAAGAAGCACCGGGCTGCTATTGGGTATACTCTGGATGATCTTAAGGGCATCAGTCCCACATTATGTCAACACAAAATTTCGGTGGAGAAAGATGCCAAACCAGTTAGAGATCCTCAAAGACGATTAAATCCCAAAATGAAGGAGGTGGTAAGAAAGGAGATTCTAAAGCTCCTTGAGGCAGGTATTATTTATCTCGTTGCTGATAGTGAATGGGTAAGCCCTGTCCATTGTGTCCCCAAAAAGGGAGGTATTACCGTTGTTCCTAATGATAAAGATGAATTGATCACGCAAAGAATTATTACATGTTATAGGATGGTAATTGATTTTCGTAAGTTAAATAAGGCTACTAAGAAAGATAATTACCCTTTACCTTTTATTGATCAAATGCTAGAAAGGCTATCCAAACACACACATTTTTGCTTTCTAGATGGTTATTCTGGATTCTCTCAAATACATGTGTCAAAGAAAGGATCAATCTAAAACTACTTTTACTTGCCCTTTTGGTACTTTTGCTTATAGTCGTATGCCTTTTGGTTTATGTAATGCACCTGCTACCTTTCAAAGATGCATGATGGCTATATTCTCTGATTTTTGTGAAAAGATTTGTGAGGTATTCATGGATGACTTCTCCGTCTATGGATCCTCTTTTGATGATTGTTTGAGCAACCTTGATCGAGTTTTGCAGAGATGCGAAGACACTAGTCTCGTCCTGAATTGGGGAAAGTGTCACTTTATGGTTAATGAAGGCATTGTCTCGGGGCACAAGATCTCCGAGAGAGGTACTGAAGTTGACAAAGCCAAAGTTGATGCTATTGAAAAGATGCCATGTCCCAAGGACATAAAAGGTATAAGGAGTTTCCTTGGTCATGCCGGCTTTTATAGGAGGTTCATTAAGGACATTTCTAAAATCTGTAGGCCTCTGACTAATTTATTGCAAAAAGGTATTCCTTTCGTCTTTGATGATGATTGTGTAGAAGCATTTGAAACACTTAAGAAAGCGTTGATCACTGCACCTATTGTTCAGCCACCTGATTGGAATTTACCTTTTGAAAGTATGTGCGATGCTAGTGATTATCTTTGTAGGTGTTGTTCTAGGGCAAAGAGTCGATAAGAAATTGAATGTTATCCAATATGCTAGTAAGACTCTTGATACTGCCCAAAGAAATTATGCTACTACTGAGAAAGAGTTCTTAGCAGTTGTGTTTGCATGTGATAAGTTTAGACCTTATATCATTGATTCCAAAGTTACTATTCACACTGATCATGCTACTATTAAATATCTTATGGAAAAGAAGGATGCTAAGCCTAGACTCATTAGATGGGTCCTCTTGCTCCAAGAATTTGATTTGCATATTATTGATAGAAAAGGAGCTGAGAACCCGTTGCGCATAACTTGTCTAGGTTAGAGAATGTTCTTGATGACCCAACGCCTATTAATGATAGTTTTCCTGATGAACAATTAGCGGTTGTAAATGCTTCTCGTACTGCTCCTTGGTATGCTGATTATGCTAATTACATTGTTGCTAAATATATACCGCCTAGTTTCACATACACGCAAAATAAAAAGTTCTTTTATGATTTAAGACATTACTTCTGGGATGATCCACACCTTTATAAAGAAGGAGTAGATGGTATTATTAGACGTTGTGTGCCTGAGCATGAACATGAACAGATCCTACGCAAGTGTCGCTCTGAATCTTATGGAGGACAACACGCTGGAGATAGAACTGCACACAAGGTACTTCAATCTGGTTTTTATTGGCCTACTCTTTTCAAAGATGCTCGTAAGTTTTCTTATCGTGTGATGGATGTCAAAGAATAGGTAACATTAGTAGACGTCAGGAAATGCCTATGAAACATTCCCTTGTTATTGAAGTGTTTGATGTTTGGGGCTTTGATTATATGGGACCTTTTCCTGCCTCCAATGGTTATACACATATTTTAGTTGCTGTTGATTATGTTACTAAGTGGGTAGAAGCTATTCCAACTAGTAGTGTTGATCATAACACTTCTATTAAAATGCTTAAAGAAGTTATTTTTCCGAGGTTTGGGGTCCCTAGATATCTTATGACTGATGGTGGTTCACACTTTATTCATGGTGCTTTCCGTAAAATGCTTGCTAAATATGATGTTAATCATAGAATTGCATCTCCTTATCACCCGTAGTCTAGTGGTCAAGTAGAATTGAGAAATAGAGAGCTCAAATTAATTTTGCAAAAGGCTATGAATAGATCTAGAAAGAATTGGTCCAAAAAACTTGATGATGCATTATGGGCCTATAGAACTGCATACAAAAATCCTATGGGTATATCTCCATATAAGATGGTTTATGGAAAAGCATGTCATTTACCTCTTGAACTTGAACATAAAGCATATTGGGCTATTAAAGAGCTCAATTATGACTTCAAACTTGCCGGTGAAAAGAGGTTGTTTGATATTAGCTCACTTGATGAATGGAGAACCCAAGCATATGAGAATGCCAAGCTTTTCAAAGAAAAAGTCAAACGCTGGCATGATAAGAGGATACAAAAGCGTGAGTTTAACATGGGAGATTATGTGTTATTATTCAACACTTGTTTAAGATTTTTTGCAGGAAAACTTCTCTCAAAATGGGAAGGTCCCTACGTCATCGAAGAGGTCTATCGTTCTGGCGCTATAAAAATCAACAACTTCGAAGGCACAAATCCGAGGGTGGTAAACGGTCAAAGAATTAAACATTATATTTCAGGTAATCCTATCAATGTTGAAACTAATATTATTGAAACCATAACCCCGAGGAATACATAAGAGACACTTTCCGTAATGTTCCGGACTCGAAAAGGCATAGGTGCATGGTATGTAAAGTAAACTGACTCCAAAACAACTCTAATGGCAATTTTTATCAGTTTTGGATTATTTAAGAATTTTGGGAAGAAATAAGTAGTCTGAAAGGGACACGAGGCTCCCACGAGAGAGGAGGGCACCCCCCTGTAGGGCGCGCCCCCCCTGTCTCGTGGGCACCTCGTGTGCCTCCCGGACTCCGTTTTCTTGTATGTTACGTATTTTGGTCAGTAAAAATTCATTATATATTCTCCCGAAGGTTTTGACTCCCGTATCACACAAATATCCTCTGTTTTCATTTCGAGTTGTTTCTGTTTCAGATCTAGAGCATCATGTCATCTCCAAGCGCTCCCAAGGACAAGTTTTTGAGAGGGTTATCAACCCCTATCTAGCGGAGGTGCTGCATCATCCTCAAACCATTGAGGTGCGTGATGGGGTGCTGCACATCCGCGATGTGGAGGGACCAAAGCGTACCGGGAGCATGGAGACAAAGCTCGAAGCCGTGGAGCAAGAAGTTTTCAAGTGTCAAGGGATGGTGGAGTGTGGACTCAACGCCAACCAGATGATGATCACAGAGTTCGCCAACAACCACAAGCTGGATGCCAAAGTCATCGGGGAAACCATCTTCAAACTTCAAGAGAAAATTGAGCACCTCCAAGCCCAGATCTACGACCTGCAAAACCAGAACTGTGAGTATGAATATAGATTCAAGAGAATGAGTTTGGCTGCAGATTTAAGGATCCCGGAGACTCGATCATCCTTTTATGATGGAGAGCCGATGCCCTAGACGACGGACGACAAGCCTACATCATCAACAACTCCTACTTCACCACCTCCGAAGAAATAATCGCATGGGTATGGGCACTCCCCTTGGCAACTGCCAAGCTTGGGGGAGGTGCCCCGGTATCGTATCACCATCACACTCCTATCTTTAACGCTTTATTTAGTTTGATCCTTTTAGTAGTATCTTGATCTAGTAGATTGAAGTTTTGGTTTCAAGTAGTTTTGAGTTTTGCTTTGTGATCTCTTTATGTAAGCAAGTCCGTGTGCTATCTATAATAAAGATTAGTGTTGAGTCAAGGGCTTTGCTATGATGCTATGATCTTGAGAAAGTAGAAAGAATAAAAGAGTTCATATTGATCTTATGGATAGTGATAACTTCACATATAGAAAGTATGAGGCATAAAAATTGTTGAGAGTTGATGAACGTAGCCTTGGTCATCGTTGCAATTAATAGGAAGTGATAAGGAAAGAGGGGTTCACATATAAATATATTATCTTGGACATCTTTTATGATTGTGAAGCACTCGTTAAGTATGACATGCTAAAAGAGTTGACGTTGGACAAGGAAGACAACGTAATGGTTTATGTTCTCCGACATCTCAGTTAAAGTATAGTGTCATTGAGCTTCCAAACATGTTGAGCTTGCCTTTCCTCCTCATGCTAGCCAAATTCCTTGCACCAAGTAGAGATACTACTTGTGCTTCCAAATATCCTTAAACCCAGTTTTGCCATGAGAGTCCACCATACCTACCTATGGATTGAATAAGATCCTTCAAGTAAGTTGTCATCGGTGCAAGCAATAAAAATTGTTCTCTAAATACGTATGACTTATTAGTGCAGGGAAAATAAGCTTTGTACGAACTTGTTGTGGAAGTAATAAAAGCGACGGACTGCATAATAAAGGTCCACATACAAGGGGCAATATAAAGTGACATTCTTTTGCACTAAGACTTTATGCATCAATCCTAAACACGCATGACAACCTCTGCTTCCCTCTGCGAAGGGCCTATCTTTTACTTTATGTTTTACTTTATGCTTGAGTCAAGGTGATGCTCACCTTTCCCTTTTTGTTTTTATCCTTTGGCAAGCTCCTCGTGTTTGAAAGATCATAATACATATATCCAATTGGATGTAAGTTGGCATAGGCTATTATTGTTGACATCACCTAAAGGTGAATATGTTGGGAGGCAATGCAATAAGCCCCTATCTTTCTCAGTGTCCAGTTGAAACTCTATAACCACAAGTATTGCATGAGTAATAATAATTATAGGGGACTACGAGATAGTTGAGTATGTGAGCTTGCTGAAAAGCTCTATTATTGACTCTTTCCGATGTTACGATAAATTGCAATTGCTTCAATGACTGAGATTATAGTTTGTTAGTTCCCAATGAAGTTTTTGAACCATACTTGACATTGTGAATTGCTTATTACTTGAGCATAGGAAATCATATGACAAAACCCATATATGTTGCTGTTATTAGAATGATCAGGATGCCCTCATGTCCGTATTTTATTTTTTTCGACACCTCTATCTCTAAACATGTGGACATATTTTTCAATTTCGACTTCTGCTTGAGGACAAGCGAGGTCTAAGCTTGGGGGAGTTGATACGTCCATTTTGCATCATGCTTTTATATCAATATTTATTGCATTATGGGCTGTTATTAAACATTATATCTCAATACTTATGGCTATTCTCTCTTATTTTACAAGGTTTACCATGAAGAGGGGAATGCCTTGGAATTTCGGGCCGAAAAGGAGAAAACGTTGGAAACCTATTCTGCACTTCTCCAAAAGTCCTGAAACTCCACGAAACAACTTTTTGGAATTTATAAGAAATTATGAGCAAAAGAAATAGGACAGGGCGCGCCCCCTATCTCCTGGGCCCCCTGGTGGGCCTCCGGCGTCCATCTTCTGCTATATCATCACTTTTAACCTGGAAAAAATCGTGGGAAAGCTTACGGGACGAAACTCCGCCGCCACGAGGCGGAAGCTTGGTGGAATCAATCTAGGGCTATGGCGGAGCTGTTCTGCCGGGGACACTTCCCTCCGGGAGGGGGAAATCATCGTCATCATCATCGCCAACGCTCCTCTCATCGGGAGAGGGCAATCTCCATCAACATCTTCACCAGCACCATCTCATCTCCAAACCCTAGTTCATCTCTTGTATCCAATTCTTGTCTCCAAGTCCAGGATTGGTGCTAGTAGGTTGCTAGTAGTGTTGATTACTCCTTGTAGCTGATGCTAGTTGGTTTATTTGGTGGAAGATCATATGTTCAGATCCTTTATGCATATTATTATCCCTCTGATTATGAACATGAATATGCTTTGTGAGTAGTTACGTTTGTTCCTGAGGACAAGGGAGAAGTCTTGCTATTAGTAGTCATGTGAATTTGGTATTCGTTCGATATGTTGATGAGATGTATGTTGTCTAGCCTCTAGTGGTGTTATGTGAACGTCGACTACATAACACTTCACCATTATTTGGGCCTAGAGGAAGGCATTGGGAAGTAATAAGTAGACGATGGGTTGCTAGAGTGGCAGAAGCTTAAACCATAGTTTATGCGTTGCTTCGTAAGGGGCTGATTTGGATCCATATGTTTCATGCTATGGTTAGGTTTACCTTAATACTTTTGTTGTAGTTGAGGATGCTTGCAATAGAGGTTAATCATAAGTGGGATGCTTGTTCAAGTAAGAACAGCACCCAAGCATCGGTCCACCCACATATCAAATTATCAAAGTACCGAACGCGAATCATATGAACGTGATGAAAACTAGCTTGACGATATTCCCATGTGTCCTCGGGAGCGCTTTTCCTATTATAAGAGTTTGTCCAGGCTTGTCCTTTGCTACAAAAAGGATTGGGCCACGTTGCTGCACTTTATTTACTCTTGTTACTTGTTGCTTGTTACAATTTACCTTATCACAAAACTATTTGTTACCACTTATTTCAGTACTTGCAGAGAATACCTTGCTGAAAACCGCTTATCATTTCCTTCTGCTCCTCGTTGGGTTTGACGCTCTTACTTATCAAAAGGACTACGATAGATCTCCTATACTTGTGGGTCATCAACAAACACCCTAACAGTGTTGGGCGAAGGATTCCAGTCGACCCTAGGGAGCCAGGCTTTGATGCGAGATCTATTCTCGTTCAGGGTTTGGTCGACAGAAACAGAGCTCCGAGAGAGGGTCATGATAGAGATTTACCAACCAGCAGCAGAGTGCATGTCTCAGGTCCGGACTGCTTCAGCCGAGCCATCAGGGCCACAGTGATTCCTCACAACTTCAGGTTGGCGACTGGAGTCAGTAAGTTCACTGGTGAGTCCAAGCCTGACACTTGGCTTGAGGACTACCGAGTGGCTATTCAGATTGGCGATGGAAATGATGAAGTGGCCATGAAACATCTTCCTCTGATGTTGGAGGGCTCGTCCAGAGCATGGCTGAATCAGTTAGCACCCAGCAACATTTACTGTTGGGAAGATCTTGCCCGAGTGTTTGTCAGAACATTTGAGGGAACATGCAAACGGCCAGCAAGGTTGACAGAGCTGCAATCTTGTGTACAGAAGCCAAATGAAACTTTGAGGGATTATATCCAGAGATGGATCACTTTGCATCATACAATGGAGAATGTGTCTGATCACCAAGCAGTTTGTGCCTTCAGAGAAGGCGTCAAGTATCGAGACTTGAATCTGAAGTTCGGTCGGACCGGAGACATGTCTCTGAGTCGAATGCTGGAGATTGCCACCAAGTATGCTAATGGTGAAGAGGAGGATCGGCTCCGGAGTGGCAAGCACAAAACAGTCGCCCATGAAACCGGAGGAGGAAACTCCAGTCGGAAGCAGAAGCGCAAAGCCGAGCCAGCTGCTCCTGGGGAAACCTTAGCCGTGACTCAGGGAAAGTCCAAAGGGAAGCCCAAAGGGCCATGTAACCCTAAGAAAATAAAAGACCAAGATGGAAATGATGTGCTGGATTTGCCATGCCACATCCACACAAAGAAAGATGAAGAGGGTAAAATCATTTACCCAAAGCATACCACTCGACAGTGTCGGCTCCTAATCCATCAGTTCCGAGAGAAACATCCCAAAGAGAAGGAAAAGGAGTCAGACAAAGTTGAGGACAAGGAGGAAAGTGAGGGTGGTTACCCTCACGTCAATTCCACTCTAATGATTTTTGCTGATGTTGAGAGCAAGAGTCGACTGAAAGTCATCAACGGAGAAGTGAACATGGTCGCTCCGGCGACACCTAGTTATTTGAAATGGTCTCAGACTACTATCACATTCGACCAGTCCGATCACCTGCCGCACATAGCCACCCCTGGGAGGCAAGCGTTGGTGGTTGATCCAGTTGTCGAAGGCACTCAACTGACTAAAGTTCTGATGGATGGTGGCAGTGGCCTTAATATTCTGTATGCAGAGACGCTGAAAGGGATGGGCATTCCGATGTCCAAACTCAGTGAAAGCAATATGAGTTTCCATGGAGTCATTCCAGGCAAGAAGGCTGAATCACTCGGCCAGATTGCTCTTGACGTGGTTTTTGGTGATTCCAAGAATTACCGCAAAGAAAAGTTGACATTTGAAGTTGTGGATTTCCAGAGTGCTTATCATGCTATTCAGGCGGGCCAGCTTGTGCACGTTTTATGGCTTGACCATGCTATGTGTACCTCAAATTGAAGATGCCTGGTCCTAAGGGTGTGATCACTATCACTGGCAATAGAAAGAAGGCAGAAGAGTGCTTCTAGAAGGGCTCGAAGATCGCCGATGCGCAGATGGCAGTCGTGGAATTGCAGGAGTATCAGAAAAATGCAGATCCGAATGATTTACTGCGAGCTAAGAAGCCTGCCATAGATTCAGCATTTCAGTCGTCCGGTGAAACGAAACCGATTCATATTCACCTGACTGATCCCAATGCTGCTCTGACTCACATTTCAACAACACTCGACTCCAAATAGGAAGAAGCGCTCACCCAGTTCCTCCGTGAAAACTGGGACATCTTTGCATGGAAACCCTCTGACATGCCAGGTGTTCCCAGGGGACTGGCTGAGCATCGTTTGCGAGTAGACCCAAAAGTGAAACCGGTCAAAGAACATCTTCGACTGTCCGCCGTACAGAAGAGAAAAGAAATCGGTGAGGAAGTGGCTCGGCTCCTGGCAGCTGAGTTTATTCGAGAGATTTACCATTTCGAGTGGTTAGCTAATGTTGTCATGGTCCCTAAGAAGGACGACTCACTTCGCATGTGCATCGACTTCAATCATATCAATCGGGCCTGCCTGAAGGATCACTTTCCTCTCCCTCGCATCGATCAAATAGTCGATTCGACTGCGGGCTGTGAGCATTTGTCCATTTTGGACGCTTATTCCGGGTATCATCAGATCCGTCTGTATGGACCCGATGAGATTAAAACAGCTTTCATCACCCCATTCGGGTGCTTCTGTTATGTCACTATGCCATTCGGCCTGAAGAATGCTGGAGCCACATTCATGCGGATGATTCAGAAGTGTTTACTCAATCAGATCAATCGGAATGTGGAAGCATACATGGATGACATTGTGGTCAAGTCACGTAAAGGTTCTGACCTACTGGATGACCTTGCTGAAACCTTTGCCAACCTCAGGAGGTATGATATCAAGCTTAATCCATCGAAGTGCATGTTCGGAGTTCCAGGAGGAAAATTACTCGGTTTTCTCGTTTCTGAACGAGGGATCGACGCTAAACCCGAGAAATTCGGCGCCATACTCCGGATGAAATGCCCTGTGTGTGTGCATGATGTCCAGAAGCTTATTGGTTGCTTGGCCACCCTAAGTCGATTCATTTCTCGACTCGGTGAGAAGGCACTGCCTCTCTACCGACTGATGAAAAAGTCAGATAAGTTCGAGTGGACTCCTGAAGCTGATGCAGCATTTGCAGAGCTAAAAGCCCTGCTTTCCACCCAGCCGGTGCTCGCTGCCCCAATCAAGAAAGAGCCTTTACTGCTTTATATAGCAGCCTTTGGACAAGTCGTCGACAAGATTACTTACGGTCGAGCGGGAAGAAGAGGGAAAAGCCTATAAAGTTCAGCGCCCGGTTTATTATGTTTCTGAAGTTCTGACTCCATCAAAGCAGAGATATCCACACTATCAGAAGCTTGTTTATGGGATTTACATGACCACGAAGAAGGTTGCACACTATTTCTCTGATCACTCTATTACAGTCGTCAGCGACGCTCCATTGTCGGAGATTCTGCACAACAAAGATGCAACTGGTCGAGTGGCAAAATGGGTGATTGAACTTCTTCCCTTGGATATCAAGTTTGAGGCAAAGAAAGCTATCAGGTCCCAAGCAATAGCAGATTTCCTCGCCGATTGGATCGAACAACAACTGCCGACTCAAGTTCACTCGGAGCACTGGACCATGTTCTTTAATGGTTCCAAGATGCTGAATGGTTCTGGTGTTGAGGTGGTACTGGTATCCCCTCGAGGAGACAAGCTCAGATACGTCCTCCAGATTCACTTTGATTCCTCCAATAACGAAGCAGAAGATGAAGCACTCTTATATGGGTTACATATGGCCATTTCACTCGGCGTCCGTTGCCTCATGGTTTACGGCGACTCGGATTTGGTGGTCAATCAAGTGATGAAGGAGTGGGACGTTAGAAGCCCAGCTATGACTGGTTACTGCAATGCGGTGAGGAAGTTGGAAAAGAAATTTGAGGGGTTAGATCTCCATCATATACCCCGACTAAAAAATCAAGCAGCCGATGATTTGGCAAAGATAGGTTCCAAGAGAGAAGCCATTCCTAGCAATGTGTTTTTGGAACACATTCACACACCGTCAGTTCAGGAAGCTCCTTTCACTGAAGAGCCCCCGCAACCTAAGAGCGCCACAGATCCGACTAAAGTCGAGGTCCCAGCCGTGGTCGACCTAATCATGGAGGTTCTGGTCATCACTCCCGAATGGACAATGCCATACATTGCGTACATCCTTAGGAAGGACTCCCAGAGGATGAAGAAGAGGCTCGATAGATCGTCCGTCGATCCAAAGCCTTTACTGTGATCAGAGGACAATTGTTCAGTGAAAGTGTGACTGGAGTCAGTCAGAAATGCATAACACCAGAAGAAGGTCGAATGATCCTCAACGACATCCACTCGGAGACCTGTGGTCACCATGCGTCCTCTCGGGCCATTGTGGCTAAAGCATACCGAGCTGGATTTTATTGGCCACGAGCAAATGAAATGGCGAAAGATATAGTCGACAAATGTGAAGGCTGCCAGTTTTACTCTGATATGTCTCACAAGCCAGCGTCAGCCCTGAAGACCATTCCCCTCGTCTGGCCCTTTGCTGTTTGGGGACTGGATATGGTTGGACTACTTAGAACTGGTAGGAGCGGCTTCACTCATGTTCTCATAGCAGTCGAGAAGTTTACCAAATGGATTGAAGCTAAACCTATCAAGAATCTTGAAGCCAGCACTGTCGGTGTCAAAACCGGTGGATCTCGGGTAGGGGGTCCCGATCTGTGCGTCTTAGGCTGATGGTAATAGGAAGCAAGGAACACAATGTTTACCCAGGTTCGGGCCCTCTCGATGGAGGTAAAACCCTACTTCCTGCTTGATTAATATTGAAGATATGGGTAGTACAAGAGTAGATATACCACAAGATCGTAGAGGCTAAACCCTAGAAGCTAGCCTATGATGGTATGATTGTAATTGTGATCGGCCTTCTAAGGACCAACCTCTCCGGTTTATATAGACACCGGAGAGGGCTAGGCTTTACATGGAGTCGGTTACAAGGAAGGAAATATAATATCCGGATCGCCAAGCTTGCCTTCCACGCCAAGGAGAATTCCATCCGGACACGGGACGAAGTCTTGAGTCTTGTATCTTCATGCTTCAATAGTCCGGATGATGTATATAGTCCAGCTGTCCGGATACCCCCTAATCTAGGACTCCCTCAGTAGCCCCTGAACCAAGCTTCAATGACGATGAGTACGGCGCGTAGTCTTGTCTTCGGCATTGTAGGGTGGGTTCCTTCTCCGAATACTCCAAAGTAATTATCGAACACTTAGATCGTGTCCAGATCCGCGAGGTGATTCTCATGCACCATTATAGCATAAATCTGATCTGTTGGTAGTCCTTGTACGTCGTGTCTTCGCATCGTGGCCCGGTCCAACACGAACCGGTGTTTTTCGCCCTACCTCGACTCGTGTTGCGAGGCGGTTTTATTGGCACGTCCTCTCGAGGCAGAGATCGTGTTCCTCTTATTACAGGATCTTCCATCAACGCGGGCGTGCGTAGCCCCACGACGACTGTTGGCATGACTCCGTGCGACATTGGGTAAACCTCAAGCGGTCACCCTAAGGACTCTTGATATTCACCCCCTTTATAAAAGGGGCCGAGGCCTACGCCTCTTTTCCACTTCCCTCGCGCTTTTTCGCACATCGAGTTCTAACACCCGAGGCCTAAGCTCCAACACCCTAGATCCCCCAATATGTCCGGATCCAACCCTCAAGGCCGGTGGGTGGCCTCCTCGATTCAAGAGGAGGACATTGTGAAGCTTAGGGCGGTTGGATATTTGACCGCCGACATCCAGATCGCTTCCTGCCTGTGGCAGGTCATCCCTACACCGGAGCCCAACGAGAGCGTCATGTTTGTCCCTCACTTCCTTCGCGGCTTGGGCCTCACCCTCGATCCTTTTGTGAGGGGGCTCATGTTCTATTATGGGTTGGATTTCCATGATCTAGCTCCGGACGCTATCCTCCACATCTCGTCGTTCATTATAGTGTGCGAGGCCTTCCTCCACGTCACCCCACACTTCGGCTTATGGCTCAAGACCTTTAATGTGAAGCCGAAGATGATCGAGGGGCAACACGCGGAGTGCAGAGGCACCGTAATAAGCAGGAATGCCGACGCCCCATGGCCAGAGGGTTCTTTTCCCGAAGCATCCGATGTATGGCAACAGAGGTGGTTTTATGTTACGGCTCCCCGAGGCACAAAGTGGGTGGCCGCTCCCGAGTTTCGCTCGGGCCCTACGGAGCAACTGGCGTCTTGGACCGACGTAGGACGGAATTGGGGGCCCGCTGGTGATGTACCTGTACTGCAGAGCCGCATCCGGGAGCTTCTAGAGAAAGATATTAATCTTGTCAACATAATGCAAGTGATGCTAATCCGACGGATGTTGCCGTGCCAACGCCGGCCTCTCCGGATGTGGGAGTTCAATCCAGAGGGTCCGCGGACTGTTAAGCACTTCTTCGGCTTGAAGCTTGAAGGAATGTGCAGATTATTCTTTGGACAAAAATAGAGTGTCCGGACACCGCCGAGGATGCGGGCCTAAGCTGCAATCGCCTAGACAACCCAGTAAGTAACCTTGATACCGAACACCTTGTTTTGTATTTATCATAGTTGTTATTCTGAAAATCATCCGTCGCCAGGAATGGCTTAGCAAGGCGGAGAGAATCAGGTGTCCGGCGCCACTTCCCGAAGGCTCGCCTGGCCCCACCATGGCCAAGATGCTTGACCGGGTACTCAGCAGAATGCCCTCAAGGAAAGACAAGGAGAAGAACGAAGAAACCGAACTTCACACGCTACGCATCCGAACCGGGGGAATTGTTACCTCCCCTAAGGAGGCTAGTCGCGAAGGGGAGGCCAAAGCCTCCTCCCCGCGTGGTAAGAAGAGGGCCGCCTCCGAAGACTTGGAGGCGGAGATGCCCAAACCAGGGGAAAAGGTATCACCAGGGGGCTCTGCCCCGACGGGTACCCTTACCGCGTCATGCCCGCCAACGGGCCAGCCCTCCAACGAGCTGTAAGTCAATCGTTAACTCAAAGGTGATGCGTTTCTCCTAGATCAATAACCAGGATCCATCCTTTGCAGTCCGGCTAGCAGCTCTTCTCAACAGAGTTCATCTTCGGGGGATCTTCCTCCGGAGATGATGGAGAGCGAGACCCCACCCACCTATCCGACTCATGAAGCGGGTGATACCGAGGTATCGTCATGGAGGAGTTCGGACCCATCGAAGCCGGAAGCCGATGCGTCGGCCGCCCTGAGCCCGGAGCATTTGGCTCCCGTGCGATGTCCGGCCGGACGTATTGACAGGCCTACTGGAGCGAGCTGCGCTCTCGAAGGAGCACCGCTCATTAATGAGCGCGGTGCTCAAGAAGATTTCATCCGCCACCAGCGGTTTGAATGAAGCATTTACAAGCCTGCTCAGAGGCTTTGAGGTATGTAGTGGAAAATATAATATTTTTTGGCTGTGAGGCACGCGCTAGGTGTGCTCCATATAGATAGTAGCTCCTGAGACTCTGGTTGCCTGCCGTAGGCAGCCAACAGGGGATCATATATAAATCATTGCGTTGTACAAATGCACAGGTATCAGCGGGTCCGGCCGCCGACCAGTCCGTTGAAGTTGCCGACTTAACGAGGCAGATCGGATCTATTGATGCCGATATCACGCTGGTAAACGAGCGGCTGGACAAGTCACAAGGTATGTGCTCTTCCTTCCTTATTATGTTGTATAGGAAAATATGAGAGCGACATAATGTAATATGTTCGGACTGTAGATGGTGCTGCTGCCGTGGAGGCCCTGAGGGCGGAACTTGCCCAGGCCAAGGAGCAAGCTCGGGTTAGCAATGCGGCTGCCCTAAAGGCGGCTGAAGAGTTGAGAACCGAACATGCTCTCATCGCCGAAGCGAGGAAAGGATAGCCGAGATGGATGTGGAGTTAAAGAATGCCGCCGACCGTTATGAACTCCTGGAAAAGGAGAATAAGGCTAGTTCGGCCGACCTGAACAAGGCACTTAATGCCGCCAAGGAGATGCGGACCGAGGTCAGGGGTGTGCGGGAGGAGCTTCAACAGGCTGGTAAAATCGCGGCTGGGGGCTCCTACTTACTGTGGACGAAGTTATTAGATCCGCAATATGCTCCCCTGGATGGACGCTGGACTCCTGCAGATGTGTATGCGGACTTGGCGAAGAGTACAGCTGATGCAGCCAAGTATTTCGTGGATCAAGTTGATAAAGAAGTGGAGAAGCTTTTCTGGTCGCAATTCAATGCTCCCGCGCGCCCGCTGCCGTTAAGTGAGAAGATGGTTGCTGTGGCGCAACTTCACAGGTTGTCAGGGCTTGCAATGCGGTTTGTAATAGACCATCTTTGGCCAAAGGGGCCTAAGCCGGACAGTTACTTTGGCTTGGTGCAACAGTTCCTTGGGGTCGTACCTCAGATCGATGCTATGAGAAGGTCGGCGTGCATAGAAGGTGCATGGATGGCCCTTGCCCGCGTTAAAGCATATTGGACAGATATGGAGGCCACCGTTGTGGCGACCCAGAGTCCGGAGGGAGGCCAATATCTGGCCGAGCACTATTTGGCGCAGGTAACAGAAGGTGCCTGCTTAATAGAGGCGCAGTGCTCGAAGAATGTCTTGTTCGAGTAAAAAATTAGAGCATTGTAAAAACAATGTTATTTTGATTATAAGGCTATATTTATACTTTTTGCCTGAAAGTATTATTGTGCCTCCTGTGCGGCCGTTTTTATATATGTATATGTAATCTGAAAGTTAGCAGTCGTTGGCTTCAGCCCCCACGCATACAATGCGGGGGTGTTCGCGAAAAATGTGCATAATCACACTTGATCCAACGTCTTGGTCCATTAAGGAGGTGATCGCACGTCGAACGAGGCAACCAGACTATATAGTTGTAACACTTTCGCTTACCCATTGGAGTCAAATAGTGGGGCTACTATGTAGCCCCTGGTACCTTCGCGTGCATCCGAATACGGGCGCATGTGTACATGACCGGGAAACGGTCCTTTGTTAATGCGGAGGGATCCTAAAGATTCCGATAAGTCTTCGAGTGGTTGAACAGTCTCTCGCTGTATATGACAGATAGTTTTCGGCTTTCTCTACTGAGGTGCTCATCCAGAATAACCAGGGCACAATCGCAGCAGTTCTCCTTTGGCCGCCTTAGCCGATAAAAATGGAACATAAGGCGGCAAACCCAGGAGCCGGGCAAACCCAACATTTGACCAAAGACATGATTCGGAGCTGATGCTTATAAGGCCAAACTCGTGACGCCGAACACTCCCGAAGGTGTTCAGACTTTATAACAGAAAATGGGCCAAAAAGGCCCATTCATTATAAACCCTCCGTTCCGTGTATGCGTGCATTAGTCTGCCATGGCGAAACCAAAAACGGCAGCATCCTCTGTGGGTATGGAACCCATGGGATTTTAACAACAAGAGGCAGTAGAAAAGGTTTACACAGGGGCTTAATCTAAAGAGAAACCTGTTGAGCGGGGCCCTGCTGCACGTCTGCACCTTTGTCTCTGTTGTGCCGTATCCTGGAAGGGCATCGCGCGAATGTTGTCTGTGACGAAGAGAACTCATGTAGGGGAGTACAACGTAAGTATGCGATGAATAGTAAAAAGTGTGAAATGGTGGCCTACCAATAAGGTTGAGCCAAGTGTGGGGCTATATTAAATATCTACAGCCCCTGGTGTCCTCTATGGGATTACATATACGGTGCCCTGGTTCAGTTTTATCCGCTGCGGACTCGCTCTAACCGAAGTCTGTGGTCTTGATGACCAGTCATGCTTTCTGATATTGGAGTCCGCTTATAGTTCGGCTGCTAGGGCCGTTGCATATTCCTTCGCGCGTGAAGGGCGCTCCGTCTTTGCACGAACGGTGATGACGCCACGTGGACCGGGCATCTTGAGTGTAAGGTAGGCGTAGTGTGGTAATGCGTTGAAGCGGGCAAAGGTCGTTCTTCCAAGCAATGCATGATAGTCGCTTTGGAAAGGTGTGATGATGAAGAGTAATTCTTCGCTTCTGGAGTTGCCTGGGGAGCCGAATGTTACCTCCAGTACGACGGAGCCCTCCTCAGAGGCTTCAACGCCTGGTATCAGCCCTTCAAAGGTGATGTTGCTTTGCCTAATTCTGGATGGGTCTATCCCCATCCTGCAGACAGTGTCCTCATATATTAAATTGAGACTGCTGCCGTCGTCCATGAGGACGTGGGTGAGATGGTATCCGTCAATTATTGGGTCAATCACCAAGGCTTCTGATCCTTCGCGTTGAATACTAGTCGGGCGGTCCGTGTGATCAAAGGTGATCGGACTAGTCATCCAATAGCTAGGTGTGGGTACGATGGGCTCTATAGCGCACGCGTTTCCGAGCGCGTGTTCGTGCCGTCTCGTGGATGTATGAGTTGTGTGGATCATGTTTACTGTTTTGACCTTTGGTGGGAATTTTTTCTGTCCCCAAGTGTTCGGCTGAAGAGGTTCATCCTCGTCTTCACTTGGTGTTTCCCTTCCCTTGTGTTCGGCATTTAATTTGCCGGCCTGCTTGAAGACCCAGCACTCTCTGTGCGTGTGGTTCGCAGGTTTGTCAGGGGTGCCATGAATTTGGCACAGTCTGTCCAGGACTCTGTTCAGACCGGACGGTCCCTCTTTACTTCCTTTAGGTGGCTTCTTTTGCTGGTCGGGTAGAGAGCCCCTGAATCCGGCGTTAACCGTTGTGTTGTCCGGGCTCTCTTCCTTGTTTTGGCGTTTGTTTTTATTACGCCGTGGCTTCCCATTGCCATCCCTCATTTCGGATGTGCTGGGATCGCTGGTGCTTTTACGGGCCAGCCAGCTGTCTTCACCCGCGCAAAAGCGGGTCATGAGGCTTGTTAAGGCTACCATTGACCTCGGCTTTTCTTGGCTGAGGTGTCTGGCGAGCCACTCGTCACGGATGCTATGTTTGAATGCCGCAAAAGCTTCGGCGTCCGGACAATCGACAATTTAGTTCTTCTCAGTGAGGAATCTGTTCCAAAGCTTGCGGGCGGACTCTCCGGTTTGTTGGATTATGTGACTTAAATCGTCAGCATCCGGAGGCCGGACATAGGTCCCTTGAAAATTGGCCCTGAAAGCGTCATCGAGTTCCTCCCAACTCCCAATTGAATTTTCGGGGAGGCTTTTCAACCAGTGTCGAGCTGGTCCCTTCAGATGGAGGGGAAGGTATTAGATGGCGTGGAGGTCATCCTCGTGAGCCATGTGTATATGCAGGATAAAATCCTCGATTGAGACACACTGGTGCATCGTTCCGTCAGATGCCTCTATATTCACAGGTTTAAAGCCCTGTGGAAATTAAATCGTGGTCGATGCTTCTTCGGTAAAGCACAAGGGGTGAGCAGCCCCTCTGTATCTGGACGTGGTGTGGCATGTCGTCGGCTGTTATTGTGTCCGGTGTTTATTCCGAACTGGTATTCGATTGCCATAATCGTTTGGGTGACCATAGTCCCTCGCCGGGGTGTATCCTTTAGATCCATAAATGGACCTGGCCGCGCCAGCTTTCTTATCCAGGTGCTCACGTAGATCATGCGCGGCGTCGTTAGCTGCTTTGTTTTGGTTATGAAGTGGCACGGCTTCGTCGTCGAATTCTGGCAGTAGCTTGCGTTTTGGATAGCTCTTTGTATGGCGATCATCGCCGTATCTTTCTTCAGTGTCTAGCACTTTATTCCATCTACGGTTGAGTGTTTCCTATGCGGCTTTGAGCCGTTGCTTCTGCTTCTTTAGACATCTTGCGGTGGCCATAAGCTTTCTGTGGAGGTTATCTCGTTCCACGCGTTTTTTCGGGATGATGAATGCATCGTCATCCGGACTATTTTCTTATGGTGGTTCGGTTTGATGACCTCGTCCGTCGGGATCATTGTCCTCGGGCGTCCGCTCCGAACTGTGTTCGAGGTGGCCTGGTTCGCCCTGCTCCATCGCTGGGTCCGTATGATCGTTGTTGCCTTCGGAGTTGACTGTAGTATCGATCCTTCTGGCACCCTTGTCGCTATTTTTACTGTTACTGGACATAGAATGGCGTCTGTGCCGTCGCTTTGGCTTTTGCCCGGGGGTTTTATCTTCCGGATTGTTGCCTTTGTCCTCTTTGGGCGTATCCACCATGTATATGTCGTGTGACGAGGCAGAAGTCCAGCGCCCCATAGATTTCGAATCTTCTCCTGCATCGTCGTCCATACTGTCGATGCCTTCGGAGTCGAAGTCAAGCACGTCGGTTAAATCATCGACCGTGGCTATGAAGTGGGTGGTGGGTGGGTGACGAATTTCTTTGTCGCCTGCTTCCCACTCAAGCCGGACATAGTTCGGCCCGGAATTTTCTGTCAAAGAGAGAGTTTTTAACGAGTTCAGCATGTCGCCAAAGGGAGAGTGCTGGAAGATATCCGCAGCGGTGAACTCCATTACCAGAGCCCAACCTGGCTCGGGAGTGCGCGGACGGGAACCAACATCCGGATACAAATCCGAGGGTCCGGAGTCACAGGCCACCACAGAGGTAGGGCTCGTGTTCGGCTCCACCGCCGACGAGTGTGCGACCTGCAGGGCGGGGTCCATCCCTCCGTCCTTAGGCAACGCAGCCTGCTCCGGATTTAGGTCCGAGGCTACTGCTGGGGTGATACCCGAGCCGTCCGGCTGTAAGGTCTAAGCCATGCTCGTCGTGACTGTCCGGTGCTCCTGGCATAGGCCCGAATCCGTCGAAGATCCAGTCTCCGCGGATGTCCGCTGTGTAGTTCAGGTTCCCGATCCTGATCCGTGGCCGGGGCGTAGCTATCGATCTGCTCCAGATGGCTGCTTAATTGGCCCCTGTGGAGGAGCCGCCAACACGAAGATCTGTCTGGGAGAAAGGTCTCACCCGGGACCGTGTTGTTGATGATGGTTGTAGGAGCCATCGTGCCCTGTAGCGACGGCTACGCAGGAACTTTCAATGAAAGCACCAATGTCGGTGTCAAACCGGCGGATCTCGGGTAGGGGGTCCCGATCTCTGCGTCTTAGGCTGATGGTAACAGGAAGCAAGGGACACAATGTTTACCCAGGTTCGGGCCCTCTCGATGGAGGTAAAACCCTACTTCCTACTTGATTAATATTGACGATATGGGTAGTACAAGAGTAGATCTACCACGAGATCGTAGAGGCTAAACCCTAGAAGCTAGCCTATGATGGTATGATTATAATTGTGATCGGCCTTCTAAGGACCAACCTCTCCGGTTTATATAGACATCGGAGAGGGCTAGGGTTTACATGGAGTCGGTTACAAGGAAGGAAATATAATATCCGGATCGCCAAGCTTGCCTTCCACGCCAAGGAGAATTCCATCCGGACACGGGACGAAGTCTTGAGTCTTGTATCTTCACGCTTCAATAGTCCGGATGGTGTATATAGTCCGGCTGTCCGGATGCCCCTTAATCCAGGACTCCCTCAAGCACCGCTGTCAGTTTCATCAGAGAATTGACATTCAGATATGGAGTTCCGCACAACATCATCACTGACAACGGGTCGAACTTCGATTTTGATGAGTTTAGAGCTTTCTGCACTTCTCAAGGCACGCGAGTCGACTATGCTTCAGTCGCCCACCCGCAGTCGAATGGACAAGCATAAAGAGCAAATAGCCTAATTCTCAAGGGACTGAAACCCCGACTGATGCGTGATCTCAAACACGCAGCAGGCGCCTGGGTCGATGAACTTCCATCAGTACTTTGGGGTTTGTGGACAACTCCCAATCGGTCGACTGGACGAACTCCTTTATTTTTGGTCTATGGAGCCAAAGCTATTCTGCCAAGTGACCTGCTCCACAACGCACCCCGAGTCGAGATCTTCTCTGAAGAGGAAGCAGAACAGGCCCGGCAGGATTCAGTCGATCTCTTAGAGGAGGAAAGAGAGATGGCCTTGATCCGGTCGACCATTTATCAGCAAGACTTGCGTCGATTCCATGCCAGAAACGTGAGGGGCTGAGCCTTTCAAGAGGGAGACTTGGTTCTTCGAGTGGATCAACCAAGCCACACAAGCTCGCCTCGCTTGGGAGGGCCCCTTCATTATCACCAGAGTTCTCCACAATGGAGCATACCATCTTTACAATGTCGAGCATCAGAAAGACGAGCCACGAGCTTGGAACGCGGATCTGCTCCGCCCCTTTTATACTTAAGTACTCACTCGGATGAGATGTAATAAGAAATACCTTTGTAGTTTATTTATCAAAGACAAGAGTTTTATAATCTTCCTAAACGATTGTTTTTGCTTTTGTCTAAGTTTGAAATCCCTCAGTGGGTGACTTAGCTGCGAATCCATTTTACCTAAGTTCGAAAAATCCTACCGAGTGGCGAGCAAGCCTCTCACTCGGAGACTTAGCTGCGAATCCGTTTCGCCTAAGTTTGAAAAAATCCTACCTAGTGGTGAGCAAGCCTCTCACTCGGGGGCTTAGCTGCAGTCCAGTACTCGCCTAAGTTTGAAAAATCCTACCGAGTGGTAAGCAAGCCTCTCACTCGGGGGCTTAGCTGCAGTCCACTACTCGCCTAAGTTTGAAAAAATCCTACCGAGTGGTGAGAAAGCCTCTCACTCGGGGGCTTAGCCACAGTCCATTACTCGCCTAAGTTTGAAAAAAAATCCTACCGAGTGATGAGCAAGCCTCTCACTCGGGGGCTTAGCTGCAGTCCAGTACTCGCCTAAGTTTAAAAAATCCCACCGAGTGAAGAGCAATCCTCCCACTCGGGGGCTTAGCTGCAGTCCAGTACTCGCCTAAGTTTGAAAAATCCCACCGAGTGGAGAGCAATCCTCCCACTCGGGGGCTTAGCTGCAGTCCAAGTACTCGCCTAAGTTTGAAAAATCTCACCGAGTGGAGAGCAATCCTCCCACTCGGGGGCTCAGCTGCAGTCCAAGTACTCGCCTAAGTTTGAAAAATCCCACCGAGTGGAGAGCAATCCTCTCACTCGGGGCTTAGCCTGATCCGATTACTAGCCTAAGTTTGAAAAAATCCTACCGAGTGGTGAGCAAACCTCCCACTCGGGGGTTTAGCTGCAATCCAAGTACTCGCCTAAGTTTGAAAAATCCTACCGAGTGGAGAGCAACCCTCCCACTCGGGGGCTTAGCTGTAGTCCAAGTACTTGCCTAAGTTTGAAAAATCCTACCGAGTGGAGATCAACCCTCCCACTCGGGGGCTTAGTTGCAGTCCAGTACTCGCCTAAGTGTGAAACACATCCCTATCCGCAAGGACGATGAGGTGCAGGTCGACTGCAACCTTCTCCTTCGGAGCTGCGCCACAAATACAATGTGCGCTCCATCTCTATCCGCAAGGACGACGAGGTGCAGGTCGACTGGAGTCTCCACCTCTAAGCTGCATGTCAAATACGGAAATTATTCCGAGTGAAGAACAAAGTCCACTCGAAGGCAAACGCAAGCATATTCGAAAATAAACCAAGTTCAGATAAATCCTAAAGTTCCAGACCGTAGATCAAAGTACTCGTACATTCAGCCCGAAAGAGTTTAACGGTTACAAAAACCACTCGGCATTCCGAGGCAAATTTAAGGTGGAGCATAAAAAGTTTGTTCACTCCGCAGGAGGAGGGCTGGCAGGCTCGACGAACTCGTCCAGGTCAACTCCATCGGCAATCCGAGTGGCGGCAGCAATGAAAGTCTCCATAAAGGATCAGAAATCATGCTTCTTGGTGTTGGCGACCTTGATCACTGCCAGCTTATCTTCTCGCGCTTCTTTGCAATGGACACGAACCAAAGACAGAGCCACATCAGCACCGCACCGGGCAGAAGACTTCTTCCACTCCTGCACTCGACCGGGAATCTCGTTAAGTCGAGTCATCAGAGACTCGAGGCCATTCTGGAGCGTTGCCCTTGGCCAGAGTGTTGTGTCGATCCGTGACGTGGCAACCTTCAGTCGAGCCAAGTAGTCGACAACACCGTCAATGCGGGATTCAGTCGGAGCAGGTTCATAGCATCTTCATCTTTCACGGGAGAGTTGATGGGGTCCAAGCTTGGCTCAATTCGCCCGGTCTCCTCCTCGAAGTCTCGGCAAAACTCTGCATGCACAATCCGAGGATGAGTCAATATTCGTATGCCGAGTCAACGAAGATAAACCAGTCGGAACAGAGTATATACCTTCAAGCTTGATGAACATCTTCTTGGCAAGGCTCCTCAAATAACTTTCCAGATCATCCCTCGTGCTAGCAATGCTCTCCATCTTCTCGTTCAGATTGACCTTGTCCTTCTTCAAGCGGGTTACTTCCTTGTTGGCTTCATCCAGGGCAGATTTTATCTTGGAGTTCTCTTCCTCCAATTTGTCGACTGAAGCCAACTTCTGTTCAGCCAGAGCAGTTTTGTCATCGGCCTTCTTCTGTGCAGCAGCCAGATCTTGATCCTTCTTTGCCAAAGCCTGGTTCGGTTTTTCTGAAAAGAAATGATGCTTGGTTCAGAAAGAGCAGAATGAAATCCAGGTCTAAGACAAACCAGTCGACAAATCTGTCTTACCATTGGCGTCATCCTTGGCTTTCTGCAGTTCTGTCTTGGCCAACTCCAGGTCAAGGTTGAGTTGAATCTGCTGTTTCTCCAAGTCAGGAAAGCGAGCTCCAAGATCACAAGATTTATACAATCAAGGAACGGGTCAGTCGATTGGAACAAAGATGGGTTATTTCAGAGAGGTAAAAGGACAAAGACAATAAATACTAAGACTACTGTCGAATCAAACATCCAACAATAGTCTCGGGGACTACACCCAGTGGGTGCACTTAGCGTGCCCCCACTGGTTCAGTTTACACTCGACAAGACCTTTCCAGCGCGAGTGCCAAAAAAAGAAAGAGACAGCAACAAACCAGCTCTGCAGACCATAGTCGACTGCCAGCAGTCGACCACGGTCTCGGGGACTACACCCAATGGGTGCACTTAGCGTGCCCCCACTGGTTCCGTTTACACTCGACAAGGCCAGACCAGACCGAGTGAAGGAATCCAAAATTCAAGACTACAGTCGACTGCCCGCGGTCCACCATAGTCTAAGGCACTACACCCAGTGGGTGCACTCAGCGTGCCCCCACTAGTCCAAAAATTCAATAACAAAAAGTTCAGCTCAAAGTATGGATTTGCTCAGTGACAAATCGAAACACCCAGTGGGTGTACAGATGCAAAGATCCTTGGAAAGAGAGTTTTCAGGTAGCATATCCTAAACAGAACAAGCCAAGAGAGTCAGTCGACGTTCTGCTAACCTGAACATTGCTCTGGAGAGCCGAAATGGGCATCATAAGCGGCCCGATCGGCATCCCGCACCACCTTCATCTTCTCCATCATAATACCTGCTTGGCGTATAGCTTCTTTGGCAAGATTCACTTCGTCCTCCGGGGCGTGATGGGTGGCAAAAACTGAAGGTGGATCGGCAGGAGCTTGGGCAGTCGACACAGAAGGTAGAGCACTCGACAATGGTATGGCGAAGGAAACAGAAGTCCGATTACGCGTCGCCCGGCGTCTGAAACGATCGGTTCACGCATCAAGGCCGACTGTGGCGCCTTGCCAGCAGACGTTTTCCTATTCCTCCTCGTCAAAGGCCTCTCTGGCTTGTCATCATCATCGTCGGGGAGGTCAATGACGTTGGGAGTTGTTCAAAGATCAGTCGCCAAAATTACATCACCCGATTGTATATATTACAGTTCAATCGACCAAATGAAGACAGAATGACGAAGATTGTACCCAGATTGGATGTGACCGCATATTCCATTGCCTCATCCTCATCCTTATAAGCTGAAGTCCCAGAGGTAGCAGCACTGCCAGTTTCGAGATTCATCTGGTCAAATCAAAGGAAAAACAAACAGCACAGAGCGTCGAGTGAATACGAAATAAAACACTCATGCAGAAGCGACGGGGATATCAATCTTAATCTTCGGCAACGCCTTCCGAGGCTTCTGCACTACAACCTTGGGCTGCTTTGAGGTTTTCTCAGTCGGTGCCGGAGAGGACGTCCGAGTATGCTTTGAAGACTAACCAGTTTGAGCAATCACCTTTTCGCGGGTGCTCGCCCGGTCTTGGTCGAGCTTGGATCGCCTCTCCCTGCGAGGAGGCGAGTCGACTTCTTCTTCGTCACTCGAGTCGTCACTCTCCTTGTTCCCCTCTCCGTCAGAATGCCACTCACCACTTTCGCCTCCGCTTGCCTCCCCCTCCGGATCTTGCTCCTGCTCTCCGTTGGGCATTGAGTATATTTCGATAAGGGCCTGGAAGGGAACAGGCACAACAAATGTCAGTCGACGAAGCATAAATAGATGCACGATTAAATCTAGATTACAGTAAGAAGTTCATAATTGGACCTTGTCTGGTTCGTAGGACTGGTCGAGTGGAGGAATTCTCCTGGCTCCCCTGGGGTTATCTTTGTTTCCAGTGATACTCGTGAGCCACCCCTCCAACATGGTCTCGTCGACCTCCTCCGGGTGGATCCGAGTGGTGTCCTCAGTACCCCAATACATCCACATCGGATGGTCTCGAGCTTGAAGCCGTTGGATGCGTCGCCGGAGGAAGACTTCCAACAAATCCATACTGGTCACCTCGTCACGGATAAGCTGAACTACCCGTTCGACCAGCACCTTAACTTGTGCCTTCTCCTCCGGGATCACCTTCAAAGGAGAGGGCTTCCCCACTCGGTCCATGGAAAAAGGAGGAAGTCCAGTCGACTGCCCTGGAGTCGGCTGGTCTTTGCAGTAGAACCAAGTCGACTGCCATCCACGGACCGAATCGGGAAGGATCATGGCTGGAAAGGAACTTTTGCCTCTCATCTGAATCCCAAGACCCCCGCCCATCTGGATCACTTGGTTCCTCTCATCACTCGGATTGGCCTTTTTTACCGTCTGGGAGCGACAGGTAAAAATGTACTTGAAAAGGCCCCAATGAGGTTGGCAGCCCAAGAAATTCTCGCACAAAGAAACGAAGGCAGCAAGATACACGATTGTGTTGGGAGTGAAGTGTTGGAGTTGCGCCCCAAAGAAATTCAAGAATCCCCAAAAGAAAGGGTGGGGAGGCAAGGAAAACCCACGGTCGACGTGAGTGGTGAGGAGAACGCACTCACCCTCCCGAGGTTGCGGCTTAGTATCCTTCCCCAGAAGCCGCGCCGATTCGTGAGGGATCAGTCCTCCATCGACCAAGTCGTTGATGTCTTCCTGACGAATCGCCGAGCGGATCCAGCCGCCTCGATCCAGCCTCGGCAGCAGGCCTCGAGGAAGATCCGCCCCGGCTGGACTTCTTCCCCTTCGCCTTCGCCGTCACCTTCTTCGCCCACTCCAGAGCCACCGTCTTCTCTTTCCCCATCGTCGCAGGCGAAACGCGAATGGAGCAGCAACACTGGGGCGAGAGCAGGCACGGCGGAGAAGTCTAATGAGGAGGGGAAAGAATGAAAACGCACTGTTCAAAAACCCCGGCCCGGCGCCTTACATGAGGTTACTTCCGAGTGACTGACTTGTAGGCCAGGGCGATCTTATCAAATCCCGCAACAGTCGCGCACGCGATACGTGGAAAAAAGGCGGCACGGAAATTGAGGCGGCCCTGCCTTATCCCATCCGATTACTGCGGCCTCCTCCACCCCGCGCGCTTCCCAAAATTCGAATCCCACAAAATCCGCAGATAGCAGAACAACTTGTCAGGCGGAAGATCTCCTCCACATCATCACTCGGAGCTCTTCCAGCAAAAGATCACTCGACAAAAACCAAGAATGGATCAAGGCGACTGAAAAAGAAGTTGGTGTCGTCACCTTGGTTTGTTGATCCAGAACAAAATATACCCATAGCACGAAAAATGAGTCGGAAGTGTTATCAACTCCTTCCTCACTCAGACCCTTATCCATTCGGGGGCTAATGATGAAGCTATGTACATAGGGTTGGGTCATAAACCTGTCCAAGATACCCTCTCCAAGGACATCTCTAAAAGAACTAGAAACATTTGGAGAAGAATCATCATCCACTCGACCATGAAGCAATGTTCCACTTGACAGTCTTGAAGACACTCGACCGCGTAGACAATCACTCAACTACCGGGAGGTCTAAAGCCACTCTGCTCTGCAACAGTCGGGAATTAAGTCATAGCTTTAATGGTCATTATGTATCTTTATTACTGGCGTTACCAGTAACGCCCCTCTCTTAATGTATATTAAACCCTGTGTAACGGAGGGGAGCTGGGGTCGTGTACAACTCCTCCATAGCTAGGACCTTGCCTCTACATTCCTACCCCCCATTCTACTGTTAGACTTGGAACCACGACAGTTGGCGCCCACTGTGGGGCAGGTGTCTTAGCGACTTGTTGGAGAAGTTGCGATTTTTTCTGATCCCCTTCATCATGGTTTCAGGCAGAGGTTTGGCTGAGGGCCGCGAGATCCATCTCGGCGCGCTCGTATTTGTCGCCGACGACTCCGCTTGGCTTCAGGAGGCTCCACATAATGTCGACGCACTCCCCGTCCGCGGGGCAACGCACTTTCGCGCGTGCGTCCGTGGCGTCCTCCTGCGGCAGACTTAGAACCACGACATCCGGCTCTGCAAAACAAGTTCCACATACCACCGTAGAGAGAACGATATTTCCACAAATCTAATCTGCTGATGCATTTTGCAGCATCACATCACACCATGACCCGGTCGACATTCTAACCGTTTTTCACAACCAGCCCCCGCACATATCGCGAGGCGGTTTCCCTGGCACGTCTTGTCGAAGCAGAGATCATGTCCACTTATCACGGGATTCTCATCAATACGGGTGTGGGTAACCCAACCGCGCCATCAATTACGGCGTTTGGGGAATAAGCGATTTTACCAGGCAAGTGGGGAGGCGCGTCGCCTCCTCCGCCCTTATATAGGGACAAAGATTCCCCCTTTTTACCCACGCCTTCTTTCCCCTTGCTTATCCATTCTTGCGCACTCGAGCTCCAACGCCCAAGTTCTCGCCTTTCTCCTCAAACCACTCCAAGCATGTCCGGAGCGGGAGGCAAGTGGATGGTCTCCTCCGTCACAGAGGAGAACATCACAAAGCTATGGGAGGCCGGATATCTGGCCGCGGACATCGCACACCTGCTGCCAGATGCGGGGCAGATCATTCCTATGCCTGAACCCTATGAGAGGGTGGTTTTTCTTACCCACTTTGTCCGCGGACTTGGATTTCCCCTCCACCTGTTCGTCTGCGGGCTCATGTTCTACTACGGGCTGGATTTTCACGATCTGGCCCCCAATTTCATCCTCAACATCTCGGCGTTTATCGTCGTGTGCGATGCCTTCCTCCGCATCAAGCCCCACTTCGGCCTGTGGCTGAAGACCTTCAATGTCAAACCGAAGGTGGTGGTTGGCCAGCAAGCGGAGTGCGGAGGCGCCATGGTGGGCAAAATGCCTAATGTCACCTGGCTCGAAGGCTCCTATGTGGACACCATAAAGGGGTGGCAATCGGGGTGGTTCTACATCACCGAGCCACGCGACACCAACTGGGTGGCGGCCCCCGAGTTTCGATCCGGAATCCCCACACGGCTCACCTCCTGGAAAGAGAAGGGCATGTCCTGGGGTTCCCCGGTAGAGCTGACCGGATTCCAGACTTGCATCAAGAACATGATGAACAAGAAAATCAAGCTTGTCAACATGGTCCAGGTCATGCTCTTCCGCCGGATCCTCCTGTGTCAACAACGGGTATTCAATTTGTGGGAGTTCGACCCAGCCAAGCACCAGACTCTGTGAGAGCTCTTTGACACGATGCACAAGGACGTTTGGAGGGTGCTGTTCAAGGGTGTCGAGGTGCCTCCTCCCCTTACCGAGGACCGTGGACTCAGCGCATAGCGCCATGCCAGTCCGATAAATTCTTTATATCTCATAGGGTGTTTATTTTCCCCAGTTTAATCATGTGCGGGATCTAAGCTTCCATGCCTTTAACAGGACTGGGTAGAGACAGCGGAGCAGATTGATTGCCCAGCCCCCACACTGAAAGATCCTGCAGACGCTCTCCTAATGGAGATGCTGGTTCTGGCGCCTTACGAGGTGCCGGTGAAGAAGGCCAAGAAGAAGGCCACGGGGACCCGAAAGGGTCTCCGGCGCAAGGCTATATCGGACTCATCGTTTGATAACTCCAAAGCGCACTCCTCCCACGAAAACGAGGAGAAGGAAGAGGAAAGTCCCCCCCCCCCAGCCGGGGGAGACAAGAAAAGGAAGGCCGCCCCAACCGGGGAGGCCGAAGGGTCCAAGAAGGGAAGGACCCTCCTTCCGGACTGCTCCACGACCGCCGCTTATAGTGACGACGAGTGGTTGCCCAGGGACAAGCCCCTGGCGTAGTCGTAAGTATCCGGATAGCATAGTAATTCATGGTATGCTTCTATTGCACTGCTTCTCCTTACGCCGAATATAATTATGCAGTCCGTCCTGAGCCCGTATCGACGTATCTTCGTCGGACGGTTCTTTGGACTCGTCGGATATGAATAGCGATTCACTTCCGACTGCCTCCACCCCTTGCCCTACGGACAACGCCAAGGTGTTGTCTCAGAAGGCAACAAGCCGAGGGGAGGTAGTCCTGGAGGTGCCTTGAGGCGACCTTCCAGACCCTGGGTGTAAAGGGAGCAAGACTCCCATGGGCTCCAAGTTTGGCTCTCAGCCGAACACTGCGCCGGAACCTCCATTGGTTCCGGACTCCGGCAGGTGACCCCCCGTTAAGAGGGGCAAGCCGCCCGTGCCGGTGAACTCTATCCATCCAGAGGTACCGGACAACTTGCTGGAAGCGCTTCGCGGCGCTTCCATCGACGAATAGCACCGCACTATCATGAGTGCGGTGATCGAGAAGGTTCAGTCCGCCAAGAACGGACTAATTGAAGCTTGTGCCAGCCTCCTAACAGGCTTTGAGGTAAGTTAAAAATATAGGAAAATATTACTGCATAGACAGTAGCCCCTGATGCTCTGTTTGGTGTTCGCAAAGAAAGACCGAATAGAGGATCAAATCATGACTCAGGAGTTTAGTCATAATATGTCTATGTGCATATGCAGGCTTCGCTACTGGCCACCACCGCACGTACTGCGGAGGTCGCTGCACTGAAGCAGGACCTTGAGCGGTCCAAGGAAGAGCTCGGCCTTGCCAAGAGGCAGCTCGAGGAGAGCAAAGGTAAGCAATACCTTGTCCATATATTAAAAAGAAAGTTGATTGTAAAGTAATAGGATCATCATGAATGTGCCAGGGGCCATGACCGAAATGGCAACCCTGAAGAAGGCGCTGTCCGAGGCCGAAAACAAAGCGGCCAAGGAGCGCACTGAGCAAGAAAAGCAAGAAGCCCGGGTAGGCGAGGTGCAGCAAGAGCTCATGGCTCTCGCCAAAAAATACGAGTCCTTGGAGCTTGACTCTAAGAGCGAGAGTCCAAGCTTGCGACGGCGCTTGAAAGCGCAAAAAATGCCAAGGCTGAAGCCCACAAGGCCCTTCAGGAGATTGATGCGGTGAAGAAGATAGCAGCGGGTAAGGCATTCATTATGCAAAGCAAGCATGTGAAGGAAACTTTCCTTTTACTTACCCGAGTTCGGAGCTCTCCAGGAGCATTCGAAGATCTTCCCCGCAGTGTGCTGGACGCCGCAGAGTTTTACCGAGCTGAGGAGGGGAGCTCGACGGAAAAGTTGTTCTTGTCTCAGTATACTGGGACCGAACACCCAATGCCCTTGAGCGACCAACTGAAACAACTGGTCGAGCTTCACAAGGCGGCCGAGCAGGCCATGAAGGGTCTTATAGTCCGGATGTGGCCTGGCGATCCCCTTCCTAACAGCTACTTCGGTCTGGTGAGGCGGCTTGTGGATGCATGCCCATGGCTTGAAGTCATCAAGCGGTCCGTCTCAAGATCGAGGGTGCGCAAGAAGGCTTTGCCCGGCGAAGGTGCACTTTGGGCGAAGCTGGACGCCATGAAGTTGGTGAAGGAGGGACCTCCCGGAGGGCAAGGAGCATCGCCGCCAGTAAATGTATTATGACAGTGTCCTGAAGGGTTCCCGCCTTGTGGCGGAGGAATGTTCTAAAGATGTAATTTTTGAATGAACGTGCTCATGTGATCCTGTAATGTGAAACTAGTTCATTTGCGCTATGCAACGCTTTTTGAATTCAAAACATTAACTTCTGTGCGGCCGTTTATAAAATCTGAGAGTTGGCCAGTCGTCAGCTTCTGCCCCCATGTAACTAGTACTGGGGTGTTCGGGATAAACCTGAGCACTCTTTTTCCCAATTTTGGGTCCTTCGAGGGAGGTTTTCAGCACAACAAACCAAGCAACCAGACTATAAGGCTTTATCACTCTCACTTAGCCGTAGAAGTCTACAATTTTAAATTTTGGCGAAGCCCCTAGTATTCGGAAGGCCGAATTTGGGCCGCTATATACGCCTAAGTCAGGCAAGGCCGACTCCTCGCCCGAAGCGGAAGAAGTCTTTAAGGACTTGAGACCTCTCGAACAGCGACCAGCTCTCGCCTTATCATGACAGTCAGTTTTGGGCTTTCTCTACTGAGGTGCTCGTCCGGGAGAACCGGAACACAATCGCAGTAGTTCTCCTAGCGCTACCTTAGCCGATATAGTGGAACGTAAGGTACCAAAACATAGGAGCCGGGCAAACCCAACTATTGACCCAAGACATGATTCGGAGCTGATACATATAATGCTATAAGTTCGGGGTGCCGCACTGTCGAAAGTGTTCGCACTTCTCACGCCGTATTATGGGGTATATGAAAGCCCCTGGCGTACTGGCCGTACCAGGATGTACGGGTGCAAATCATATAAGAAAAAGGATGGATAATGCAATAATAAACTAATGCTATGCATTGTTATTTAAATAATACGTCGGAGCGTACTGATACAAGTAGTGCAATAAGCAAAAAATAGGACTATTTGACATGTCCTATCCAAAGGCAGGCTGCGTATGGGTATTAAAGATGGATATGTTGATTATTATTAGAGGCCACCTGTGGGTTCCCTTGTACGACTTTGGCTTCGTGCCTCCTTGGTTGTTCCTTCCCGCAATGTGTCCGGCAATCATACTGCCGGAAAGGGCTTCCAGAGAGTAAGGTCCTGAAAGGGTAAAAAATGATAAAGGTATGCATCCCCTAGGGCGGTTGAGCCGTATTGCGGGACGTGCCCTGATCGTGCCCCCGCCTATGCCCATGGTATTTTCAATGCGTAACTATGTACGCGCGGGACGTATTTCGTCGCTTGACTGGGACTAGGACGCGGGCCGAATTTCTATGCGAGCTCTGAACGTGCCAGGCGATCCTACTGCAGGTTACTCCGGACTCGCTTGACGGGGTCCGGGGCTCAGACGCCAAATTAGCGCTTTTGCCTTAAAAGGTTGCTTTGTGCCTGCTGCGAGGGTCGCGGTGTGCTCCTCCGTCGGAGCGAGCGCTCTGTTTCCATTGACCGTTATGACCCCCTAGGTCCTGGCATCTTGATCTTGAGGTATGCGTGTCTTGATGCGCATTGAATTTTGCAAATGCGGTTCGCCCGGAGCAAAGGCGTGATAGCCACTGCGGACTGGGACGATATCAAAGATTAACTCCTCGCTTCGGAAGTTGTCCGGAGATCCGAAGACCACTTCCAGTGTGATTGAGCCCGTGCAATGGGCCTCTACACCTGGGATGACACCCTTAAAGGTGGTTTTGGTGGGTTTGATCATCGAGGAATCTATACCCATTTTGCGCATTGTATCCTGATAGAGCAGGTTCAGGCTGCTGCCGCCGTCCATGAGGACTCGAGTCAGGTGAAATCCGTCAATGATGGGGTCTAGCACCAATGCGGCGGATCCGCCGTGACGGATAGTAGTGGGGTGGTCCCTGTGATCGAAGGTGATCGGACAAGAGGACCATGGGTTGAACTTTGGGGCGACGGGCTCCATCACATAGACGTCCCTTAGTGCACACTTACGTTCCTTCCTGGGAATGTGGGTTGCGTATATCATGTTCACCGTCTTCACTTGTGGGGGGGAACCTCTTCTGTCCTCCCGTGTTCGGTGGCCGGGGCTCCTTCTCGCCATCACTATGCGGCCCCTTGTCCTTGTTTTCGGCATTCAACTTGTCGGCCTTCTTGAACACCCAGCACTCTCTATTGGTGTGATTGGCTGGTTTATCGGGGGTGCCGTGGATTTGACACGAGCGATCAAGTATTCGATCCAAACTCGATGGGCCCGGAGTACTTCTTTTGAATGGCTTTTTCCGCTGACCGGATCTAGAGCCTCTGAATCCGGCGTTGACTGGCGTGTCTTCAGCGTTATCGCCGTTGCTGTGGCGCTTGTGTCTGTTACGACGTGGTCTGCCGTTAGCATCTTTAGCATCTGAAGTGCTCGGATTTTGTGATGTGTTGTTGCTGCGAGCCAGCCAGCTATCCTCGCCCGCACAAAAGTGGGTCATGAGTGTCGTGAGGGCTGCCATAGACTTGGGCTTCTCCTGGCCGAGGTGCCGGGCGAGCCACTCGTCACGGATGTTATGCTTGAATGCCGCTAAGGACTCTGCGTCCGGACATTCGACAATTTGGTTTTTCTTAGTCAGGAACCGTGTCCAGAATTACCTGGCCGATTCCCGTGGCTGTTGAGTTATATGGCTCAAGTCATCAGCATCCGGTGGTCGCACATAAGTGCCCTGGAAGTTGTCAAGGAATGCATCTTCCAAATCCTCCCAACTGCCGACGGAGTCTGCTGGCAAGCTATTCAGCCATTGCCGAGCTGGTCCTTTGAGTTTTAATGGGAGGTACTTGATGGCATGTAGATCATCACCGCGAGCCATGTGGATGTGGAGGAGGAAATCCTCAATCCATACCGCGGGATCTGTTGTACCATCATACGATTCGATATTTACGGGTTTGAAACCCTCCGGGAATTCATGATTCATAACTTCATCGGTGAAGCATAGGGGGTGTGCGGTGCCTCTGTGCCAGGCTATATCGCGACGCAGTTCATATGAGTCTTGCCTGCTGTATTCAGCCCAGCCAGATTTACTTTGAGTGTATCCGGCGTGACAGTCATCGTCTCGTGTTAGCGCGCGCCACCATGACCCGTATATCGATCTTGCATGTTTTCCCCTGCTTTCCAATACGTCTCGCAGGTCCCGCATGTTGCCCCGGGCCTTGATATTTTTGTTTGAGTGGCGGCGGGGTGCAGGCTGATCTTCAGGCTGAAACGCCTCTCTGTCTCGGCCACGAGGTGGCCGGTCAGCCGCATCGTACGCTGGTGATGTAGGTTTCAATGCTTCCTCCCCGAGTCGGGGTAGCAACCTACGCTTTGGGTAACTCTTGGAGGGGCGTTCGAGTTCGTATTCCTCGGCCGCAAGGACTTCGGTCCATCTGTCTGCTAGCAAATCTTTATCAGCTCGAAGCTGTTGTTGCTTTTTCTTCAGACTATTTGCTGTGGCTATAAGCCGGCGCTTGAAGCGCTCCTGCTCGACAGGATCCTTAGGCACGATAAATTCTTCGTCGCCAAGGCTCACCTCGTCTTCAGAGAGAGGCATGTAATTGTCATCCTCCGCCTCTTCATTTGCTGCCCATTCTGGAGGGCTAGCTTGTTCATCTTCCCGCTCTAAATCTTGCTGGAGGGGATTGTCATCGTCTTCGGCACTATCCGGAGTGTTATTGTCTCTTGTGCCGGTATCACTACTTTTGCTACGGCGGGACTTAGAGCGGCGCCGCTGATGTCGGCGCTTGGGTTGCTTCTTGGAGGGGTCATCCTCCGCTGTCTCATCGCCATTGCCTTCCTTGGGGGTATCCACCATGTATATATCATATGATGAGGTGGCGGTCCAGCGCCATGGTGGTGGTTCCAATTCGTCTCCTACATCGTCGTCCATACCGTCGATGTCTTCGGAGTCGAAATCGAGCATGTCGGTTAAATCGTCGACAGTGGCTACTAAGTGGGTGGTGGGTGGGGAGTGAATTTCTTTGTCGTCCGCATCCCATTCTAGCCGGGCATAGTCTGGCCAAGGTTCTCCTGACAGGGAGAGAGATCTTAATGAATTGAGCACATCGCCGAAAGGAGAGTGCTGAAAGATATCCGCGGAGATAAACTCCATGATCGGCGCCCAGTCGGATTTGATAGGCACGGACGCAGGCGGCTCGGAGTCCGTGGCCGGGGACGAATCCAGTAGTTCGGCAACACGACTCTCGTAAAGGGTGAAGTCAGTATCCAGCTCTATCGCCGCTAAGAGTGCGGCCTCCATGGCGGGGCCTATCCACCCGTCCTCGGATGGTGCAATTTGCTCCGGATTGAGGGCCGGAGTAGCTGCAGGTGTGATCTCCCGAACACGGTCCGACGGTAGAGATAAATCATGCTTCTCGTGATCATGTGGCGCACCTAGCATGGGCTCGAACCCGTTGAAGATCAAGTCTCCGCAGATGTCGGCAGTGTAGTTCAAGTTTCCGAACCTGACCTGGTGGCCAGGGGCGTAGCTCTCGATCTGCTTCAGATGGCCAAGCGAGTTAACCTGCAGTGCGAAGCCGTCGAATACGAAGATCTGTCTAGGGAGGAAAACCTCCTCCTGGACCACATCATTACCGATGATCGAATGAGCCATCAAGCCCTACGGCGACGGCACAGTGGAACTCTCAATGAAAGCACAATGTCGGTGTCAAACCCGGCGGATCTCGGGTAGGGGGTCCCGAACTGTGCGTCTAAGGCGGATGGTAATAGGAGGCGGGGGACACAATGTTTACCCAGGTTCGGGCCCTCCCGATGGAGGTAATACCCTACTTCCTGCTTGATTGATCTTGATGATATGAGTATTACAAGAGTTGATCTACCATGAGATCATAGAGGCTAAACCCTAGAAGCTAGCCTATGGTATGGTTGTTGTTGTCCTACAGACTAAACCGTCCGGTTTATATAGACATCGGAGGGGGCTAGGGTTACACAGAGTCGGTTACAAGGGAGGAGATCTACATATCCGTTTTGCCATTCTTGCCTTCCACGCCAAGGAGAGTCCCATCCGGACACGGGACAGAGTCTTCAATCTTGTATCTTCATAGTCCAACAGTCCGGCCAAAGGATATAGTCCGGCTGTCCGGAGACCCCTAATCTAGGACTCCCTCAGGGAGCAGTGTGGAGCTCGTCATGGGGACATAACTAAAACCATGAAGTGTTTTTAGGGGACTAAGTTTATTTGTGACCCCCTCCAAAAATGAACATGTGTATGTTCTTTATCTCTTTTTTAGGTGTCATAGTTGCCTACAATCAACCACAGTGTTGCCTACAACCATGCATCCAGTTGTCCACAATCAACCATACAGTTGTCTAAAACCATGTATCCAGTTAGTCAATCCTCATGAACAAAAACATTATCAAGACCATAATTTGGCTAATATGTGAAGATTTTAGATACCTTTCAAGTTTGTGTCATAGAGATGCGTCAAGAATTTATCTCCACAGAGTGGGATCCCTTGGTATGATAGTAAATACTTGGCGAATAATCATAGAGGGGGACCAGGGTGGAGTTGGTCATGGGGACGTAACCTAAACTGTGAAGTGTTTTTAAGGGATTAAATTTGTGTGTGAACCCTCCAAAATGAACCTATGTATGTTCTTTATCCCTTTTTCAGGTGTCCTAGTTGCCCACAATCAACCATATAGTTGCCTAAAGCAGTCACTTGGATTTGTAGAAGAGTTGCATCGCATCGTAATTCAGTTGCTTAGTTTGGTTAGGACAGCTGCTTGGTTTTGCTAGGGTAGTTTTGCATTATGTTTTTTGGTAACATGGTTGGTTGGATTTTGCTAAGACAATTGCTTCGTTTGCTAGGACAGTTGCTTGGTTTTTGTTAGAACAATTTGCATTGTGTTTTTCGTAATACGGTTGCTTAGATTTTTTGTTAGGGAGTTGCGTTTGATTTTGCTAGAATAGTCGCTCTATGTAGATATATATAGTTGCATACATAGAAGATGAGTAGTAGTTGCTCACAGTGTGAAATCGAGTTTCTAGGGGGGATCCGAAGTTGGCATTTTTTTAATCTTTTGAGTGATATGATGTTTTGCCACTTTTCTACCTAAAGTAGTAATGTTAGAGTTCTTTCACTTATTTTCCATTTTTTCAACTATCGTGCATGTGAGGAGTGGGGTTGGAGAGGAGAGGTGGCGAGAGGTTGACGAATATAGGAGTTGCTCATAGGACGAGCATGAGTTGCTCAGTGTGAGGATGAGTTGGGATAGGGGGAGATGAGAAGTTGTGTAGGGTCGGGATGTAGGGGCGATCAAACAGTTAAACACAAACCTACGCAAGTTGTTCATAGTTTTTGCAAGAGTTGCCCACAAAAATCATTGAAATCTACAGACATGAGTTGACTGATGAACGCACTGGAGTTGCATAAAAACACCACAAAAGTTGTTGACCTTTTTCGTGTGCTGCTCGAGTGCATACCGATCTAAAAGTTTATTGAACTTTTTTGCCTCCAATAACCCTCTGAGCTTTTCCATATGTCGATGAGCAGGAGTTGTCCACAGTGTGAGGATGAGTTGTTTAGGGGGGCGATGAGTTGCATAGGGGTCGACGCAAGTTGTTCATAATTTTTGCACGAGTTGCTCGCAAAAATCATTCAAATCTCCCGATATAATGCCGAAACACACACATGAGTTGCCTGATCAACGCATAGGAGTTGCATAAAAACACCCAAAAAGTTGCTGACCTTTTTTGTGTGCTACTCCAGTGCCTAATGATCTCAAAGTTTCTTGTCCTTGAGTGCACAATGATCTCAAATTTTCTTGTCCTAGTTTTGCCTCTAATAGCCCTACCAAAGTGAACTTAGGTTTTTTCATATGTCGATGAGCAGGAGTTGCTCAGATTGTGAGGATGGTTGCTGTCGTGGGCAGATGACAAGTTTCATTGGGGATGATGAGAGATTTCATAGGGGACGATTAAACCGTTACACACAAACCTATACAAGTTGTTCATAGTTTTCGCACTAGTTGCCTGCAGAAGTCATTGAAATTTACAGATATAATGATGGAAAACACACATGAGTTGACTGATGAACGCACTGAATTTGCATAAAAACACCACAAAAGTTGATGGCCTTCTTCGTGTGATACTCTAGTGCATAATGATCTCAATGTTTCTTGTCCTTGTTTTGCCTTCAATAGCCCTATCAGTTTTTACATATGCTGATGAGCAGGAATTGCTCATAATGACCCAAGTTGTTCATAGTTTTCGCACGAGTTATCCGCGAAAATCATTCAAATCTCCAGATGTAATGATGGAAAACACACATGAGTTGCTTGACGAACGCACATGAGTTGCATAAAAACACCCCAAAGGTTGTTGACCTTTTTTGTGCGCTACTCGAGTGCATAACCATCTCAAAGTTTCTTGTCCTTGTTTTTCCCCCAATAGCCCTATCAAAGTGAACTTAGGTGTTTCCATATGTCGATGAGCAGGAGTTGCCCACAATGTGAGGATGAGTTGTTGTCGCGGGCGGATGACCAGTTGGACGATGAGAAATTTCATAGGGTACAATCAAACCACTATACACAAACCTACACAAGTTGTTTATAGTTTTCGTATGAGTTGCCCGCAAAAATCATGAAATATCTATATATAATGTTGGAAAACACACATGAGTTGCATAAAAACACCCCAAAGTTGCTCACCTTTGTTGTGCGCTACTCGAGTGTATATCGATCTCAAAGTTTCTCGTCCTTGTTTTTCCTCCAATAGCCCCATCAAAGTGAACTTAGCCTTTTCTATATGTTGATGAGCAGGAGTTGCTCGCAATGTGAGGATGAGTTGTGTGTGTGTGTTTTTTAGGGGGGGTGGGGGGATGAGAAGTTGCATACCGTCACGTGACAAATCAAGAGTGTCCACAACTACGGTCACACGATTTATCAGTATGAAACGGAGTGATGCCTTTGTTTCGGAGATGTGGCTCCGCTTTCATTTTGAGGTAATAGTGGTGGTCATGGCAAGAGGCACGAATCGACTGTGGTAGTGATCATCATAGAAGAGGTCGCGAGGGATGTTATTTAGCACACGCCCCGAAGGAGAGGGGCACAAGGGATGTAGTGTGGCGTCGGGGCCGTAAGATCGGTCGGCTGACTCTTGGTCAACAGTACCAATGAGCGGATGCGTCGGTGACATGCTTGAATAGATCAATTTGGAGATGTGGCGCTCGGCCATGATACGTCTCCAACGTATCTATAATTTATGAAGTATTCATGCTATTATATTATCCATCTTAGATGTTTTATATGCATTTATATGCTATTTGATATGATTTTTTGGGACTAACCTATTAACCTAGAGCCCGATGCGGTTTACATTTTCTCCTTGTTTTTGAGTTTTGCAGAAAAGGAATACCAAACAGAGTCCAATTGATGTGCCATTTTTTGGTGATTTTTTATGGACCAAAAGAGGACCACGAAGCATCAGAGTTGGGCCAGAAGAGTCCCGGGCTGCCCACGAGGGTGGGGGGCGCGCCCACCCCCTGGGCGCGTGGGCCTACCTCGTGGATAGCTCGGGCACCTCCTTGACGTGAGACCGACGCCAAAAATTCTTATATATACAGAAACCTCGGAAAATTAACCCAGATCGGAAGTTCCGCCCCCTCAAGCCTCTGTAGCCACGAGAAATCAATCTAGGCCCTCTCTGGCACCCTGCCGGAGGGGGCCATCATCACCAGTGGCTATGGAGGAGTATCCCGGAGAGGCCATCATCGCCATGAAGGCCAAGGATCAGAGGGAGAACCTTTCCCCATCTAGGGGGAGGCCATGGAGGAGGAAGCACAAGGGGGAGAACCTCCCCTCCTCTCTCTTGGTGGCACCGAAGTGCCATTGACAGGGGAATCATCGCCGCGGTGATCGTCTTCATCAACATCACCACCATCATCACCATCCTCATCTCTTTTACGCAGTCCACTCTCCCGCACCCCGCTGTAATCCCTACTTGAACATGGTGCTTTATGCCACATATTATGATCCAATGATGTGTTGCCATCCTATGATGTTTTGAGTAGATATGTTTTGTCTTTGGGTTGATTGATGATCTAGATTGGTATGAGTTATATGTTTTATTTTGGTGTTGTCCTATTGTGCCCTCCGTGTCGCGCAAGCGTGAGGGATTCCCACTGTAGGGTGTTAGAATACGTTCATGATTCACTTATAGTGGGTTGCTTGAGTGACAGAAGCATAAACCCGAGTAAGGGGGTTGTTGCGTATGGGATAAAGGGGACTTGATATGTTAATGCTATGGTTGGGTTTTACCTTAATGATATTTATATGGTTTTTGGGACTAACCTATTAACCTAGAGCCCAGTGCCAGTTTCTGATTTCTCCTTGTTTTAGAGCATCGCAGAAAAGGAAAACCAAACGGAGTCCAATTGACCTGAAACTTGACGGAACTTATTTTTGGACCAGAAGAGGGCCACAGAGTCAAAGAGTTGGTCCAGAAGAGTCCCGGGCTGCCAACGAGGGTGGGGGCGCGCCAACCCCCCTGGGCGCGCCTCCCTGCCTCGTGGACAGCTCGGAGACCCCCCTGACTTGTTCTCGATGCCAACACCTCTCATATATACCCAAACTTCCAAAAAGAAACCTAGATCAGAAGTTCCGCCGCTGCAAGCCTCTGTAGCCACGAGAAATCAATCTAGGCCCTCTCCGGCACCCTGCCAGAGGGGGCCATCATCACCGGTGGCCATGGAGGAGTATCGCAGAGAGGCCATCATCGCCATGAAGGCCAAGGATCAGAGGGAGAACCTTTCCCCATCCGGGGGAGGCCATGGGGAGGAAGCACCAGGGGGAGAACCTCTCCTCCTCTCTCTTGGTGGCACCGGAGTGCCATCAAGAGGGGAATCATCATCGCGGTGATCGTCTTCATCAAAATCACCATCATCATCACCATCCTCATCTCTTTTATGCGGTCCACTCTCCCGCACCCCGCTGTAATCCCTACTTGAACATGGTGCTTTATGCCACATATTATGATCCAATGATGCGTTGCCATCCTATGATGTTTTCAGTAGATATCCTTTGTATTTGGGTTGATTGATGATCTAGATTGGTACGAGTTGCATGTTTTATTTTGGTGCTGTCTATGGTGCCCTATGTGTCACGGAAGCGTGAGGGGTTCCCGCTGTAGGGTGTTGCAATACGTTCATGATTCGCTTATAGTGGGTTGGTGAGTGACTGAAACACAAACCCGAGTAAGGGGGTTGTTGCGTATGGGAATAAAGAGGACTTGATGCTTTAATTCTATGGTTGGGTTTTACCTTAATGATCTTTAGTAGTTGCGCATGCTTGCTAGAGTTCCAATCATAGGTGCATATGATCCAAGTAGAGAAAGTATGTTAGCTTATGCCTCTCCCTCATATGAAATTACAATGACGACTACTGGTCTTGTTAACAATTGCCTAGGACAATTCCGCACACCGATCCATCATTATTCCACACTCGCTATTTATAACATTTAGTATTATATTCTAAGTTTATGATAATAGCACCTACTTTTATGTTTTAGCTCTCCGATACCATACAAAGTTATCCTGTGTGCACAACGTAGTTTTATTTCTCGTTGCTAGTTGGAAGCAAACGCGTTGAGTCGTGAAATTAAATGTCGATGGCGAGATAGGGCTTGAGAGAATATTGATCTTACCTTTAGCTCCTTGTGGGTTCGACACTCCATACTTATCACTTCCACCTTTGGAAATTGCTACGATGATTCCCTACACTTGGGGATTATCAAGCTCTTTTCTGGCCCATTCTTGGGGAGCAATAGCGTTGGGTTTGATATTCTCGTGTGTGCTTGTTTGCTTTCTTCACTAAGTAGATTTTGTTTTTCCTTTTTGTTTCTGTTTAGTTGTGGGTGAAACATACAAAAAAAATTTAAAAGAATGAAAATACAAAAAAATACTTGCCTCTCATGCCTAAAAAGATTTTCAAAAAGAGAAGTGATTGGAAAGTTATGCATTGAAGAAGTGAGGGTCGACCTTGAGCACTTGTGTTCATGATCACGGAAACAATGTAGAATTTTTCGTGGAAGTTTCTCTGTAAATAATTATCCCCTTGTGTATATCCATTGTATTATATAAAAATAATGTGCCAAGCTTTGGTTTTAGGATGATTAGATTGCTTGTTTACTATGTGCAGTACAAAAACAGAAACTTTGGCTGTAGTGCATGAATTTAAAAATTTTACTGGAAAGTCAAATGGGTCTGAAACTTTTTGCACATTACTTCTGTACAAATTGTTCAAATTTATTTCATAATTATTGGAGTTACAGAAGTTTGCTCAACTTCCAGATTACTACAGACTGTCCTGTTTAAGACAGATTCTGTTTTTGATGCATTGCTTGCTTGTTTTGATGAAACTATCGATTTCTATCAGTGGATTAAGCCATGGAAAAGTTACATTACAGTAGCTATAATGCAAAAACAAAATATGAATTGGTTTGCAACAGTACTTATAGTAGTGATTTGCTTTGTTATACTAACGGATCTCACAAAGTTTTTTTTAAGTTCTGTGTGGATGAAGTGTTCGAAGATCGAGGAGCTATCAATATGAGAAGAATAAAGAGAGGCAAGAGTTCAAGCTTGGGGATGCTCAAGGCACCCCAAGTAAATATTTAAGTACTCAAGCATCTAAGCTTGGGGATGCCCCGGTTGGCATCCCATCTTTCTTCTTCAACAATTATCGGTATACCTCGGTTTTTGTTTTGTTCACATGATTTGTGTCCTTTGTGTTTTTCTTTTTCTTTAATAATCATGATAGTATGAGATAGCCTTTCATTGATTTATAGAATACTTCATGTGCTTCACTTATATCTTTTATGTACGATCTTATAGAATTGCTCTTTGTGCTTCACTGAAATCTTTTTGAGTATGGTTTTATAGAATGCTTCGTGTACTTCACTTATATATATTGAGCTTGGATATTGGTTAGTCTATATTAATTGTAGAATGCTCCATGAACTTCACTTATATATTTTGGAGTATGAATAATACTATCATCTAAAGTGGGGTTGGAAGGGTGTCAACTTTAGGAATTAGTGATCCCACTATTCCGAATGAGAAGAATTTTGCTTATGAGGAGAGTAGAAAAATTTCTATGCTTGTAGATCATGAAAAGAATGCTTTATGTGATGGTTATATTGTTGAATTCATTCATGATGCTACTGAAAATTATTATGAGGGAGGAATATATGCTTGTAGGAGTTGCAATAATATCAAGTTTCCTCTCTATGTGCTTAAAGTTTTGAAGTTATACTTGTTTCGCCTTCCTATGCTAGTTGATTCTTGTTCTTATAAATTATGTGCTCACAAAATCCCTAGGCACAGTAAGTGGGTTATATTTAAATGTGCTAGTCATATTCTTCATGATGCTCTCTTTATGTTTCAATTCTTATCTTTTATGTGAGCATCATTGAAATCATCATGCCTAGCTAAAAGGCATTAAAGAAAAGCGCTTGTTGGGAGACAACCCAATATTTACCCTTACTGTTTTTGTGTGTTTACATGATTAAGCTACTGTAGTAATCATGTTTTATAGATTTTGTTTCAAAAAAGTGCCAAGTAAGACCTTTGGGAAGACTTGGGTGAAAGTTAATGTGATCTTGCTGTAAAAAACAGAAACTTTGCGCTCACGAGATTAGCTGTCATTTTTTTACAGAAGAGTGATTTTCAGCTGATTCTTTTTGCAGAAGATTAATAGACAAATTCCTCAAGTCTACCAATTTATTTCATAATGTTTGGAGTAGAAGAAGTATGGTTTATGTTCAGATCATTACAGACTGTTCTGTTTCTGACAAATTCTGTTTTCATAGCATAGTTTGCTTGTTTTCTAGTCTCTATGGCTTATATTTCTCAATATAAATTGTAGAAATGATATGGTACAGTAGGCATTGTGTGAGAACAATTATGAACCTTGTCTTTGACAGTACCAAAGTGAATGGTTTGCTCTTTATCATACTACCCTATCTCACAAAGTTCCGTTTAGTTTTGTGTGATTGAAGTTTTCAAGCTTTGGGTGAGATATCGATATGAGGAGAATAAGGAGTGGAAAGACACTAAGATTGGGGATACCCAAGGCACCCCAAGGTAATATTGAAGGAAGACTCAAGCGCCTAAGATTGGGGATGCCCCGGAAGGCATCCCCTCTTTCGTCTTCAAAACTATCGGTATACCTTACTCGGAGCTATATTTTTATTTGTCACATGATATGTGTTTTGCTTGGAGCGTATTTTAAGTTTTACTTGCTGTTTGAATAAAATCATTGGATCTGAAATATTGAATGAAAAGAGTCCTCCAATGGCTAGTTAATTATTTGCCTACTCAGTGTTCTTCACTCATATCTTTTGGAGTAGTTTGTCATTTACTCATGTGCTTCACGTATATCCTATGAGTAAATGGTTGAATAAATTGAATGTCATAAATCTGAATTTATATATGTTTCATATGCTTATAACATGGGGAGTAATGACTTCACACATAATAAGCATAGGTAGTAAACTTATTGAAAGTTAGCAAACGTAGAATTGGTCACTTGAACAATTCATGAAAGAATATTGAAGGAAGAGGGATTTCACATATAAATATACTATCTTGGACATATTTTGTAATTGTGAGCACTCATTAAAATATGACATGCTAAAAGGTTGATTTTGGACAAGGAAGACAACATAATGGGTTATGTTTTCTTATATCTGAAAAAATTATATTTTCATGGATCGCCCAACATGTTGAGCTTGCCTTTCCCCCTCATGCTAGCCAAATTATTTGCACTAAGTAGAGATACTACTTGTGCTTCCAAATACCCTTAAACCCGGTTTTGCCATGAGAGTCCACCATACGTACCTATGGATTGAGTAAGATCCTTCAAGTAAGTTGTCATCGGTGCAAGCAATAAAAATTGCTCTCCAAATATGTATGATTGATTAGTGTGGAGGAAATAAGCTTTATGCGATCTTGTGATGTGGAAGAAATAAAAGCGACGGACTGCATAATAAAGGTCCATATCACAAGTGGCAATATAAAGTGACGTTCTTTTGCATTAAGATTTTGTGCATCCAACCATAAAAGCGCATGACAACCTCTGCTTTCCTCTCTGAAGGGCCTATCTTTTACTTTTTATCTTCTACCTTATTCTAGAGTCATGGTGATCTTCACATTTCCCTTTTACATTTTATCCTTTGGCAGGCAATCACATTGTGTTGGAAAGATTCTGATATATATATATATATATATATATATATATATATATATATATATATCCAATTGGATGTAAGGCATCATGAACTATTATTGTTGACATTACCCTTGAGGTAAAAGGTTGGGAGGCGAATCTATAAGCCCCTATCTTTCTCTATGTCTGATTAAAACTTTGAACCCATAAATATCACGTGAGTGTTAGCAATTGTGAAAGATTAAATGATAGTTGAGTATGTGGAGTTTGCTGAATCAAAGCTCTGACATAGACCCTTCCTAAAAATAAGATGAATTGCAATTGTTTGATGACTGAGAATATTGTTTGTTAGTTTTCAAGAAAGTTTATGATCTACACTTTAACATGTGAATAGCTTGTTACTTGATCATGAAAAGTTTTATGAGATGAGATACTGTTATGACATATAATGATGCTAGAAAAGTGATTGGAATTATCATTGATCAAACTTAAGCACTTGCTAGCATTCACACTTCATAAATTATTTCTTTTATCATTTACCTACTAGAGGACGGCAGTGAATTAAGCTTGGGGATGCTAATACGTCTCCAACGTATCTATAATTTATGAAGTATTCATGCTATTATATTATCCATCTTAGATGTTTTATATGCATTTATATGCTATTTTATATGATTTTTGGGACTAACCTATTAACCTAGAGCCTAGTGCCAGTTTCTGTTTTCTCCTTGTTTTTGAGTTTTGCAGAAAAGGAATACCAAACGGAGTCCAATTGATGTGCCAATTTTTGATGATTTTTTATGGACCAAAAGAAGACCACGGAGCATCGGAGTTGGGCCAGAAGAGTCCCGGGCTGCCCACGAGGGTGGGGGGCATGCCCACCCCCCTAGGCGTGTGGGCCTGCCTCGTGGACAGCTCGGGCACCTTCTTGACGTGAGACCGACGCCAAAAATTCCTTTAAATACATAAACCTCGGAAAATTAACCTAGATGGGAAGTTCCGCCGCCGCAAGCTTCTGTAGCCATGAGAAATCAATCTAGGCCCTCTCTGGCACCCTGCCGGAGGGGGCCATCATCACCAATGGCCATGGAGGAGTATCCCGGAGAGGCCATCAACGCCATGAAGGCCAAGGATCAGAGGGAGAACCTTTCCCCATCTAGGGGGAGGCCATGGAGGAGGAAGCACAAGGGGGAGAACCTCTCCTCCTCTCTCTTGGTGGCACCGGAGTGCCATTGAGAGGGGAATCATCGTCGCGGTGATCGTCTTCATCAACATCACCACCATCATCACCATCCTCATCTCTTTTACGCGGTCCACTCTCCCGCACCCCGCTGTAATCCCTACTTGAACATGGTGCTTTATGCCACATATTATGATCCAATGATGTGCTGCCATCCTATGATGTTTTGAGTAGATATCTTTTGTCTTTGGGTTGATAGATGATCTAGAATGGTACGAGTTGTATGTTTTTTTGGTGCTGTCCTATTGTGCCCTCCGTGTCGCGCAAGCATGAGGGATTCCCGTTGTAGGGTGCTGCAATACGTTCATGATTCGCTTATAGTGGGTTGCTTGAGTGACAGAAGCATAAACCCGAGTAAGGGGGTTGTTGCGTATGGGATAATGGGGACTTGATATGTTAATGCTATGGTTGGGTTTTACCTTAATGATCTTTAGTAGTTGCGGATGCTTTCTAGAGTTCCAATCATAAGTGCATATGATCCAAGTAGAGAAAGTATGTTAACTTATGCCTCTCCTCATATGAAATTGCAATGACGACTATCGGTCTTGTTAACAATTGCCTAGGACAATTCCGCACACCGATTCACCATTATTCCACACTCGCTATTTATAATATTTAGTAATATATTCTAAATTTATGATAATAGCACCTACTTTTATATTTCAGCTCTCCGATATCATACAAAGTTATCCTCTTCATACCCACAACATAGTTCTATTTCTCGTTGCTAGTTGGAAGCAAACGTTCGGTGTACGTAGAGTCGTATCAGTGGCAGATAGGGCTTGAGAGAATATAAAAACGTGACTAAGGGGGGAAGTTCCCTCCCTTAGCTTTCGTTGTTAGGTAGGTGGGGAGATTCGAACCCAGGTGGCTTGAGTGGAAACAGAACGCACTCGCCATTGCGCTAGGAGGTTCTCCCCGGCTTGAGAGAATATTGATCTTACCTTTAGCTCCTTGTGGGTTCGACACTCCATACTTATCACTTCCACCTTTGGAAATTGCTACGATGATTCCTTGCACTTGGGGATTATCAGGCCATAAGATCGGTCGACGCGGTTTTCAGTTTTCGGCCAACGGTGCCAACGAACAATACACTAGGCGGCATGCAGAAGGATTGGCCGGTGAGATAGTGCATGCGGATGAAGCAGGGATTGGCGACATGCGGCGACACAACGAGTTAGGCGACACAGTCACACGAGTGTAAGAAGATATAGCGGCACAGAGAACAACAAACTAGCACACGCGACGTGCTACGCACCAACTACCTTGCCATGCACAGGTACGTGGTGGCTAGCTGCTGCCGGATGCATGGATGCATGGGCGGGTAAAAAGGGCGCTAGTTGTGAAGCATGCGCGTGCGGGAGGGTGCGCTCTGAACCACAAACCAGCACAGCGGCGCTCTCTAGCAAAGTCCATGGACGTGGCTCGCTGGCGCACGGGTGCCCGATCGTAGCATCGAGTGCTCTCCCAGAAAAGGAAGGAGCGACCCACGCGCGCGACCAGACAGCCGAAAAACGAAAGACAGCCCCGCGCACGCGAAATCGAGGAATCCAAGCCCGCGCGAATCATGGGTGGATCACGCGCGCCCCGATTACACCTGGTCCCCCTCCTGGTCCCCGCGCGTTGTCCCTCTTCTCTCTCTCACGCGCCGCTGCAATCCCCCTCTCCCTCATCTCTTTTCTCTCTTTCTTGACCAGCATGTTCAGATCTCCCCTTTCCTCCTCCTTTCCTCCTTCCTCTTCCTTTGTAACCAGATCTAGAGAATCAGGTTGATCTTGGGGTGTCCATGGTGTCTTGACAAAGCAAGATCAAAAGGTAACTACCATCCTCCAAAACCTCTGCCCCCTCTTCTGTTCGTGATTTGCCTAGAAAAATCAAGTAATCCATGTCCCTCTCTGGTCGGATTTGTAGGTGTGTGCAAAAAACTAAGGAACTAGTGATTAAATTTTGGGCAATTCTATTACTTTGACTAAGCAACTGCAAAAAACAGTCCCTCGCATGCTTGATCATGAACCCCACCCCCCTTCATGTTTGGTAAACTGAGCAACTGGTACTCCAACTTTAGGCAATTCCATTGTGGTCGTTGAGCAACTGCAAAAAAAGAGGGGGGTATGAACAAGAAACCCAAAACCTTTGTCCTTGCTTGAGATATCAATAGGGTTTGTCTGTTCTTGATTTCAAAACTGAGCATCTATGTGCATTGTGTTTGTTTGTTCCTGGTCAATAGGCCTACAGTTGTTTTGCAAAAAAAAACTGAGCAACTAGTGCTCCAACTTTAGGCAATTCCATTGTGGTCATTGAGCAACTGCAAAATAATGAGGGGGGTATGAACAAAAAACCTAAAACCTTTGTCCCTGCTTGAGATATCAAAAGGGTTGTATGTTCCTAATTTCAAAATTGAGCATCTATGTGCATTGTGTTTGTCTGTCCCTAATCAATAGGCTTACAGTTGTTTTGCAAAAAAACACTGAGCAACTGATCCTCCTACTTTACGCATCTGTATTGTGTTTGTTGAACAACTGCATAACAAGGGGGGAGGGGTGAACGAAAATAGCTTTGCCCCTGCTTGAGGGATCAAGAGGGGGTGTTTCTTTTCCTGATTTGTAAAACTGAGCAACTATGTCCATTATGTAAAGAAAAGAGAAACAATTTACAAGCAACTTCCCACCTCTCAAGGGTTTTGCAGAGAAAATTGAGCAACATACAGTTGTCATGACCAAAAGTATGCATCAGGATGCTTGCATTCATCAATCTGGCAAAAACTGCATACGGTTCTCAATCTGGTAAAAACAGAAAATATTCACACAAAAGCATTCAAACGTAGTTCAGTACATGTGCATCCTCTCACAAATAAAAACATACGAAAAGTAACAACATTGCATAGAAGATCTGCCTAAATCCACACAAATCTACTACTAAAAATGAAAAAAGGTCTTCTGCCCATGCTTAGATCTGCCTAACATATATGCATCTTTCCCCCACTGCAAAAAACATTTGCCACCTCCTGCTGAAGAACAAAAAGGAAACACATGTGTCAGCAAATTATACACATACTGTGCGCTGGTGGGTAACAGAGAGAAGAAAATGTATGACAAAAAATTGAACTTGTGTGAAAACAACACAAAAGTTGCCTCTGTTTATCTTTAGAGTTGCCTAGAAAATTGTATATGGTTGCCCTGGCTTAATCTAGTATAGACTTTTACCTTGATTTGTCCTCCTAACAGAAAAAGTATGTTTATATTGGCTATGTCATTGACAATGAAAATGTCTCTGTAGGGTGAGCTGGTAAACAAAACAAAGAGGGACAAGAAGAAGAAAACAAAACGATGATTGATCTCAATGAACCACCAGTTGACATAGAGTCTGTCAACATTTCGGTTGAGTTGGGTGCGTCGTTCTTAAATACAGCCTATGATCAGCAGGATATCCATTTGGAAGAGGGGGTTGGTGAGTCATAAGACCCCGACATTGGCTCTAATGATGCTCATGCTCCAACCACCCATGCCTTTGCTCCCAATGCTGTAGTTGGTCCTGCTAATGCTACAGTTGATGATAAACCTGACTTGGAAGATGAAGAAGCAGGGTTGCAGCCACAACTACCCTATGTTGGTATGCGCTTTGACACGCTAGTGGGGGTAAGAGAACACTACAATCGCTATGCTCTAGGGGTGGGTTTTTCAATCAAGTCGAACACGTACCACAGGTCGCATACACAGGGGTGCTGGATAGGCAACAATTCTGTTGTAACAAGTTTCGTAAGCCTGTGGAGAGGGTTGGAGTATCAGATGTCTCGTCAAGCAAAAAAGTGCATGCACAAGCTCCCCTGAAGAAGATATTGAAGAGGATGATGAAGAACCCACTTATAATAAGAAGCAAAAAAGGGAGACTATAAAGCAGACCAAATGCCCTGCTAAGATGGTGGTCAAGCTAATAGATGGCAGATGGGAGGTTATAAACTTCATTGCATATCACACCCATCCGTTGGTTGACAAACCTTCACTATCCAAATATCTCCGTTCCCACCAAGGCATCCCCCCAGAGGAGAAAAAATTTCTGACTCATCTACACGACAACAACTTGACAGCAGGTACATAAAAAAACAACACCCCACCACCCCTCATCTTTTTGGTCAGAAAAAAGCAACTCTGGCAACTCTCTTTTTTACTTTGAGCAATTCTGTTTTGGCTTTGAGCAACTCTGATAAGATACATGGTGCCCAACATATAAAAAAACTACTAACTTCTCACATTGTGCATTTCGTGTGCATAGGGGGAGAACTAGTAAAAAGAAAGAACTGTTTATGTATATGAAGTTGCTCTATTTTATGCATAAGTTGCTCCTTACATCATGTTTTTGTTGCTTGAAAAAAATAACACAAGGTATTGTGAAAAAATGTCTTTGACGGGGAGAATGATGATGGTGATGTTATCATACTATGGGTCAGAGTTGATCGTTCCTTACACGTTCAAAGCCATACATAACCACTGTTCAAAGCTGAATGCTACAACTAAAGACAGCGACGTTGAAAAAACCCTGAACTACTTTTGCAAAGTTAAGGAAGCATACCCTGGTTTTTTCTTCAAGTGCAAGACGGATGCGGAAGGCAGGTGTGGAACTTGTTTTGGGTGGATGGTGCAGCCCGGAAAGCTTATGCGACGGCTTACCACGATTGCGTATCATTTGATGCAACTTATCTCACGAACATGTACAGTATGCCGTTTGCCCCCTTCATTTGCATCAACAGACATGGGCAATCTATTATTCTTGGGTGTGGCTTTGTCCGGAAGGAGCTAGCCTCAAGCTATAACTGGCTATTTGATGTGTTCTTGGAGGCAATGGATGGATTGGCTACGGACAACATAATCACAGACCAAGATGCTGCAATGGCGGCATCTATCAAGAACAAGTTCCCCGCAGCAATACACCATTGTTGTCGTTGGCATATCATGAAGAAGGTGCAAGAAAAACTTAGACCAGTGTTGGCTAGGAACCCAGATTTGGTGAAGGACTTCAAAGAGTGTATTGACTTCAGTTTCACCCCCGCGGAATTTGAGCGAAAGTGGGCTGCACTCTTGCTAAAGTATGAGGGGCTCATGTATGGGCACTTTGATAAATTGTATGAAGACTGGGCTACATGGGTGCCATGCTACCGGTGTTGTGTTTCCCAATTGAGAGACATGCCTATAAGGCATACACTAGGGACATCTATGTGAAATTTAGAACTGAGTTTCAGATGATTAGCCAGTATGATGTGCGCCCGGCTGGAATCAACTTCTATCACCTTGAGCCCAATACAGAAGAAGTTCTAGGGTATGGCTCAAGGAAGTACCTAGTCACAGTGAGGCCAGAGCCAGCAATCTATGATTGTGAATGTTGCAAGTGGCATAGGGACGGCATACTTTGTTGCCATGTATTGAAAATATTCACACACCTTGGCGTTAATAAGATCTCTGCACACTAAATCAAGCAACGTTGGACGCAAGATGCAGTCCCAAGTGTGCCCCCACCAATTGACCAAAATTCTGCCCCAGACTTGCGCCTGAGTTGGAGAACCAAGTGCGCCAAGTGAATATGACAATGGATTTTGCGAAGTTGGCAAAGAAAGCAATGACAAGTGATGAGGTTGTTGTTGTGGTTGCGAGGCACATGAAGGTAGCAGACGCTGAGGTTACTAAACTGAACAAATTAAGGAGAAAGAAGCTCAAGGCAGCCCGGGAAGCAGCCCGGGCTAAGGAAGCATCAGATCCTCATTGCTTGCATCGGGTCAACCTCCTCCCCACGACCCCCTACCCCTATGGACCCACCCAGTCGGTCACAAAAGGCGCACCCGCACTGCATAGTTCAAATCAGCTCTAGAACTACAACCAAAAAGAAAGTACAAATGCAGCCTTTGTGATTCAATTGAACACAATGCTCAGAAGTGCACTGAGAAGTTGAAGTGACGTGGAACAGACAAAATGACCCACTCAGTCTAGGTGTCGTACACTCGAAGCAACTGGTGACCTTATTTTTTTGAGCAGATGATGAGGCAATTTAAAGCAACTGCGCCACTGGTTTTATGTCAAAAAACGTGTCGATCAATTTGGAGAAGCTTGTAATAATTTATATTTGTCCTTGTTTCTGTCTTCGCTTTAAATTCATAATTGCAGACATATACCCCCCAAAAATGGTGGTTGCTTGAAAGGAAAACGTGGAAATCTGTGGTTTTTGATTCCTCTTGCCAAAAAAGTTGTAAGCAGTTGCGTTTGAAAAAAAACAACTCATGAGCAGTTTTTGAGCAAACAGTGGGGCAATATGAAGCAACTTGTGCGTTGATTTTGGGCAGGTGGTGTAAAAAAGGGTTAACACCTAGTTCTTTGCTTTAAGTTCATAGCTGGATCCATTGTAGATCAATCAAATGATAAATCAAAAAACATGATTGATTGACAGTAATGTGAGGTTGTTTCACTTGATGTGCTGGAAAAAAAGATGAAAAACCTCCGTACCGCTCTCCTTTTACTTTTGGTTTGAGAATCTCCTGCCATGGCTCCGAGTTCAGGTTACCCTTGATCATGGAGACGGTCATTCGCTTCCTGATATTCTGTATGTCAGCTTGTCCGTAGTTTGAAAGCCATGTCCCATTCCACAACCGTACGTTCATTAGAGCAAAAATCCCACAATCACCTCTGCATAATAAAGAGAGAATCCTTTATGTCAGAAGAACACTTGAAAAAAACCACATGTAACTCCTACGATCTATGCAAGTAAGTAGTTCTTACGCTATGATCTGCTTCAGTGCATCAATGTCAACTAGTGGGAATTTCTCCATGATTTTTGCCTACTCTGGATAATGTATATCCCACAATGTCCGAACTGATGCTACAATGCACCTTGCTACCTCGTCCAACCTTTTGCTTTTCTTGACGAGTCTCAGCGAGTCAAACACCTCAAACCTGTCGTCCCTCAAATTTATGTTGAAAACCCAGTAGTGGCCTGTGCCATTGGGTGTGTCTGGCTCTAGGTTTTCAAGCACAGGGATCATCACCTGCAGAAGGAAAAAAAGTGGTTACAATCAACAAGAGTTTTGAGGCAACTCTGAGACTGTTTACAGGCAACTTCAATATTTAAAAAGAGCGAAGTGATGAAGAAAATGCAGCAAAGCTTGCTGAACCTTACATTTGATTGTGCTTAGAATTTGAGTATTGTTATAACCAACTAGCAAACAAAATCTTTGAGAAAAAAGTGGTTACAATCAACAAGAGTTTTGAGGCAACTCTGAGACTATTTACAGGCAACTTTAATATTTAATAAGAGCAAGTGTTGAAAAAAATGCAGCAAAGCTCACTGAACCTTACATTTGATTGTGCACAGAATTTGACTATTGTTATAACCAAATAGCAAACAAAAACTTTGAGAGAAAAAATGGTTACAATCAACAGGAGTTTTGAGGCAACTCTGAGACTGTTTACAGGCAACTTCAATATTTAAAAAGAGCAAGTGATGAAAAAAATGCAGCAAAACTCACTGAACCTTATATTTGATTGTGCTTAGAATTTGAGTATTGTTATAACCAACTAGCAAAACAAATCTTTGAGGGGGTGTTTGTCAACAACTCTGAAGGTAGCTATGGGCAGTTAATGATTTTCTTTTGAGTGTGGTTTTGAACAAATTCTTGGTGTGGTTGTAGGCAACTTAGGTATGTAAAAAAAAGCAAAAATCTTGGGATAGTTGAAAAGCAACTTAGATCTCGAAAAAAAGACATTAGTTATATGCAACTTTTAATTTAATTGTGATTATAATTTTAGTGTGGTTATAAAAGCGACTAGCAAAACAAAATTGAAATGTGTTTATAAGCATCTAAGGGTGTGGTTATATGCAACTTTAAAAAAAATAAAAACTGCAAAGTGATAAAACAAAATATTCAGCAAAACGCTATGAAACTTACATTGATTGTGCTTACAATTTGAGTGTGGTTATAAACAGGCCTCAAAAAATCTTTGAGGGGGGTGGTTGTGAGCAACTCTGAAGATATCTCTGGCCAGTTAATAATTTTCTTTTTGGGTCTGGTTTTGGGCAACTCTAGGGTGTGGTTGCAGGCAACTTAGCTACTTAACGGAAGCAACTCTGGGTATAGTTGAAAGCAACTTAGATATCTAAAAAAGGAGAGCACTTGTTGCTGTGTGGATACATACCATATCTTGCTAATCCAGATGGTTTTCTGCCTTAAACCTGTTCGTCAACTCAGCCCCGCTCAAATCAACTTTTTGGAGCGCAATCTGGGGGAACATGCACCAAATAAAAAATCAGTGCCAACAAAAAATAAAAAAACAAAGAAAAAATAATTTGAAAAAATAGAAGTTGATTATTCTTACCGAAAACCTTAGAGGCATGATTACTTTCTTGGACCCCTGCCTTCTGTTGAACATGATTGCCTCGATCGCTAACTCAAAGACATGGGTCCTAAGCCACCCATTCCTCATTGATTGAGCTAGCTCCTTCAATGTGCAAAAATAGCCACGGTAATTTATGATATGCGGCCTGTATAAGCAGAAGAAGGAGGTGTTTCAGAAAAGACCAACAGATAAGTTAGGGTGATGCCAAAAAACATGTTACTGAAAAAAAGAAAGAACCGTGCGTTTTATCCTCGTGACTTGATGTCCTTGTTGTCCCCGTTCCTGCTCCTCTAAGTATCAGAACCAATGCATACAACTTTTTTACTTCTGGTGAACAATTGAAGTCATTTTTTACTTCTAAGTTCACATACGGTGACCTTTGTGATGGAGGTGGTTTTAGTATTCTCCTCTCACGCTTCTGGGCAATGGGCTCGTCGTGGTTGCTGGCACCACCTTGGCTAGACTCTCCCGCACTGGGAATTTTTTCCTCTCTAGTTGGCGTCCAAAATCCAGAAGGTGAAATCTGCCCCGACCCCTCAGCTGCAACACTTTTGACTGCCCCTTCAACAACTCCATCGAAATACAGGTTGGACCAGTCAATTCCCTACTCAAGTCCGTAGTGGCAGGTTCATTTGCCGCCCCCTTGTCACATCTCCTTGTCCTCCTATGTAAGTGCATCTAGTGCCCCTTAGTGATTTTGGTGTATTGAAGACTTATAGGTTAAGGGACTAATGCGTTTATGAGTGTACACAGGTCTATAAGTCTATGAGGAGTTTGATATTTACAGAGAAAGTCGACCCCTAAAAATGAAGTTCTTCGACTGAAGACTTTGGTATTCTGAAGACTTTGAAAGTGAAGAAATTGGTGTGACCTTGAAGACTTGGTATTCATTCGAGGAATATGAAGCATGAAGACTTTTGTTTTCATAGTTTCTTTTTCTCTTTCTTGAGTCATAGGAAACACCGTACTGTTAAAGGGGGTCGAGGAAATACTAAGGAAAAATTTCCAAGTGATGCTCAACTCAAAATCCTACACCTACCAATCTCTTCGAGTGAAGCCATTGGAAATCTCATACAGTTCAATCAATTTCTTCGATGTAGACGAAGTTCTTCGGTCATTGAGAATTTGTTCTGACTGAGGAGTTAGGAATTCGCCAGTGCGGATTGCCTACACAGTGAGGATCATGATAGCCCTAAGAAATTTGAGCCTCAAATTTCTGACCGTTGTTGTGCTATGCGCCAGCTGTCCCAAAATATCTTATCCACCTAACGGTCATATCATTGAAGGGCATTTATGTCTTATCATGTCGCTGCTCCCTAGGCTATAAATAGCCGCGCCCCTACAGCCACTAGCTGGTTGGCTGCTCCGAGAGAAACTAACACTTGTCATTTGAGAGCATCCCATCCTCCGAGGACTTTGAGCGAAAATCATCGAGTGAGGAAAACCCAAACCCAAACACCTACAAACCCAAAGTGATTGAGCATCATCAAGAGATTGATCCTGAGTGGATCCGACGCTTGTTACCTTTAAAGACTGTGCTTCTTCCAGACGGTTAGGCGTCATGGTCTAGAGCATCCAAGAGGAATTGTGGATCGCCGAGTGACCGAGTTTGTGATGGTTTAGAAGTCACCTGAAGACTTACCACGAGTGATTGGGCGAGGTCTGTGTGACCTTAGCTCAAGGAGAATATGGTGAGGACTGTGTGTCCGGGACTGTGTGTCCTCAGGTTTAAATACCTAGCCGCTCCAACCAGATGTACAACTGAGACAACAGTTGGAACTGGTCTACCAAATCATAGTCTTCACCAAGCCTGCTGGTTCTATTTCCTCAACTCTTTCATTTCCTCATTACTGTGTTGTGTGATTGTCATATCTGTGTTTGAAGACTTTGACTGAAGACTTTCTCAATTTCCTCAGTTCAATTTCTTGATCTGTTTGTCTTCATCTGTGTTATCCTGTGCTTACGCTTTCTGTACTCTGTGCTTGTCTTCATTTCATCATGATGACTATGCTTGTGTTCTGTTATGTTTACTATTGAGTACTTATTCCGCTGCAAGTAGTTCTTCGCTAAGGAATTTCCTCACCGGCAAATTCCTCAGTGAAGAATTCCAAAAAATCGCCTATTCACCCCCCTCTAGTCGATATAACGCACTTTCAATTGGTATCAGAGCTTGGTAATCCCTTGTTCTGTGTGATTTTGGTTTAACTGCTTGGAGTTTTAGTTATGTCGACCGCAGGTATGATCAAGGTCTCTGCTGGGTGTCCTACCTTCGATGGGACGGACTACCCCTACTGGAAGAATAAGATGTGAATGCATCTTGAGGTAATTGATAACGATCTACGGTATGTTGTGGAAAATGGTGTTCCTTCCGTCTCACCCTCCTTTGAACGCTACCGATGTGAAGAGATTCAAGCAACTCGACTCTCAAGCGAAGAATATCATATGTGGCCATCTCGAGCAAAGGACGGTATGGAAGAGTGAGTGCTTTGAAAGCGCTAAGCTTATCTGGGATAAGCTGTCTAAAAGTGAATGAAGGAGTTTCAACTCATTGACTCTCGAGTTGATGTTCTTCGCAATCTCATAAAACACTTCAAAAGACTCGACAAAGAAAATGTTCAACAAACCTTGGTCGCCTCATCGACATCTCAAATGAGCTTCAAGCGCTTGGTGCCACTTGACATCACCGACCATGAGGTGGTGAAGAAATTGTTGAGATTGCTTGATTCCTCATTTGATACTCGACATTGATGATACAAGAACGTCTTTGATTACAAGTCACTTGATCCCACCGATATCCTCGAGAGGCTGAATACTCATGAGTTCCAGCTTCTTTGAAGAGAGATCTCTATGGTTCGAGCTATGGCGGATCACGTGCCTTTGAAGGCCAAGGCGATCTCGAGTTCGAAGATGAAGACTCTGGTAGCAGCGTTGGTGACCTTGAAGAACTGAGCCATGAGCTGGCACTGCTCGTGAAGAAATTCCAGAAGTTCTCAAGACGTGGTCGTTTTGAAAGACCCTCAAGGAGCAATGATTCCTCATCCAGTGACTACAAGAAGAGGCTTTGTCACAAATGCAAGAAACCTGGACACTACATTCAAGATTGTCCTAAGTGGGAAAAGGAATCAAAGAAGAAGAAATACAAGGAGTACAGTTCTGATGATGCGAAGAAAAAGAAGAAATCCTCAAAATCTTCATCATCAAAATCCTCAAAATCGTCATCTCACAAGAAGAGCAGCTCCAAGAAGGCTTGGGCATTCATTGGAAAGGAAATGGACTCTGAGGCTGAATCTGAAGAAAATGAGGAAGAGGAGGCATCTGAGGAGTCCGAGTCTGGTGTGGCGAGCTTAGCCCTTGCTACTGCATTCGTCAGCAAGTCTATCTTCAACTCTGAAGAAAATTACCTCACCAACAAGGCTGATGAAGGCAATGATGACTACGTTCCCACCTATTGCTTCATGGCAAAGGGTGCCAAGGTACTCAAATATACCTCCTCTGAATCCAGTGAGAATGAATCTGATAAAAATCTCAAGCCCAGCTACTCTAAACTTGCTAAGATTGCTGTGAAACAACAAAGGGCTTTTGAAAAGGTTCAAAACATGCTAGACAAAAGTAATGATATGTTGGGTGAAGAAATGGATCGCACTAAAACCTTGACTGAAAATCTTCAGAGACTTCAGACCAGGTTTGACAACCTTCAAGGTCATCATAACACTCTCTTATCTGATCATGAGAAGCTTTCTTATGAATTTCTTCAAAGAAAGCAAGATCTTGAGAAGCTAAGAGTGAGTTATGAAGATCTTCAGAAGGAGCGCAATTCATTACTTGCTCAACAAATCAGCGCTGCTTAGGAAGAATTTGTTCCTCCATGTTTGAAATGCATTGAACGTGAATCTGCTAATTCTTCACCTGAATGTTCAAATGCTTCTAATGTTACAAATTCTTCACCTGCCTCTGCTATCACTAATTCCTCATCTGAAGACATTGCGAGTATCACCGACGATGCGAAATTTGAAGGAATTGTACATGATGTGCATGTACAAAAGCCTCAAAGGGCATCAGACTCTTTGTGATGTGCTTAAAAAGCATATCCTCAACCGGAACCCTAGGAAAGAGGGTATTGCCTTGAGAGGAAACTCAATGCTGATGGTACATATTGGAAGCTTTGGCGGTACCCCAAAACCTCATGGGTTCTTTGCAAAGGGACCTCCAGTTGATCCATCTGATTTATCCGGCTTTACATGTGAATCTTCTCATTCTTCCGATGAGTCATTTGACTCCAACTATAAACTGTTCAAAAATCAGTAATGGTGAAGTATTTGCTAGATATGTTGGCACTAATCGCAGGAACGGTTCCCCTATGAAGAAAATCTGGGTTCCCAAAAGATGCCTTGAAAGTCTTGGTGAATGTCCTCATGACACCACCGTGAAGAATAGGAACCCCAGATCAAATTCTTCATATGGACCAAATTCTTCATATGGATCCAAGTCCTCATACGGACCAAATTTCTCAAAAGGATCAAAGTCCTCACATGAATATCATCGTGCTAACAACTCTGTTTCATAGGGAAGAGCTAAGGGCTATGAATATGAGCATTATTCTTCTAATCATTATGTGCATAAGTCCTCGAAGAATTTCTCTGCTTATTCATATGCTTACCCTAACTCCTCTTATGTGAAACGAAATGGATTGGCTTCTATGCCACCTTTCTCATATAGAGCTCGCTGAGTGATGAACTCTTTGCCACCCCTTCAGATGTGGGTGGTGAAGAAAAAGAACCAATCTCTTCTACAGGGTCAGGTCTCCAGACGTGCGTGAACGTCTGAAGAATTTGCTGGAGACCTAAAAATGCCTGATAGGACGCAGGCTAATCATGAAGAAATGAACTTTCATTTCTCACGTCCTCATACTACTTTATTTGTTCTATTACTTGATGAAATTGATCTAATGAATTGTGTTGTCATATTCTTCACTGATGAAGTATATGAAGTTCGTAAGCTGCACTAATTCATCTGCAGGATGATCAACCCAAAGCCATTGAGTGGGTCCTCAACAGTGGATGTACAAATCACATGACTGGTGAAAAGAATCTATTGATGGATGCTCCCTTATCACCATCGCATCTGAAGCATATCATCTTCATTGACAAAGGCAAAAGTTAGGTATTGGGTTTAGGTAAGGTTGCGATCACAAAGGATCGACACATGGACAAAGTCATGCTTGTTGAGTCCTTAGGATACAACCTTATGTCTGTCTCAATGCTTTGTGATCTTGATATGGTTGTTGTCTTTGGCAAGTATCATTGTGTTGTGGTTATGGAAGCTGACAATTCCAAAGTCTTTGAAGGCTTTAGGAGAGGATACTTGTATATTGTTGATTTCTCTACAGGACTGCAACCAGCCGTGTGCCTACTTGCAAAAGCTTCAGAAGGCTGGCTATGGCATCGACGACTTGGTCGTGAAGGCATGAGGAATTTGCACACGCTTGCGAAGAAGAAGCATGTCATTGGCATTGAGAATGTCAAATTCCTCAAGGATCACTTATGCGAGAACTGTGAAGCTGGAAAGATGACCAAGGCCAAGCATCCAGCGAAGACTATCATGACCACTACTCGACCATTTGAATTGCTTCATATGGATCTCTTCGGTCCTAATCATTACTCAGCAATCACTAATGATGCTTCTCTATATGGTCTTGTTATTGTTGATGATTACTCTCGTTACACATGGGTACACATTGTTACTTACAAACATGAAGTGCAGGAAGTCTTCAAAGCGATTTTCCTCGAGGGCTTCAACCAACTTGATTGTGAAGATCAAGCACATCGAAGTGACAATGGAACTGAGTTCAAGAATTCTGGTCTTGATGACTATCTTGATGAACTTGGTATTACTCATGAGTTATCTGCTCCTTATACTCCTCAGCGCAATGGCGTAGTGGAGCGCAAGAACAGAACTCTTGTGGAGATGGCTCGCACTATGCTTGATGAGTACAAGACGCCTCGTCACTTCTGGATTGAGGCAATTTATACTGTGTGCCACATCATCAACAGGGTATATCTTCACAAATTCTTCAAGAAAACTGCCTATGAACTCCTCACTGACAAGAAACCCAATGTGAGTTATTTCAAAGTCTTCGGTGCTAAATGCTGGATTAGAGATCCTCATCACAATGCTAAATTTGCACCGAAAGCACATGAAGGTTTCATGCTTGGTTATGGGAAGGAATCGCACACCTACAGAGTCTTCAACAATGTTCTTCACAAGGTTGTTGAAACTGTAGATGTGCGGTTCGATGAAACTAATGGCTCGCAAAGAGAGCACCTACCTTCTGTGATAGATGAACCAGCACCTGAGGATTCTGTCAAGTTCAAGGATACTGAGGATGTCATTCCTACCGAAGAATCTGCTGAAGAATTCATTCCAAATAGTGAAGAACGTCGAGCTGATGCACCTGAGGAAAATGCTGAAGAAAATGGTGCTGAAGAAAATGCTGATCAAATTCCTCAACGACAACCAGCTCATCCTCGCGTTGCAAAAGAAGTGCAAGTAGAGAAGATCATCGGTGACATTAAAGCACTAGGTCCTCTCACCCGCTCAAGCTTCACATTTGTCTAAATTTTGTGGGCACTATGCTTTTGTCTCTATCACAGAGCCCACCAAGGTAGATGAAGCATTTCTGGAGCCTGAGTGTATTCAGGCCATGCAAGAAGAATTACATCAATTCGAACTCAACAACGTACGGGAACTGGTCAAACGTCTAGATCCTCGCAAGCACAATATCATTGGCACAAAGTGGATCTACCGCAACAAGCAAGATGAAAATGGCCTTGTGGTGAGGAATAAGGCACGACTTGTAGCTCAAGGCTACACACAGGTTGAAGGAATTGATTTCGATGAAACTTTTGCACCTGTTGCTAGACTTGAGGCTATTCGCATATTACTTGCTTATGCTAACCATCAATCACTCTATATCAAATGGATGTGAAAAGTGCATTCCTCAATGGTAAGCTTGAGGAAGAAGTATATGTTGCTCAACCCCCAGGTTTAGAAGATCCAAAGCATCCTGACAAAGTCTTCAGACTCAACAAGGCCCTCTATGGCCTCAAGCAGGCCCCTCGGGCGTGGTATGATACTTTGAAGGAATTCCTCATGAAGAATGGCTTCACACCCGGTTCACTCGACCCTACTCTCTTTACTAAATCTTATGATGGTGAACTGTTTGTGTGCCAAATATATGTTGATGATATTATCTTTGGCTAACGTTATAGTGATGAATTTGCCTATATGATGAGTGAAGAATATTAAATGTCTATGATGGGAGAGTTGAAATTCTTCTTAGGTCTTCAAATTAAATCAAATAAGAATGGCGTATTCATATCTCAGGAGAAATACCTCAAGGATGTACTAAGGAAATTCGGCATGCAAGATTGGAAAGGAGTCAAAATTTCTCTGCCCACAAATGGCCATCTGTGCACTGATGAAAATGGTATTGACTTCGATCATAAGGTATACCGCTCCATGATTGGTTCTTTATTGTACTTATGTGCATCTAGGCTAGATATAATGCTTAGTGTTTGCATGTGTGCCCGATTTCAAGCTACACCAAAGGAATCACACCATAAGGCTGTGAAACATATTCTTCGATATCTAGCTCACACACCAACACTTGGATTATGGTACCCCAAGGGTTCGGCTTTTGATCTCATTGGATATTCTGACTCTGACTATGCTGGTGATCGTGTGGACCGCAAGTCAACATCTGGTACATGCCATTTCCTCGGACGATCTTTGGTCTATTGGTCCTCGAAGAAACAGAATCACAGATCACCGCTTCATCTCAAGCTGAGTACATTGTCACTGATTCTTGTTGTGCTCAACTGCTATGGATGAAGCAAACTCTCAAGGACTATAAGCGTCAACGTGAAGAATGTGCCTATCCTTCTGTGAAAATGAGAGTGCCATCAAGATTGCTCACAACCCAGTTCAAGACTCGAAGACAAAGCACATTCAGATTCGTCATCATTTTCTTCGTGATCATGTGTTGAAGGGCGACATTTCTATTGAGCATGTGAAGACTGAAGAATAGCTAGCCGATATCTTCACAAAGCCCTTGGATGAGAAGAGATTTAGCAAGTTGCGGTGTGAGCTAAATATCTTGGAGTCTTCGAATGTTCTTTGAAAAGGACACTCATCCTAACACTTATGCAAAATTGATGACTTAGATGTGCAACACATGAAGAAACGTTTTTCTTCAATCAATGAAGAATAACACTCTAAGTGTGAAGAAATTAACAAAGAACTTGATTCTCAGAACCCTACGACAATTGTACGCGGTGTCTGAAATCATCATTCTTATATGGTGGGTCACGCCACCTCCAAAGTTGAAAATCTTCAATTTGAGTTTTTCCTCAGTTTCTTGAAATTCTTCAGTTTTTCAAATTCTTCAACTTTGCAAAATCTTCACTGTTTCCGTCGTTTTTCTTCATTGGCTATATATATATATATATACATATATATATATATATATATATATATATGTGTGTGTGTGTGTGTGTGTGTGTGTGTGTGAGTTTATGTCCTCTACAACATTCACTTATGGCTAATTCTTCAAGTTGGTTTTTTCTGCTAAGTGAATGTGATCGGACCCTTCCCCCTCTATGTTATACTCAACCCAATCTATTCACAAATTCTTCATGTGCGTTCCATTTGAAACTCGTTCAAAATCTTCACTTTGTCCTTGTCAGCTGAAGAATTTGCGAACGGAACGTTAAAACTTATCTTATCCAAATTTTCGGTTTTGCCGCTCAAACCGTTCCGCATCCCACGATATATTTTTCTATTCACCCACGATCTAACACGATCTCCACTTCTCAGTACGTGGGTGACACATGTCATGCGAAGGAGAAGGGTCAGGGGCACGTTCGTCCAAAATCTTTGGGTGAACAGTTTTTTCACCGTGGCTATAAATACCCCCTCTCCCCTTCCTCACTTCCTTTACTCCGCTCAACCTCTCTCTCCCGCTCGAGCTTCTCAAACCCTAGCGCCGCCGCTACTCCATCGTCGCCGGTGAGGAAGAGCTTCACTTCCTCGACCTCGTCGTCGTCGTACTCGCGCCGGCCGCGAAAATCTTCACTCCGCCGCCGCCATAGCCGTCTTCCTCCATCGAGTTAGGGCGTGGAAGATCTACACAGACGAACTTCACCTCTCCATCTCACAGTTCGTCGTGTTCTTCGTTCAGGATAATTAAAAGTTACTTTTACTGCCCTCTTTGATTCGAATGTTTTCTACAAAATCTTCAAAGGTGTTTTTCTTCAAATCCTCACACACTAAAACACCTCACAAGTCATCTGTTCTTGATTCGTTTCTCTAAGCATCATTTTCTTCAAGATTCCTCAATTGTGTGGATCTTCGATCTATACAACTCTGGAACCTAAGACAAAGAACGCTTAGTGAAATTCTTCAAGACTCATCTGGTCAAATTCCTCAAACTTGTTCTTTTTGAAAAACTTTCTGAGAACGCATATGACCTCTCCAAATTCCCGCAACTATACTCTGTTCACAAGTACTCATGTCCGCTGCTGAATCACTAGGTTCTCATCAACTTAACTCGTTTGCAGCGTTCCTCGAAGAAAAGTTGCATACTTCTTCAGAGAATTCGATTGTTCAAATTCCTCAACTGAAGAATATGGCAGACGGTAAGAAGCCGCAGAAAGGAGGAAAGAAGCCTGAGGTCATGACTGCCTTTGAGATCCCTGATGATATATACAAAGACTATTGCACTCCTGATGAGGCCAAGTTTGGTAAGGAGAACAAAAATCAGCGCAAGGTGCGCATCCAGAGGATTGAAAGGAGATGGGCAATAGAATGGAGGGAGTACATGTATGTAACTCCAAAGTACATGAAGAGATTCGCACTCAATCCTCCATGCCCAAGACCTCCATTGGCACTTGGCCAAGAAGCAGACCCCACCATCATCAAGCGCGGTGAGAACTTTCCTGAAGAATGGGCCAAGCGCCAAGCCAAGTTGGCTAGACAAGCCAAAGAAGCAGTGAGGAAATTCAATGAAGACTCTGCTGCTGCCGAGGCCCCCGCTGCCTAAGAAATCAATGGCAAAGAAGCACAACAAGCCAAGTGCTTCACCAACAGTGCCCTCAAGGCCAAGTTCCTCAGCTATGCCCTCACGGCCAGAATCTTCAAAGTCCTCAAGGCCAATTCCTCGTGCTGCTCCTGCTCCACCAAAATCCTCAGCTCCTCCAAAGTCCTCAGCTGTTCCGACAAAGTCCTCAGCACCTATGCATCTTGCCACGTGCCAAAGGACTACAGGCATCTCCATTGCCTCAGGTGTCTCAGCTAGTTCCTCAGCTGCACCAAATTCTTCAACGGGACCCTCTCTGCTGAAGACAAAGGCAACTGCTGGACGAGATCCTCGCCCTAGTCCTCAGAAGAAGCAGGTCGCCTTCCAAGTGCCGTCTGAAGAAGACAAAGCTGATGATGAAGAACTTGCTGAGAACATGAGAGACAGGCAAGTCAGGGCCGCTAGAGCCAAAGGCACAAATGTGCCACTGCTATTGGATCCAAGGTTGATCCTCGATTATGTTGATCTCTGGCACAAGGACCCAAACACTTCTATGCCTGACTTCAAGTTGACACCTGGCCAAAATCACATGCTAACCCATTTCATCCAAGAAGAAAAATGGAAATATGAGAAGGCCAGGCAGATCAAGAAGGCGCAGTACAAGAAAGAGAAATTTCTGAAGAACAATGTTGTCTCTATGACAACTGATGAACTCATAAAAGTCCAATCTGAAATCAAAACCCTCAGCGATGATTTCAATGCCTACTATGCTGATTGGCAAGGAGCCAAAGTCAGGTTTGTTAAACTAACTGAGAAATTCACCTCCAATGTTGCAGCCCCAACGCAACAGGAAATTCCTCAGGCTGTAGCATCTGCTCAGCAAACTGAAGAACATGCCATTACCGCTGATGACTTTCAGGCTGCTGAAGAAAATGTGAGTTCCAGGGCTGATGACTCCATTCCAGCCGCTGAATAAATTGCCAGGGCATCCACTAGTGGTGCGCCTGAAGAAAATGAAGAAGTCGGGGCAACTGCATCAGTTGTGCCTGAAGAATATCAACCAGATTCCTCTGCTCCTCCTGTGCCTACACCAACTCCAATCCTTCCATCTGCATCTGATGTGAAGAAGACCAAGGCTGCAGAGCGTGCATCAGTGAAGAAAAGGAAAGCATCACCGCCTGCACTCTTCACTCAAGAAAATGAAGCCTATGACCAGCTCGTTTGAAAATCCCATTGATGTTGTTCCAATCTCAACCATGCCATCAAAGGAAATTGTTCCTTTCGATGAAGAATATGTGATCCTCAGTGGATCTGATGAAGAAAATCCTTCTGCTGCTTCGTCAGAGCAGATTGATGAAGAAATTGAAGTGGATAAGATCCCTTCAACACCTGTTGTTTCCTCGCCCATGCCTCAGTTCACAGCTGAAGAGGCTGGCGTTGAAGAAATGGAAGATGAAGATGTGGACATTGGGAGTACTACACCAGTGATGAATGATGACTTTTGGGAAAGTCAGCACCCCAATTCTCCACTCTTCACCCCTTTACAGCAAATTCCTCAGTCCCCTGCACCAACCGTTCAAATGGGCTCTGAAGAAACTCACCCCACTTCATCTGTACGTGAAGAAATTCCAGCCACTAGTGTCTTTGAAGAAACTGCACTTGATCACTTGAACACGCAGACTGCCACTGAAGAGGAACCAGAAATTCTTCAGCCTGAAGAACCTGAGATTGCGATTCCTGAGGTTGTGATGCAACTCACTGACACTCCTCTGCCCAAGCCAAAGGATCCATTCTCACACAAGCAAAAATTCAAGGCTGAAGATTTCTTCGGCGAGCATGTATTCTTCACAGACTACAACCCTTATGATTCTGCTCGCATAAGGAAGAGGCATTTATGGACTACCAGTCAGGCTAATTTTTATTCCTCAGTGTTGTTCAACAAAGACAAAGTCTTCGATCATGCACACATTCCTCATGTGGATATGGAATCTCTGCCATGCTTCGAGCCAGTCCTCAGTGTTCTTCACGACGTATTTGGATCATAAATTTCTGCACCGACATATGTGATTGGAATGAAGAACTCATTCTTCAATTTTATGCGACGCTGCACATCACAGGAGATTCTGAAGATGTGAACTCATGGGTGCTGGACTGGATGTCTGAAAACACTCACTACAAGGCACCAACTACTGAATTGCTTCGTGCCCTACTACTCAGTCCTCCCCTTGAAGCTGCTCGATGTGTCTACAGTGAACCTGAGCTTACAAACCATTACATACAAGTGCTGATGAAGCCTTTGAAGCCAGGGCAGGCCCCACGAAACAAATTCCTCAGCAAGGAATTACTATATGTGCCTCGGACTGTTTATCGCATTCTGACGAAGACATTGAGTCCAATCAAGGGCCACGACTCGAATGAATAAGAAGTCGTTGGCATCATAAAGAATCTGCTCTTCAATATCATTCATGGCGTTCCCGTCAACTTCCATGATTTCTTCATGAGGACTCTGGCTAATGTCGCTATGTCACGTTTTGAGCTGAAGCCTTATGCACCTTGGATTATGAGATTCATCAGAACAAGGTCTTCACTCAACTACAAAGCTGATACACTGAACCACTGCAACTACTTGCCTCCGATTGAAGTCCTCAAACGGACATTTTCCTCATCTGATGACAAAGGCAAGGCCGCTGCTGTTATAGATGAAGGCATTCGTCCATTGGATGGTCAATTTCGCAAGGCTGCATCCTACTCAACCAATGACGACTCTGCCACCCATGACTCTGCCGCCAACACAGCCAAGCAAAATCCTCAAGGCAGAAGACCGTGGTGATGAATGATCGTGAGCTTCCCCTCAGTCTTCATCAGAAGGTTGATCACAATCACAAATGGGTCAAGCGTCAGTTTGGTTCAATTCTTCACAACATGACCTCAACCCACAATGCTGTGAAGAAAAATCAATACTACCTCCATGAAACCTTCAACCGTACCTGGGCTGTTTTGTCTCATGTCTACAACGAAGAAGATCTAAAGAAAATGGGTCTCAAGGAAGAGTTTGACTGGTCTGCACCTCCACCGAAGAAATACAAGAAGGTCAAGGTTCCTTCCTTGGTGGCCAACTCCTATTCTTCATCGCGCGACACTAATGAGCATGAAGACTTGGACGACACTGCGGCAGGCCCTACTACAACAAACGACCCCAACAATGCTGACGCTCCGTCATCAACTTGATATTCTTCAGGGGCGTTAGTCCTCATTTTCGATCCTTTTGGTCATTCGATGACAAAGGGGGAGAAATTTGAGTTAGTCTTCAAGCGGGTCTATTATATGGGTGTTTTTTTGCTAAGTTACAACTCTCGTTCTTCTGAAACTTTATTGGATCGAGTTGTAAACTTAAACCCGATGGTGCTCTAATACTTTTGATGCGTTATTCTGCATGCTTATTCCTTGTTAATATTATTGCACGCATGCTAAAATTCATCAGTCACCATATTTCATCATGCATTTCAAATTCTTTATAATATATGTCAAATGCGTGTATGAATTACAAGATATAGGGGGAGATCTCCATGATTCAACTCTTCAAGTGTGCATTGCTTCAAAAGCAAATTCCTCACTATGCACATCTTCAGGGGGGATTTCTTCTATATCTTGCAATCAAATTCCTCAATATCAGTATTTACACTTCATATGTTTATCCCCGTTGAAAACTTAACCTATATTGTCATCAATCACCAAAAGGGGGGAGATTGTAAGTGCACCTAGTGCCCCTTAGTGATTTTGGTGTATTGAAGACTTATAGGTTAAGGGACTAATGCGTTTATGAGTGTACATAGGTCTATAAGTCTATGAGGAGCTTGATATTTACAGAGAAAGTCGACCCCTAAAAATGAAGTTCTTCAACTGAAGACTTTGGTATTCTGAAGACTTTCTGAAGACTTTGAAAGTGAAGAAATTGGTGTGACCTTGAAGACTTGGTATTCATTCGAGGAATATGAAGCATGCAGACTTTTGTTTTCGTAGTTTCTTTTTCTCTTTCTTGAGTCATAGGAAACACCGTACTGTTAAAGGGGGTCGAGGAAATACTAAGGAAAAATTTCCAAGTGATGCTCAACTCAAAATCCTACACCTACCAATCCCTTCGAGTGAAGCCATTGGAAATCTCATATAGTTCAGTCAATTTCTTGATGTGAGACGAAGTTCTTCCGTCACCGAGGAATTTTTTTCCTGACCGAGGAGTTAGGAATTTGCCGGTCTTGGATTTCCTACATAGTGAGGATCATGATAGCCACGAGGAATTTGAGCCTCAAATTTCGACCGTTCTTTGTGCTATGCCACCGTGTCCCAAAATGTCTTATCCACCTAACGGTCATATCATTGAAGGGAATTTATGTCTTATCATGTCGGGCTGCTCCCTAGGCTATAAATAGCCACCCCTACAACCACTAGCTGTTTGGCTGCTCAGAGAAACCGACACTTGTCATTTGAGAGCATCCCATCCTCCGAGGACTTTGAGCGAAAATCATCGAGTGAGGAAAACCCAAACCCAAACACCTACAAACCCAAAGTGATTGAGCATCACTGAAGAGATTGATCCTGAGTGGATCCGATGCTTGTTACCTTTGAAGACTGTACTTCTTCCAGACGGTTAGGCGTCATGGTCTAGAGCATCCAAGAGGAATTGTGGATCGCCGAGTGACCGGGTTTGTGAAGGTTCGGAAGTCACCAAGACTTACCACGAGTGATTGGGCGAGGTCATGTGACCTTAGCTCAAGGAGAATCTGATGAGGACTGTGTGTCCGGACTGTGTGTCCTCAGGTTTAAATACCCAGCCGCTCCAACCAGATGTACAACTGAGACAACAGTTGGAACTGGTCTACCAAATCATAGTCTTCACCAAGCCTACTGGTTCTATTTCCTCAAATCTTTCATTTCCTCATTACTGTGTTGTGTGCTTGTCATATCTGTGTTTGAAGACTTTAACTGAAGACTTTCACAATTTCCTCAGTTCAATTTCTTCAGTCTGTTTGTCTTCATCCTGTGTTATCCTGTGCTTACGCTTTTTGTACTCTGTGCTTGTCTTCATTTCATCATGATGACTATGCTTGTGTTATGTTATGTTTACTATTGAGTACTTATTCTGCTGCAAGTAGTTCTTCGCTAAGGAATTTCCTCACCGGCAAATTCCTCAGTGAAGAATTCCTAAAAATTGCCTATTCACCCCCCTCTAGTCGATATAACGCACTTTCATCCTCCACTTTGTTTTCTGGCATTTCATCTATTCCAAGATCGAAAGGTGGGGCTGGGCAATAATTATCCCAAACAACGTTTCCGGACTTTGATCTTTGGAGTGATTGTTGTGCTTCACATGAATCAGAGACTTCTTTGCTTGTTGCCTGATTAAGAATGAGAGACGCCCGTATTACTGGAATAGTGCCGGCAGACTTACTTCTCATGAGTGGTGGCGTTGACCCTGGAGTCACACACTTTTCCAGCAGCTCGTTTATGCCCCTGATATCAGTAAAAGATATTTCTTTCCTTTGTCCAAAGCAAGCTTGCTTGGTGTGAACAACAGGGGGCTTCTTTGTTGTCTGGGCTGCAACTTCCTCTGTAGTTGCCTGGTTTACTACAGGAGTTGCTTCCTTAATCACTTCAGTTGCTTCTTTCAGCACTGCAGCTCCTTTCCCCTTGATATCCTCTTTGGCACTCTCATTGACTGCTGGCTGTTTCGACCGCTCACAAGTCTGTGTTGGCTGCATTTTGCTGGACTCTGCTGGTTCCGACACTTTGCCTCCATGCTTGTCCTGTCCAGATACAAGTGCACTCTTGACCACTGGCTCGGTGTGTTGCTTGCGAGGAGCTTCTGCCTACATGCTGACCATAGTTGCTTGAGATGTAGCTGCAGTTGCTTGCAAAATGCCAACAGTTGCTTTTTTTGCTTGCTCGCTGATTTTTTCTGAAACACCTTGGGTTTTGGAGCTGCTGTGACTGTCTATTTTTCTGAATCAGCTGCCAAACTGTGGACATGTGTGGGAGCTTGCTGCTTAGCTGTCTGGCTTGGTTCCGGGGATGCAGCGCTAGCCTTCACTGTCCTGTGGGTTATTTTCTTAACCTTCTTCTTCACACCCGCCTCGGCTCCTTTTTCTAATTGTGTATCACTACCATCTTTTGGGACGTCAGTAAAACGTTTCAACCCATCTTCCACAATCATTTCTTCGCAGTGAAAGTCCTTACGTGGCAAGAAATCTTCAGGTGGCAGCACGGGCAACAGGAATAAAGGTATATCTTGAATCTCAGGCACTCTCTTCTTCTGCTTTAAAGCTGAATCTCCCATTCTGACCACCTCTGCAGTAGTTAAAGCGGGCGCGCTATCTACCTCGAACGGTTCCTTTTGAATGTGCATCTTAACAAAGTCGTTGCGAAAAAAACTGCCAGCACTTTGCATGCTCCCCTGTGTTTCGTTGGTGGTCGTGCACGGGTGTGATTGCTCATGCTCCTTGGCACCACGCTTTAGCTTCTCCATGATAGTGCTCAGTGAGAGCTCATCATCAAAACTGCCCGTGCGCCACCCCGGGGGTTTTGCACCTCCATCGTGGCTGCTCCTCCAAGTAGTGTTGTCAGCGCTAGCGTTGCTGCATTTCCAGTCATCATGCTTGTCGTCTTCCCCCCTTCTTCCCTCCCACACAGCCTTCTTCCTCCTCATCCTTCTCTTCTTCATCTTCACCTTCATCCTTCCCAAATTCATCCTTCTCTTGCTTCTCATCTTTGTTCTTTTCATCCTCCCGTTTTTGCTCTTGTTCAAGCTCTTCTTTTCCCTGTTGCTCATTTCCCTTGCTCTGCTCCTGATTTCTGTCCTCGTCTACATTATTTGCATCTTCCTCCTTCCCATCCTCCTCATCCTTGTCTCCCTCCTCCTCATCTTCCTCCTCTTCCTCCCCCTCAACATCGTCCTCTTCCCCTCCTCATCGTCCTCTTCTTCCTCCTCCTCATCACCCACCTCTTCCTCCTCCTCATCAACCTCTTCTTCCTCCTTCTCATCACTCCCCTCTTCCTCCTCCTTTTCATCCTCGTCTTCATCCCCGTCGGCATCCATGCGCTCAATGTCGGCAGGGTCTGTTGCTGTTGGCGGGCTCTCTAAACCATCATTGTTGTCATTGTCATGTTCATCATCGTCGCAGTCGTCACCTTCCCCATCGGAAGTGTCCTCATCTCCAGATTCATCATCGTACTCTGCTTCCCCCTCTTCCTCTTCATCTGAAAGTTCCAGTTCATCGTCCTCCGTTTCCTCCTCATTATCATCAGACAACAAAGGGCTCTCCCCATCATGAGTTCGGTTGCCCTTTCCTTTCTTCTTCCTTCCAACATTTTTCACTTAAGAAACTGTCGCTGCTCTTCTATGCCTTTCCTTCACCAATGGTTGGCATGGTTCCGGGTCCCTGGAAGTACTCGTGTCTGGCACATGTTCCTCCTCATCAAGCTTGCCGACACCTAGAACTAACTTCCCCACTTGGGAAGATATTACAGAGCACATGTTGTGTACAAGCACCGTCAACTTCTTCTGTTTCTGCAAAAAACAAACAAGAAAAACATAGATAAAATATACATTTCATTATCAACTTTGCATAAAAAAAGTGTCGGATACTAGAAAGCACAGTAAAAGGAACATACATTGATGTCATAATTCTGGGGTAGCCTGGCAGCAACAAACTTCTCGATATGATCCATGCTACCAAACAGACTGTCTTCGGCACACCTTGAGAACTCAGTTTCAACTGTGGTGTTGATGGGCACGTGTAAGAAATCAACAGTCAGGGGGAAAAAGGTTGAAGGAAATTAAAATCAATCACGCAAAAAAATGATATTATATTGCGAGGTTTATCAAAGTGCTTCCCTGAAAATTAGGGCAACAACATGCATATTGTTGGGCAACTCCCGCAGAACACATGCTATAAAACTAGAAAAACCCATACATAACTATTTGGACTGAACAACATAGAACTCCAAAAAAATGGATCATGCTGATGAGAAAATACAACTATGTACATGGGCAACTCTAACTATAAATGGAGCAAGTCCACCTCTGATTGTGGGCAACTACAAAACATACTGGAGGGCAAGTCCACCTCTAATTATGGGCAACTACAAAAACCTACTGGTGAGCAAGTCGAGATCCACTCAATCGACCTAGTGGTAAAATGCCCTAAAAATTAGGGCAACAACATGCATATTGTTGGCCAACTCCCGCAGAACACATGATATAAAAATGGAAAAACCCATACATAACTATTTGGACTGAACAACACAGAACTCCAAAAAAATGGATCATGCGATGAGCAACTACTACTATGTACATGGGCAACTCTAACTGTAAATGGAGCAAGTCCACCTCTGATTGTGGGCAACTACAAAACATACTGGAGAGCAAGTCCACCTCTGATTATGGGCAACTACAAAAACCTACTGGTGAGCAAGTCGACCTCAAAAAGTACATGCCTACTTGATAAAACACGAGGCTCTACATGCTGAACAACCATGAGAAAAAAGTGCATTGGGGAAAAATAGGGAAAAACTTACTCGTAGCTTTCCATATACACCCTTTCTGATCCTGTCCTTTTTCATTACTGCCTTGATAAGACCCTCGTTCCATGCCTTAACCCTTGGAAGAATATTCGGCATGTCTTCATCCACAAAGTCCTTGGAAATGGTCCTGAAGTCCACATCTAGCGAGTCGAGGTAAACGAGCTATCTCACAGACCAAAACACAAACAAAAGAAAAAGAAAAAATGACTTATGTTAGTTTCCTATAAAGAAAGACAATGGACCATGAAAAAAGGGGGGATCTAGATCATTTTACCACTAGGTGGAAAAGGCAACAACATATGGTATTCTTCTTGTCTCCTAGCCCCAGGAAAGCGATCCTAAGCTGGTCAACGATGAACTAGCAAACATCTGAATTCACAATGTCGTGTGGGTTCACGCAGCTGAATAGGCACGCGGCGACACCTTCAAGCTCGTGGTTGGTGCGAGAAAACAACTGAAAACAATGACAAGCCAGGCGCTTAAGAACGTGTCATCATGAGCATCTACCGTTTCCTTTATCTTCTCCACCCACTTGGTCACTGTTGGGGCAGGACCTAAAGGAATGTTGAACATCCCGTTGAAGAACTTTACTATGTCTGGATCAATTTCATATGCAACCTTGTTTCGCCCCCTTGGCAGACCCCATATCCTTTCAATGCTATCTGCATCAACAGGGATCTTACCCCTATCAGGTATAACAAGCTGGGAGAACTCCGGATCATAACAATCCATGACAAACTTCACGATATCTCCTTTCATTGTTCTCGTACCGATATCAAGTACGCCACCAAAACTAATTTCAGAAATGACTCCCCTTTGTGTGTCTACAAGGCCAACATTTAGAGTGAATAGCCTTGAAGGTGATGCCCCGTTCCTTGGTGCCGGCGCACTAGTTCCAATCTGTGGAGACAAAAAACCAGAAGAAAAATAAAAAAATAAAAATTAAGGCAAGGTTGCTCTGCGTGGGAAACTGAGCAACTACATCTACATTGTAAAACAACTGGTTCTACCATACTGGGCAACTAGTACTACCATCTTTGGGCAACTAGTATCATGCTATGCTATGCATCTGATATGGCTATACTAGCAAACTGGTGCTACAAATACTACACAACTAGTATTGCTATAGTATGCAAACTGTTACTACTATACTAGGCAACTAGTACTACTATACTAGCCAACTAGTACTGCTATACTATGCATCTGGTGCTGCTATACTATGCAACTGGTACTACCATACTGGGCATCTGGTACAACTATACTAGGCAGCAAGTACTACTATACTACATCTACACTAAAAAGCAACTGGTGCTACTGTACTAGGCAACTGCTACTACTATTCTGGACAACTACTACGTTCAACTGGTACAACTACTGTATTCAACTACTATATTTTGGTTACCTAATGTCCCTGCCTTTAGATAAACTACAATAGAAACATTTAACCATATCCCCCCGCTACCGAGTTCAAGTTTCTTAGAGAAAAAAAACCTCGTCTCTGCTTTTCTTCACACATTTCGGCTGCCTCCCTTCTTCATCACGAGGAGCGGAGTCGGTGGCCCGTTTCCCAGCCCGTCCAACAGGGACAGGATTATCATTCGTTCGCACGTGCTTGCGTCGGACCTTGCTTGCCATTTGGACCAGCTCCTCATTTCCCTCATTTCCACCTTCGCCATCAGTCCTACCTGCAATCTTCTTACTTTTTCGGGCCATTCTGTAAAACAAAGTATGCAACACCAAAAAAATGTCATTTGCTTGGAAAAAAACACAAAAAGACCTATGAGCACAATTATACTTGCAGATAGTACTGCGATAAAAAGAAATGCTTAAAAATGTGCTCTGTTTTAACATCTCCTAACTTGATTCACCATGACTACCGCGAAAAAAGAGAAAGAATGCCTATTATTCCTAATGACATCTAAATCTACTATACGGGCCAACTAGGTGGTGAATCTAGGCAACTGCAGGATGTTGGGTAGGCAACTTGTAGCAACAAAACAAAATAAAAGGACAATAAAAATAACTAAATACCCAAAAATAGCAACTAATGTTATATTTCTTTGCAAAAAAATTAGAAAAAAATAGTAGTAAAATTAAGCAATACTACTGTCATATATGCATACACAAACTATCCGGCTGATCCAAACAAACCCAAAAGCATCCAAAAAACTGATAAAAAGAACTACCGTTGCCTTGCTACACAGTGCCCCATTAGGTTAGATCCAGGCACTCACAACAAAAAACAACACCGTGATGGCTGTGTGAGCACAGGAAAATACAACAACTGATGCGTAATTTCATAGCGACGTGTGAGAAAAAAATGAGCAACTACTATGACCTGGCTTCACAAATGCCCCACATTAGATCCAGGCACCAACATCGCCGATGGCTGAGACAAAAAACAAAAAACTGCTTCGCAAAAACAGGGCAACTATCCTTAAACAACAGGGATCCTCCCATGGATCCACATGCTCAAAAACATCACCCGAAAATCCCCCCTTGCTGGGAACTCGACGGGATCTCAACCCCAAACCTCCCTCACCATATCGACAGGATCTCGACCCCGCTCCCCCTCCACCATGCCCCCGACCCCCCCCCCCCCCGCCCTACAGAAAATCAACAACACCACCACCATGGTTTGTGTGAGCACAAAAAAATACAGCAACCGTTGCGCAATTTCATAGCGACTGTGTGAGAAAAAGAGAGCAACCACTATCACCTGGCTGCACAAATGCCCCACATTAGATCCAATCACCAACAGTGCTGATGGCTCAAAAATCAACAACTGCTTTGCAAAAACAGGGCAACTATCTGGCAAAAAAACAGGAATCCCCTCATGGATCCACACGCTCAGAACAGAAAGCGAAACTCCCCTGCGAGAAACTCGACGGGATCTCAACCCCAAACCCACACCGTATCGACAGGATCTCGACCCCCGCTTCGCCTCCACGATGCCCCCGGCCCCCGCTCCCCCTCCAAGCCTGCGGACGCCATGGACAACCCGTGCTCGCCCTCCTCACCCTCCGTGCTCGCCCCCGACACCTGGGCGACACCTCACCCAAACCCTAGCCCTCACCCTCACCAAGACAATATCTAGGGGGGAAAGCACCAAGAGTGAGATCTTGGAATTACCTCACTTTGTCGCCCGCAGCCCAGCGCCCGTGACGGCCTCCCACGCCGGGAATCCACGACCATGATCCGCGCCGTCGTCGTCTCCGAATGAAGAGGTGGAGGCCGTTTCAAAAATGGAGGGAGGGGGTGGAGGATTTCAAATGAAAAGGGGAAGGGGAGGGCGTCCGAGCAGCGGTTTCGCTTGGATTAATGGGGCGGGGCCCACCACTACCTCCTGGTCCGAACTGTTACCAACGCGCGGTCGAGATCTATCGAATCGCACGGTCGGGCGTCTTTCAGTATCGAATCGTCTGTTACCGCGATTAAGCAATTGTGTTCTATTTTTACTTTTTACTTTATGTAAACGCTATTGTAAATAGTTTCGGCGATAGCTGACATACCTCTAGCTCGGAGAACCCGCAATACGCCTGAAAACATGATTTAAAACATTAAATAGTTTCCCTGTTTCTCAAGCAATTATGTATTTACTTAGGTTCTCAAGAAAGTCTATATGTACTTTCTTGGCTCCAAGTACGTACCTAACCTTCGCTAAATAGATTGGTATTACTCCATCCGTCTTTGTTTATAAGACATGCGCGTCGTTCTAGATTGACAATTTAACTAGCTAAATATGTATTATATTTGATGAAAAATATATATTCAGAAACTATATTTACTTAAGAATCTAATGATATACTTTTGGTGACATATAACTCATACTTAATTAGACAAATCGATGACTAAAACTACACGCACGCCTTATAAACCGAGACGGAGGAAGTAGAATTAAACGAGTAATACTAATTAAATAGATTCCTTGTTTCCCACGAAAACTACTATGTATTTTCTTCGCCCTCAAGAAACCTATGTACTCGTACTTCCGTCCAGGTACGCCCTTCAGTCATATATCACTCGTATCTTTCGTCTTTATAGGACAGTCCTCTTTCACTATTCACTTCCAACAGTTGGCTCGTTATCCTAAAAAAAAAACAGTTGGCTCGTCGCCACGCACTGTTCTCCAGCCTCGCCGCCCGTGCATCGTGTTCCACTTTTCCACCGCACAAAAGAAATCTCGCGTCACGTTTGGAAAATCCCGTGGCCGTGGGGATCATTTTCCTTTTTCGCTTCTCGACTTCCCCAATCGGCCACCCCCCACCCCCTCCTTCCTTCCTGGCCAGCGCGGCGGCTATGGCCTCCATGACCACACCTCGGCTCCCCTTCCTCCCCGCCCGAACCCGCTCCGCCGTCGCCGCCTCCTCCTCTCCGTCCTCCTCCTCCCCGCTACCACGCCGCTCCATCAAATGCAGCAGCTCCACCAACGCTAACTCGGCCCCTCTCCCTTCTACATCGCGGCAGCCCCGGGCGCCCGTGGCGGACGCCGTAGGGTCCGCCGACCTCAACGGCCTCCGGGCCCCGCCTATACCTGTCGCGGACTCCCCTCTACCCGCGTACCGCGATCCGCACGGGCTGCCTCGTAAGTCCAGCGGCGGCGCTTTTTTAGCCGATCTCCAGAAGTTTTTTCTCGTTTGTTTATTATAATATAATAACTAGACTAACTAATCAGCTGGCGCTTTCTTCATGGCGTGCGTGATTCTGTGCTGGGGCTACTAGGGCCTCTCACTAGTGCGGATCTAATGGAGTCGAGCGGGGAGGGGCTCAAGGTTGCCTACCAGGTGCTCGACGAAACGCGTGTGCTGTTTTGGTTTCATTGCGTATCAATCTCCCTGTTTGTGTGTGTGTGTGCTCTTTTTGTTGTGAATCTGAACGAGGTTTGGTTTGGTGATTGTTCAGGGCTTCCCTGGAGCGTACAGCGAGGCTGCAGCAAAGAAGGCCTATCCAAATTGCCAGACAGTGCCCTGTGAGCACTTTGATACTGCATTTCAGGTATCGTAGTATGATCCTTTTTTGGGCCTGTTTAGATATGTTTGTGTATGCTGTTCGTGGTGCAGTGAGTTGCGCATTTTACGTTGATTCTTGTCATGATTTCAGAAGATGAAACATTGAATCAAACGAGGTTAAATGTTTGTTGATGAAATGTGTTGACGGTTTGAAGTTTTTTTTAAATCTCTATTTCATTAAGACCGTGTGTCGGCAAGATCGCCAGCCACCAGAACGCTTGCATCAACTGTCATAGATTCCACCCAAATACAACAGGTATCCTGGCCACGAGCTCCAAACCCGGCAAGGGCATGAGCAACTTTGTTACATGCACGGGGACTATAGTATAGGAACAGACAACAGAGCTAAAATTAAGCCTCAGGAACTGCCGCATGTCTCTATAGATAACACCCTCCGGCGACAGATTGAAAGCTGTGCTTTCCAACGCCTTAATCAGCTGCTGGTAGTCCGACTCAATTTGAATATTGATCATTCCCCACTCGGCTGCCGTCTGCAGCGCCGCCAAACAGGCCCCCACTTCAGTCTGACTCGCACTGGACACATGAGTGAGTCTTCCCGCACCTGCACCTCGTATAGCTCCTGTTCAGTCGCGTACGACAAAGCCCCAGCCGCCAGATTTTGTTGTGTCATGAAAAGCACCGTCTACATTGATTTTCAAAGTGTCTCCGATGGGACACTGCCACAATGGTAATACTTGTCTAGCTTGCTGGTTGATGGGCTTCCCATGCAGCTTCAGTGATTCGAATGCACACTTCTGTGCCTGAATGGCTGTGCTTTCAATTGTGCTCACATTTTCCTTTTTGTTCAGTTTATTCCTCCTCTGCCACCATTTCCAAAGCATGCAAGCTACTAGCACCTTCTTCCCCTCCTCCAGGCTCAGTATTTGTTGCACGACATCCTTAGCATTAGTGCAAGTACACAAGCATGCTCCGTGTTACTCCCTCCGTTCCTAAATATTTGTCTTTCTAGAGATTTCAGCAAGTGACTACATACGGAGCAAAATGAGTGAATCTACACTCTAAAATATGTCTATATACATCCGTATGTGGTAGTCCATTTGAAATCTCTAAAAAGACAAATATTTAGGAACTGAGGGAGTAGTTTATTAGATGCAATATGCCAGCACTGCACAAAGAACCTATTGCTGGCACATATTCATTTGTCCATACTCCATACTCGTTCTTTTCTCGAGACAGCATGCTCAACATTTGGTCATTCATTTCTACTGTAATTTATGTACTCGAACAAAATTATGTATTATGAAAGTACCCGTCTAGTCGAATATATACGTATGGATGGTTTGTAAGTATCTAATTTAAATAGTTTTAAAGATATTGGTACTCGAAGTTCCGTAAGTTGACCCTAAATATGCTCAAAACGACATCCCTTAGGTAACCAGAGAGATTGTTGTATTGGCAAAATCTTCTTCTAAACTAGCCTTTTCAGACAGCAGTAGATCAGAGCAATTGTACTCCATATCTTGCATGGCATATTGTAATACATAGAAGGTGTATGTAGCAAAAATAAATAAATGTGCTGCTATTTTGATGTCTTCTGGATCTTTATCAGGCTGTTCAAAACTGGATAGTTGATAGGGCGGTACTGCCACTTGAGAATACTCTGGGTGGTAGTATACATCGGAACTATGACCTTTTACTTCGGCATGAGCTGCACATAGTTGGAGAGGTTCGCCTTGCAGTTCGGCATTGCTTGTTAGCCAATCGTGGAGTGAAGATCGGAAACCTAAGAAATGTCATCAGTCATCCCCAGGTAAAACCTATTGGATAGTGTGGCCTCGATATTTTTCACTTGTTTCTGTAATAACCTTACAGGCACATTAATTTAAATTCTCAGGCTCTTGCGCAATGTGAGCATACGCTGACAGAGTTAGGAATTGAACATAGACAGGCTGTTGATGACACTGCTGGTGCAGCAAAGGTATAATGATGCTTCCTCTTCTACGCGGAATTTATCTTCTGATGGTTATATATTTGGTTCACTCTTTCAAGTGACTCAAGGTGTAAAGTCATTGTCATTAACCATAACGCTATATGCTTGTTTCATAGTTAGTCGCAGAACAAATGCTCCAAGATACTGGTGCTGTTGCCAGTTCATTAGCTGCTGAACTTTATGGACTCGATATTCTTGCTGAAAATATTCAGGTATCATGATTTCAGGCTAAATTGGGACATTGTATTCTGTTCTTTATCCTCACCATAAGTCCATTATTTATCTTAGGACGAAAAAGTCAATGTCACCCGTTTTATGATGCTTGCTCGGGAACCTATTATACCTCGGGTTGATAAACCATTCAAGGTACAGATTGCAATGGGAAGTCTCTTTCATCTTCCTTCCAGTAGTTCACTCCTTACGGAGAGGAAAAACAAAGTCGGTTGATTTGTTGCATGATCATTTTATTTTCAGACTAGTATCGTGTTTTCACTTGAAGAAGGACCTGGACAGCTCTTCAAGGCACTTGCAGTTTTTGCACTGAGGGAAATCAACCTCACCAAGGTGTATTAAACAACATTGCTTTGTTTCATCACTTGCATGTGCTTTGTATAACTCTCTAACAGTATGTTGATGTGAAGATAGAAAGCCGTCCACACAAGAAAAGGCCTTTTCGTGTAGCTGATGATGCTTTCTCCACGCGAGTCAAGTTAGATAATAACCCTACAATCCTCGTGTTTATTCAATTTTGTTTCATGAAGTGTTACCCAAATATGAAAAACACTATTTTCACCATTTGATCCTTGGCTGAATAGGTACTTCGACTACCTGTTTTATGTCGACCTTGAGGCGTCTATGGCTGATCCAAAAACTCAGAATGCTCTCAGAAATTTGGAGGTGATATTTCTTGGTAGTTTTTATCTGGCGTCAAGCGAACAGTGACTCATGTTACTTTTATTTGCAGGAGTTTGCAACTTTTTTAAGAGTCCTGGGGAGCTATCCTACAGACGTGAGCGAAGCTTGAATAGCAAGTGCTTGCTCGGAAATTCGTTTCTGAGCCCGGTCTCAGCTACACCTGATATCTCCATCGTCCAAACGCATGTGGATCTGAGGCGTAAGTAGTATTCCCAGGTGTATTTGCATCGTACCAAAGATAAAAAGTGAAGTGGGCCAGCTTCTCATCAATGTGGTAGGCGTCAGTCACATGCCAGCCGGATCAGGTTTTTTCGCACGGCCCAGTACTATTCACGTGCCTTCCTGAGCCGGCAGCCACCAATCCACTTTATTTTTATGCACCGACAAACACCTACAGAACCTGCTATTTTCTGCTTGTGGCTTCCCTGCAAAACAGTGTCCACATTATACAAATCCCTTGGCCATGTTCATTTCTTGAGTTTGATTCCCAAAGTGAAATCAATACCTACGGGGTTTCAATTGACCCCTCCCTGGGGTTCCAGTTTCTAATCCCTGTATAATCCTGCTGTTGAAAACATGTACGGTTATGGGAGGGATCGAAGTGGATCTGACAGTGACAATTCTAAAATGTAATCATCCATGGCTAGCAATTTGATAGTAGTCCAAATCATCCATGACACCTCTAGGAAAGATGAAAGAATATTTAACCTTTATGTTAATACAGAACACAATTGTACACAGCCCCAACATAATCTTCCAGTCCAAAAAACATAAAAATTAAGAAAAAAGGGAAAATAGCTCCTCTAATAAGAACATAAAGATCTCTATCCACATCTCTTGAGCTATTATCAGGGCCTGAATACCGTCGTGCTGACAATTTTTCTGCACAAGAAACTACTGAATTTGGTGTACAAGTGTTAGGCAGATGAAAAACAAGTATATAGGAAAAAAATCTGAACACACTGCAAAGATATCATGGGTTTTCCCGCAAAAAAAACATATCATGGTTTGAGTTAACTTGTGCAACGGAAGGAAGCAATTTGTACAACCACTTTGTCACCCAAGACGTCTAATGTTCAACTGTGTATAGATAACACATGGAAACACGATGAGTGCAGAAACAATAAAGTAAACTACACCAGCAATACAATATGCAGAGCAAGCAGTTAATTCCTAATGTCATTGCGCAAACAAAAGTATAGCTCAAATGAGGTTCTGCTTGTCACTGACCACCTTAAATTTTCACAAAAAAAATATGCAGTAATAAAATCAAACATATTCCCTCTGAAACAAAATGTAAAGCATTTCTTACAATTGTATGTGAAACAAAAAAAGTCCTATATATTGTTACAGAGGGAGTACATTCATATGGTCTGTCAGAAAAAATAATAAAATTTCAGCTAGTTCATTATTGCACTCAAATTATTGGATATTACTATATCATATCAATACGGCAACTAAAAAAAAGATTTATGCACAAAACACTGGGAATGGGGGTATCTTCATTGTATCTGAAGATGCAATGTCCATTATGGGCTTGTCCTCCAGAAAATGAAACTGTGTTCACTACATGCATGCAGTGACATATTTACATATGGAAACTTTTCTGAAATATACGAAAACAGAAGCATCATAAAGAAAATACTTTCACTTTGAAGAAAACATATTTAGAAAAGGACCTACAGGCTACCGAGGAACAGTAGTACACCATCTGTAGACTATATCATCCTTCAGTGCAAAAATAGGTAAAACACATGGTTCAGAACTATTTTCTCAAGACAATGTTATGGGGATAGCTAAACAAAGGGGAGGAAGTACAACTTTCAAGGAAGTAGCCACTAGTTGCATATATTAGAGTCACTTCAGTCAAAATGTTTGCAAGATTGTACAGATCGGATCACAAGGACAACTCCTTAGGGTTCCATACATGACTCAGGCCAGCGCCAAAAAGTTTCAAAACAGAAACATGTGGCAAACACCCAAAATACCTAGGCTTGTGCCCAACCAAGATTTCATTTTGAGATGTATGTTTTTCCATCTTTCTCTTTGTTTGATTTGCTCTAGTAGATTGTGAGAATAGCATCCATAGGTTTCAATTTAAGTACATTACATTTATCAGCGTCAATTCAAATGCCCTCTTATCAATCTAAATTAACCAACAACCAAGTGCATCCACGTTATTTGCCTTAACCAAAATAGAGATGGAAATAAGAGTAGGAAGGAAGTACCTTACCAGCAGAAGGCCATCCTCGCGAGGTCACACACCTGCACGTGGATAGATAGGAGGGGAATTGATCCGAGGCTCGTAGCCGGATGCTTCCTTTTTTGCCGTCGTGAGGCGGGGTTTCAGCCTGAGCTCCGTAGCAGCATCAGCATTGAGGCAGGGTGGCTCGGCCGGGTAGGGCGCTCGTCCTTCCGGTTGGTTGCGCCACCAAACTCCCCGTTCGCTCCAGCCGCCGGTCGGAATCATAACAGAGAGGGCATCACCTCTTGGTCCAACCTGGCGCTTCTGGGATTGAGTCGGTGAAGCAATCTTCCTTCGCCGGACCACGCCTTCGTGCCTCGCCGGACTGCGGCCACCTACTTCTTGCACATAGCCGGACGCGCAAATCAAATCATCCGGCGCCTCCGTCTCGGCATCTCGTGGTGGCAACAGCACCAGGGCCACCAGATCTAGTCCAGGCAGGACAAACCAAAAAATCGCATCAAAAATTTCTGGCCCGAACAGAGGCACGTAGTTCAAAGACGAATGATGGTTAAGGGAAGCTCACTGGTCAACTAGATCGAGCAGGAACTCCGGCCCGTTCTCCTCCATTGACGCGTCGCCTGAATAAGCAGCAGCCGCCGCACACGAGATTGGAGCGCAATATCTTTTTTTGCGCAATATCTGCAATGAGGAATGAGACCTACTCCATTGCTTTGGATTTCGCTAACGACCTGTTCCATGGCCCAGCCCAAACAGTCGACGACCTGGTCTACGGATCAGGAAGGACTGCGCGCGGACGTCCGTCCACTACTCCACCTTCGGGCCCACTGCCCCGCACTGTTTTGTAACGTATACGCGCCGTAGCCCAATTTTCCGCTGCCTCAGCGCAGATGTGTCAGGCCCAATTCTGCGAATCCCGAGCCAGGGATCAACGCTAGCGATTTCGGGACCAGCTGCGCTCGAGCGCCAAATCGCTGCGTCCGTGCTTGCTGCAGATCACATGTTAGTGATTAATCAATTGTGTGCCTTTCTCTTAATCGGATAAACATCCGCCTTTGATAGCTGCTGTTTGGTGTAATGAAATAAACATAGTTCTCCATTATAGTCAGAAACATGTAGCTCTCAGAGCATATTTCCTAGTATTTGGATTGGGACTTGAGCAGTCTTATTACTCATAAAATGTAGGAGTACGTGGGTATTCAACTGCAGAATAGCGGATATACTCCCGTGGATTGTTCAGGTCAAGAGCATCTCCAGCCGTTGAGCCCCTCAGGAGGCGTTTTTTTCGCCATTTGGGGGGCTGTCGGCGAGAATTTTGGCATGGGAATGAATAAATCTCCAGCCGTTTCCATCCCCAAGCGAGGCCGTCGTACTCGCCGCCCCGTCCGAGGCCGCGCCCGCGCCGCACCGCCCCCATGCGAGGCCCCGCCCGCCGGCCTTCTCCAGCAGCTGCGCCTGGTCGCGGAATGCCGCCTGCTCGTCGCACTCGTCGTTGCGGCGCGTCGCCGAAGGGCTTGGAGACAAGCGCAGAGGGGGCGGTGATGTTGGCCAAGAAGGCCATTGCAGCGAGCCAGCCCTAGTCCACGCCAGACACCACGCTCTGGAGGGCGCCGTGGAGTCTTGTGGCGAGCAACCCTGCAAGGATGAAGAAGACGAGCCCTCCCCGCCTCAGCCATGCAGCGCTCCGCTTCGCTCCACAGGCACGAGACCCTCCCGGCCATGCTCCGTTCGGCCGCCTGAGCGAAACCCGCCCGGCCATGGGTGCTCTGCTCCGCCTGTGTGTGGTTGGTGGTGGAAGGAAAAGGAGAGGAGAGAGGAGAAAGAAAAGAGAGGAGAGAGGAGAGAAAGGGGAGAGAGAGGGGCTGGCAAGTGGGCCGATGCATGCGAAAAGGAAATGCCGGCGTTCCCAGCTCCCCCCCCCAGGGGACTGGGTTTGGGGTGGGCGTGCCGGCCGTAACTTTCGCCGAATCCGGCGCAAAACAGGTTCCTCGGGCCCCGAGTGGGGCGTTTTTTGCCCGCCGGCGTGCAAAAAGGCGCCTGGGAGCAGTGGCGTAGCTGTAGGGTGGCCAGGGTGATCCATGGACCACCCTAGAATTTGGCCCATTAGTTTAGTACTTCTCTGAAAAAAAAGGAAGCATATCCAGGCCCAACTCAGGTCTCAGCCGGTCAGCCCATGTACATGCGAAGCATTGGCTCGTTTCCTTAGTCTCCTCGTACGCGTGTATGTACACTGATCGTTCCTAATTCCAGACTCCTCGTCGTCTCCTCTTCCTCTGGTCTCCGGAAGTCTGAAACCCTAGCGCCATCGCCCGCCGATGGTGACGGCCAGGCGAAGGACGCGCGCACGCACGCAGAGGTACAACCTCGTGCAGTGAGCACTAGTTGTTTTATTTTCTACTTCAATCTAGAGTAGGATTTTTGTTCTTCTCTAACTCAAAGCAAAATTTCCTTGTGCTCTGAAGATTTGAACAATTTGTTTAGAGTGCAAGCTTCAAAGTGCATATGTTGAGAAGGCGGTATACCGACAAATAAGGTGCGTTATATTTTACGCGAATGTAAGACTTGAACATGAATTTTAATATGCTTCGAAAGACCTTATTGATATGTGCTTTGGATATATTCTGTGTGCATATGTTGGTTTCTTAAACTTGTGGTGTAAATTTTATTTTGTGCCAACTGGACCACCCTGACATAAAATCCTGGCTACGCCACTGCCTGGGAGGGCTTCTTGGGGGCACTAGCGGAGATGCTCTAAGTACAATGTAGAATGAGAATACTGAACTATGCGTTGTGGGGTCAACAAAGTGGATATAAAGTGATTGGGGGGCAATACTTTCGCGAGGTTTTTAAGCCTTTATATGTTTTGGTTGTGCCGAAACTTCAAAATTACCCGGCCTTGTAGAATAGGAATAGCTCTGTTTGTAATCTATACCTTTTTTACAAGGAGATGAGAACAAAATCAGGGATAGAATTCTCCCAAACACCAGAAGATGGACTACCAAAGGAATTGGAATTCTTTGCCAAACTGTCGACCACTTGGTTTGATTCCTAAAGCAATGCTTGAAGCAAATTTTTGTGAAGTCCATGGCCATTTGTTGACACCCCAAGGTTACTCAAATTTGCTCCTAGGTAGCCAGCCATTGCCTGTAGCGATTCAACCGCAAGCATGCAATCAAATTCGGTTTCAACACTATCACTGGCAATAGTTGCTGCAAGATACATACCATTCCCGATAGCCAGTAATTCTGCTGATTCAGCATCACGGACGTGGGGTAAGAACCAATTTGCAGCTGCAACAAAATCTCCATAACCATCACGAACGACAGCTCCACTTGCACCTAAGAGAGTATCTGCACACAGAACCGTGGCAAGGTTTCTTTCACATATGATCATACTTCTGATCTGGCATCTTAGGAGTCGTTGACTTAATCAAGTTTGTAGCCAAGACCCTAATAGATAGTGCAGTTTTTCCTGGAGTTTGGACCACTATTCCCATCTGACGACGTTGCCACCAAATATACCACGCCGCTACAAGGGCTAATTCCGCAGTTGGGAGTTCATTTGAGACTGCGTTTAGCTTCTAGAGAATTTCCAACGTTATCGATCCTGAGCGATCCTCCATAACAGATCTGTCGATCTCTTCTAGCAAACCAAGCTCATCCCAGATATGCTACACCGGAATAAACAATGATGTACATCTTCAACTCCAACCGCACAAACAGGACACTGTGGTGAACAAGGTACGTACCGAGAAGCTAGAACGCCATAACAAGGAGAACTCCATGCAAAATGTTTCACCTTGCCCGGGACTCGCATCCGCCACAAGTCCTTCCATACTGGGTTGACATTTATACTCCCATGACCATCTGTTCCTGCAAGCCTGTGTCCAAATTGGTGTTTGAATTCTTTGTGATTAGCTGACCGAACTGAAAAAGAACCAGACCGAGTATAATTCCATGCAACAAAATCCTCGCCCATCTGGACATTCAAGGGGATCTGTAGTATTTTGTGCACGTCGATAGGAGAAAAAAAATCACGTATAAGGTTCTCATCCAAGGTTCCCAGGTGAGGATCAATTAACTCTTCCACTTTTGATAGCATGGTGACGCCTCTAGGGGTGATGATCTTACGAGCGAGTAACGCTTGTTGGGATCCAAGGATCCTGCTATATGTTAATTTGAGAACCGGTGCCAACTCTCCAAATACACCCCCTTTTAAAAGTTTGGATGCCTGCAATAATATTTTGCCATGTAAAGGACGACCCTTTTTTTTGGTACAGTATTGAGAATTATTTCATCTGGATAGTATTTAGCTCTCAGCACTTGCGCACATAAAAAGCCAGTGTTCTGAATTAGTCGCCAACACTTGCTAACATAGCAAGATTGAAACTGTGTAGGTCCCTAAATCCCAAGCCCCCATTCCTCTTCGGTATATATAATTTCCACCAGGCAAACCAATGCATCTTCTTCTCATCATTATCTCCCTACCAAAAACTAGATATGTCATTGGTTAAACAAGGATGCCTTAAGAAGGCAAACACAAAAACAACAACGATCGAAGAGGCAAGGCCTCCTGCCTGGGACTTCCTAACTACTCTTGATCGTCAATGGCCTCCATGTAGTAGTATCCACCGACGGTGGCATCTGGCTCCAGGGATCCACCATCTGGTTGCAACAATCGGAAACAAGGAAGAAGGGGTAGCAAAGCAACCGTGAGTACTCATCCAAAATACTCGCAAGCATCAGATCTATACTAAGTATGCATTGATATCAATTGGAAGGGCTGTATCTGTGGACTGAACTGCAGAATGCCAGATTAGAGGGGAAGGCCTAGCCTATCTAAGACTAGCTTCTTCAAGCAGCTCCAAGCATCTTGCAGCATGTAGAAGAGTATAGAATAACAGTTTAATATTTAACAAACATGTTGTAACATCAACGCCCAGAGATCCTTCCTCGACTCCCTGCGAGAAAGCAATCTCGGAGCCACATATCCATCACATGTCTCAAGTAAGCAGTTCTAATTGTAATAGATCAAGATACAAGTTTGAACGTCCATTACCGTGGACACGATATTCGAATATATAACTTCCCTGCAGGGGTGCACCACATTACCCAACACGCTCGATCACTCTGGCCGGACACACTTTTTTGGGTCATGCCCGGCCTCGGAAGGTCAACACGTCGTAGCCCTACCAAGGCTCAGTGGAGAGGTCCCCGCCGGTCTACATCCTAAGCACTCGGGGGTCTGGGCCCATCGCTCGTTGCACTCCGGGTCGTTGCGTGCAGGGCAATACATACCACCTCCACTGGGGCGCCGACCAGGGCGTGTCGCAATGCTGAACTGGACGTCTGACAAAGCTTCGGCTGATGCTGCGACATCGAGGCCCATATCTATTTTCGCGTGGTGGTTAGTGAGGGAGTCTTGGATTAGGGGGTCCTCGGACTGCCGGACTATACTTTGGCCGGACTATTGGACTATGAAGATACAAGATTGAAGACTTCGTCCCGTGTCCGGGTGGGACTCTCCTTTGCGTGGAAGGCAAGCTTGGCAATTCGGATGTGTAGATCTCCTCCCTTGTAACCGACTCTGGGTAACCCTAGCCCCCTCCATTGTCTATATAAACCAGAGGGTTTAGTCCGTAGGACAACTACAATCATAATCACAGGCTAGCTTCTAGGGTTTAGCCTCTACTGTCTCGTGGTAGATCAACTCTTGTAATACTCATATCATCAAGATCAATCAAGCAGGAAGTAGGGTATTACCTCCATCGAGAGGGCCCGAACACAGGTAAACATCGTGTCCCCCGCCTCCTGTTACCATCCGCCTTAGACGCACAGTTCGGGACCCCCTACCCGAGATCCACCGGTTTTGACACCGACGTTGGTGCTTTCATTGAGAGTTCCACTATGCCGTCACGATAAAGGCTTGATGGCTCCTTTGATCATCGGCAACGATGCAGTCGAGGGTGAGGTTTTTCTCCTCGGACAGATCTTCATATTCGGCGGCTTCGTACTGCGGGCCAACTCGCTTGGCCATCTGGAGCAGATTGAGAGCTACGCCCCTGGCCGTCAGGTCAGGTTCGGAAACTTAAACTATACCGCCGACTTCCGCGGAGACTTGATCTTCGACGAATTCGAGCCCACGTCAGGTGCGCCGCACAGTCACGACGAGCATACCTAGCTCTGCCGTCGGACGATGTTCGGGAGATCACACCAGTGGCTACTCCGGCCCTCAACCCGGAGCAAATTGCGCTGTCCAAGGATGGGTGGATGGACCCCACCACGGAGGCCGCACACTCAGCGGCGATAGAGCCGAATACTGACTTCACCTCCTACGAGACCTATGTTGCCGGACCTTTGGATTCGTCCCCGGCCACGGGCTCCGAACCGCCTGCGTCCGTGCCTATCGAATCTGATAAGGCGCCGATCATGGAGTATTCCTCCGCGGATATCTTTCAGCACTCGCCCCTGGGCGACATGCTGAATTCATTAAGGTCTCTCTCCTTGTCAGGAGGCCCTTGGCCGAACTATGTCCGGCTCGAGTGGGAAACGGACGACGAAGAAATTCGTTCCCCACCCACCACCCACTTAATAGCCACTGTCGACGACTTAACCGACAAGCTCGATTTCGGCTCCAAAGACATCGACGGTATGGACGACGATGCAGGAGAAGAACAGGAACCACCGCCCACAGGGCGCTGGACTGCCACCTCATCATATGATATATACATGGTGGACACCCCCAAAGAAAGTGATGGCAATAAGGCAACGGAGGATAATCCCCTCGAGAAGCAATCTAAGCACCGGCGTCATCGGCGCCGCTCTAAGCCCCGCCATAGCAAAAGCAGCGATACCGGCACAAGAGACAATAACGCTACGGATAGTGCCGAAGACAAAGACAATCCCCTCCAGCCAGGCTTCGAGCGGGAAGATGGGCAAGCTAGCCCTAAGAAACAGGCGACAGACGGAGAATCAGAGGATGGCACTTACATGTCCCTATCCGAAGACGAGGTGAGTCCCGGCGACGAAGAATTCATCGTGCCTAAGGATCCCGTCGAGCAGGAGCGCTTCAAGCGCCGACTTATAGCCACAGCAAAAAGCCTGAAGAAAAAGCAACAACAGCTTCAAGCTGACCAAGATCTGCTAGCGGATAGATGGACTGAGGTCCTGGCGGCCGAGGAATATGAATTCGAACGCCCAACCAAAAGTTTCCCAACGTGCAAGTTGCTACCCCAACTCGAAGAGGAAGCATTAAAGCCTACACTACCAGCGTATGATGCGGCTGACCGGCCGCCCCATGGCCGAGACAAAGCGGCATATCAGCCCAAAGTCCAGCCCGCACCCCGTCGCCAGTCAAACAAAAACACCAAGGCCCGGGGCAACACGCAGGACCTGCAAGACGTATTGGAAAACAAAACAGGACATAAAAGATCGATCTACGGATCACGGGGGCGCGCCCCAACGCATGACGACGACCGTCACGCCGGATATACTAAAAGCAAATCCGGCTGGGCCGAACACAACAGACAAGACTCGTATGAACTGCATCGTGATATAGCCAGGCACAGAGGCGCCGCACACCCCCTATTTTTCATTGATGAAGTAATGGATCATGAATTCCCAGAAGGGTTTAAACCCGTGAGCATTGAATCATACGATGGTACTACAGACCCCGCGGTATGGATAGAGGATTTCTTCCTCCACATTCACATGGCCCGCGGGGATGATCTACACGCCATCAAGTATCTCCCGCTACAACTCAAAGGGCCGGCTCGGCATTGGCTGAATAGCTTGCTGGCAAACTCCATCGGAAGTTGGGAGAACCTGGCAGACGCATTCCTGGACAACTTCCAGGGCACTTATGTGCGACCACGGATCTTGATGATTTAAGTCACATAACACAACAGCCCGGAGAGTCAGCCAGAAATTCGGACTCGGTTCCTAACTAAAAAGAACCAAATTGTCGACTGTCCGGATGCCGAAGCCCTAGCGGCATTTAAACATAACATCCATGACGAGTGGCTCGCCCGACATCTCGGCCAAGAGAAGCCAAAATCCATGGTAGCCCTCACGACACTCATGACCCGCTTTTGCGCAGGCGAAGATAGCTGGTTGGCCCGTAGCAACAACACAGCAAGCAACCCTGGCACATCAGAGGCCAGAGATAGCAACGGCAAACCTCGACGCAACAAACACAAGCGCCGCAAAAATGGTGAGAACACCGAAGGTACGACAGTCAATGCCGGATTTAGTGGCTCTAAGTCCATTCAGCGGAGTGGGCCACTCAAAAATGACAATTCGGGCCCGTCCAGTCTGGATCGCATACTCGAGCGCCCATGCCAAATTCATGGCACCCCAGGAACACCAGCCAATCATACCAACAGAGAATGCTGGGTCTTCAAACAAGCCGGCAGGTCAGGCGCCAAAAACAAAGATAAGGGGTCTCAAAGCGATGATGGCGACGAGGAGCCCAGATCACCGAATACAGGAGCGCAAAGAAAATTTCCCCCGCAAATCCAAACGGTGAATGTGGTAAACGGCGCCCACACTCCCAACCCGGACTGGATGTGCACCCTTAGGGATGTCGACATAACGGAACCAGTTGTCCCACAATATAAACTAGGGCCGATCACCTTCAACCGCACGGATCGTCCGGTTAACACCAATCAGGGCAATCTAGCCACACTAGTCCTCGACCCAATAATTGACGGGTTCCACCTCACACGAGTCCTTATGGACAGAGGCAGCAGTCTAAACCTGCTTTACCAGGACACATTACGCAAGATGGGCATCGATCATTCGGTGATCAAGCCCACTAAAGCCACCTTCAGAGGTATTATACCAGGTGTGGAGGCCAGCTGTACATGCTCCATCACCCTTGAGGTAGTCTTCGGATCACCAGACAATTACCGTGCCGAGGAGTTAATCTTCGACATCGTCCCCTTCCGCAGTGATTATCAAGCACTGCTCGGACGGACAACGTTCGCTCGATTCAACGCGGTGCCACATTACGCCTATCGTAAGCTCAAGATGCCCGGTCCGCGCGGCGTCATCACGGTTAACAGCAAGGCCGAACTTTCCCTCGGCACCAAGGAGTATGCCACTGCTTTAACAACAGAAGCAGCGAGTGGCACCTTTCAATCGAACCTCGAGTCGACGGCCAGGCTCCCGGACACCGCCAAAGGACTCCGAACTACTTCGCGGCAGGATAGCCCGGCTCGTCCAGAGCTCAATTAAACACTCCGGCGAAGGCCAGGACAGGCCGCATACCGCGGCTCAACCGCTCTCCGGCACACAAACATTTCTTACATTTCCTTTGCAGGTTCACCTTTGCGTCGACCATGACTGGCGATATGGAAGCAGCTCGAACGCTCAAGGGAATCCTTAGATAGTCCCGCAATGACCATCCGACTATACTCCGGATCCACACACAGCTTCCTCCCCCTAGTCTCAGCAGGTTCCACAGTCATATCTTTTTTTACCTATACTCATACGCATCGACATACTATTCAAATACAACATGTGGATTTATATGACACTTATCTGCTGTTATTTCTTATTGAAATTCTTTTGTCAAATGGCATCCGTACACTGCGATATGCCTTAAAAATGCCAGGGGCTTCGTTTTACCCATAATACGGCAATAAAGTCCGAACACCTTCATGGAAGTTCGGCACCCCGAACTTATAACATTATATGCATCAGCTCCGAATCATGTCTTAGGTCAAATGTTGGGTTTGCCGACTCCCATGTTTTGCTGCCTTACGTTCCGCTATATCGTCTAAGGCGGCACAGGGAGAACTACCGCGATTGTGTCCCGGTTCTTCTGGACGAGCACCTCAGTAGAGAAAGTCGAAAACTGACTGTCATGATACGGCGAGAGCTGGTCAGCTGTTCGAGAGGTTGTAAAATCTTTAAGGATTTCTCCCGCATAATGCCCTAACCAATGCAGCGTGCGATGGATCATTTTTTTTCCGATCAGGTGCTTATAGAGCCCCTCGTGCGGTCTTCCGAACACCAGGGGCTGCGCCTACCTACCTTTCCTAAAGCTCCTATGGCTAAGTGAGAGTGATAAAGCCCTATAGTCTGATTGCCTGGTTCGTTGTGCTGAAAACCTCCTTCGAAGGACCCAAAACTAGGATAAAGAGTGACCAGGTTTATCCCGAACACCCCCGTACTTCTTACGTGGGGGCAGAAGCCGACGACTGGCCAACTCTCAGGATTAATATATAAAACGGCAGCACAGGAGGATAAACTTTTATAACAGGCAATAAATAATAGAAATGACCTTGTTCAACATTACAAAGGACAACATGATTGTATTCATGGAAACATAATGTCCTTGGTGCATTGCTCACCAAGAAGGCGTGATCCTTTCAGGACACTTTCATAATATAATTCGGGCTTGCGGTGCTCCTCTCTGGCGGTCCCTCGGTCATCAGCTTTTCGGCATCCATCTTCCCCCAGTGCACCTTGGAGCGGGCGAAGGCCATTCGTGCACCCTCTATGCACACCGACCACTTGACGACGTCAAGTCGAGGACAGGCACTCACGAGCCGCTTCACGAGCCCGAAGTAGCTGCTTGGAATCGGCTCAGCGGGCCATAGCCGGATAATCAAATCCTTCATGGCTAGTTCGGCCGCCCTATGCAGTTCGATCAGCTGTTTCAGTTGATCGGCAAAAGGCACCGGATAATTCGGTGCCAAATACTATGACCAGAAGAGCTTATCCTCAGTGTTCCTTTCTTCGGCTCGGTAGAATTGGGCGGCATCCGATATGCTGCGGGGTAGTTCTGCAAATACCCCTGGAGAAATCCGAACTCAAAATTAGAAACATGATTTTCTCCTCAAATATTTGCTTTACATGGAAAAAATCCTTACCCGCCGCGATCTTCCTTGCCTCCTGGATCTCCTGCAGGGCGCCCTGGATTTCCCCCCGGGCATCGCGCGCGGCCTGATGAGCCCTGGCGAGTTCAGTTTCTTTCTCCGTTAAGCTCTGCTCCAAGGTCTCGCATTTCTTCACGACCTCTTGAAGCTCCTGCCCAGCTTCAATAACCCTGGCCTCATGCTTCTCACGAAGGGCCTGCTCCGCGGCTGCCTTTTCCTAGGCCTCGGCAACAGCCTTCCTCAGAGAGTCGACTTCGGTCATCGCCGCTGGCGCAAATCATGAAACATATTTTATCATACTGGAAATTCGTTCACACTAAACGCGAACAAGGCTTGCGTATACCTTGTTTATCTTCCAACTGCCTTTTCAACTGGCCAAGTTCTTCTTTGGCCCGCTCCAGACTTTGATTCAGTCTGGAGACCTCCCATGATATGAGAGGCGGCCGGCGCAGAGGCCTTCTTATAAAAGAAGAGAGATAGATTTCATCAAGTGAGTCTTCCTGCGAACATAAATTTGATCCTCTGTCCGGTTCTTTCTTTCATCGAACAGTGTATCAGGGGCTACTATGACACTCTTCGAAACCTCATAAAACATACCTCAAAGCCTCTTATAAGCCCATAGTAGCTTGTGGCTGGACACAGAAGTTTCTAGCATGAATAATCTCATGATCCCTTTGAGCCTGGGTGGCGGTCCAAAAAGAAACAGGCAATCCTGGAATACCCAGGTACCTCAATCCACCCAGATGTGTGTTTAAGTTGCCACCTTAAATAAACCATTAAATATCAATCTCACATCTGTCATGGATACACTCCAATCCATGTCTACTAGCATAGCATGGCCATATAAGCAAACGTAGAAATAACTCCCAAGGGTTTTATAACAAAATAGGTAATAGGTACTACCTCAACTACTTTCCCAAAACCCACAGTTTAATTAGATCCTAATCATGAAATGTTTGAGGATTGATCTAATGCATAAAAACTGGGTATGAAAAGGGATATGATCAAAGTGTTACTTGCCTTGCTGATGATCCGCGAAACCTAGCGATTCAAAGTAGCAAGCGGCGCACTCCGGGTACTCTATCGCAAACAAACAAACAAGCAATGAGTACTCATCTAATGCACAGGTAAAACTCAAATAAGATCTAACCAGAAAGTTCAACTTAAGAACTCCGGTTTACAAAAAGAATCAAATCGAACGAAGCAACGAAAGTCAAACGGCGAAAGGAACAAGCTTCATTTACTAATCTGGACCTAAGTTAAATTTTATAGAGACAAGAACTTGTTTGAGTTGATTATTCGTAAAGAGGGTTTCGAGACGAAACTCTAGGCGCTTGAATCGCCTGATTCCGATAAACGAGCGAAAAGTTATACTAAAACGAAAATCCGATCAGAAATCACGACCAGAAAAATCACGGAATAAATCCGAGAAAAAGAAAAGCAGCGAGCAGTTAACGAGCGAGCGTTCTTTATCCGGATCTAAACGATGAACGCGTTCTTTAAAAGCGAACAAGCGGCGAGCGCTCGCTAATTAACCTAAACCGAAAAAACCGATCTAATAAAAAGCGGATCTAAAAAAAATAAACGCGGTTCTAAAAAACGGCGGTTAAGCGAAACCGGCGGATCCGTGGCTACCTCCGTGGCGGCGGCGTGACAGCGTGGCGAAAGCGGCGGCCAGCGGCGTGATGGCCGGGCTCAGGCGCGGCTAGGGTTCGGGGTGGGCTGCGGGGTGGCCTCCCCGGCTTATAAGGCCGGCCGGGCCTAGAGTCCCAGGCGGACACGGCCCGGTAGGTTGGTTCGTTTTTTTAATAATTACACGTAGAAAAACTAAAGGAAGAAATACTAAACGGACTCCAAAAATCCTGAAATAAATTTTCCCCGGCTTCTAAAATCAAGCCGGACAAGAAGAACATTTATTTGGGGCGTAAATGCAATTTTGGAAAATGCACACTTTTTCTAAATTCAAATAAAATAGCGATAAACTCCAAATAAAAATCTTATTTGATTTTTTTATTAAATCTTCAATATTTTTTTATTTTGGGAAAGTCATTTTATTCCTCTCTCATATTTTGATAATAGAAATAACTGAAGATAAAATAAATAAAATCAAATGATCCTATTTTCAAAATTTGAGAAAACTCAAATATGAAAATAACGAAATCTCCAACTCTCTCCGTGGGTCCTTGAGTTGCGTGAAATTTCTAGGATCGAGCCAAAATGCAATAAAATATGGTATGCAAATGATGATCTATGTATAACATTCTAAATTGAAAATTTGGGATGTTACAAACCTACCCCCCTTAAGATAAATCTCGCCCTCAAGATTCGGGTTGGCTAGAAAATAGGTGAGGGTGGTCCTTCAGCAGATCTTCCTCTCGCTCCCAGGTGGCTTCATCCTCGGTGTGGTGGCTCCACTGGACTTTGCAAAACTTAATAACCTTGCTGCGGGTGACTCGGCTGGCATACTTGAGAATTTTGACTGGTTTCTCCTCGTAGGTCAAATCATTACCCAACTGAATCGTTTCGAGTGGCACAATATCTCTCAGAGGTATATCAGCCATCTCTGCGTGGCACTTCTTCAACTGGGAAACATGGAATACATCGTGAATTCCTGACAATCCTTCGGGCAATTCCAACTTGTAAGCAACTTCTCCCATGTGCTCCAAAACTCTGTATGGCCCCACAAAACGTGGCGCTAATTTTCCTTTAACTCCAAAGCGCTTAGCTCCTCGAAGTGGAGATACTCGAAGATAGATTCTATCTTCGACTTCAAAAACTGTCTCCTTGCGTTTAGATTCCGCATAGCTCTTCTGCCTAGATTGGGCTACCTTGAGCCTATCGCGAATCAACTTCACCTTCTGTTCAGACTCCTTAATCAAATATGGTCCAAACAACTGTCGGTCTCCAACTTCATCCCACAACAGCGGGTTCTCGCACCTCCTTCCGCATAAGGCTTGAAAGGGGCCATCTTCAAACCGGATTGATAATCGTTGTCGTAAGAGAACTCTGCATACGGCAAATTGTCGTCCCAACTAGATCCATAATCTAGTGCACAAGCTCTCAGCATATCCTCCAAAATCTGATTGACTCTCTCGGTCTGTCCATCTATCTGCGGATGAAAAGCTGTACTAAACTCTAGCCTGGTACCCAAAGTTTCGTGCAACTAATTCCAGAACTTTGAAGTAAACTGGGTTCCTCTATACGTCTGATACTCCTCGGAACTCCATGCAGACATATGATCCTGGTCATATATATCTTAGCCAACTTAGCACTGATGTAAGTGGTCTTCACTGGGATGAAATGTGCTACCTTCGTCAAGCGATCAACTACAACCCAAATCGAGTCATAGCCTGAACGAGTCCTGGGCAATCCCGTGATAAAATCCATGCCTAACTTTTCCCACTTCCATTCGGGTATCGGCAGTGGCTGTAACAATCCTGTTGGCTTCTGATGCTCTGCCTTCACTCTCTGACATACATCACAAACTGCTACAAACTCCGCAATATCCTTCTTCATTCCAGTCCACCAGGAAGTATCCTTCAAATCCAAATACATCTTGGTATTTCCTGGGTGAATCGAGTACGGCGAATCATGGGCCTCTTGCAAAATCAACTTCCTGATCTCCGGATCATTAGGCACATAAACGCGGTCCTCAAACCATAAGGTATCGTGCTCATCCTCACGAAATCCCTTAGCTTTTACCTTGCTCATTTTCTCCTTTATAGAGGCAATCTCCTTGTTAGTTTTCTGAGCTTCTCTGATCTTATCCATCAAAATATACTGTATCTCCAATGCTGTTACATAGCCTCTCGGAACTATCTCTAAACATAGCTCTCGAAATCCCTCGGCTAACTCCTTTGGTAAACCTCCGGTCATTAGTGTGTTGACGTGGCTCTTGCGGCTCAACGCATCTGCTACTACGTTAGCCTTTCTGGGGTGATAAAGCAATCTCATATCATAATCCTTGATGAGCTCCAACCATCTCCTTTGCCTGAGATTCAACTCCTTCTGCGTGAAGATGTATTTCAAACTCTTGTGATCCGTGTACATCTCACAGTGGTTTCCAATGAGAAAATGTCTCCAAGTCTTCAATGCGTGTACTACGGCTGCTAACTCATGTGTGGCATAATTCAACTCATGAGGTTTCAGTTGTCGTGAAGCATACAAAACAACTCTTCCCTCCTGCATAAGTACTGCTCCAAGTCCACGACGTGAAGCGTCGCAATACACCTCATAATCCTTGCACTGATCTGGCAGAATCAACACTGGTGATGTAATCAAACGTTTCTTCAACTCTTGGAAACTAGCCTCACATTCTTCAGTCCAATTGAACTTGGTATCCTTCTTTAACAACTCCGTCATAGGCTTCGCAATCTTCGAAAAATTCTCAATGAATCTCCGGTAGTATCCTGCCAATCCAAGAAAACTCCGGATCTCTCCAACTGTCGTTGGTGCTTCCCAGTTTGTCACAGTGACAACCTTGGTGGGATCTACTGCTATACCTTCTCCGGATATAACGTGTCCGAGGAATCCAACTTCCTTTAACCAAAACTCACATTTGCTGAACTTGGCATATAACTGATGTTCTCTGAGCTTTCAAGTACTAAATGCAAATGCTCCTTATGCTCTTCTTCGTTCTTCGAGTAAACCAAAATATCATCAATGAACACCACAACGAACTTATCCAAAAACTCCATAAACACCTTGTTCATCATGTTCATGAAATAGGCAGGTGCATTAGTCAGACCAAATGACATAATGGTATACTCATACAGCCCGTACCTGGTGGTAAAAGCCTTCTTGGGTATATCCTGCTCCCGAATCTTTAACTGATGGTATCCTGATCGCAAATCGATCTTGGAAAATACCTTAGCTCCTTGCAATTGGTCAAACAAGTCGTTGATCATCGGCAACGGGTACTTATTCTTAATTGTTACTTCATTCAATCCTTGATAATCAACAACCATTCTCAATGATCCATCCTTCTTCTCCACTATAAGTACTGGCGATCCCCAAGGTGAAGAACTTGGGCAAATAAAACCTTTATCCAGTAACTCCTTAATTTGCTTCTTAATTTCTTCCAAATCTTGTGCGGGCATCCAATACGGTCTCTTAGATATCGGCCCTGTGCCTGGCAAAAGCTCAATCAAAAACTCAATGTCTCTATCCGGTGGCATGCCCGCAACTCTTCCGAAACACGTCCGGGTAATCCTTCACCACTGGTACTTCCTCCTGCACAACTCCTGATAAGGAATTTACTTGTGTCCTCCTCGGCTCATGCCGTGATACATACTTGATCCTTCTTCCTTTCGGTGTTGTAAGCAAAATTGTCTTACTGGCGCATTGAATGTTCCCTCCATACTTCGATAACCAATCCATGCCTAATATCACATCCAATTCGTGCGATTCCAATACTATTAGGTCCGAGGGAAACATGTAGTTACCAATCCTTAATGGTAATCGATCACACCATAGACTAGCCATATATTCTGCTCCAAAGTAGGTTACTAACATGGGTGACCTAAGGGCTTGGGTTGGCAATTTATACTTATCCACAAATCCCTTTGATATGTATGAATGCGATGCACCAAAGATAAAAAGAACAACCGCAGTAAATGTCTTAACCAAAAACTTACCTATTACGCATCCGGCCGAAGCTTCAACCTCCTCCACGATAGCGTGGTTCACCCGTCCTGTTGAAAGGGTTCGGCTTCTTCCCCGAGCTTCCATTGCCATTTCCATTTTGGGCTTCGACATTCATTGGCATAATGTCCAGATCTTCGACACTTAAGCAAGTGACTTGGCTCAGTCTCTCTTGGCTGGGGTTGACCGGGTTGGTGCGGTTTTGTCCGTTGCTTCCTCCATTCCCGCTTTCCATTCTTGTAACCATTATGATTATGCGAGCTACCTCCTCCATGGGTATGCTGAAATTGTCCTCCGGTTTTGGGGTAAAGCGTAGCTTCACCGAGCTCCAGAATTGTACTTCCCTTGACCATACTTCCGCTTGCGGTTTTCAATCTGTTGCTGCTTCCCTTCAATCATAAGAGCATGATCTACCAACTCCTGGTAGTTGTTGAAAGTTGCTACCATCAACTGCATGCTCAGCTCATCATTAAGCCCTTCCAGGAACTTCTCCTGCTTAGCTGCATCTGTAGCAACGTCATCCGGGGCATAACGTGCTAACTTAATAAAATCCTCCACATACTGGCTTACAGTGTGTCCTCCTTGGCGTAAGTTGCGAAACTCACGCTTCTTCATGGCCATAGCTCCTGCTGAAACGTGGGCAGTACGAAAGCTTGCTGAAACTAATCCCATGTGACAGTGTCAATAGGATGTGTGGCTGTGTAATTCTCCCACCATGATGCTGCGGGTCCATCAAGCTGATGTGCGGCAAAACGCACTCTCTCCGCATCTGTGCATCCTGCAGTGGCCAACTCCCTTCCAACCTTGCGGAGCCAATCATCTGTAACAATCGGCTCGTGCTACTAGAAAACACCGGCGGATTTAGCCTCAAGAAACGAGTCAAATGGTCAACAGGTGGTGGTGGTGGGTTGTTGTTGTTGTTGTTGTTGTTGTTGTTGCCTTGGTTCTGTACTAGTGTTTGAATCAAAGCATTCTGCTGCTGAATCAACTGAGTGATCTCCGGTGGGAAAACAAATCCCGTGTCGCGTCTCGGAGGCTTTTGAGGGTTTTAGAGAAGACGAGAAAATAGAATAGAATGAGGTCTAGTGAGAAAACACTACCCATATGCACATGAGACAAATTCAATCAATATCACTCCAATCAAATCAAACAAAGGTATACAACGGTCTATCTATCGTTAAAAAAGTGCTTGGACTAAACTAGATACATGGGGGAAATACTACTACTGTTATGGTGGTCAACTAGAAAAACAGCTTTGATGAAGACTCCATGATATCTGCTCCAGCTTCATCAGCATAATCATCATCGCTGTCGTCGGGGTCCGAGTCGGTGCCGTCAATGATGATATAGTTATTCGGGCAAGTGGAATAAATGCGTCTTTTACTTTTGGTGCGGGGTCTCCCATGAAAACTCCTAGCTTCCTGGTTAAGTCGTCATTCTTCTCCACTAGCACTTCAATTTCTTCCATGTAATCTTCGCGCGTAGCCTTGAGTTCTTCCTCTAGCTCCGTGATCTTGGTCAAGGCCTTCTGCAGATCCTCCATGCCTGCGCACATCTGGTTCTCCTGGCGTCGGATGTGCTGGTTTAACTCCTGGATAAAAGCTGCGATTGATCTATCCCTCCTGGTGCTGATCATCTCCCATTGCTCATCTCGGCACCCACAAATCTGGTAGATAGTATCCTTGAGATCATTGCGGTAAACTTCTCCAATACGTCCTATGGTGATGTGGGCTGCCATGCTCTTTCCTAGATTCCAGGTTGGTGCATCAAAGGAAAACTCTATGGGCTCCGTGGATCGGGCGCGAACGTCCTTCCTGGAACTTGAACTTGAATCATCCAGCGCTCCTCTTCGGGTAAAGTGGCGTTGTAGGTCCCGGTGAAGCTTGGTACTCCGATGTTCAGGTATCTAGTGACTTCCTTCAAGTGACATCCAAAGGGTGTATCTTCATCCGGTTGCATGAACTTGTTCCTTGCATCCGCCATCCTAAAAGAGTAGAAACGATGAGGAGTCAAAAATGAGAAGAAAGAGTCGTGATCTAGGGCTTTAGCTTAGTGGTCGTGTCCTACAGTCAGCGTGTGCTCTGATACCATCTTATAGCGACCAGACCTCAAAGCGATCGATCTCTATGCATCGTTGTCATCCTGGATCGCATGTCTTGACACGCATAGTACTCGAAGGATTTATAACAGAGTAGCAATCACACTCTTATTACATCGAATGTCTCAAAAGAGAACTTATTACAAATAAATATGCCTTAAGGCCATCTAATAACGATAACAGCGGAAGGCTTGGAAGATAAGCGAGTCCATCAACTCCAACGACATCACTGAGTATAGAACCACGACCTAAGGCACCTTACTCGTCGTCTGAAAAGTCTGCAACATGAATGTTGCAGCCCGAGAACGGGTCAGCACATGGAATATGCTGGCAATGTAACACATAGATGGTAATATGAAAGAGTAATGCTATACTACATGCATATATGGCTGGTGGAAAGCTCTATGGTTACAATTTTGCGTAAAGCCAATTTTTCCCTCTTCAGAAGGAATAAATTTCATTTAACTATCATGGTGGTTGTTAAACATTGAGAATGGTTGACAGCATTCTCAATCCCAATTAAGCATCATCATTAAAACCCAACAATATTAATTAAAGTAACATGATGAGATTCACATGATATCCAAGTACTAGATACTCAAAACGTCCATAACCGGGGACACGGGTAACCATGATTAGTTTGATACACTCTGCAGAGGTTTGTGCACTTTTCCCCACAAGACTCGATCTCCTCCATTTGGGATTCTCGCACTACATGGTGTTTGAGAAACGGATGACCGAGACATAGTCTTTCAGAAGCGCTAGCACCTTACGAAAGGGTAGACCATACCAACCTACATCCCCTACATCAGCTAGTCTACCACTGTAAGAGTTCGCATGACTTAGTCAACTATGCTAGAGCCCATAGTAGCTTGTGGCTGCACACGAAAGTTTCTAGCATGAATAATCTCATGATCCCTTTGAGCACAGGTGGCGGTCCAAAAAGAAACAGGCAATCCTGGAATACCCAGGTACCTCAATCCACCCAGATGTGTGTTTAAGTTGCCACCTTAAATAAACCATTAAATATCAATCTCACATCTGTCATGGATACACTCACCCAATCCATGTCTACTAGCATAGCATGGCAATATAAGCAAACGTAGAAATAACTCCCAAGGGTTTTATAACAAAACAGGTAATAGGTACTACCTCAACTACTTTCCCAAAACCCACAGTTTAATTAGATCCTAATCATGAAATGTTTGAGGATTGATCTAATGCATAAAACCGGGTATGAAAAGGATATGATCAAAGTGTTACTTGCCTTACTGATGATCCGCGAAACCTAGCGATTCAAAGTAGCAAGCGGCGCACTCCGGGTACTCTATCGCAAACAAACAAACAAGCAATGAGTACTCATCTAATGCATAGGTAAAACTCAAATAAAACATCTAACCAGGAAGTTCAACTTAAGAACTCCGGTTTACAAAAAGAATCGAATCGAACGAAGCAACGAAAGTCAAACGGCGAAAAAAACAAGCTTCATTTACTAATATGGACCTAAGTTAAATTTTACAGAGACAAAAACTTGTTTGAGTTGATTATTCGGAAAGAGGGTTTCGAGACGAAACTCTAGGCGCTTGAATCGCCTGATTCCGATAAACGAGCGAAAAGTTATACTAAAACGAAAATCAGATCAGAAATTGCGATCAGAAAAATCACGGAATAAATCCGAGAAAAAGAAAAACGACGAACAGATTAACAAACGAACGTTCGTTATCTGGATCTAAATGATGAACACGTTCGTTAAAACGAACAAATGAGCGAACGCTCGCTAATTAACCTAAACCGGAAAAAAAACGATCTAATAAAAAACGGATCTAAAAAATAAACCGCGGTTCTAAAAAAATCGGCGTTAATCCGAAACCGCGGCGGATCCGTGGCTACCTCCGGCGGCGGGCTCCGCGAGGGCGGTGGTCGGCGGCGACGACGGCGACAAGCTGGCGGCGGCGGCGTCGGCGGGGCTCGGGCGCGGCTAGGGTTCGGGGTGGGCTGCGGGGTGGCCTCCCCGGCTTATAAGGCCGGCCGGGCCTAGAGTCCCAGGCGGACACGGCCCGGTAGGTCGGTTCGTTTTTTTAAAATAATTACGTGCAGAAAAACTAATGAAAGAAATACTAAACGGACTCCAAAAATCCTGAAATAAATTTTCCCCGGCTTCTAAAATCAAGCCGGACAAGAAGAACATTTATTTGGGGCCTAAATGCAATTTTGAAAAATGCGTATTTTTCCTAAATTCAAATAAAATAGCGATAAACTCCAAATAAAAATCTTATTTGATTTTTTTATTAAATCTTCAATATTTCTTTATTTTGGTAAAGTCATTTTATTCCCTCTCTCATATTTTGATAATAGAAATAACTGAAGATAAAATAAATAAAATCAAATGATCCTATTTTCAAAATTTGAGAAAACTCAAATATGAAAATAATGAAATCTCCAACTCTCTCCGTGGGTCCTTGAGTTGCGTGAAATTTCTAGGATCGAGCCAAAATGCAATAAAATATGATATGCAAATGATGATCTATGTATAACATTCCAAATTGAAAATTTGGGATGTTACAGTAGGTGACGTAGATGAAGGCGGCGGCGCTCCTCGACATGGGCAGACGCCGCGGGGTGGCCGATGGCCGTGCCTATGGAGATGGCATGTCGATGGTGGTGCCGGCTTGTCGCGGGGAGAACGAAAGCGGCGCGAGGGGAAGGGAATGGTGGCTAGGGTTCGCCCAGAGGGGCGCGGGGTGACCTAGTAGGTTCTCGGGGTCCTCGGTTGGCCACCGCGTGCGCATCCGCGCCCACGGACGAGACCTGCTCGTTGGCGCCTTCCGCGCCCGTAAGGAGCTTGGGCGCCTACGTCGATTCTTTGTGGGCTGTATTGTTGGAAGCCCACTCGTGCGTCTGAACTGTTTCGCTGTTTCGGTGTTTCGTTCGAACTATATGTCGCCCAGGAACGAAGGGTGTTGGCAGTTTAGTAAACTACAATCGCTTTCAATTGCTCAAAGACAAAGAATCGCTTACCGATTCTTATATGGATTTAGTTCGTGGTAAAAACAAGAAGATGGGTGATTTTGACTGTTTCTTTTACTCCCTCCATCCAAAAAATACTTGTCCTAGAAATGGATAAAATGGATGTATCTATAACTAAAATAAGTCTAGATACAACCATTTCGAGGACAAGTATTTCCGGACGGAGGGAGTATTTGTTTGTTGAAGAACATTAACAAAATTGTGTTTTCTCACTCAATTTTTTCCCGTATGAATTATTGAGTTTGTGTTTGGATAATATTTTACAAAATAATATGCGTTTAATTCAAAGTAAAGAAAAATTCAAAATGAGTAGTACATTCTGCGGAATATGTCAACTTTCATGAGTAAGTAAAAAAGAAAACTTAATCTTCAAACACGGAGTTTCTATGTCTTATATTACATAACATTGGGATTGATGCTTGAGCAAGCAAGTTGACATGATGGTCCTGTTGAACTAAAATGATGAACTTTTTTTGCTTGACGGGAACTAAGTTTCGATATTCAGAAGTTACTTCACAAAAAAATTGTTGTGACCTTCATATTTGGCAGATGGGAAAAATGAATTACTTGAAGAGCCAGAATCCCTGTGAATTGGGAGAACACTTGTACCTTGAAATTTAGTGAGAGATCATCTTATAATGCTACCGCTGAACTAAGCAAAATAAGATGCATAAAGGATAAACATCACATGCAATTAATATAAGTGATATGATATGGCCATCATCATCTTTTGCCTTTGATCTCCATCTCCAAAGCACCGTCATGATCACCATCGTCACTGGCTTGACACCTTGATCTCCATCGAAGCATTGTTGTCGTCTCGCCAACTATTGCTATCATGACTATAGCTACCGCTTAGTGATAAAGTAAAGCAATTACATGGCGATTGCATTTCATACAATAAAGCGACAACCATAAGGCTCCTGCCGATAACTGTTACAAAACATGATCATCTCATACAACAATTTATATCATCACTTCTTAACCATATCACATCACAACATGCCCTGCAAAAAGAAGTTAGACGTCCTCTACTTTGTTGTTACAAGTTTTACGTGGCTGCTACGGGCTTAACAAGAACCGTTCTTACCTACGCATCAAAAGCACAACGATTTTTTGTCAAGTGTGCTGTTTTAACCTTCAACAAGGACCGGGCGTAGTCACACTCGATTCAACTAAAGTTGGAGAAACAGACACTCACTAGCCACATTGTATGCGGCTAACGCCGGTAGAACCAGTCTCGCTAAGCATACGCCGTAATGTCGGTCCGAGCCGCTTCATCCAACAATACCGCCGAATCAAAGTATGACATGCTGGTAAGCAGTATGACTATTATCGCCCACAACTCTTTGTGTTCTACTCGTGCATATAACATCTACGCATAAACCTGGCTAGGATGCCACTGTTGGGGAACACAGTATTTCAAAAAATTTACCTACGATCACGCAAGTTCTATCTATGTGATGCATAGCGATGAGCGGGAGAGTGTGTCTACATACCCTCGTAGATCGAAAGCGGAAGCGTTTAGTAACGCGGTTGATGTAGTCGAACGTCTTCGCGATCCAACTGATCAAGTACCGAATGCACGACACCTTGGTGATCTGCACACGTTCAGCTCGGTGACGTCCCTTGAACTCTTGATCCAGCTGAGGTCGAGGGAGAGTTACGTCAGCACGACGGCGTGGTGACGGTGTTGATGAAGTTACCGATGCAGGGCTTCGCCTAAGCACTACAACGATATGACCGAAGTGGAAATCTGTGGAGGGGGCACCGCACACGGCTAAGATCAACTTTGATGTGTTCTCGGGTGCCCCCCTCCCCACGTATATAAAGGAGGGAGGGGGAAGCCGGCCGGCCCTCATATGCGAGCCAAGGGGGAGGAATCCTCCTCCTAGTAGGAGTAGGACTCACCCCTTTCCTAGTCCTACTAGGAGAAGAAGGAAGGAGGGGGAAAGAGAAGGAAGGAGGGGCACCGCCTCCCCTAGTCCAATTCGCTAGGCCCATAGGGGCGGCCAGCCCTTGGCAGCCCCTCTCTCTCTCCTCTAGGCCCAATAAGGCCCATTACTTCTTCGGTGGTTCCGATAACCCTTCTGGCACTCCGATATTTATCCGGTGACCCACGAAACTCATCCGTTGTCCGAATAACATCGTCCAGTATATCATTCTTTATGTCTCGACCATTTTGAGACTCCTCGTCATGTCCGTGATCACATCCGTGACTCCGAACTACCTTCGGTACATCAAAACATATAAACTCATAATATCGATCGTCATCGAACGTTAAGCGTGCGGACCCTACGGGTTTGAGAACTATGTAGACATGACCGAGACTCATCTCCGGTCAATAACCAATAGCGGAACCTGGATGCTCATATTGGATCCCACATGTTCTACGAAGATCTTTATCGATCAAAGCGCATAACAACATACGTTGTTCCCTTTGTCATCGATATGTTACTTGCCCGAGATTCGATCGTTGGTATCTCAATACCTAGTTCAATCTCGTTACCGGCAAGTCTCTTTACTCGTTCCGTAATGCATCATCCCTTAACTAACTCATTAGTCACATTGCTTGCAAGGCTTATAGTGATGTGCATTGCCGAGACAGCCCAGAGATACCTCTCCGACAATCGGAGTGACAAATCCTAATCTCGATCTATGCCAACTCAACAAACACCATCGGAGACACCTGTAGAGCATCTTTATAGTCACCCAGTTACGTTGTGACGTTTGATAACACACTAAGTGTTGGGGATATTACTGCTGGGCGTAAGCCGGCCAGGAGAGGCCGGGTTAACTTCATCAGTTGTCAAGTATGCTTGAAGCCCATGAGGATATTCTATAAGGGCCCAAGGCCCAGAATCGGTTTAAGGCTTGTAGCCGTGAACTGGCATTAGTATGTAACTTGTGTTGTAAGTTAGAAATACTAGAGACCAAACCGGACACGTCTATGAGCCGGTCTCGGGACTCTGCAAACCGACGGGCGTCACCCATGTATATAAGGGGACGACCCGGCGGCGATTCAGGACAACAAACAACAACTCGAGACTTAGGCGAAGCTTGTTTGCTCCCTAGTCATCGAACCCCATCAATTCCATCACAACTAGACGTAGGCTTTTACCTTCATTGAAGGGGCGAACTAGTATAAACTCTCTTGCGTCCTTGTGTCCGCTTTAACCCCTTTAAGCTAACTCGTAGCGATGGCTCCACGACTAAGTCCTTTCATGAGGACATCTGCCGTGACAAAACCACGACGCTTGGCGCCCACCGTGGGGCTATCGCATCGATGGTTTCAAGTTCTTGGAGGGAAACTTCAAGGACTCAAGGGTTACGCCAGGGCGGATGTCCAAGAGTCGTCGCGGCAAGCTCTACATCGACGATTCAGGCTGGGGCCCCGAGGCCGGCTCGATTGAGTACGGGTACCAGGTCCCCTTTGGTGGCATACACGTCTTCATTGGCAAGATCGGTGAACCGGGCCCTGAGCCGGACATCTGCACCGACCTTGTCGAAATGGCTTAGCGTGCGAGATCTGCCCAGGTTAAACCGGCCGTGAAGCGTGCCTTCGTGGGAGTCATCCACGGAGGAGAGTATGAAGGTGGATCGGCATCTGGTGCCGAGACCATCGTTTATTCCGGTGACGAGTCCTCAACCGGAGAAACCGAATCATTGTATCAGCTACAGGACGGCCAGATTGGGGGCTGTTCCGATGGCGATGATTCCGGACCCTCCGATCCGCCCAACCGGGTTGGGATATTCATGGTCGATACACAGCGGCGATCCACTCTTCGACCGCGGCAAAGAATGTTCTCCGGATCAGCAGCGGCTGCGGCCGGCAGCGAGGCTCTGTCGCCCGCCGCTCAAGTTTTATCTGATCTGTTTGATGCGTTATTGTGCTTATGGCGAAGCTAACCCGGCGTGTCAGACGCCCACAATGCGGAGATTGCAAAAGTGAAGGAACAGATCACTCAGGCCAAGGCCGATTTAGCAGCCGAGAACAACAGGATGGCCGCAGAGCGGGCCGCTTTGGACGCGCAGGCCTATAGGCTTATGCTGGACCAGAACGCGTCGCATGAAGTCCTGAAAAGGAAGCATCGGTCTCGCCTGCCGACGGTCTTCGATGGCAGAAACCTCTTTAACACCCCAGGAGCAGGGACTAGTAACCCGCCGTGGCTAAAAGGCGGAGGCACAGGGGACGGTGCGCCGGTTCAGCCTCGCTGATGAAGCCGCCTCGACGTAATAACATCGTACCTCAGCCTGTCCGCACGCCTGTGTCACTATTCCAATCCAATGGACAATCTTATCGCCGCCGCTTCACGCTGGAGGCCATCCCAATTGAAGGTGATTCTCGCAAGCGGTGGAGACGCCGGGTTAAGGAACTTCTTCAACAGCCTTGGTTCGGCAGAAGCATATTCATATAGCCGTGACCGAATTCATTCCACCCCCGCCCAAGCCGGAGTTACAAAGCAGCGGATGGATGAATCGGCCGTATCTAGTAATGCACGGAACCGTGAAGCGCCCGTGGCCATAACCCGGCAGTGATGCTCAGAAGTGGTGGACGGGCCCGGCCTTGAGGACGCCGAGTTAGCAGCGCAGCATGAGGCTCGTCAGCTTAGGCCGGTTCGTCCAACCACCTCAATTGAGCCAGGGGTTACTTCTAGTTCTTTAGGAGTGCCTTGTCTTGTCCCTGCTTTACGCAATGTGCGCATGCCCAAGGATTTCAAGGGCCCGCGCAAAGTACCAAATTACACGGCCGATTTGTCTCCGGAAGCATGGGTAGAGAGCTATGAGATGGCCATGGAGATGCTTGACGTAGATAAAGCGGCATGTGCAAAGTATTTTACCATGATGCTTGAAGGGACAGCCCGTATTTGGTTAAAGAGCTTACAAGCCAATTCTATCAGTTCATGGGCCCAGTTGCGAGCCCGGTTTATCCAGAATTTCAAGGATACGTGTAAGCAGCCCATGTCGATAGTGGACTTAGCGGCCTGTGTCCAGGAGGAGGGAGAGTCAACAACCCACTGGGTACGCCGAAGTCTCGTAAATTTTGCACTCCTCGCATCAGTATCAACGCCGACTCCGCGGTTATAACTTTGGAAAGCAACTGCCGGTTTAAACCTCTGAAGTTGAAATTGGGACGGATGAAGCGCCATTGCAATGATATGGGGACCCTCATGACTGCATTAGTGAAGTATGCTGATTCTGATGGTACCAAGGATCCCGAGTCTGATGATGACAAGACAGGGAAGGGAAAGAAGAACGGCAACTCCAAGGGGAAGCAACACAACACGGCAGGTCATGGTAACGGAGGCAAGCGTAAAGCGGATGTCAAGATGGACTTTGTGGCTAATACTAAGCGCGCATGTGGCGGGGTCGGCGATGGAAGGGTAAACCGCCGAATCGTGGTGGAGCTCCAAACCCCAATCCGGACCGCCTGACTTATCTATTAAACCAGCCCTGTCTAAAGCACGGGACGAAGGAGGCTCCAGCCACCCACCTTTGGAAGGATTGCTATATTATGCAGGAGTTCAAAAATTCTAATGCTTTCCGGTATGATCACGGATCAGGTGGTGGCTCAGGATCAGGATTCCATGGGCCGGGTCACGGTGGAGGAAATGCCGATTCGAGGCTTCAATGGAGATCGTGGTGGACATAACAATCAAAACAATCGAGTAGCCAAGGTGGTTACAACCAGCAAAGAAGATCGGGTTATCAGAGCAATCCAAAGCAGTTGAATAGCGGGCAGTATCATGTATTCACCACTAGCTTAGACAAGCGAGACCAGAAGCTTCACAAGCGAGAAGTGAATTCTGTTGAACCGGCCGTGCCTCGTTATTTACGCTGGTCCGAATAGCCAATCATATGGAGCAGAGAGGATCACGCGCCCCGGGTTGACAATCCGGGTCAGCTAGCATTGGTGGTGGCACCTCAGGTGGGAGGTTATAAGTTCACCAAAGTGCTCATGGATGGAGGAAGCAACATTAATATCTTGTACTATGAGACCTTCCGTCGAAGGGGCCGAACTAGTATAAACTCTCTTGCGTCCTTGTGTCCGCTTTAACCCCTTTAAGCTAACTGTAGCGATGGCTCCACGACTAAGTCCTTTCATGCCGTCGAATGGGGCTAACAGACAAGAATCTTAAACCGTCCAATACGGTGTTCCATGGGGTGGTACCTGGTAAGTCAGCATATCCCGTTGGCAAGATAGCTCTGGAGGTGGCCTTTGGAGATGATCATGATTCCAGGTTAGAAACATTGGTTTTTGAGGTGGTCAAGATTCGGAGCCCGTACCACGCTTTGTTTGGGCGGCTAGCTTATGCCAAGTTTATGGCACGAACCTGTTATATTTATCTGCAGCTCAAGATGCTGGGTCACAAGGGGATCATAACCGTTCATGGAAGTCGCAAGATTGCCTTGGAGTGTGAAGAAGGTGATGCGGCCTATGCAGAGTCGGTTTGTGCCACGGAAGAGTTGAAGTACTACAAGGATAATGTTGATCCGGCGGACATGACTCCGTTGAAGAAGCCAACCACAGAGCATGATCCGGCTCTAAAATTCAAATCGGCAGCTGAGACCAAGCTTGTTGACTTCGTACCGGGTGATTCGTCCAAGCAGTTTAGTATCAGCACCAACTTGGATCCAAAATAGGAAAGCGCGCTCATCGAGTTCATCCGTGAGAACCGGGACATTTTTGCATGGAAGCCTTCTGACATGCCAGGTGTACCGAGGGAACTCGCTGAGCAAACTCTTAATGTTGATCCTAAGTACAAACCGGTGAAGCAGTTTCTCCGCCGGTTCAACGAAGAAAGGCGCAAGGCTATTGGAGAGGAAGTGGCCAGGCTCTTAGCGGCTGGCTTTATTGTTGAAGTGTTCCATCCTGAATGGCTGGCTAATCCGGTGCTGGTCCTTAAGAAGAACGCCACCTGGCGCATGTGTGTAGATTACACAGATCTTAACAAGGCTTGTCCAGCAGATCCTTTTGCCCTCCCCCGCATTGATCAGATTATTGATGCTACGGCGGGTTGTGAGCGTTTGAGTTTTCTGGATGCATATTCTGGTTATCATCAGATCAAGATGGCAGTTAAGGACCAGGAGAAGACGGTGTTCATAACTCCTTTTGGAGCCTTCTGCTATGTATCTATGCCCTTTGGGCTCAAGAGTGCCCATGCAACTTATCAACGGTGTGTATAGAACTGCCTTCATAAGCAGATCGGCCGTAATGTGCATGCCTATGTGGATGATATTGTGGTTAAGTCAAGGGAGAAGGAGACTCTGGTTGATGATTTGAAGGAAACCTTTGATAACCTACGGACATACAAGATGATGCTCAATCCGGCCAAGTGTGTTTTTGGTGTACCGACAGACAAGTTATTGGGTTTTCTGGTGTCCAACAGGGGAATTGAGGCTAATCCGGAGAAGATCACAGCTATCACCTCTCCGGCTAAACCGAAATGTATCGATGATGTCCAGCGCTTGGCAGGCCAGATTGCCGCGTTGAGCCGGTTTATCAGCCGCATCGATGAGAAGGCAATACCTTTGTATCAGATGCTGAAAAAAGCGGATCCCTTTGTCTGGAGTCCTGCTGCTGATAAATCATTGGAGGATTTAAAGCGGCAGCTAGCCAATCCGCCTGTTCTTGCTGCTCCGATTGACAAAGAACCGTTGCTGCTATATGTAGCAGCTAATGCTCGTGCAGTCAGCGTAGCTATTGTGGTAGAGCGCAAGGAGGCGGGTAAGGAGTATCCGGTTCAGCGCCCGGTTTACTATATCAGCGATGTGCTTATAGAGTCCAAGCAAAGATACCCGCATTGGCAGAAGCTGGTGTATGGAGTTTTCATGGCAAGCCGGAAGCTTAAGCAATACTTTTCGTGGACATCCCATCACGTTGGTCACTGCTCCTTTGGGAGATATAATTCAAAACAGGAGGCAATCGGCGGATTGCCAAGTGGGCTATAGAGCTTGGGCCGCACGGTTTGAAATACGTGCCTCGGACGGCGATCAAGTCTCAAGCACTTGTGGATTTCATCAATGATTGGACGGAGCTACAAGCACCTGAAGAAAAACCGGATCACACCTATTGGACTATTCATTTTGATGGGTCCAGCAATTGGAGGGCTCGGGGTCGGAGTCGTATTAACTTCCCCACGAGGTGATAAGTTCTGTTATGTTCTCCGCTTAATGTTCCCTTGTACCAACAATGCAACTGAGTATGAAGCTTTACTCCATGGTCTCCGGATGGCTAAGGAGATGAATCTCAGCCGAGTCAAGTGCTTCGGTGACTCGGACCTGGTGGCCCAACAAGTGTCCGGTACTTGGGATTCTAAGGACCCGCTCATGGCAGCATACCGTCGTGAGGTGGATATCATTGCGAGCCACTTTAAGGGATATCGGTGGATCATGTGGATGACGGAAGAACGGCGGCGGACGCTTTAAGCCGGCCGGGCTCTCGGCCAGAACCGGTCCCGCCTAATGTCTTCTTAGATGTCCTGCATAACCCGTCGGTCAAGCTCCTTGGCGAAGAGGATTTGGCTATTCCTGATCCGGAGGCTCAGTTGGTGGAGGCTCTGCATCTCATTCCGGATAGGACGGTTCCTTATCTTGCGTACATGAACCGGGCGAAGTTACAGGATGAGACGCTAGCCAGACAGATAATCCGGCGATCCAAGTCCATGACTATTGTCAATGGCGAGTTGCATCATTGCAGTGTATCAGGAGCGTTTCAACGTTGTGTGTCGCCAGAGGAAGGTTGTGAGATCTTGCGCGAAATCCAAGATGGAGATTGTGGTCACCACGCCGGTTCAAAATCTCTGGTGGCTAAGGTGTTTCATCACGGTTTCTATTGGTTGACTGCTCATGCTGATGCAGAGGACCTGGTTAGGCGATGTGACGGCTGTCAGAAGTTCTCAAGACGCGCTCATGTGCCGGCTCAAGAATTGAGGATGATTCCAATTACTTGGCCGTTTGCGACTTGGGGGCTGGATATGGTTGGGCCTTTTAAACGGTCCAAGGACAAGAAGACCCACCTTTTGGTGGCGGTTGACAAATTTACAAAGTGGGTAGAAGCGGAGCCCGTCAGCAAGTGTGATGCAGCCACGGCGGTTCAATTCATTAAGAAGGTGATTTTCCGGTTCGGCTTTCCACACAAGATTATCATTCGATAATGGTACCAATCTGTCTAAGGGTGCTATGAAGGAGTTCTGTGAACGCGAGCACATCCGGCTTGACGTTTCATCAGTGGCTCACCCACAATCCAATGGCCAAGTAGAGAGAGCTAACCAGGAGATCTTACGAGGCATCAAACCCCGGCTTATGGTTCCTTTGCAGCGGACGCCGGGTTGTTGGGTTGAGGAGTTACCATCTATGTTATGGAGCATCAACACTACACCCAACAGATCGACAGGATACACACCGTTCTTCATGGTCTACGGAGCGGAGGCGGTTCTCCCCAGTGATATCCGTCATGACTCACCTCGTGTAGCAGCTTATGTTGAAGCGGACAACGAGGTAGCTCGGCAAGACGCTTTGGGCCTGTTGGATGAGGAGCATGACATTGCAGCTGCCCGTTCGGTGATTTACCAGCAGGACCTTCGTCGCTATCACAGTCGCCGAGTTAGAACCAGAACCTTTCAAGAAGGAGATCTGGTGCTCCGGCTCATTCAAGACCGGGCTGATATGCACAAGCTATCCCCACCTTGGGAAGGACCTTTCATGGCCAGCAAGAATCTGCACAACGGGTCGTACTATCTGATTGATATTCGAGAGCATAAAGACTCACGTACATCAGAGGAGGAGACCAACATGCCGTGGAACATAGCTCATCTTCGGCCCTATTAAACTTAAGCCATAGGCTTTACTTATGTACATATTATGACAATGTATATATTATGATCAATACAATAAACCAGAGGCTTAGCTAAACCGGGTCTCTGTTATTTTTTACATCATGAGTGGTTACACAGAGTTTTTATCTTAAAGCGGCCTCCGGTTTACCCCTTGAGTTAGCTTTCTAACAAAGCTGTATATTATGTCACTTGGGGGCTTGGTCGTGTCCGAACCAATGCAACACCTTTTGACAGGCGAAAGCCACGAGATCACTTGGGGACTTGGTCACGTCTGAACCAGTCACGCCTCTTGGTCGGCCTAAGGGCACAAAATCACTTGGGGGCTTGGTCGAACCCGAACCATCGCTGCACCTCTTGATCGGCGTAATGCCACTACATCATTTGGGGACCTGGCTGACATGAACCATAGCTACGCCTATTGGGGGCTTGGTCGTGTCCGACCATGGTAATGCCACTTGATCGGCTCAAACAGCCTTTTTTCCGCAAAAGATTTTGTCTTTGCCTTTTCTTGCAATTTGTTTGTCTTTTTGAATATTTCTCTTGTTGTGTTCTTCAACCGACAATTGTTAAACCGATTCGACTGTCAGTTGACGGGACACAGTTTGTTTTTCATCCGGAGACACTTTTGCCCGGTTTGATTTTTGATAAAACATCCTATTATGGAGTAACACCGGTGTTCATCTTAACTCGGAACGGTTTACCTGGTAAACCGACCCTATATACACAGGAGCTGTTTTCTCCTTCAGCAGAGCGGGTTTCTTACAACTCCGCTTCAATATTGGCACAGCTAACTTCATGCCCTACCATGGCAGGTATCATATATTCCCATATTTTATCATATGTTTAATCTAAAGTATTATCTTTAGCTTCATATACATGGATATGATGACCCGCCTGGTGGTACAACCACAATGGCGTTTTAAGCTTTTTGCTGCAGACGACAGTTTAAGGTTGATGATTCAACAAAAACATAAATTTACAATAAATATGCACGAAGGCATATCAACACAAAGGGTGGCAGCTAGTATATTACAAGGCAACACAGTGCCCAGATAAGATAATTGTTTTTTGGCATAACATCATGAAGCAGTAATGTAAACCGGCCTCCGGTTTATGCTTGATCGCCTGCTTGACCTGATGGTTGCGGGTCATCCTGCGCCGCTTCAACTTCTGATTCCCTACCGTAGGTCGAAATCAGCAGTTGTCGATCGATTCCATTAATGCTTGGAATACGGCTTCATCATTGATCGAGAACGACGTTTCAATATCAGGAGCGTAAGTATGCTTACGGATTGGCGGTATAAGGTTCTCCGCTTCAGGAATCGGTGCAGACACTCGTTTATTTTCTCCATCATATTGGGCCTGATAGTGAGACAGATTTGCCTCTTCAACCAACTGACAAGCCAAAGGGCGCACTTCCCGGTTTATGGCTCGAAGATCCTCTTTGCTGAATTCTGTCTCGTCTTCCTTCAAGCTTGGGAAGCCTTGGGCTGCTTCAACAGGATCAAAATCCGGTACCCATGTTTTGGCCCGGATTAAGGCGTTTATGGCACCGATTCTAGCAGCAGATTTCTTTAATTCTTCAAACCGGGCAGGAAGCATTGACAACCTTTTAAGGGTGTCCTGGATCAAGGTCGGTGCCGCGTTGTTATGAGAAGCGGTCTTGATGATCCGGCTACAAGCACCAAAGATAGAGTTGCTCTATCAAGGTGTAAGAGGCTTTCAGTTCCTTCCGCACATCTGATCCCAAGTGGCCAATGCGTGTCCCTATATCATTCAAAGAGTTAATAAACCGTCAATTACATGAGAAAGCTTCATTATGTCAGAAATCAAAAAGGCTTACCAAAACAGCGGCGGTCATGGCGTGCCTTTGTTCATCCACCACCGGTTTAAGGCGACTTGACATTTTACGCCCGTTGAGTTAAAGCGGCCTTTTCAAAGGGCCCAATCCACCCGCTCCTTGTTGAAACCTTCCTTAAGCTTTTCCATGACGCTTAAAAGCGCTGGTTAATTCATTCTTTGCTTTGGAGGTTTCAGCTTGCCGATTTCAAGTTCTCTTGAAGATCGATTGATTTATTTGTCTTTCTTGCTCAGATCAGCCTACATACAAGATAATCATTTGATAAGGGTAAAGGTGAAGAGTTGAAGTACCAACCCCACAACAAGTTATGCCCTTGGTACTTGGGGGCTAATGCATATTTGCTTTTCATCCTACAATTTATATATAAAGTCCCAAGCTCAATACAAGTATTCAACTTGGCACTTGGGGGCTAATGCCTATTTGCTCTGTCATTAGGTAATGCTGGAATGCTTATGTTATTCAAGTCCCGGATTAACTACATTAAGTTGAACCGGCCCTTGGGGGCTATCAGAGTTGACAGTTTGCAATATACAAGCAGAGAGTCATATGGAATTTACCTCATATTTGTCCTTCATCATGTTCACCGGACCGGCTTCATAATCACGGCTGGTATATAGCCGGTTCAGATAACCGGAATGAAGATCTTGGGGATTAAAAGCGGCATAAGTTGCCAAATCGGCATTCCACTTGCCTTTACCAAAGGCAGTAAATTCATCCTTCACAGTATGCTTGGACAAGGCGACAGGATTACAGCTCGGAATGGCCAAAGCCGATGTCTTAACAACATCGTCATCCTTGGCTTCGCCTTTCACCGGGTCGCCGGTTTCTCCGTATGCTTGGGTGGACTTGCTGTCTTGTCGGTTTGAGCAGGACTTGTGGATTGATTTGAAGGGCCTGTGGCATCAACATATGCTTCTTCAACGGTAACGTCATGATCTTGCAGTGGTGGGTCGTTCAGGATATCATCCTGGATGTGTTCTTCAGGATTGGGTATATTGGTCGGTTCAGGAGCATCGTCCTCTGCCGCTTTGTCGGCGAAGCTTTCTTGCTTGGCACAGGGTTGGCCTGAAAGAGAAAAGACGGATCAGTCCAATGAACATTGAAAGTGGTATATCAAACAACATTATCAGAAATATGGCTCACCCAAGCACTGTCTTGAGGGGTGGGAGTTGGGTGCCTGTCGACTCGCCAGAGGAAGAATGAGAAGTCACCTAATAATCGGAGTCAGATGGATTAAGAGGTTGACAAATGCAACCCGCTTTAGGATAAGCATTGACGAACAGTTAGAGACCTCTGAACGGCGTTTCCGAACTGTGATTGTGGAAACCGGTAGAGGTGACTACCGGCATTTGTCTTGGGTTGCGATGAGCTTCATCTTTGTCGTGTCTTCATAAGAAAGTTTCGATCCAAGTAAGCAAGAGGATGAGAAAATTTAACTTTCCGGTTTGCCTGACGGATTTTTTGAAGGTAAAAGGTTTGAACCGAAGAAAGAGCGATTACCTCTACAACATCGGCATGACTAGCTTCAAAGATCATCCCGGCAATAATTATTATCAATAAGGTGTGTAAAAATAGATCAAGTGAGTCAAGTTCTACCACAAGGTCCGGATTACCCGGATCATCATCACCGGTGGATCGGAGGAGGCGATGGTTTTATTTCTATTCTTTGGTTTCTTCACAACTTTGGTCTTGGGCCGGGTTATTGCCACCGGTTTCTCTTGTGGAGTCTTCCTGCTCCAAAATGGATCATCACCCTGTTTGAAAGATGTTAATACCAACAAAGAGTATTTAAACATAGTCAGATTTTATAAAGGCATAAGATATGAGTCTTACGGCTGGCGGTTTGTTAATGGCAGAAAAGGGAGCCAGGCCAGTTTGGGCGCAAGCAGCTTCCGGTTTGTTTAACATCCTCTTAACAGCCTCAGTAACTTCATCATCTGTCAGCTGGATCTCAATATGCCGTAGAGGGTCTTTCACATCTTCTGTGTATTTGCACATCCAACCGGAGTGCAGGCTCAGGGGCAGTATACTCCAGGATATCCAGCAGCGAGCAAGATCAACTCCTATCAACCCGTTGGCCATGAAAGCCCGGAGCTTGGATAGTTGAGGGGCATATTTGCTTCTTTCTCTAGCAGTCAGTCTGTGAGGGAGAGGGTGTGTGTTGCTTAGCCGTTCCGGACGGTAACCCGGTAAAGGATTTTCTCCCTGGCGGTTCAACAAGGGGACTAATGGTATATGCCGAGTTGTCAATTCTTCTACAAAGTTAAACCGCCTGGTCTGAAACATTGATGAATCAAAAGTAGATGTGCAAAAACAGGTTTCACAAAAGCTTATCACAGTTTCTGGATCTGGAGCATATTCAGAAAAGAAATAAATATTCAAGATCCAAAACGGAGCGGTACCGAATCAATGAGAAAGGATGCAATGAGATCTATGACCTTGAGATGTGTAAGCGATAGCGGATGCTAAGAAACTACCGCTACGCGGAACAAAGATTCACAGACTTAACTAAAAGTTAGCATATGAGCAAGAAACAAGCGATGAACACCGAAGAACAGGGAAACCCTAGAACAGATCTATGGTGAAAGGACAGAAGACTAACCGGGGCTGAGGAAGAAGCGGAAGGTCGCCGCGATGCTCTGGTACGTTCAGGGTGATGCAGCAACCAAGGTTGGTGCAGAAGTTGACGGCGGCGGCGGAGCTCCGAAGCTAAGCGGCACGAGGAAGACGAAGCAGAGGGGCACGAAGGGGAAAAATAAATGACCCTTCTGTCTATTTATAAAGGCAAAGGATATGTGTGTCACGCGTGAAAATCAAGGGGCCGCAAGTTTGGAAGTGGAGCTGTCGCCTCAATTGTTGCAGACTCATTAATGAAAAGATGTTATATACAGTTCTTTATGACAGATGACATCAGGCCGGTTCACCACAATCTGAGAAGATGACGTCACGGCGGTTCAACCAAGAAGATGTTGAAGACGAAGTTTTTACTAAGGATTGACATGAACCTGTTCAAATCAATCTGGGGCCTAATGTTGGGGATATTACTGCTGGGCGTAAACCGGCCAGGAGAGGCCGGGTTAACTTCATCAGCAGTCAAGTATGCTTGAAGCCCATGAGGATATTCTAAAAGGGCCCAAGGCCCATAACCGGTTTAAGGCTTGTAGCCGTGAACTGGCATTAGTATGTAACTTGTGTTGTAAGTTAGAAATACTAGAGACCGAACCGGACACGTCTATGAGCCGGTCTCGGGACTCTGCAAACCGACGGGCGTCACCCATGTATATAAGGGGACGACCCGACGGTGATTTAGGACAACAAACAACAACTCGAGACTTAGGCGAAGCTTGTTTGCTCCCTAGTCATCGAAACCCCCATCAATTCCATCACAACTAGACGTAGGCTTTTACCTTCATCGAAGGGGCCGAACTAGTATAAACTCTCTTGCGTCCTTGTGTCCGCTTTAACCCCTTTAAGCTAACTCGTAGCAATGGCTCCACGAATAAGTCCTTTCATGAGGACATCTGCCGTGACAAAACCACGACACTAAGTGTTCCTCCGGTATTCGGGATTTGCATAATCTCATAGTCATAGGAACATGTATAAGTCATGAAGAAAACAATAACAACAAACTAAACGATCATCGTGCTAAGCTAACGGACGGGTCTTGTCAATCACATCATCTCTAATGATGTTATCCCGTTCATCAAATGACAATCTATGGCTAGGAAACTTAACCATCTTTGATTAACGAGCTAGTCAAGTAGAGGCATACTAGTGAGACTCTGTTTGTCTATGTATTCACGCATGTAAAAAGTTTCCGGTTAATACAATTCTAGCATGAAAAATAAACATCTATCATGATATAAGGAAATATAAATAAAATCTTTATTATTGCCTCTAGGGCATATTTCCTTCATTAACTTGAAGTAGAGGGAAAAGAAAGTACAGGAAAGGAACACATAAGAGAGGAAAAATGACGTTCAACCTGAAATGAGTCCGTGGGACTGGTACAAAGCGGTAGTCAAAATCCTTTATGTTGAAAGAAGTGCAGTTGGGGTAGGTTTTGGCAAAAAGATAATTGAAGTTGAAAGTTATTGTGCTAATAATTGTAGTGAATTTGGAATTGCCAGATCCTTCAGGATTCATTATGTCAAAGAACCTCCCAGTAGTTAAGTTTGCTATTATTACAATCCACTGCTTATCATTAAAGCATGGTAGATGGACCTGATGAAAGGAAAAGGAAAATGCAATGCATTATTTTACATGTTAATAAAAAGTGTGGGAAAAAGAGTAAGCACATAGTTGGCACTTAGTATCAGAAGTAGAAAAACGAAAGTGCATATATAAGAGAGAAATATTGGAAATTATAAAATTTGCGTTCTCCAAACTAAAGTCCACTATTGCTTCACTCAACATATCACTACAAGCTGGATCTGAAAGATTTAGCATAGATCTCATAAGAAGATCCTGCGATTAAAAGAAAAGCCATAGAGTGAAGTTAATACATAGTGTAGAATTGAATTTCATATTGAGTCGTAAGTATCAAAAAAAATAAAAGGTAGAGTGCTTTTAAGTTTAAATTTTAAAAAGGTAGTGATTGCTATAATTCAGAGTGTTGAAAGCTATAATTCAGATAGGAAAATAAAAAGAATTAGTCGCATTGTAATTAGAGCTGTAGAAATGCACATGGAAGTACCATGTCTTCTCTGCCAACTACGTGGGCAATGTACTGATCACTTGGTAGAAGTCCTTGTCTTCCTCTATGTAGTTGGTCTGTGTTCAACATTTTGGAGTAGCAGTCCAAGGTGTGCGGGTTCATCCAACAACCAGGCATCATTGAAACAGTCAAAGTCTTCTGGTCAACCCATACATCATCGATTTGTAATATCCTTTGACTGTTGATGGACGATTTATGTTAAAACCGAGAGAAAGTTGACAAGGAATGTCTAGAAGAATGTTTTATCTTAAGTTTGCAGGAAGAAATTGACTTAACCTACGAAGTTTACCTGATATCTAGGTGTGGGAGAACCGAGTTCATCATCTTGTAAAAATCAGCTTGTAGAGGAGATGAGTGCACTAACTGTTTTGTAGGCATTTGATATGTCTTGTAAATAGTTGAGGCTAAAGATAATTTTTCAATAATCCTTTGTTCTGCAGCTTCCTTGTCTCTCTGATAACATTCAGCTTCGAAATTTCCTAGTAACTGAAACATCAAAGGATCTGCTACAGGCGTTCCAAACCTATTTCCTGCTTGTGGTGATTGGTTTTGGAAGCTTCTATGTGGGTTGTTGCTATATATATAAAAGGAGACTTGCTGTTACAAATCCGTGGAAGATAATGGTAGTTTGTGTTTGGAACTAATCTAGAAGAAGCTGCTGCTAACTGGTTTGCTTGACAGAAAGTAGTCATTTCATCAGGATAATCTCCATTAATTGTATCTGTTTTGGTGCATCAAGAAGGGTAGTCATGGAGTTTGTTAAGAGGTTTTGGCGGAACGATCAAATTTGGGTTCATCCCAGCAGCAATTGTAGATGGTTCATCATCCAGACAATACATATTATTCCCTGGAAGGCATCAGTTCAAGGGAAAAAGTGTTAAAACAGTAATTTTGACTCATATGTCAAAAATATATAAGCACTGACAGTTTTGTAATTGAAGCGGGAGAATGAAGCTTAAATTACCTCTGTAGATTGGATCACTGGCTATGAATCCGAATTCAGATAGGCTGAAATTTTCATTTCTCCATGCAATTTCATTGGATGTTGGTAAATATATCTTGTTTGGCTTAGTTTTGATATATTCTTCAAGATCTGCATATTTATGAAGGGGAAGAAAGAAAACAAAACACATAATTATTTGTTTGGCAAACTTGGTTGCTTTCAGTAAACTAAAAAAAGAGAAAATACATTAATTAGAATTGAAACCGAAAAAATAGAGTAAAAATATGTGTTATCATTAGGAACACTCATTTTACTTAAAAAGGAAAAGACTAGAAAAGTGTACCTTGCATAGGATTAGTTTCTTCGTTGGTATTTGGTATACTATTTTTCTCAATCTTGAAAAGCTCTTTCAAGCTTGGTAAGTTTGTTGAAAAAAGGACACCCACATTTGCATAGTCTTCAATTACTACAGAATCTGCCAATTTTTCTAGTAAAGCTGTTGTTGTGATGTCCAATGAGTTTGTTGGAGGCAAGACAGTGGGGATTGAGAAATTGATTAAATCATTTGAACATGTATCGAAAGTAGATTTATCTTTGATATTTGGGGGAGCGAACTCTTTTCTAGGACCAGAGATTAGCACTTTTGAAGTTGTTGATTCCTTTCTAGTTGCAGAATAATTCTCCTTCATTGAGTGCACATGGTTTGCAAATAAAGAGTTCACATCATCAATATATGCTTGAAGTGTTGGAATGGCGTTTGTAACTAGAGTTTCCCAAAACTTTTGGCTGCTAGATTCAAGAACTGTTTTCTCCTGTATTCATATAAAGAATGACAAATCAGTAAAAAAACTTTGGGTTTGTATAAGAAAAGTGGAAAAAAGGGAATTGTAAATTACTCCAATGTTTTTTTGCGGGGTAAAATTACTCCATTGTTACTTTAGAAAATTACTTACTGACCTTCACATTATTAAAAGAAGGGTATTTGTTGTCAATGTACTGGAGAATAACTTCAGGTAGATGCAAATCCGTACAATTTGTTGTATGATTGAAAGGAGTTGATGAGATATGCTTCATCTCGTACGGAGAAAATGAAATGTTGTAAGGAAATCATAGTGGGGACTGATTTCAGTAGAAAAAAATGGAAGGTATATATTTTTTCCATTTAGTTAATTATACAATTGAAAGAACAAAAATAGAAGCTGCAAGATAAGTGAATGTATTACGAAGTGACTTACAGAAAGTCTACCGAACTGGTTGTGTTCACCGTGCATAGTATCGAGAGCAATGAATGATTTCAATAGGCTTGTTGACCAGAGAGGTAACCTTGGTTTGATGTTTATTGGAATCTTCAATTCAGAAGTAATCAAGAATTTGAAGTGGAAAATCTGCAAAAAAAGAGATTAGTTAAATAGTATAGCCCTGGTTATGAGTAGAAAGTTTCGAAAAATGAATAGAAAAATTAGTAAAAAAATTTGTTTTAAGAAAAGTATTGTTCCAACTTGAAAAAAAAGAACTTACCACCAAGATTAGTTTACAACCTCTAGGCAGATAAGTCTTGTTATGAAGAAGATTGGTTTTGATTTTTTTATCTGGTGCGTCAAATATGAAAGTGCGAATGAGCACCAGTTGTAATTGGGTACAGATTTGAGATTCCCCAATACGCTGTAGATTTTCTTCGTTGGATATCCCTTTGAATTAGGACCAATTAAGCAGGAAACTGCTAGGAGCAAGAAAATTATGGAAAATGTTTCCTCTACCATATCTTCAGTCATCAGTGATAGTAGATACTCCATGCTGGGAGCTGATGAACCAAGTAAATTGTGTATGAATTCTGCAGTTTCATTTGATGGTGTTGTTAGAATTGGTAATCCACCACAAGGAATCCGTGGAATAGTTTGTACTACTGATGGGGTAAACTCAAATTTGAATCCATTGTTGAGTTCAATTGCGCTTGTGATGGTGTTGAACTGCGCAGCTAGCCACAAGAATATGTCATCAATGTTGCATTCGCAGCAAATTTCTAGTAGAGAACCAAAACCGAGTTTCCGAACTATGTTTTTCTGAATATCATTGAGTTCGGATACAAATTTCAGGAATAACTTTAGATGATCATAACCATTACCTGCTAGCAGAGAACAAAGTAAAAAAAAGTTCACGTAGATTGTATTGCATGTACCATATGAAAAAGAAAGGAAAAAAATGATTAGACTAGTTACAAAAACTTGTTATCTCTGGTAGTTTACAGAGTTAATCATTCTATTATTTGAATGACTTGTTTTAATTGTAACTGACATTTAAGAAAAAGAGAAAGTATTGTGTGGACTATCATTTGATCTATTGTTTACTGACCTTCTTTCTTTTAGGGGGGGGGGGGTGAAATGCACTGTTTTCATTTGCTGGCATGTCTTGGCTCCCCCTTTTCTTAGGTGTGCATTCATCCATTTTGAAACCCTGTATTAAAAGAAATGTTGGTGAAAAGAGGAGGTTTCAGTTAATGAAAAGAAATGATCATAGTTTGAAAAATGCAGTAGTTAGTTGCATGATGTTTTAGGAAAAAATGCAGAATTTGTTTATTTTTCATTAGCAAGTGGAGTCTTAGAATTTTTTCCACCTTTCTGAATTTGGGCTGTAGAGTTGTCGAACATTTCAGTGGCACCACAGGTAATCTAACCAAGTGTCAAAACAGTTTCTTAGCAAGAATAGAGAGACTGTACACCAAATACTTAGGATAGCAACGTATCTATCTAGAATGAATGATAGTATTTGTTACGAAGAATAACCCGGAACCAACTTTAATCAGTACACACTTATCTTGTGAAACAGAACATAACATATAGGTGAAACTATACTACATGCCTAGCAAATATGCATATAGGAGCAGCAATCACAAGAAAATTGCATATGCACTGCACATCTTAACATAATGTTGAGCTACAATGAGATATGACAAATCCTTCGGAGAACAACCAGCTACGCGACAAATGTTCAATGGTTCAACTCCGGAACCAGATTCAGAAATGGTCCTACTGTAAAATAAACAAATCATACAGAGAACTGCACATATTCAACGATTCAGTTGAGGGTTAAATTCAGAAAATCGGAAAAAGGCTGAACTGACTTTTGCTAGCACCAGACTGCATTGCAAAGTGAAACAAGGGAAGGACAAGTGCGCACAAACAGAGATGATAGATGAGAGATATTTTCAGATGAAAATAACTTAAACTGCCCGTTGGAGATGATAATTCTTAAAGATGAAAGTGCTACTATATGTGTGAAAGTTTAGGTGTGGCCGTTTACTGGTTTGCATCAAACAATTTAGCTTCCCTTTCGAGTTGTAATTTCTCCAGATGAAAACCTAGCACGAAGTTACGGAGATGTGTAGAAAAATTGTAGGACTAGGATGACATTTTAGGACTAGGAAAATTGTGGATCTGTAAAAGCTCGTTGTGGGGAAGCAGTTTACCTGAAGATTCGTGTAGGATTGGGAGACGTGGCCGTAAATTTGAAGCAGCGTCGGGCAAAGAAAATCGCCAGAGCAACGTTGGAAATCAGTAGAGATTTGGGGAAAGTGGTTCTGTGGGGAATGGTTGCTTTTTTCAAGTTGGCCCTCCTACCTTGTTTCTTTTCCGCGTGCCGGTACGACGGGGACACCTATAAGTGTAATGGTTGTCTATTGGAAAGTTTGTTTCTCTGACAATCAAACCCACACTTGTTTGGTAAGCTAAGAAAATAAAAAAATTCATTTTCTTTCTGTGTGATAATAGAAGCAAGAAATAAAAGGGCGAGGGGGGATCGGGTAGCAGCGGTGGCGACTAGGGCAGCCGTAGATTCACCACCTCTCGCGCATCGCTGTTTGCCGGCATGGATGATCCACCAGAATAGAGTTGCGAGTGTAATTCTTCGACCAGAAGAATTGAAGGGGGATCAACCAACCGGAAACCAGATGGTGGCGCCGGTGTGGATATTCGGGTAAATTATCTACTTAGTTGCGTAACTACTGGATGCTTGTAGAGATTGATCTTCTATTCAAGTGTTTTCGTGACAGATTAGTGTATTGGCTTCAGGTTTAATAGAGGCTTAAGATTGGTTATGTATGGAAAAATTCTGAAGTAAGGAAAAGGAAAAAAATTGCAGTTGATCGTCATCTTCATGTTTCCCTCTTTGCTATAAATGAAAAAATTGTGTTAATAAAATTAAAACTGTTGTCTGAATACAATGTAATGTATGTAGTTACGTATCAAAATAGTTGCTACACCTAAAAAAATTGCATGATCTAGTACTTTTCTTAATCATAACATTTGGAATTGCTATCATAACTGAAGATTTAGTGTTTTGCTACTCATGACTCTTCATTTGAGTTATTAAAACGAAATAGTGCTCTTTGCTTGTGGGATGATCGTAGCTTAACTTTAGAACTGCTATAGACTTCTTTGTGGGTTCAGATTGATGCATACATTTGACTTAAATTAATATTTTGGAACTAGATATATGATTCAGAAAGTATATACAATCACTAGTCTAAAAAATAGATTATTGACAAGACCATACTAGCTTCCAATATTTCTTGTTGTCGTTATAGTTTTTTTGTACTGCAAATTATTGAAAAAACAGAGAATTGCTAATGGTTTCCTTTGTTTTTTTAGAGTTCTTCAAATAAAAACTAGATAAAGTTGCAAAACGGAAGATAGCCAGGGAGAGGAAAGTTGCTCCTGACATGTCTAACACTGAGGAGATTCTAATGTTTTCAAGAAAGCTCCAGAAGTATGTTTTGAAAATAAAGTGTAAGATACTTTCAACTTGAATGGTAGAAAGGTGCATTTGAAAATAAATCCTTTTTATTTTTTTGAAAAAATAGGTTGACAATGTGATGTAAGAGTTCGATCAGTATGTCTTGTACCATGACATGAAGAAGAAAACAGAGGTTGGTATATTGCTTGTTAGTTTTATGTCATTAAAAGTTTTGAAAAATCAAAGACCCTAAGTGTACTATAAAAATATTTGCAGGAATTGATTAGTAGTCAGGAAAAAATCCTAAGCCAAGGGAGAAGAAGTAGCAGTCAGGAAGGGGCAGATACAGTTATTGTGGAAGCTTCTTCTGTTTATGGTCATATTGTAGAACTTGGAGGTGAGACCGAGGCGACAAGAGGAAATGTGTTTGTAAATGAAGCACATGAAACAGAGGGAGAAAAAAATCATGATATTACCTATGGGAGCTACTGATGAAAATGAAGATCATGTTGCAGAGGCAGCATGTGAAAATGTAGAAGCAAAGGTATACAAAAAATCTGAAACTATATTTTGTTATTGTAAACATGGTTTGTTAGTATTGTAGTGTCAGTAACATATTTTATTTAGGAATAATTAAAGTACTGAAATAATTGTCCATGTTTCATTTCAGGTTCAGACTGATTCCGTGGGTGATGAAGTACCTTTATATTCTATCATCTCCTTAAATACAGTGGGTGATAATGAAGGAGGGGAATGCACATGCACTGGAAAAGATGAAACACTGTCTATTTTGGAAGCATCTGAACAAGTAAGAACCCAAAAAAATTCCCAGCCTTTAAAATAGTAGGAACTGAAAAATAAACCAAGTGTAGTAGAATTACTTTGCAGGCTGTTTGTTTTAAACTTTTATTTTTTGTTGTCATAAAGAATATATTTGGCATAGAACTATATGCCAAAAACTGTATTTAAGATTGCTACCTCTTGAGCACTACGTTGGTTTTCCCTTGAAGAGGAAAGGGTGATGTAGCAAAGTAGCGTAAGTATTTCCCTCAGTTTTTGAGAACCAAGGTATCAATATAGTAGGAGGCCACGCTCGAGTCCCTTGCACCTACACAAACAAATAAGAACCTTGCAACCAACGCGATAAAGGGGTTGTCAATCCCTTCACGGCCACTTGCAAAAGTGAGATCTGATAGAGATGATAAGATAATATTTTTGGTATTATTATGGTAAAGATTAAAAGTAAAGATTGCAAAGTAAACAAAGATAGAAATAACTTTTTGATGGAAGATTAATATGATGGAAAATAGACCCAGGGGCCATAGGTTTCATTAGTGGCTTCTCTCAAGATAGCATAAGTATTACGGTGGGTGAACAAATTACTGTCGAGCAATTGATAGAATTGAGCATAGTTATGAGAATATCTAGGTATGATCATGTATATAGGCATCACGTCCGTGACAAGTAGACCGACTCTGCCGCATCTACTACTATTACTCCACACATCGACCGCTATCCAAAGATGCATCTAGAGTATTAAGTTCATAAGAACGGAGTAACGCTTTAAGCAAGATAACATGATGTAGAGGGATAAAATCATGCAATATGATATAAACCCCATCTTTTTATCCTCGATGGAAACAATACAATACGTGTCGTTGCCCCTACTGTCACTGGGATCGAGCACCGCAAGATTGAACCCAAAGCTAAACACTTCTCCCATTGCAAGAAAGATCAATCTAGTAGGCCAAACCAAACTGATAATTCGAAGAGACTTGCAAAGATAACCAATCATACATAAAAGAATTCAGAGAAGATTTCAAATATTGTTCATAGATAATCTTGATCATAAACCGACAATTCATCGGATCTCGACAAACACACCGCAAAAGAAGATTACAACGAATAGATCTCCAAGAGAATCGAGGAGAACTTTGTATTGAGATCCAAAGAGAGAAGAAGCCATCTAGCTAATAACTATGGACCCGACGGTCTGAGGTAAACTACTCACAAATCATCGGAGAGGCTAGGGTGATGATGTAGAAGCCCTCCGTGATCAATGCCCCCCCTCGGCAGGGGCCAAAAGGCCCCAAGATGCGATCTCACGGGTACAGAAGGTTGCGGCGGTGGAATTAGGTTTTCATGGTGCCCTTCGATGGTTTGGGGGTACGTAGGTATATATAGGAGGAAGAAGTAGGTCGGTGGAGCCACGAGGGGCCCATGAGGGTGGAGGGCGCGCCCAGGGGGGGGGGGGTAGGCGCGCCCCCTGCCCCGTGGCCTCCTCGGTGATTTCTTGACGTCCACTCCAAGTCATCTGGATCACGTTTGTTCCAAAAATAACTCTCCCGAAGGTTTCATTCCGTTTGGACTCCGTTTGATATTCCTTTTCTGCGAAACACTGAAATAGGCAAAAAAACAACAATTTGGGCTAGGCCTCCGGTTAATAGGTTAGTCCCAAAAATAATATAGAAGTGTATAAATAAGCCCATTAAATATCCAAAACAGAATATATAATAGCATGGAACAATAAAAAATTATAGATACGTTGGAGACGTATCAAAGATATTTTTGTGATGCTCTGTAGGAAGAAGTTGGTGCAGAAGAAGCTTGTCAAGTTTCAGATGATGGTTCAATCATTAAAGATTCTAAGGAGGATGAAAGTGACAGTGATTATAAACCTGAAGAATATATGTTTCCAACTCCAGATGAATTGGAGAAAACCAATATACCACATATTGGTAGGGTGTTTTCAACTCTAGAGGAGGCTGTTAGATTTGTTAATGTGTATGCTCATGTCACTGGGTTTGGAATTAAAAAAGGGAGGAATTACAAGGACAAGAAGCTTACTATTTGCTGCAATAAGAGTAGGAAGAGTGTGACAACATATAAAGGATTAAGAAAACCCAAGCGCAGTGTAGTTGAGAGGACCAACTGCCAGATGCGTGTGACAGTTAGTTTGGTGGATGGAAAATGGCATATAACAGCTCAAGATCTGATGCATAACCATGATTTGGTTAGTTCTCCATCATTGACAAAAAAATTTCTAAGCCATAGAAGCATGAATGAGGCTGAGAAGCTACTATCCAGGCTTTTACAGGAACATAGAGTGAAACCAAGAAAGATTATGAGCATATTTAGGAAGCTGAGTGGTGGTAAATTGGGAAATATTACATTTGATGTGAAAAAGCTTGACAACTAAAGCGGGAAGAGCGAGAAAAGAGGAGAAACACTGATATTGAACACACTCTGCAATACATTGAGAAACCACAGGTTGACAAACCTGGTTTCATATACAAGGCGCAAAGAGACTCTACTAATACAGTGCTTAGCTTGTTCTGGACAGATTCGAGGTCAAGGCTAGACTACTTGTTGTATGGTGATATAATGTCTTTTGATACAACATTCAACACAAACAAGTACAATATGCCCTTTGCGCCAATCATAGGAGTTAATGGTCGTTCTAGAACAATAGTTTTTGGATGGGGTCTTTTGCAAAATGAGAAGGCAGACACATTTAGATGGCTGTTTGAAACTTTTGTTGAAGTCATGGGTGGAAAAACCTAGGGTGGTACTTATCGACCAAGATGCAGCTATGAAGATAGCAGTTCCAAAAGTTTTCCCAGAAGCATTCCACAGATTTTGCATTTGGCATGTTAGGAGGAAAGCAAGAGAAAACTTGAGTGTATACATGACACTAAAAAAGGAATGGAAGAAGACATGGACAACTGTATCATGCAATCCATGACTGTTGAGGAGTTTATAAAGAATTGGCATGAAATGGAAGTTAAGTACAACTGTGGTAAGCATGCTCACATTAAGCGAATGTGGGATAACCGGGAGTACTTTGTTCCAGCTTATTTCCAAGGAATTTTCTGCCCTTTCATAAGGTCAACAAGCAGAAGTGAGAGCCTCAACTCCAACTTCAAGGACTATGTTATGGGAAAAGATACAATCGAAAGTTTCATACATCAATATGAATTATTCCAGGAGAATGTGATACATATAGAAAATCAAGACAGGTTCAGCTCTAATGAAAAAGTGCCTGTTATGTGGGGATACCAGCGAGTGGAACGGCATGCTGCTGAAATATATACAAGAGCTATATACTGCAAGTTTCTCACTGAGTTGTTGAACTCAACAGCTTTTGGAGTAAAAGAGATTGAAAATGATCAAAGTTATGAAGTGAAGAGAAACTTTCCATATGAGAACCCAGAGTTTGATAGAGAACTATTTTCTGTGTGTGTGGATTGTGATAAAGAAGAATTTTCTTGTAACTGCGGCAAGTTTAAAAGGGATGGTATCCTATGCTGCCACATTCTACGACTATTTACTCAGTTGGACCTCCTGAAGATTCCTGAACAATACATTGTTCCTAGATGGACTAGAGAATTCAGGGAGAAAGAATTGCGAAAACACAAGTTTGATGCACTTGGTGTTCATGCAGAAGACCAGTCACACAATGCTGTTAGGTATGCTATAGTTTTGAATAGAGTTGGGGAGGTTTGCTCGGACATAAGTCATGATTCAACATTGTGTGATGAACTAATGGTTGCAGTCCACACTGTTCATAATTAATACCTCGTAAGCACGCATCCAAAAATGGGCAGTGACGAGCAGAAACAACAAGCAGAAGGCCAAGCCGATGGAAGGATGCCATTGAAAGATCCTCCTGTTATTCAGAATAAGTCTGTGCAAAAAGGGAAAAGGTTGAAGTCTCGTTCTGAAAGAGAAGGATGGAAGAAAGCTGCTGAGAAAAGGAAGAAATCAATTTGAGGTTGGAAAAGAATTTTATTAGAAGCTGTTAACAAAGTTGGTTGATACATTATGTGAAGGAAACTGATCCGCAAGGCCATAATTATTCTTTGCCACACCTCCTTTATTGGAAATATACAGGGTGCGTAGTTTTCGTTTAGAGTGTTTATTTAATAGGAAAATGAAGGGACAAGTTTGAAAAAAAAGTTCTTTTATGAACATCGTTCTTTCTATGTTGGCAAAAAACAGAATGTATTTTCGTGTGCTTTTGAAAGACATGGTTTCCTTTTGGTTGTTGAATAAGACGCTTCTAGTTGTATGATTCATGACAGCTTTTAACAGAGATTGAATGTTAGTGAACTATATATGAAAATTAGTAGACTACAATATTAGTTCACTAAAAAATGAACTACAATTGAATTTAGTGAACTTTATTAAAAAAGTGAACTAAAAATTTGAAAATTAGTGAACTATGTTTGAATATAGTGAAGTTTTATTCAAAATTTGATTTTTCATGAACTATAAAAAGTAGTGAACTAAAATTGTGAACTAAAATCCGAAATGAAGAGAACTAAACTAAAGTAGTGAACTCATTTTGTCGGGGCGGCTGATCGTAGCCACGGACACCTATGGGGCCCGGCGGAGCGGGTCCCTTTGTGGTTCGGAGGGGGGCGGAGGTCGCACGAAGAGCGGATCGAGGCGATGCACGCGGGCGGTTTACCCAGCTTCGGAGCTCTCCGGAGAGATAAAACTCCTACTGCTGCTTGTTTGATCTATTGTGTTCTTGCTAGGGAGCAATGCGAGCTACAAAACCTAGCGCGAGTGTCTCTAGTCTATGGCCAGTCGAGCGAACTGAACCTTGCGAAAGACGCGAACCGAACCCTGGCCAACCCCTCTACGTTGCACTCGGGCCTCCTTTTATATGCTCAAGGGGTCTCCGACGGAGTGGCAACATAGGCGAGAATGCGAATGTAAAAGCAGGAGTTGGTACACCTACTTGAACAAGGTATGCAGTGCAAAAATACCTAACTCTGACGGCAAGGGACAAAAGCAATAAATGCCTGTCGTTGTCGCCCAAACAGTGTAACAGAGACCGTCAGGTGCGCCTCCGCTAGCCACGATAGCGAGCCTGTCAGCGCCGCTCATCGCTGCTCTCCGCTGGCTGCACAACTGCTCGACACGCGCCCATGGAACGGTCCCGTGGCGACACGTCGCTGGGTGAGCTGGAGCGGAGACGGAGAGGAGCTGCATGCCGCGGCAAGCGCCTTGCCGCGGCCGGATCCTTGTCGCGCCCGGAGACTTGTCGCGCTCCGGGCCTTCCTGGCAAGCTCCTCTTGCCGGGGCCTTGTCTTCTGCGTGCCTGGAGTGGCCTTCCCGACAAGCTCCTCTTGTCGGGGCCTTGTCTTCTGAATGGCCGTGGAGGGTCTTGGTGGACGCCCGGCGAGGCTTGTCGCGGGGACGCTGCGACTGCCCGTGCACAAGTTCGGGGTACTAAGGTACCCCTACTTTAGTGCACCGGCAGAGCCCCAGTGCAGGCCATACAGTGCGGCGCTGTTGGGCTAGGCCCAAAACAGGCACGGAACGCGCGACACAGGTCCAAACCAAACCCACTCCGTATCCGCGCGTCCCCGTAGCAGCGCGTCGATTGCGGCGTCGTGAGGGAAGTGGGCGGCGTGCGGGGTCGCTCCACCCGTCGCCCCCGCTCTGCCTCCCCGCCACGTGGTTCCCATGCTCTTGGGGTCACGGACGGTGGAAGTGGGAAACTGGGCCGTCTTGGGCAGAGGCAGCAGGTCGGCCCCGATTCTCTGCTCTTCCTATGCCCTGATTCGTCGAGCGGGGCGGTTGAGCCCCCACCTTGCTTCCTTAAAAAGGGCGGAAGGGGAGCGCAGAAGGCCGCACTCTCCCATCTCCTCCTTTCTTCAGTTTCTGCTTCCCTTTCTCTCATTCGCCATGGAGAAAAAGAGCCTTGGTTCTTCATCGGTGGCGGCGAGGGTCGCCGCTAGACAGCGCTCCCCTCCCAACCCTACGCCCGGGGCGGCAGAGCCAGCCCCAAGAGGAAGAGGGAGGGGGCGAGGTCGAGGACGAGGTCGAGGAAGAGGCGGACGGGGCGGTGCGCCGTCTCCGCCTCCGGGCGTGATTCCTCCCTGCGGCGGTCCATACCGTGGGCGACCCTTGCGAAGTTCTTCGTCCCAGCTGCGCCGGGCGCCTCGTCGTCGCCTCCGGCTTCCAGCTCCGTGTCTGGCGCAATGGAGTCGGATCCACCCGAGACACCGAGATTGCACATGAGGGGTGGGATCAGCGGCATGCGAGTCCGTGTTGTATTCCCAGCCCCTAATGTGATGTATCTCGTTCGTGGGTGGAAGACGTTCACCCGCATCCACAGCACGAGGCGGGGTTTACCCTCCATTTTAAGTTAATGGAGGGTGATCTCCTCTCCGTCAAGGTCTTCGGGGATCTTGGCACTCGGGCGAAGTGCTGCGTGGACAGCTCCTCCGACAGCGAAGATTCCCCTTCGAGCGAGAGTGACGAGGAGGGGAGCGACAGCGACGACGACGGGGTTGGCGGGCCCGATTAGTTGTCGGGCGCCGCTTCGCATGTCACCGGCGACCCCATCATCCGTGTCGCCGGCTCCCTGAACTCCCCGGGGTCGTCTCCTTGGGCGGTGGCGTGGGAGGCTGCGGCGAGGAAGAGGGATGGCGACAAGGCCGTCAAGTCGGAATGCGAGGGCGTAGTGCCCTCGACAGGCCGTCTTGGCCCTGCCGCCCGTCTTGAACCCGCTTCGGCGCCGCCATCTCCGCCAAGCCCTCGGGAGCTCCGGGATGTTCTCTTGGTGTCTTCGGCACCGTAGCTCGTCTAGGCGTTTCTTTTGCCCTTCCCGCCTCCTTGACCTACCTCCGGAAAGAGGGACAGGAAAAGGATTACGGGCATCTTATCTTTTTAATTTGTAAGCCTTTGGGCCTTATCCGCATTTAAAGCTTGTAATCCTCTCTTTCATGTTTTTCATTCCCCACGGACTGTATCCGGGTAGAATGTTTTTAATGAAAAAGGGATGTTTGAAAAAGGGCAAAAGGCTTATCTGATATCTCAGCCCCCGGCAACTCTGGCTTGCCGCGGCCCCCGGCAACCCTGGCTTGCCGTAGCTCCCGGCAACTCTGGCTTGCCGCAGCCCCCCGGCAACTCACGGCTTGCCGGGCTTGGGTGCCGCGCCCTTCTTCTCCTCTTCGCTATTATTTCAGTTCGAGGGCGATTTAGCTTGATGCCGCAATAAGTTATCTTTGTAACATAACTTTATTCTGGGCAACATCTGCAAGCGTTACTTCCTTTACTCGACCCTTGGCTTTGTATGCTATTACCCTCGCTTTTCAGGGGAAAGCGTGCCACGAGCACCCTTGCCGCGAAGCGCCGAAAAGTGCGGGACTTCAGCAACTTCTTTGGCGGGGTCGCTGCCGACAAGCAACCTTGTCGCGGACTAGTCGCAGCTCACTTAAGTTGTTGAGCGGACTCGAAACAAAGTAAGGGCGCGACCAGTCACGATTTGGTTCCTCCACGCACGGGTGTCTCATACAAAGCGCGGTCGTTCAAGGAAGATAACTTTACAAATTTATTACTGATCTGAATCGATCGATGCAATGTTATTTCCTCTACTTGATTTCTTCCGTTGTACATTTCTGCCCTGCGCATTTAGGGAAACTTGCCGGTGCAGGCACCCTTGCCGCGAGCGCCGAGTGCGGAACTTCAAAGAACTTTGGCGGGGGTCGCTACCGACAAGCAACCTTGTCGCGGACTAGCCGCAGCTCACTTAAGTTGTTGAGCGGACTCGAAACAAAGTAAGAAGCGCGACCAGTCACGGTTTGGTTCCTCTGCGCAGGTTTTCCATACAAAGTATTATCGTTCGAGGAAGATAACGAAAATTTAAAATTGATTGCTCAAACTTTGGCAACTTAGCTTTTCTGTTTCTTGCTTCCCGATGAGGCGAAACTTCCTCGAGCGGTGCTGGTCCATAGTATTATCTCCTCCTCCCCTGGTTAACTTGTGCGCGAGGGAGCCTCCCTTTCTTTGCGACAAGAGAAAGAAGAGGAAATAACGTTATAGAGCCCAAAGTGGCTCGATTACGCTTACCGGGTGTGGTTGCGCACAAAGTGTTAGCCAAAACATGCAATAACTTGATGAAAGCATGAACTTGACGGGTTGTGCGCAACACATGGGCTTTCTTGATGCACGGGTCTGCGCCCGGCTTTGTACGAAGGATTACATGCAACAATGCGGCAAGACTTGTACAAAAGGTGGTTGCCGGAGCAGGTTCCGACAACCGCGCCTTTATGGGTAAAACTTACGAAGATGCTCAATGTTCCGTGAGTTGCTCACCGGAATGTCATCTTCGGTCTCAAAGCGAACGGCGCCGAGCCTAGTGACTCGTTTCACCCGATAAGGGCCTTCCCACTTGGCGTCAACTTGTTTGAATTCTTGGCGGACTGAGCGCGCCAAGAACAAGGTCGCCTTCCTCGAGACTTCTGGCATTAACCCTGCGGCCATGGTAGCGACGCAGGGCCTGCTGGTAGCGAGCGGCTCGCACAGCAGCCTGAAGACGATCCTCCTCAAGGAGCAGCGCGTCATCTTGTCGCAGCTGCTCTTGCTCGAGCTCATCATAAGCAAGCACTCAAGGCGACCCGTATACGAGTTCCGTGGGGAGAACTGCCTCTGCTCCATAGACTACAGCAAATGGTGCCTGGCCAGTGGCTCGATTTGGTGTCGTTCTGATCGACCAAAGAACCACCGGCAGCTCCTCGATCCAGTTTCTTCCGCACTTGTGCAGCCTGTCGAAAGTTCTGGTCTTGAGTCCGCGCAGCACTTCAGCGTTCGCCCTTTCTGCTTGACCGTTGCTTCTCGGGTGAGCAACAGAAGCGAAGCAGACCTTGGCGCCAAGGTCTTGGACGTACTGCATGAAGGTGCGACTCGTGAATTGTGTGCCGTTGTCGGTGATGATCCTATTGGGGATTCCAAACGGCAAACAATCGACCAAGAACTTGATTGATCGTGTCTTGTCACCTTCCTCATCGCTTCCACTTCCGGCCACTTTGTGAACTTGTCGATGGCGGCGTACAAGTACTCAAAGCCCCGACAGCTTCGGGGAAGGGGCCGAGGATGTCGAGCCCCTGCATCGAAAATGGCCGGGATAAAGGGATCGTCTGGAGAGCTTGAGCTGGCGGTGTGTATCTGTTTGGAATGGAACTGGCACGCTTCACACTTGGTTACTTGTGCAAGTTGCATCCTGGAGGGGCTGTCGGCCAGAAGAAACCTTGCCGGAAAGCTTTGCGGCAAGTGCTCTTCTTGCGCCAATGTGGTGACCACATATGCCTCCATGTATCTCTGCAAACAGCTTACATCCATCTTCCCAGGAATACACTTCAATTTCACACCGTTGAGTCTTCTTACATGCAGTATGCCGCCGACAAACTGGTACATACTTGACCGCCGGGCTACTCTTTCCGCTTCTTCCCGCTCTCCGGAAGTTCTCTGTCTGAAGGAAATGGACAATCTGGTGTGCCCATCTTTGGAGCTTGTGGCTCGACAACAAGGACTAAAGGCTCATCTGCTCTTGCGGAACATCAGCTTCTACGGCAAGAGCCGGTGGCTCTGCCGAGTTAGATGCTCCCGACAAGCTTGCCGGAGCAAGACTTGTCGGGAGCGTTCTTCAACGAAACAAACCACAGGGTGCCGGAGCAGATCGCTCCTCAAAGACTGTTGGTGTTGATCTTGGGGACTTTTGCAACGACGGCCGGGAAGCTCTATCGGAAAGTAGTCACCGGAGGCCAACTTCCTCTTCTTGCTTTGTCCGGCCGATGGTGTTACGGTTGGTGAGTCGCTTGAGCACGAAAGTCCCTGGTTCCATTGTGTAGCTTAAGCGCGCACTTTGACAGGGCATCAACAATATCATTACGAGCTCTTGGAACATGTTCCATTTGCGAGCCGTCAAAGTGCTCTTCTAGCTTCCTCACTTCATCAACGTAGGCTTCCATCAACGGACTCTGCTAATCTTTGTTGACTTGGCGGACGACGAGTTGCGAGTCACCCCTGACAATAAGCTTCTTGATCCCAAGGTCCATGGCGATTCTGAGACCGGCAAGCAAACCTTCATACTCTGCAGTATTGTTTGTCGCCTGCTCCTTGGGAAAGTGCATCTGGACGACGTACTTGAGGTGCTCTCCGGTGGGTGCGATAAGCGACGCCGCACCGGGCGCCTTTGCAGCGAGAAGGCACCATCAAAGTACATCAGCCACTCTTTGTTTGCTTCTTTGACGGGAATGCTCGTCTCCGAATCTCTTCATCCGCGTTGGCGTCCATTCTGCTATGAACTCTGCCAAGGCTCGCTTTGGATAGTTGATGTGCTTTCAAACTTAAGACCAAAGCTTGACAGCTCCCGTGCCCACTCGACAATCCTGCCTGCCGCTTCGGATTATGCAAGATCCTCTTCGTGGGAAAGCGAGTGACAACTGTGATCTCATGTGCTTGGAAGTAATGGCGCAGCTTTCTCGAGGCCATGAGGAGGCCGAAAAGCAGTTTTGCACACCGTAGTACCTTGACCTAGCCCCCTGCAGGAGGGAACCGACAGTAAACTGGGCGCTGCACCATCCTTTTCTCAGACTGTTCTTGTGTCTTCGCGGACTCGTCCTTGTCGGGACCAGAGCTTGTCGTGAAGCCCCCGCTTGCCGTTGGGTGTGCTTGCCGCGTTGTTGGCTCGTCATCCGCCTCCCTCTCCGCCACTAACGCATGGCGCTAACCACTTGATTGGTTGCCGCTATATATAGCAGCAACTTCTCTTGTGGCCTAGGTGTGACAAGTGTTGGAGTAGAGGATGTATCTCTTTAAGTCCTGCGCAGCGCAGCCTCCGCCGAGTCCATTTCTTTGGACCCGCCTTTTTCAAAATCTTGAAAAATGGCGAGGCGCTCAGCAGACCTAGAAATAAACTCTTGAGAGCAGCCACGCAACAGCCAAGTCTTCGTACATCCTTGACCCGATGTGGTTCTTCAATCTGAACAAAGACCATGATCTAGTCGGGAATTGCATCAATCCCTCGCAGAGACACGAAGAACCCGAGAAGCTTGCGGAAGGGACTCCAAACACGCACTTCTCGGGGTTGAGCTTGAGGTTTATCTTGCGCAGATTTGCAAAGGTCTCGTCCAGATCTTGAACCAGAGTTGCTTTGTTCCTGCTCTTGACCACTATGTCATCCATGTAGGCTTCTACATTTCTGTGCATTTGCGGCTCAAAGGCGTCATGGACTACCCTTGCAAATGTTGAACCAGCATTCTTCAAACTGAAAGGCATCCGTATGAAACAGTATGTGCCACATGGTGTGATGAATGCGGTCTTCTCCTCATCTTCTTCAGCCATGAAGATCTGATGGTATCCTGAGTAGGCATCAAGAAACGAAAGCAAATCACATCCGACCGTGGAGTCAACAATCTGGTCAATGCGCGGCAAGGGAAATGGATCTTTGGGACAGGCTTTATTAACATCCGTGAAGTCAATACAAAGCCTCCATTTCCCATTTGCTTTGCCGACGACTACGAGATTGGCCAACCACGTGGGATGGAGTACTCCTCCGACAAGGCCGGTGCTTCCGGTTTCTTGATCTCTTCACTATGAATTCTTGGCGCTCCAACGCTTGCTTCTGACTCTTTGCTCGACGGGCGCGCATGAGGACAAACGGCGGCGGTGCTCAATCACTTTCACAGGAACACCGGGATATCAGACGGTTGCCATGCAAACACGCCGACATTCGCCGCCAGGAAAGCGACGAGCGTGCCTTCCTATTTGGGGTCGAGAGAGGCACTGATGGTGAAGGTACCACCAGCGCCGTCCTCCTTAGCGGGCACCTTCTTGGTCTTCGGCGGAGCCACCATCTTCTTGCACTTGTCGATGGAGCTCGATGGTGCGTCCTCGACGGTAGCGCAGCACTCCGAAGAGGTGCGCTTGCCGGAGTGAGCATCAGAGCCCTTGTCGGACTTGGACTTGGTCTTCTTCCCTCCGGGAGCTTCAGCGGCAAGACTACGGCAATCTGTTGCGGCTGCTGCGTCCGGAAGATCTTGTCGGCACAGATAAGGGCATCCTTCTTGTCGCCATGGACGGAGATGGCGCTTATCGGCCTGGCATCTTGAGAAGGTTGTAGGCGTAGTGAGAGGCCGCCATGAACTTGGCGAGTGCGGACGGCCAAGTATCCCATTGTAAGGCAATGGGAAATCGGCAACGTCAAATGTAACCCTCTCGGTTCTGAAGTTTAGCTCACGCCAAATGTGACCGGCAACGTAATCTTCCCCTTCGCTTGCTCCTTCCCGGATTGATTCCTTGGAAGGTTCCGGTCTCTTCGAGCTCATTGTCGAGGATTTGAAGCTTCGGAGCACCAAGGAGGAGATCAGATTCAAGCCGGCCCGCCGTCAACTAACATTTTTGTGACCTTGAGGTTGCGGATGGTTGGAGAGACCAACATCGGCAAGCACCCGACCGCAGCTTATGCGATCGTGGTGGTCCTCAATATAAAAAATGATAGGCGTCTTTGGACCACTTCAGAGACCTGCGTGACTCTATGGATGGTTCCGCTGCATTGACCTCCCACATCCATTGCTTGAGTTGGCGGTGGGAGGTATGCGAAGCACCTCCGTCAACGCAGAACCTCTGTGGCTTCTCAAACTCCTGCTCATCGGCGTAAATGCCGTCCTCCATATCTTCGCTGCCGTCATCATCTTCATCCTTGTCGCGGCCGCGGGAGGCCGATCTCCTTGTCGCTGCTTGACTTTGCCGCGGCGTCCTCCCGGCCGGGCGTTTCTTGCTCGCTCCCCGGCACCTTCTGGGCCTTCTCCTTGTCGCGCGCTCGTACTCAGCTCTCTGCTGCTCGACAAGCTGCTCGACCTTCTTGCAGCTCGAGATCGTGACCCTTGGTGCGGTGGATCTTGCGATCGCTTGCCGGAGCTGTCACCTTGTCGGCGGCCGCCACCGGACCGGTGGTTGGCGTCGTGACAACCTCCTTGCCGGAGACACCAGCCTTGGCGTTCTTGTCGCCACCTCCATTGCCGCATCGCTCGACAGCTAGCACCTCTCGCTTTTCTTCTTCCTGTTGCCTCGCCCGCCCGGCCCTTCTTCGCCGGGCGGTGTCATCCTTGTCGAGATCCTGCTTACGCATCCTCTCCCGAGTCTCCTCCCTTCCTCGTAGCGTGCACACTTGTCGGCCAAGGCGTACAGCTCATCGACGTCCTTGACTTTGCTCATCACCATCTCCTCCCTCATCCTGCGGTTCCGCACATTACGATGAAATGCGCCGATCACCGCGGCGGTGGACGTCTGGGATGTTGTAGTGCACACTTGAATCTCTGAATGAACTTGCGCAGGACTCTCCTTCCTTCGGGCGAGCAAGTGAAGGTCGATCTCTTGGCCATGAGGTTTGTGGCCACCGTGAAGGCGCCAACAAAGCGATGGCACAGTCTGCCCAAGAGGATATGGAGCTGTCGGCAAGTGCATGAGCCAAGATCTCGGCGTTGGGCTTGAGCACGGCGGGAAGTAGTTGGCGAGATCTTGTCGTCCCCCCGCAGCCTGCACCGCGATGGTGTAGATGCTGAGGAACTCCGACAGATGTGTCCTGCCATCGTACTTCTCCGGCACGTCTGGTTTGAAGTTCTTCCGGCTGGGCCACTGGACTTGCCGCAGCTCACGAGTGAACGCAGGGCAACCTACCGCGTACGGCAAGTCGCCTGGCCCCTCCGGCGCGTGCATGTCGACAGAAGGCCCAGCGCGCTTGTCGGATTGACGTCGCGCTTCTCTTCGACGCTCGATGCGAGTTCGGCGTCCTCTTGTTGTCGCTCATGAAGAACTTGGCGCTGATCGCGGCGAAGTTCGCGGATCCGGACGACGCAGTGGAGTCGCTATCGAGGTGGATCCGGTGAGTCGGCGATCTTGGCCTTCTTGGCGGAGAGTGCACGGTGGTTGCACCCCCGACAGTCTCGTCGCCACCGGCTCGTGCCTTGTCGTCTCGCCGCGGAAACGATGGCGTTGGTTGCCCTTGAGCGTCGCCGTTAAGCAAAGCCGATGAGGCTACGATAGTGGCCCTCCACTCGTCGACCTTGTCGGCCGTTGGAGGGTAGTCGAGGAGCAGTTGAGCTCTCGCCAGAGCTTCTGCTGGAGTAGTAGGTGGCATTGGAGAACGGCGCGAGGAGCGGGACATGCTCGGACTTCTAACTGCGTTAGAAGGAGCAGCGCCCCGTCCGGGCGACCGTATCTCACTAGCGCCAGCATGTTGGCGCGCATGCTGGTCTTGATGGTCTCGATCCAACGAACGTATGGCGTTGTGAACGCCAGGACGTTATTGGCCCCAGTCTCTGAGGCGGGACGCAGGGATGCGCGACGCCGAGGTTCTGCGGTGCCTTGTCCTTGGACTTGGCAGCGTCGCGGCGCCTTTCGTCGGCGCCCGTTCCTCCGCCAGCGTCTGCACCACCACCCGTTTGCTGCGGTGAGGGTGGGTACGACGCAGCGGGCCGGCTCTTGCCAAGCCTTCTTCTTCGTTGCATGTTGAGGAAGATGTTGATGACGCTGCCAGCGTGAACGCCGGAATCGGATTCACACGGCCTCGACGCTTCTACAGCACGCCGGAGATGTTGGGGCGGCTGATCGCATTCCACGGACACCTATGGGGCCCAGCCAGCGGTCCCTTTGTGGTTCGGAGGGGCGGAGGTCGCACGAAGAGCGGATCGAGGCGATGCACACGGGCGGTTTACCCAGCTTCGGAGCTCTCCGGAGAGATAAAACTCCTACTGCTGCTTGTTTGATCTATTGTGTTCTTGCTAGGGAGCAATGTGAGCTACAAAACCTAGCACGAGTGTCTCTAGTCTATGGCCAGTCGAACGAACTGAACCTTGCGAAAGACGCGAACCGAACCCTGGCCAAGCCCCCTCTACGTTGCACTCGGGCCTCCTTTTATATGCTCAAGGGGTCTCCGACAGGTGGCAACATAGGCGAGGGTACGAATGTAAAAACAGGAGTTGGTACACCTACTTGAGCGATTATGCAGTGCAAAATACCTAACTCGACGGCAAGGGACAAAAGCAATAAATGCCTGTCGTTGTCGCCAAACAAGTGTAACAGAGACCGTCAGTGCGCCTCCGCTTCGCCACGATGGCGAGCTGTCTGCGCCGCTCATCGCTGCTCTCCGCTGGCTGCACGGCTGCTCGACACGCGCCCATGGAGCGGTCCCGTGGCGACACGTCATTTGGGTGAGCTGGAGCGGAGACGGAGAGGCTGCATGCCGCAACAAGCGCCTTTGCCGCGGTCGGATCCTTGTCGCGCCCGGAGACTTGTCGCTCGGGCCTTCCGGCAAGCTCCTCTTGCCGGGCCTTGTCTTCTGCGTGCACAGGTGGCCTTCCGACAAGCTCCTCTTGTCGGGGCCTTGTCTTCTGAATGGCCGTGGAGGGTCTTGGTAGACGCCCGGCGAGGCTTGTCGCGGGGACGCTGCGACTGCCCGTGCACAAGTTCGGGTTACTAAGGTACCCCTACTTTAGTGCACCGACACATTTGCATTGAAGTGAATTGAATATGTATTTAGTGAAATAAAATTGTGATTTGATGAACTGAAATTGAATTTGGCGAACTAAAATTTGAATGTTGGAGAACTGAATTTGATTTCGGTTCACTGTATTTTGAGGGCTAGTCAACTGGTTATGGGTTCTAGTGAACTAATTTGGTTTTCCATGAACAATTGTGAACTAAATGATTAATGCAAATGAACTAAATTTGAAATTTCGTGAATTGAATTCGCAAATTATAAACTAGATTTTGAATGTTGGTGAACTAGTTTCCTGTGAACTAGATTTTAAAATTTGTCAACTAAAATTTCAAAATGTGTGGTCACTTGAATGTTGGTTAACTAGTTTGAATTGAACAGAACTAATTTTTGTGAACTATTTTTTTTGAGGAAAAAAATAAGTTCATAATGGAGTTTGAAAAAATGGTGAAGTTAAAAATGAAATGACGTGAACTAAACCAAAGTAGTGAACTCGTTTGTGTTGAAGTGAATTGCATATGAATTTAGTGAACTGAAACTATGATTTGATGAACTGAAATTGAGTTTGGTGAACTAGTAATGAATTCTAGGGAACTAATTTGGTTTTCCATGAACTAAAGTTGAAATTAAAAAAATTGTGAACTAAAATGAGAAACAACTGAATTAGTTTTGAATACGAATTTGATGTATTGAATTAGATTTGCGTGAACTAAGTTTTGAACCCAATTGAGAATAATGTTAAAATTTCATGAACTAAATTTGATTCGAGTAAAGAAAAATGAAATTTCATGAACCAAATTTGAACTTTGTGAACTAAAATTGGTATGTTGGTGAACTAGTTTTGAATGAACTAAAATTTGAAATGACTTGAACTAATTTCGAATACAAATTTGACGAACTAAACTCGAATTTTGTGAAGTAAAATTTCAATCCACGTGAACTAAAAATTGGAAAAAGTTGATTTAGTGAACTAAATTTTATTTTTGTCGACCTAAATTTGATTTTTTGTGGACTAAAATTTGAGTACTGGTGAAATAGTTTTGATTTTGATTCAAAATTTGAATTTGATGAGCTAAATTTGATTTTTTTGTGAACTAAAATACGAAATGAAGCAAACTAAACCAAAGTAGTGAACTCATTTATACTGAAGTGAACTGAATATGAATTTAGTGAACTAAAACTGTGATTTGATGAACTGAATATGAATTTAGTGAACTAAAACTAGATCTGATGAACTGAATTTGAATTTGGTGAAATAACTGTCAACTGAAATTCAGTTCATCAAATCACAATTTTAGATCACTAAAAATTGTGAACTAAAAACCGAAATGACGTGAACTAAACCAAAGTAGTGAACTCATATGAATTTAGTGAACTAAAAATGTGATTTGATGAACTGAATGTTAATTTAGTGAACTAAATATGTGATTTGATGACCTGATTTGAATTTGGTGAAATATACTTTCAACTGAATTTGAATTTGGTTCACTATATTTTGAGTGTTGGTGAACTAGTTTTGAATTCTAGTGAATTAATTTGGTTTTCCATGAAGTAAAATCGGAAACAACTGTACTTGTTTTGAATACAAAACCGATGAATTGAGTTTTCATGAAGTAAATTGTGTTTTCCATTAAGTAAATTGGGTTTTCATGAACTATATAAAGTAGTGAACTAAAAATGAGAAGTAAAATCTGAAATGACGTGAACTAAACCAAAGTAGTGAACTATTTTGAATGTTATTGAACTAGTTTTGAATTAAAGTGAACTAATATGATTTTTTGTGAACTACTTCTTAATACAAATTTGTTGGAATTGAATTTTGTGAACCAAATGTTTAATGCAAATGAACTAACTTTGAAATTTCATGAATTGAATTCGAAAAATGTGAACTAGATTTTGAATGTTGGTGAACTAGTTTCCTACGAACTAGATTTTGAAATTTTCAACTAAAATTCAAAAATGTGTGGTCACTTGAATGTTGGTGAACTAGTTTTGAATTCAACAGGACTAATTTTTTTGAACTAATTTCAAAATTGAGTTTGGTGAAGTAAAAAAATGAAATGACGTGAACTAAACCAAAAGTAGTGAACTCGTTTGTATTGAAGTGAATTGCATATGAATTTAGTGAAAATTGAAACTATGATTTGTTGAACTGAAATTAAGGTTGGTGAACTAGTAATGAATTCTAGGGAATTAATTTGGTTTTCCATGAACGAAAGTTGGAATTAAAAAAATTGTGAACTAAAAAGAGAAACAACTGAATTAGTTTTGAATACTGAATTAATGTATTGAATTAGATTCGCGTGAACTAAATTTTGAGTCCAATTGAAAATAATTTAAATTTGATGAACTAAACTTGATTTCAGTAAACTAAAAATGAAAATTGATGAACCAAAATTGAACTTTGTGAACTAAAATTTGTATGATGAACTTTGTGAACTAAAAATGAAAATAATGTTATGTTTGTTTCCTTGATGAGATCAATTTGAAATTGTTGGTTCGACCTGAGTTATTTGATCCAGTTCACTAAAATTTGAATGTTGGAGAACTGAATTTGATTTTGGTTCACTATATTTTTAGGGTTAGTCAACTGGTTATGGGTTCTAGTGAACTAATTTGGTTTTACATGAACTAAAATTGTGAACAAAATGATTAATGCAAATCAACTAAATTTGAAATTTCCTGAATTGAATTCGCAAATTGTAAACTAGATTTTGAATGTTGGTGAACTAGTTTCCTGTGAACTAGATTTTAAAATTTGTCAACTAAAATTAAAAAATGTGTGGTCACTTGAATATTGGTTGAACTAGTTTGAATTGACCAGAACTATTTTTGTGAACTAATTTCAAAATTGAGTTTGAAAAAATGGTGAAGTAAAAAAAATGAAATGACGTGAACTAAAATCAAAGTAGTGAAATCGTTTGTGTTGAGCTGAATTGCATATGAATTTAGTGAACTGAAACTACGATTTGATGAACTGAAATTGAGTTTGGTGAACTAGTAATGAATTCTAGGGAACTAATTTGGTTTTCCATGAACTAAAGTTGGAATTAAAAATTTCGTGAACTAAAAATGAGAAACAACTGAATTAGTTTTGAATACAAATTTGATGTATTGAATTAGATTTGCGTGAACTAAATTTTGAATCCAATTGAAAATAATGTTGAAATTTGATGAACTAAATTTGATTTCAGTAAACTAAAAATGAAATTTGATGAACCAAATTTGAACTTTGTGAACTAAATTTTTTATGTTGGTGAACTAGTTTTGAATGAACTAAATTTGGAATGACGTGAACTAATTTTGAATACAAATTTGTGTGAAGTAAGTTTTCAATCCATGTGAACTAAAAATTGAAAAAATGATGATTGAGTGAACTAAATTTTATATTTGATGAGCTAAATTTGATTTTTTGTCAACTAAAATATGAGTGTTGGTGAAATAGTTTAGAATTTGATTCAAAATATGAATTTGATGAGCTAAATTTGTTTTTTGTGAATTAAAATTGTGAACTAAAATACTAAATGACGCGAACTAAACCAAAGTTGTGAACTCATTTGTATTGAAGTGAACTGAATATGAAGTTAGTGAACTAAAACTGTGATTTGATGAACTGAATATGAATTTAATGAACTAAAACTATGATTTGATGAACTGAATTTGATTTGGTGAACTAAACTGTCAACTGAAATTTAGTTCATCAAATCACAATTTTAGTTCACTAAAAATTGTGAACTAAAAACCGAAATGACATGAACTAAACCAAAGTAGTGAACTCATATGTATTGAAGTGAACTGAATATTAATTTAGTGAACTAAAAATATGATTTGGTGAACTGAATGTTAATTTAGTGAACTAAATATGTGATTTGATGACCTGAATTTGAATTTGGTGAAATAAACTTTCAACTGAATTTTAATTTGGTTCACTATATTTTGAGTGTTGGTGATCTAGTTTTGAATTCTAGTGAATTAATTTGGTTTTCCATGAAGTAAAATCGGAAACAACTGTACTTGTTTTGAATACAAAACTGATGAATTGAGTTTTCATGAAGTAAATTGTGTTTTCCATTAAGTAAATTGGGTTTTCAGGAACTATATAAAGCAGTGAACTAAAAATGTGAAGTAAAATCTGAAATGAAGTGAACTAAACCAAAGTAGTGAACTATTTTGAATGTTATTGAACTCGTTTTGAATTAAAGTGAACTAATATGATTTTTCGTGAACTACTTTTTAATAAAAATTTGTTGGAATTGAAATTTGTGAAACAAATGTTTAATGCAAATGAACTAACTTTGAAATTTCATGAATTGAATTTGAAAAAATGTGAACTAGATTTTGAATGTTGGTGAACAAGTTTCCTACGAACTAGATTTTAAAATTTGTCAACTAAAATTCAAAAATGTGTGGTCACTTGAATGTTGGTGAACTAGTTCTGAATTCAACAGAACTAATTTTTTTGAACTAATTTCAAAATTGAGTTTGGTGAAGTAAAAAATGAAATGACGTGAACTAAACCAAAAGTAGTGAACTCGTTTGTATTGAAGTGAATTGCATATGAATTTAGTGAAAATCGAAATTATGTTTTGATGAACTGAAATTGAGGTTGGTGAACTAGTAATGAATTCTAGGGAACTAATTTTGTTTTCCATGAACTAAAGTTGGAATAAAAAAAATTGTGAACTAAAATCAGAAACAACTGAATTAGTTTTGAATACGAATTTGATGTATTGAATTAGATTTGCGTGAACTAAATTTTCAATCCAATTGAAAATAATATTAAAATTTGATGAACTAAATTTGATTTCAGCAAACTAAAAATGAAATTTGATGAACTAAATTTGAACTTTGTGAACTAAAATTTGTATGTTGGTGAACTTTGTTGAAATGACGTGAACTTATTTTGAATACAAATTTGACGAACTAAATCCGAATTTTGTGAAGTAAATTTTCAAGCCACGTGAACTAAAAATTGAAAAAACGATGATTGAGTGAACTAATTTTTATATTTGATGAGCTAAATTTGTTTTTTTTGTCGACTAAAATTTGAGTGTTGGTGAAATAGTTTTGAATTTGATTCAAAATTTGAATTTGATGAGCTAAATTTGACTTTTTTGTGAACTAAAATTGTGAACTAAAATATGAAATGACGTGAACTAAACCAAAGTAGTGAACTCATTTGTATTGAAGTGAACTGAATATGAATTTAGTGAACTAAAAATGTGATTTGATGAACTGAATATGAATTTAGTGTACTAAAACTATGATTGGATGAACTGGATTTGAATTTGGTGAACTAAACTGTCAACTGAAATTCAGTTCATCAAATCACAATTTTAGTTCACTAAAAATTGTGAACTAAAAACCAAAATGACGTGAACTAAACCAAAGTAGTGAACTCATTTGTATTGAAATGAACTGAATATGAATTTAGTGAACTAAAACTGTGATTTCATGAACTGAATGTGAATTTAGTGAACTAAATCTGTGATTTGATGAACCGAATTTGAATTTGGTTCACTATATTTTGAATGTTGGTGATCTAGTTTTGAATTCTAGTGAATTAATTTGGTTTTCCATGAAGTAAAATCGGAAACAACTGTACTGGTTTTGAATACAAAACTGATGAATTGAGTTTTCATGAAGTAAATTATGTTTTCCATTAAGTAAATTGGGTTTTCATGAACTATATAAAGTAGTGAACTAAAAATGTGAAGTAAAATCCGAAATGACGTGAACTAAGCCAAAGTAGTGAACTATTTTGAATGTTACTGAAATATATATGAATTAAAGTGACCTAATATGATTTTTCGTGAACTACTTTTGTGACGTTCGGATAATTAAGCTACAGTAAACCCCTGCTAATGGTGCCATGTCATCACATTGCTGTTGCTAATCCTCACTTGATCCAAAGCACTGTTCATGTTCTAACTCAATTTCAAAGTCAAAAATTCAAATTTGCCAAACATGAAAACTAGAATGTTCAAAGTGTGGCAAATAATCCCTGGATAATTTTCATGTTGGAAGCAACCTCTTTTGGATTCCCAAAGTGCCCCTGGAAATTATTTCGTGGTCCAGCAACATTTAAAATTGGCCTTCTCAATTTCTAAAAATGGTTAGACAAGTCCTTTTGGTATCAAACTTTTTGTGACTCCTATAAATAATGTGCTTTATTTATGTGACAGGTCTCATATCTAACAAAGCACTTTTAGTCTTATAATTAAATAGAAAACAATAGCTAAAATTGAAAATAGTAAATAAGCAAGACAAATATAAAAAGAGAAGGGCCTATTCTACTTGGCACTTTGGCCCAACTAGCCCAATGACCGGCCTAGCCCACCTCCCCTTTCCTTCAACCTTCTACAGGAGAGAGGGGATCGTGGCGCCCATCTGCCGGCCATGTCGTGCATGGCGGCCATCCCCCGCCTCCCCGATGGCTACAAGGGCAACCCCCAAGCCCCCCTCTTCCCCGGTCAAACCCTAGCCGCCACTTCTTCCTCCCTCGCGTCGTTGCTTGCTTTCCCGCACACACCCTTCGCCAGCCACCGCGCTCCACAGCGGCCACCAACACCCCCGCGTCCATCCATCATTGCCCCAAGATCCGTCCTGCTCACCTATGTCGCCTGCGCCTACGGGCTCGAGCTGGGCGCCTCTCCTTCGTGCGGGCGAGGTCGTCTTCAACCTCAAGACGCCACCGTCCTCGTCGTCATCCCCGGCGCCAGCGAGCCTCCCCCGAGCACGCTATGCACCTCTACATGGCCGCTCTGAGACCCCACTCCCTTCCCCTCTCGCTATGCCTCGAATCCGTGCTCCTAGCCATTGTTGCCTTCGCGACCGAAGACCACCGCTCGCCATGGACGCAGCTTAGTGTCCGCGCACGCGCTCCTGCTGCTCTTGTGTTGCTTCTGCTGCTGCCCATTGCTTTCTGCCTTGCGCTTGTTGCCCGTTCTTGCGGCCAGCGCGCTTGCTTTCGATGTTGTTGTTGTTGCTGCTCCAACCTGCTATCTGCTACTCCCCATGGCCCCTGCCGTTGCTCTTCTGCAGTTGCTACTCGCCGCCACCGGCCTCGCCTTGCTCACCAGCGCCGTTCCTGAGCGAGCCCCGCCGAGCCCGCTCGCTGGCCGCTTCCCACCCAGCGCTAGCCTCGCCGCCCGCCTCTGTCCCTGCTTTGCCGCACCATCGCGCCCACCCCGTTGCTGTTTCGCCGTCCGCCGTGCCCGCAGCCCGATCTGGCGGCCGCCCTCGTCCGCGCCCAACGCCACTCCGTCGCGCCGCGCCCTCCGGCGTCCGACGCCCGATGCCCACGCCCGCGCCCCCTAGGGCTCCGCCCCTGCCCGTTCGCCCGTAACCGCACACCCGCCCCGCTAAGGGCTTGGGCCTATGGCGGATGGGGCCCACGCCCCTGTTTACTTAAAAAATTGTAATATATATATATTAATAAAAATAACTAATTAATTCGTTAAATGGGTAATTAACAAAATTAATTAAACTTAATTAGCCTAACCACCTATTTTAGTTAATTAAACTATAAGAGTAGACTAAAACAGTCAATGACAGGGCCCCCGCCCCTGTTGACCAGTCAAACGTTGACTGGTCAACTGGGACCCCCTGGACCCACATGTCACCCTCTGGTACACTTCTGTGTACACAGATTTGGGTGCACCTAGCTTTTACTCATTATTTTCGATTTAAATTAATTTGCAGAATATCTTTAAAACTTGGAAAATTCATCGAAAATAATGCGTAGCTGGGATGAAAGAGTTTTATACATGAAAGTTGCTCAGAACGATGAGACGGATCCGAATACGCAGCCCATTCGTCTGCCACGCATCCCTAGCATAGTGAACATGCAACCATCCCTCTCCGTTTCATCTGTCTGAAAATGCCAAACTTCGGGAAAACTTTCCCGGATGTTTTTCCCCTTCGCCGATATCGTGTAGGACGGCGTTAGAACACCCCTAGCACTGCGTTTCATCATGTCATGCATAGTATTGCACTTGTTTGCTCTGTATTTACTGTTTCTTCCTCCTCTTCTCTCCGGTAGACCCCGAGACCGCTGTTGATGCTGTCCCTGTAATCGACTACGTCGACGACGACCCCTTCTTCCCTTTCAACGAAGCTTCCAGGCAAGGCCCCCCTTTGATCATCCCGATATCGCCCATTCCATTCTCTCATGCTTGCATTAGATTTTGCTACTGTTATTGTTTGCTCCTATTATGATGCATAGCCTGCTTTTGTAACCTGCTCATTGTACCTTACCTGCTTATCCTAAACTGCTTAGTATAGGTTGGTTAGAGATCCATCAGTGACCCCCACCTTGTCCTTGTTGCCCCTGCTTCAGCATTGACGACTCGATCAACGTGATCGACGACCAGAGCCCGACACCTCACATCACATCACGCCCCTTTTGTTGCTCGACTCTGCAGAGCTACTATCGAGTGCCGAGGGTGAGACCTTACAACACACTCCCGATGACAACTATGTAGTGTAGCTATTTGGTCGTGGTCAACGAAGGTGGTTCCTCCTTCACCATTCCCGATATGGCTCTGTCGTGCAACCCCTTAAGTGTGAACCTCGAGGGTGGTTCCTCTTACGTTCACCTTGATGAATACATCGAGTGGAATTCACCGGGGGTGATTCCTCGGGTTTTCCCCTTGATGTTTGGACACAAGGTTACCCGGACTTTACTTGAGACCATTGTTGAAGTCGGGTCGGCCCTGAGGGGTACCCGCGAGTTCATGTGAAAGTCGGGCGGGCCCGTGGAGCACCCACGAGTTTTCTACGTGGCACGACCGGGCTGTCTGGGCCCTTGCTGTAAGTCCATGAGACGGGGCGACGGGGTCACATTATCGTGAGTCTCTGCTCATCTCCGCGAGCCCCCAATGCACTAACAGGTTTGGGTGTTTGTTCTGAGTTGGCCTTTGGCCTTTACGCACTAACCACCACACGAGAATAGATATGGGCCTCGACGTCGCAGTATCAGCCGAAGCTTTGTCAGATGTCCAGTTCAGCACTGCGGCACGGTCGGATCGTGCTGGCCATCCGAGGCGGTGCTGGTATCCACCCTGCTCGCAACAACCCGGAGTGCAACGGGCGATGGGCCCAAGACCCTGGAGTGCTTAGGATGTAGAATGGCGGGGACCTCTCTGCCGAGCCTAGTTAGGGCCGCGACGTGTTGATCTTCCGAGGCCGGGCATTGACCCCATAAAGGTGTGTCCGGCCAGAGTGATCGAGTGTGTTGGGTAACATGGTGCACTCTTGCAGGGAAGATATATATTCGAATACTATGTCCAAGGTAATGGACATTCAGACTTGTATCCTGATCTATTATAACTAGAACTGGTTACTTGAGACATGTGATGGATATGTGGCTTCGGGATTGCTTTCTCGCAGGGAGTCGAGGAAGGATCTCTGGGCGTTGATGTTACAACATGCTTGTTAATTATAAAGTGCTATTCTTTACTCTTCTACATGCTGCAAGACGCTTGGAGTTGCTTGAAGATGCTAGTCTTCGATAGGCTAGGCCTTCCCCTCTATTCTGGCATTCTGCAGTTCAGTCCACAGATAAAACCCTACCATTTGATACCAATGCATACTTAGTATAGATCTGATGCTTGCGAGGACTTTGGATGAGTACTCACGGTTGCTTTGCTACCCCTTTTCCCCCTTCTTTCTTCTTTCCGGTTGTTGCAACTGATACGCCCATTTTGCATCATGCTTTTTGTGACACTCCAAAAATATTCTTTTGGTTTTCTTCAAAAAATTTGTTGGATTTGAAGGAGGTCTTCTAAACCCTTCCAAAAATCTCTCTCAAAAGCTTTTTCCCTTTAGCAAATATTTTATTTTTGCATCTCCTTCAACTCTGGTGTTTGGTTTTTAAATTTTCTTCTGATTGCCCTCTTCTCAAAACTTCAAGAAAAATCTTTGGAGTTTATTTTTCTTTCAAAAAGAAACTCTAGGAGTTCTGCATCCTTTCCAATATTTGAAACCCCTCATGATTTTACCATACACCACATGGTAAAAATCTTCCCAAAAATCTCTCCTTCCACTTTGGGCAATCCAAACATTCTGTCTCAACAAGTTCAACCCTTTTCTGAATTTTATTTCATTTAAATTCTCCTCCCAAATCTTTTCAGTCCATTATTTTGAGCCTAGGTGATTTGCAAAGCAAGTACCTAAATGCATTTGAGTTTTGAACTCAATCCAACTCCCCTGGATAGTCCTTGGTACCCACAACCTAGAACAATCAAGATCCACTCCTCTTCTGTTCGAAGATTTCAAATTTCAGTCTCTGCAAGTTTGGACCAGATTTGTCAAATTTGGTGAAATTCATATCTTCTCTGCTCCAAAAATTCCACAAATATTCAGGCAACCTCTAGATGCAATGAGAGGCCCCTCCACCAAAAACCAGCTCAAGGAAAAATCCTTACATGCCTAGATCATTCTGTCGAACACCTTGCATGCACTAGTACTATTCATCTTCAGTTAAATTCAGATTTCAGTGTCGTTCTCCGTCAGAGTTTCAGTCACATGCCCACAGTGCACTTGGCACGTTGCTCACAGCCTAGCCTGCTTGTCCGGAGCTTCACACGCGTGCTTGGCGCGTTCTGGCGTCGGTGGCACCACAGCCGCCTGCGCCGGCGTGTCTTGCGGCGGCAGAACCACCGTAGCGGCCGACATGGAGCAGAACCGCGGCATAACGCCGTTCGGCGCCGCCCAAACCTCCTGGTAGCCCCGCGTGGCCATTTCCTTGCCAGCACACGCATGCAGCACCGTCGCCGTGGCATGGCAAGCACAGAGCGTGCTCCCTGCCGCCGATGGGCCCGCGCCGCCCCGTTCCGTCGAGCTCCTCCTAAGCAACCAAACCCCGATGCGTTTAGCACCTAAACGGAACCAAGGAACCCCCACGACGACGCTCAACCTCTGAACCTCCCCGATCAACGCCCTACGCTGCCGTAAACTTCGCCGGAGAACCCCGTTCTCGGCAACCGACTCAGGCCGCTATAAATAGCACCCCCGAGCTTGCTCGCCCGCACACCTCCACCACCTCACTAGTCCTCGCCAAGCCCCTGGGAGGGCCTCGAGGAGCTCTTCTTCCCCGACTCCGGCCGCTCTGTTCCGCCTCGGCCTCCACCTCGATTCACTCCGGTGAGGTCAACCCCGGCGCCCAAATCCCGTCAGCTACCCTCTCATGCTACCAAGAGTCTAACCCCGACTCCAATTTGATCTTCACAGCTCTCTCCGACGAGGTCCACGACCACCCGAATCGCCGTCCGCCGGAGCAAGCGTCGCCGTCGACGTGGTACTCGTCGGTGACCACCACCACCACCCATAGACGCGGAATGGCGCCCTGAACACGGAGGTACCCTCCGATCTCCCTGCCTCGTCGTGGATCGCCGCCGGCGAACTTCGCGGCTCTCGGGCGCCGACGAGCCCCGTCGCTCTCGTCTGAAATTTCAAACCTGACGGGTGGGACCTGCCCGTCAGCCTCTCTCTTGTTTTTTTGAATCATTTTCTGAAAGCGTACTTTGGCAAATATGCTTCCACTCTGAACCGTTTTTCTGGACTTTTCTGCAAAGCCCCCTGGAAGTTTTCTGTTTCATTACAGATGGGTCCTTGGACCAAAACCCTTATAACTTTTTAACAGAAAGGAATTTTTGAGTGATTCTTTTTCTGTCCTCTTCAAATTTTTGTCTAGTATTTTATTATATTTATTTGAAAAATATTTGGATCAACTTTCTGTACCCCACGGTATTTACGTTAGCACGTGTATTTTGTGTACCGTAGATACCGAAGGAGGTGACGGAACCGCGAACTTCGCCGAGCTAGACCCCGACTACTCCGAACCAGGCAAGCAATGTTTGAACTTCTGATATGATGAGTGTTTGGGCATGTTTGCATTATTTCTTTTATCATGGCACGTTCATGAGCATTTTGATGATAGTTTATCTCATAAGAGTTGAGGCTAATGAGCTCGGTAAAGCCATGTGTTGTTGGAAACTTGTTGCATGGCCATGAGTTGGCATGAGTATGGGTAAGATGGCAGTGTTGTAGCATGCCAGGCTTATGCCAGATCGTTGACCCCGTGTCAACACAAATCAGTCAGAATTCATCCGTCTTCCCTTACGTACTACCACTGTTTCCCGCAAGGGATACGGCAATAAGTTGCAAACCACTTCCTGGTACACACCAAATCGAGAGGCGGGATGAAGGTTCCATGGCCCTGGTTTAAAGCCTTTCATCCGGTCAGGGGCATGGGTGTTTCGGTTGGGACCAAGTGGGGCACCCCTTAGAGCGTAAATAAATTTGATCCCATGCTATTCGAGATTGTGATCTCCCCGTCTCAAAGTTTTTCTTAAACGCTGTCTAGGGTGATTCCTGGCAACGTGAGGTATGATGGGTGTGTACTAGCTAGTTGTGTTTCCTCTGAAATACCGTAAACGGAACTAGTCCTTCGTGACTACGGAAATCCGTTGGCTGTGGACAATTTTGGTACCAACTCTGCAGAGTCCAAATTCTTGAATTCATCTTATTCATGTCCGAGTACCGTGTTCACCTTATCTTGTCAAATATCAGTCTCGGTGACAGAGACTCCAGATAACTACTTGAGTGTTAAATGTTTATTTCCTGTGAATGGACTAACCCGCCTATTGTCTTGTGATGAATATTTTCCGTGCGCACTATATCTTGTCAGTTATGAATAATGAATTATAAGCCCTTTCTGCGATGTCGCTCAGACGTCCGATCGCTGACATTGTTGTTATTTATTTTCATTATAAGCCCTTTTCTGCGATGTCGCTCGAGACGTCCGATCATGCGGCATTGTTGTTATTTAAATTCATTATAAGCCCTTTCTGCGATGTCGCTCAGACGTCCGACTGCGGCATTGTTATTAATTACTTTTATTATAAGCCCTTTCTGTGATGTCGCACCGACGTCCGACTGCGGCACGCATGTATTTTTATTTCAATATAAGCCCTTTATGAGGTGTCGCTTAGACGCCCGACTGTGGCATGTTTTACTTAATTGTTCACCCTTTGAGGCGTCGCTTCAGACACCCGATCGGTTTTGAGTTTTATCTTCTTTGGGTTTTTCGAGCGGACTACCGCCGATTCCCTTCTTATTTACTTTGCAGTATGGATTAAATTGAACATTGTTAAAAATTAATCATGTCACATTCATGCATTCATTTGTTATATCTTTTGTCCGAACTGTCTTGCGAGTACTTTCAAAGTACTCACTTGGCTTGTTGATTTGGCCAGATGCTGACGAAGGCGATCTCATGGATGAAGAGTTCGATAGCGAGTCCGACGCCTAGAGGAATCCCGGTCGGTCTCGTCGACCCTGGATTAGTCATTATGATATATCCGCTTCCGCTACCCAAATAAATTCATCGAGCCTCACCTCGGCGCTCGATGAGCCGCCAAAGATAGACTTATTAACCACCCCACTGTGTTATTCTACCAACCACTCATATCTCGAGTCAGTAGTATTTCCACCCCACACCATTGTGTCATATCTGCGATCATGTATAATTATCGGCGTGTTTGTAATAATTGGTTGGGCATCTTAAGTCCGACCCTGTAATATTGTAATGCTACTGGCTTATTGTATCAAAGTTTTGTCTACCGGTATGGAGGATTTTCCTCATATTGGACTTCATAGGTCGGTTGTTCAATAAATATTTTTATTGAAAAACCGGTCGTGACAAGCTTGGTACCAGAGTGTAGCGAGAAATAGACTAGGATTAGGAAAAATAAAACGAAACAAGGGAAGAGATAGCCTAGAATCCTAAAAGGATTCGGCTAAGGGCAAGAGGCAAGGCGGTGGCCTGGCTGCGCTCCTGCGCTGGCCTTGAGGAGTCAAGGCGGTGGCTGGCCTGGGCCTTTGGCCCGGCTGGCCGGGGAGGCTCCTTTTTTTAATAGTTTCCGCGCGCAGAAAAACACAGAAAAGAAAATCTAAACGAGCTCCAAAAATTCTAAAGTAAATTTTCCCCGACTCCTAAAAAATGAGTCGAACAAAATGAACTTTTCTCCGGACCAAAAATGCAATTTTCGAAAACGCGCATTTTTCCCTATCCAAATAAAAACAAACAACACCGGAAAACGAAATTTGATCTATTTATTAAATCTTCATTTTTCCTATATTTTGGGAAAGTCATATTATTCCCTCTCTCATATTTTTGATATCGGAAAATAATTGAAGATGAAATAAATAAATCAAATGATCCTCTTTTCAAATTCGAGAAAACTCTCAAATATGAAAATAACGAAATCTCCAACTCTCTCCGAAGGTCCTTGAGTTGCGTGAAATTTCTAGGATCGACCAAAATGCAAGAAAAAGATATGCATGATGATCTAATGTATAACATTCCAAATTGAGAATAAATTCAAAAGAGCTTTGAATTTAATTCTTTGAAACTCCCAACTCATATTTCATATAATTTGAAGAAGTCATTTTATCTTCTCTCGTGAAAATCATTGAGTCGCATAAAGTTTCAGAATTGGAATATTTCCAAATGAAATTCAATTATTTTTCAAACAACCCTTTTCATTTAATTTAAATGGAAGAAGTCATTTCATCTTCGCTCAGGGGTTTTGTGTTTGAAAAGCATGTAAATTCATGGAGATCGGAAAGTAATATGAAAGTTTGGGAAAGCCCTTTTATTCCCTCTCATTTAACTTTCAAAAGTTTCGAATTCACTCACTTTCGATCGGTCAATCAAACAATCAACTCAAATCTATCTATTTGTTTATAACATTCCAAAATTTAGAATTTTGGGATGTTACAAACCTACCACCCTTAAAATGAATCTCGTCCTCGAGATTCGAAGAGGCTAGAAAGAAATGGTTAGGGTTTGGGGTCTTCAAAATCCACCGATCATCTCCTGGGTCTCGGGTGCTACCACCCTTAGAAGCATTGTTACGGTTCCATAAAAAAACTCATATACTCCATCCTTATTGCTGACAGTGTCGGTCTTCTCAGATCGTAAGGACAATTCCTCTCTGGGCTCTTCCGGTAGTGGCATAACCTTTTCCTCAATTCCTGTGTCCTTTATCTTGATAAGGTTATCCCAAAACTGGGTCTTCATAGCTGATAGGTCTGGCGCCAATTCTAAACAAATATCGGTATCTCATGGTGGTCAACGATTTATGGTTTCTCCTGCAGAAAGCAGTGCAGGTTGAACCTCACCGTATAACCTACGGTTGGCAACAACTTCCGTGTACAAGGGAAAAAAATACCTATACCTTTCTAAGGTTTAAATAAGGTTTTGATCGTTGTCTCTCTACTATAGGTAAGTCACTCAGATTTTTCCATCCCACATAGCAAAGCGGATAATAAGAGTAAGTCGGTATGGTGATCAATCCATCCCGCACCCAAATCATTACCTTGCACATGGTTTAGCGAATCTCGCATTCTAGCACTCGGTCATCCTCACAAGCATTGCAGAATTTTTCTTGTCGACGAACCAATTTCGGAAAATCCATTGTTTCTGCAAGCCAAAACAAACATCTATCGTTCCTTAACAACTCTCAGGTTTTGCGTAAACTCCTATAGAATCGTCGGTTGATAAAATCGCAACTTCCCAAAATTTCTTCTTCCAGTGGGTACTTGACCCTTATTAATTCCTGGGCCTGTGGGTTATGAGCCCACTTCAACACTTGTACCAATTTCACTCATCCTTGGAGTTACAATTGCTCCATTTTCCAACAATACACCACTTTAAATCCAATAACATTTCATTTCTTAATACCATCATATCAAAAACTCCAAATTTTTTTCCTTCGAACTACAGTCCGTGGAATATATATTTTCTTATTCATTAGTCTAGTCTTCTTCACAGGGTACTACCACCCTTAAAATGCACAAATTCTTCCATAGACCATATTTTTCTCATATCCTCGAAAATGGTCAAAACTTTTTGTTCATGGAGTAACAACCCATAAAATTCAACATATGAAATCGTCACACCTTAACTTTATTGATTCATGCATTCATTACAATCTCTGAGCACCCATTGCATAACTCAGCTCATCGAACTCATGAAAATGAAATTGTTTTCTATTACTCTTGTTTCCAATATCAAAATTCCAACTACTCAACTCCAGCTTTCATCTTGTCGGGACATTTAGTAGCATAATGCCCTGCTTCCTTGCAATGAAAACACATAACTTTCGATAATTCTTTGGGCTTCTTGGAGATGGTGTCTACTCTTTGGGTTCTTGGCTTCTTCTCTGGACATTTACCCGCGTAATGACCTAAATCCTTGCACCTGTAACAAGTGATATTACTCAGGTCCTTCTCTATAGAAATTGGGTTGTTCTGGGGATGCCTTCGTTTCCTCTTCCTAGATTTCTTCGTTCTGATCAAACCTTCTATTCCCTGTGGATCAAACTCTATTGCTTCCGTCGGGAAGTATCCCAGATACTCTTTTCTTTCCTTGGTGCACTACTGTGAAAAATGTCCTTCTTCTCTACATGAATAGCAGGCATTGGAGTAAAATCTGTTGAGGCCTTCTCCATCAGGGTCTTCAACACATTCCTTCATTTCTTTCATAACTTCTCGGAGGGCTTCTTTCATTCCTTCTTCCTGCTCCTGAATAGTTTGTTGCACCATGGGGGTAAATGTGACACTGGGTCGGGTAGTGGGTGGTTCCTTCACACAAGAAACAAGTCACCTGACTAGTTGGGCATTCCTCACCGGGTGTTTCTCCTCACAATGAGGGCATCCATCCTTGTGTTCCCCCTGGGTGTGTCCTATTTCTCCGCAAATCTTGCAGGCACAAGGTTTATTTCTTGGTGTATCATGTTGCTTCTGGATAAGACGAGATCTTGTCAGAGTCTTCTTGAATTCTTTCCAAGTCTTTGCTCCATTCCATCCCTGTATGGCTTGATGCATTTTCCACCAGGTTGCAGCACTTCCTTCAAAGTACTGAAGACGTACGATACTTCATTCTTCCTTGAAACCAAATTGCTCCCGAAGTGATTCTCCATGTTCCGAATCCATAGCTCTGCCTCCGGTGAAGTCTTGATCCGAAGAATATCAGTCCAACTTCATTCATCATCTATGGGGTCCAAAAGTTTTGGGATGAGATATGAGAGAGGTGGGGAGGATACACACAATACAAACGATAGTTTTTGAAGAAACAAGTTTTACTTTGTGGCTGTCGGAAAACATCAAACAAATGACAGCTCACAAATCGTCGTGCATCTAACGTAGGTGTATAACAGGGTTTGGTCTCTAAAGGTCAAATAATTCTTCAGGAACTTCAAATTCTTCAAGTCTTCGGAGTCTTCAATTGTTGCAGCTGCAATTCTTCCAACGCATGGTGAAATCCTCTTTACTCTGAAATGGCCATCAGTTATCCGATATCTTGTCCTTCTTGGAGCGGCTTCAGTTGATTCTTCATGTGGTCAAAAGGGAAAAGGGTATATTCTAACTATTTGAGGCGAGAGTGTCTATTTGATAAAATCTGAAAAGATGAGAAGTAAGAGTCTTTTTTTTGAAAATAAAGTTTTAGAAATTTCGTGTCCTAGGGCTTTCCGGTTTCTAGGGTCACGTCCTACAGTCAACATGTGCTCTGATACCATATCTGTAGCGACCCAACCTCAGGCGGTCAAGCCTACGTGTTGTCGTGCCATCCACAGATCAGTATCTTTGGCACACACGGTACATCAATGTATATATCAAAGTGCAATCACATGTATAATTAACGTAAAACTGATATATACCTCATAAGTCACAAATGAAAACAAATAGTCGGGTGTGGAGTCCCATCCACGCCATCGGCAGGTTGAGTGTAGACCGTAACCTCATGTCGTACTCTTACTGCGTCGGAGTAAATATCGCAACATGATACGTTGCAGCCGTGTAGGTCAAGACATTGAATGTACCGCAAGATCACAATAAGAGAAAACAGATGATAAACTATACTATATGCGGTATGGCTTTGTGGCTCTGTATCTGAGTTTTGTTTGCGTAAAGCTGGTTTTATTTTCCCTACATCAAAGGAATAAATGAAGTCTGTACTATAGATTTTTCTATCATGACATGGTTCCGCCAACCGATGTCTCATAGCCCAAATTCATCATAAGTTGCCCACAATTAAGTTATCAGTCCGGTGTTGAGAGTTCGAGATAGATCCAAGTCCAGAGGCTCAAATTGTTCGTGAATCGGGACACGGCTAATCGATTAGGTTTAAACCCTCTGCAGAGGTTTGTACACTTTACCCGCAAGATTCGATCCTGTCTTTACGTTCTCGCACTTCGGTGTTTGAGAACAAGATGATCAAACATGGTCTTCGAAGAGTTCCTCGACCAGCATGCGGTGCTCATCCAATCCTACCGTAGTTCTACATCTGCTAGCACCGTCCCAGCCAGAGTCACAACTGAGATCGACCGTGCCAGAGCCCATAGTGACTTGCGGGTGCTCAGGTAAGGTGCCGGGCATGAAGTGGTGTTCCGTCTCTGGGAGTCTGGGTGAAGGTTTCCGCAAGATGTCATGGCGCTTCTCCATGCATCCCGGCCAACCACTGGATTCTCCAGGTGCCCGTCAACCATCCTTCACCCAGTAGTGTGTATTGAATTCTTGTCTCGAGTCTTGAAGTCTTGAGGCCTTGAAGATGCAGTCCTTGCAGATTCCATCATGGAGTTGTCGTCATTGACGTAGATCCTCCATTCTCACACCACTCCCGAGCACTCATACCAACCCGTCTACTACTATAGCGTAGCATTAAAATAAATAACGCCCCGGGCTTGGTAACAGGTGATGGGTTCCTACCTCATGCATACTACTCAACTACAAGGATTCAATGTCACTCTTTGGAGGGATTGTTGCGAAGATGACACTAGATGCAATAAAACACATAGGTATGAAAAACATGGTCAAAGTGAACTTGCCTGGTAAGTTGATGAAGATAGCAACACTCTCGAATAATGACTTGGTAGAACTATTCGTCACTCCGTTGAAAAATCTATATAGTCAAACATAGCATTCACATAAGCAAACATCCTAGCAAACAATTCTAACACTCATAATAAAACCAACAAATAAAAATGCAAATCAAGGGACACCAAATAAAACAAAGGAAAACTACACAACAAAACTACTAAAGAAAACTCTAAGACATAACACAAAAATAGTTTTATCCTAAGTAAAATTTAACAACAAAGAAAATACCAACATAATAAATAATCTGAAAAGAAAATATAAAACAGCTAATTTTAACAGAGAGTATTTTTCATAAACTTTTAATAGCAAAAAGAAACAAATAAAAAGCTTTTATGAAACACTAACTATGACCTAAACAAGTTTTCATACAAAACTAAATAAAATAAATTTTTAAAATAAAAACAAAATTTTCTTTGGTTTACTAACCGAAACAAAACTAAATTTGTCAAAAGTGACAAAAATAAATAATTTAAAACTAATAAAAACTATAAAGAAAAGACTAAAACAGAACTAATAATAAAACAGTACTGTTTTGCTAAAAACCTAATTTAAATTAACCTAGAAATAAAATACTAAATACTACTGGATAAGCAAAGGTCCTAGAGACCAGGAGCAAAAAGAATCGGTCAAAAATAATATTCCTAACTCAAAATAGCTCAAATCTAGTGATTTGAGCAAATTCATACAAACACAAATTTAAACTGCTCAAATGTGAAATAAAATTGAACTAACAGAAACTTCATAAAATTTGTGATCCAAGGCAGTTGGAATCACTCAAAAATACCTCGTAGATAATTAACTACGGATTTTACAAGATTGAAACTATTCTGTTTTAAAAACAGAACGGAAAAAAAAAGTAGGTCGGGATTTACTGTAGCAGTTCCGATGATGGGGTCCTGGTGGAGCTCCGGCGACGTCCTCCGGTGGCCCTCTGGCGTCGGGGAAGGGACGGTAGTGGGCGGCAGAGCGGGGCGGCAATGGCGACGGTGGTCCGGCGAACTCCGGCGAGGTGGCGCGGCGACGTGGGGTGAGGAGAGGGTTTGATTTGATGTTTTGGAGGGGGGGGGGGTGTGGGGGTATTTATATAGGTGAGGGGAGGGGGTTTACTTGGGGTAGGGGACGAGAAATAGACTAGGATTAGGAAAAAGAAAACGAAACAAGGGAAGAGATAGCCTAGAATCCTAAAAGGATTCGGCTAAGGGCAAGAGGCAAGGCGGTGGCCTGGCTGCGCTCTGCGCTGGCCTTGTGAGGAGGCTGAGTGGCTGGCACAGGCCTTTGGCCCGGCTGGCCTGGCGGGAGGCTCCCTTTTTTTTTAATAGTTTCCGCGCGCAGAAAAACACAGAAAAGAAAATCTAAACGAGCTCCAAAAATTCTAAAGTAAATTTTCCCCGACTCCTAAAAATGAGCCGAACAAAATGAACTTTTCTCCGGACCAAAAATGCAATTTTCGAAAACGCGCATTTTTCCCTATCCAAATAAAAACAAACAACACCGGAAAACGAAATTTGATCTATTTATTAAATCTTCATTTTTCCTATATTTTGGGAAAGTCATATTATTCCCTCTCTCATATTTTTGATATCGGAAAATAATTGAAGATGAAATAAATAAATCAAATGATCCTCTTTTCAAATTCGAGAAAACTCCCAAATATGAAAATAACGAAATCTCCAACTCTCTCCGAAGGTCCTTGAGTTGCGTGAAATTTCTAGGATCGACCAAAATGCAAGAAAAAGATATGCATGATGATCTAATGTATAACATTCCAAATTGAGAATAAATTCAAAAGAGCTTTGAATTTAATTCTTTGAAACTCCCAACTCATATTTCATATAATTTGAAGAAGTCATTTTATCTTCTCTCGTGAAAATCATTGAGTCGCATAAAGTTTCAGAATTGGAATATTTCCAAATGAAATTCAATTATTTTTCAAACAACCCTTTTCATTTAATTTAAATGGAAGAAGTCATTTCATCTTCGCTCAGGGGTTTTGTGTTTGAAAAGCATGTAAATTCATGGAGATCGGAAAGTAATATGAAAGTTTGGGAAAGCCCTTTTATTCCCTCTCATTTAACTTTCAAAAGTTTCGAATTCACTCACTTTCAGTCAGTCAATCAAACAATCAAATCAAATCTATCTATTTGTTTATAACATTCCAAAATTTAGAATTTTGGGATGTTACACAGAGCCAGGCTGACTGTAGGAAGCCACTAGGTGCGATCGCTAATCGGTTATTAGCAGAATAGAGCTATTTATTATTTTCACAAATGTAGTCAATTTCTGACAGTCAGCATAATTATGATTTGACTACTCAGGATTTTTGCCTACCTTTGTGCATGGCTGGCAACGACTGCGAGTCACAGATGTTCGCCAATATGCCCGATGGGTTCGTCAAGCTTCTCTCCTTCATCGTCCAAGTCGCGATGGGACCAGATGTGCGCCCAGTCTTCTCTCTCTCTCTCTCAGCACAAGGTCAATGACCGTCTAACCATGCACCAAGCCGCGGTGGAATTCAAGAGAGGGCGAGTTGAGCGTTACCGGTTCGTGGGGAGAGCCATGCCCACAGAGAAGCATGCACTGCAGATGGCAGCCCGTGAGGCGATAGCTCGTCTCAGGGATATCCTTCCTTCGATGAAGACTCGTCGCTACCGCTACCTACCATGTCACGTGCCATACACCTGCCACTACGCGTTCTCTTGCCCCAGAGGAGAACGGGACGAAGCTTTTGAGATGCTCATCGAGTATCTCCGGGCTTTGGAGGCAGCCTTCGACAACCTGGTGGACGACTTTGTAGCTGCCGCATGGACTCGGTCCATGGCTGTGCCGCCAACCGGAGGAGCTCCTCCGCGCCCGCCGCCAGCGACTTTCGTCTCGTCATCAGCATCGTTTGCTCCTACTGCCCGCACCGCTACTCGTCGCCTGCCTACCACGGAGAAGTTCAACCATGTCATTGCGCCTACTCCGGTTCATTCTGCACCACCCCTCGTGCCCGCTCATGTTCGAGTTGTCCCGCACAGGGCACCTGCTCCACCAACTCAGTGCAGCACCTCACGTCTCGAGCCTATCTCCGAAGAGGAGGTTGAGTCCCCAGCCTCACCCTTGGCAGGCCAAGGGAAATCCTTACCATCTCCGACTAAGTACGCTTAGACGCCATGCGATGTACCGATTTGTACGATATGTTTATATGTAAATAGGTTGTGAGAAGTAGCTTGTTTGCGCATCATGTAGGATCTGGAGGAGTGCACTAGACTAAATAACATGTCAGGATTATGTACGCATATCCTGAGTGATGTATTGTATAATTACTGCTTGCGTGTAAGATATGTAATGGACAGTCCTTCTCCGTGCGCAAACGTGTATTCTCTTGAAAAATCTTGGAGCATTTGCAACTTTTTGCATCTTCTTGAATTTATTGATTTTTGCGGCTCAATTTCTTTTCTTATGAGTGTTTCAAAATATATCCCCGAGTGAACTATGTCTCGTCCTTGGGCCAGCTCCATGCCAACTCCGACAAAGGAAAATTATGGCACACCCCAGGCAACAATTTCACACAGGCGGAACAAGTCAACAGGACGGTGAAAGCGACACTTTCCCAAATGTGCCGTCTTTATGAACAAAGTCAGCAGCAACATCAGGAAATACTGAACCAAGTCATCAATATGGGAAATCACCGTGGACAGTATCAGCAGCAATCAAAGTTATCTGAGCTACAGAAGACGTGTCTCCAAACATTTTCTCACACTAACAAACCTCTTGAAGCTGAGGACTGGCTTCGAGACATGGAAAGAAAATTAATCATTCCCGAGTGTTCAGATCTTGAGAAAGTGCTTTATGCTCCGCACTATCTCACTGGAGCAGCCGCATCGTGGTGGGAAAATTTTCTACACATTCACCCCAACAAAAATAATATAACATGGGAGGAATTTAAAGAGGGTTTTCATGGGGCACATATTCCTAAGAGTCTTATGAAGATAAAAAAGAGAGAATTTGATGACCTCAAGCAAAGGACAATGACGGTGTCAGAATACAACAGTCAGTTTACTCTGCTGTCTCGCTACGCCAACGAGGAGCATATGTCGGAAAACAAAAAGATGGAGAAATTCCTTGTGATTACGACACCGCGCTTAAATGCCAATTGGTCGTACACACCTTTCCAGATTTTAAGACGCTGGTGGATAAGGCCATTACCTTGGAAAATGAGAGACTCAGCTTAGAAGATTTCCGCAAGCGGAAGAGGGACCAGACTAATCATGCTCGCAACCATCGCAGCAAGACAGATGTTCAGAAAAACTGGACACCCAAACCCACGACAAGCGTCTCATGACCAATCAAGAATTTCCATGCAAGGGACAAGGAGTTCACATACCGCCTAGGCGTTACCTGTTACGCTTGTGGAGAAGAAGGGCACTATGCCAAGTAGTGCCCCAAGCCAAGGAACTCGACCCCAAAGCCGAACAACGGAGGCAATAATTCGGCGCTAAAGCGCAACAATTACAACCCAAATAACAACCACGGGAAGGGTCATCTGAACCACGTGACCAAAGAGGAAGCACAAAATGCCCCGGATATCGTACTCGGTACGTTTCCTGTTAACACAATACCTGCCATGGTTTTGTTTGATTACGGAGCTTCTCACTCATTCGTTTGAAAAGTTTTGCTTTGCAAAATAATTTTTCGATGCTTCCCTTGGAAAAATCTATGATCGTCAAGTCCCACAGAATTATGCAAGTTACCCGAAATTATTGCCGTGGTGTGGTTATCGAGTTTGAAGGGTTGAAGTTTCACGCAAGTCTTATCGTGTTGGAAAATAAAGGACTGGATGTCATCTTAGGGATGGATTGGCTAACCACCAACAAAGGTTTTATTGACTGCTTCAACAGGACCGTAATTCTCACCCATCACCACGGGAAGACCATAAAGGTTTCATCCAAGGAAAGAAAAATATCCCGGCAACCGAGATTGAACAAGGTGGATATTTCTGAATTGAGCAAGGTTCGATGGTGTGTGAATTTCCGGATGTGTTTCCCGAAGAGCTACCAGGCGTGCCACCAGATCGAGAGATAGAATTCAGCATTGAGCTAGCACCCGGAACCGCTCCCATATACAAGAAACCATACAGAATGGCACCATCAGAATTGGTAGAACTGAAGAAGCAAATAAAGGAATTATTAGAAAAAGGGTACATACGAGCCAGTTCCTCACCTTGGGGTTCACCAATTTTGTTTGCCAAAAGAAGGATGGAACACCGAGATTGTGCATAGACTATCGAGCGCTAAACATGGTCACAATCAAGAACAAATATCCGATGCCATGAATAAATGATTTATTCGATCAACTCGCTAAGGCCAAGGTGTTCTCAAAGATTGACTTGAGATCGGGATACCATCAACTGAAAGTGCGAACCAAAGATATTCCCAAGACAGCTTTCACCTCCAGATACGGATTGTATGAGTTCACCGTAATGCCATTCGGACTAACAAACGCCTCAAGATATTTTGTTCACCTCATGAACAAAGTATTCATGAAGTTTATGGATAAGTTTGTTGTGGTATTTATCGATGATATTCTGGTATACTCCAAAACACCGGAAGAGCACGCTGAACATCTCTGAATTGTACTAGGAGAACTCAGAAACATCAATTGTACGCTAAATTCAGCAAGTGTGAATTTTGGCTAAAGCAAGTAGCTTTTACGGGCCATGTATCTTGACCCAAGAAGGTATCGCCCGTGAACCGGGAAAAAGTCAAGGCCGTACTTGGCTGGAAGCCACCAGCCAGCGTGACGGATGTACGAAGTTTCTTGGGAATGGCAGGATACTACCAAAGATTTATTGAAGGTTTCTCCACAATAGCAAAGCCAATGACGCAACTACTCAAGAAAGACAGGAAGTTTGAATGGACGGAAGCTTGCGAGAAAAGTTTCCAAGAAATGAAGAGGAGACTGACGACAGCACCAGTACTAATTGTGCCAGATATACACAAAAATTTTGAGGTATTTTGTGACGCATCTCGAAAGGGCCTCGGGTGCGTACTGATGCAAGAAGGCAAGGTTGTCGCATATGTTTCCGCACAACCCATAAGCATGAGGAAAATTATCCTACACATGACACGGAATTAGCAGCGATTATTCATGCACTCAAGGAATGGAGACACTTTTTACTTGGTAATTGTTGTGAAATATACACGGACCACAAAAGCCTCAAGTATATTTTCACACAACCAGAACTGAATTTACGGCAGCGACGCTGGTTGGAATTTGTAAAGGATTATGATGTTGGAATCCACTACCACCCAGGCAAAGCAAATGTTGTAGCAGATGCTCTTAGTCGGAACCCCAGTCCGGACAACGACAGCATGCCAAACTTAAGACCTGAATTCCAGCAGGAATTCGCAAAGCTCAATCTGATGGTGGTCACCGAAGGCAGTGTGTCGAACTTAGAATTATAGCCTACCCTGATAGAGAAGGTTAAAGAGGCTCAACGTGGACACCCCAGAATTGAAGGCATAAAACGGAAGATGAAGTTGGGCAAGGCCTCAAAATTCGTTATTGATGAGCAAGGAATATTGTGGTACGGAAATAGGCTTTGCGTACCAAATATCCATGACCTTAAACAACAAATCCTGGCTGAAGGCCACACCGCTCCATATTCAATCCATCCTGGAGGAACAAAATGTACAAAGATCTTCAGAAACATTTTGGTGGCATGGTATAAAAAGAGACATAGCCACGTATATTGCATGCTGTGACTCTTGTCAACGCATCAAGGCCGAGCACCAGAAACCGGCCGGGCTATTGCAACCAAATAAGATACCCGAGTGGAAATGGGACGAGATTGGAATGGATTTTATTGTTGGACTACCTCGGTCACGACACGGGCATGAGGCCATATGGGTCATCACTGATAGACTGACTAAAGTAGCACACTTCATCCCCATGAAGACAACACACACCACTCAGAAGCTTGCTAGGCTCTACCTTTCCCGTATCGTTTGCTTACATGGAGTCCCAAAGAAAAAAATCTCGGACAGAGGCACTCAATTCGTCTCCCGATTATGGGATCACTTACAACAAGCTATGGGAACTCAGCGGCATTCAAGACCGCATACCATCCCCAGACGGATGGGCAGGTGAGCGAGTAAACCAGATTCTAGAAGATATGCTTTGAGAGCATGTGTCCTCACCTATGGGACCAGTTGGGAAGAGAGCTTACCATACGCAGAATTAGCATATAACAACAGCTATCGATCCAGCCTGCAAATGGCACCATTTGAAGCTCTGTCTGGCGAAGATGTCGTACCCCACAAAATTGGTGGGAAACCGGAGACATATCTTCGCCCGGACACCTGCTCAAAGAGGCTTAAGATAAGGTCAAGGTGATTAAGGACCGACTCAAGACAGCCCAAAGTCGACAAAAGAGTTATTACGATCAGAAGCATCGTGGAGTCAATTTTGAACCCGGTGAATTTGTGTACCTACGAGTATCCCCTATGAGAGGCCTGCATCGACTCAAGATTAAAGGGAAGCTAGCACCAAGATTCATCGGACCATTCTGCATAGTAGCACGAAGAGGCACGGTGGCCTACCAGTTAGACTTACCCGAAGAATTATCCGACATCCACGACGTATTCCACGTCTCCCAATTAAGGAAGTGCGTAAGCAACCCGGAAACAAGTACCCCATAAAAACATTGACGTGCAGCCAGACCTTACATATCGGGAGCATCCGATAAAAATCTTGGAAGAGTCTGAAAGGAGAACCCGACAGAAAACCATCAAGTTCTTCAAAGTTCAGGGGAGCAACCACACCGAAAGTGAAGCCACTTGGGAAAGAGAGGATTTCCTTCGGACAGAGCACCCACAATTATTTGAGCATCAGCTGGAATCTCGGGGACGAGATTTTTCCTAAGGGGTTAGGTGTTGTGACACTCCAAAAATATTCTTTTGGTTTTCTTCAAATTTTTTGTTGGATTTGAAGGAGGTCTTCTAAACCCTTCCAAAAATCTCTCTCAAAAGCTTTTTCCCTTTAGCAAATATTTTATTTTTGCATCTCCTTCAACTCTGGTGTTTGGTTTTTAAATTTTCTTCTGATTGCCCTCTTCTCAAAACTTCAAGAAAAATCTTTGGAGTTTATTTTTCTTTCAAAAAGAAACTCTAGGAGTTCTGCATCCTTTCCAATATTTGAAACCCCTCATGATTTTACCATACACCACATGGTAAAAATCTTCCCAAAAATCTGTCCTTCCACTTTGGGCAATCCCAACATTCTGTCTCAACAAGTTCAACCCTTTTCTGAATTTTATTTCATTTAAATTCTCCTCCCAAATCTTTTCTGTCCATTATTTTGAGCCTAGGTGATTTGCAAAGCAAGTACCTAAATGCATTTGAGTTTTGACCTCAATCCAACTCCCCTGGATAGTCCTTGGTACCCACAACCTAGAACAATCAAGATCCACTCCTCTTCTGTTCAAATATTTCAAATTTCAGTCTCTGCAAGTTTGGACCAGATTTGTCAAATTTGGTGAAATTCATATCTTCTCTGCTCCAAAAATTCCACAAATATTCAGGCAACCTCTAGATGCAATGAGAGGCCCCTCCACCAAAAACCAGCTCAAGGAAAAATCCCTACATGCCTAGATCATTACATCGAACACCTTGCATGCACTAGTACTGTTCATCTTGATTAAATTCAGATTTCGGTGTCGTTCTCCGTCGAGTTTGGTCACATGCCCACAAAGCACGTGGCACGAGGCTCACAGCCTAGCCTGCTTGTCCGGAGCTTCACACGCGTGCTTGGCGCGTTCTGGCGTCGGTGGCACCTGGCCCGCCTGCCGGCGTGTCTTCTTGCGGCAGAACCACCGTAGCGGCCGACAGGGAGCAGAACGGCGGCATAACGCCGTTCGGCGCCGCCCAAACCTCCTGGTAGCCCCGCGTGGCCATTTCCTTGCCAGCGCACACATGCAGCACCGTCGCCGTGGCACGGCAAGCACAGAGCGTGCTCCCTGCCGCCGACGGGCCCGCGCCGCCCCGTTCCGTCGAGCTCCCCATAAGCAACTAAACCCCGACGCGTTTAGCACCTAAACGGAACCAGGGAACCCCCACGACGACGCTCAACCTCTGAACCTCCCCGATCAACGCCCTACGCCGCCGTAAACTTCGCCGAAGAACCCCGTTCTCGGCAACCGACTCAGGCCGGCTATAAATAGCACCCCCGAACTTGCTCTCGCCCCCGCACACCTCCACCACCTCACTAGTACTCGCCAAGCCCCACAGGAGGCCTCGAGAGCTCTTCTTCCCGACTCCGGCCGCTCCGTTCCGCCTCGGCCTCCACCTCGATTCACTTGGTGAGGTCGACCCCGGCGCCCAAATCCCGTCAGCTACCCTCTCATGCTACCAAGAGTCTAACCCCCACTCCAATTTGATCTTCACAGCTCTCTCCGACGAGGTCCACGACCACCCGAATCGCCGTCCACCGGAGCAAGCGTCGCCATCGACGTGGTAATCGCCGGCGACCAACACCACCACCCACAGACGCGGAATGGCGCCCTGAACATGGAGGTACCCTCCGATCTCCCTGCCTCGCCGTGGATCACCGCCGGTGACCACCGCGGCTGTCGGGCGCCGACGAGCCCTGTCGCTCTCGTTTGAAATTTCAAACCTGACGGGTGGGACCATGCTCGACCTCTCTCTTGTTTTTTTTGAATCGTTTTCTGAAAGCGTACTTTGGCAAATACACTTCCAGTCTGAACCGTTTTTCTGGACTTTTCTGCAAAGCCCCCTGGAAGTTTTCTGTTTCATTGCAGATGGGTCCTTGGAGCAAAACCCTTATAACTTGTTAACAGAAAGGAATTTTTGAGTGATTCTTTTTCTGTCCTCTTCAAATTTTTGTCTAGTTTTTTATCATATTTATTTGAAAAATATTTGAATCAACTTTCTGTACCCCACGGTATTTACGTTAGCACGTGTATTTTGTGTACCGTAGATACCGAAGGAGGTGACGGAACCGCGAACTTCGCCGAGCTAGACCCCGACTACTCCGAACCAGGCAAGCAATGTTTGAACTTCTGATATGATGAGTGTTTGGGCATGTTTGCATTATTTCTTTTATCATGGCACGTTCATGAGCATTTCGATGATAGTTTATCTCATAAGAGTTGAGGCTAATGAGCTCGGTAAATCCATGAGTTGTTGGAAACTTGTTGCATGGCCATGAGTTGGCATGAGTATGGGTAAGATGGCAGTGTTGTAGCATGCGGGCTTATGCCGGATCGTTGACCCGATGTCAACACAAATCGATCGAGAATTCCGGTCCGTCTTCCCTTTCGTACTACCACCTGTTTCCCGCAAGGGATACGGCTTAGTAAGTTGCAAACCACTTCCTGGTACACACCAAATCAAGAGGCCGGGATGAAGGTTCCATGGCCCTGGATTAAAGCCTTTCATCCGGTCGGGGGCATGGGTGTTTCGGTTGGGACCGAGAGAGGGCACCCCTTAGAGCGCGCGTAAATAAATTTGATCCCATGCTATTCGAGATTGTGATCTCCCCATCTCAAAGTTTTTCTTAAACGCTGTCTAGGGTGATTCCTGGCAACGTGAGGTATGATGGGTGTGTACTAGCTAGTTGTGTTTCCTCTGAAATACCATAAACGGAACTAGTCCTTCGTGACTACGGAAATCCGTTGCCCGAGGACAATTTTGGTACCAACTCTGGAGAGTCCAAATTCTTGAATTCATCTTATTCATGTCCGAGTACCGTGTTCACCTTATCTTGTCAAATATCAGTCTCGGTGACAGAGACTCCAGATAACTACTTGAGTGTTAAATGTTTATTTCCTGTGAATGGACTAACCCGCTTATTGTCTTGTGATGAATATTTTCCGTGAGCACTATATCTTGTCAGTTATGAATAATGAATTATAAGCCCTTTCTGCGATGTCGCTCAGACGTCCGACTGCGGCATTGTTGTTATTTATTTTCATTATAAGCCCCTTCTGCGATGTCGCTCGGGCGTCCATTGCGGCATTGTTGTTATTTAAATTCATTATAAGCCCTTTACTGCGATGTCGCTTCAGACGTCCATCGACATTGTTATTATTTACTTTTATTATAAGCCCTTTACGTGATGTCGCTCCGACGTCCGATTCATGACACGCATGTATTTTATTTCAATATAAGCCCTTTATGAGGTGTCGCTTAGACGCCTTCGTGGCATGTTTTACTTAATTGTTCACCCTTCGAGGCGCCGCTTCGCATAATTCGATCGGTTTTGAGTTTTATCTTCTTTGGGTTTTTCGAGCGGACTACCGCCGATTCCCTTCTTATTTACTTTGCTGTATGGATTAAATTGAACATTGTTAAAAATTAATCATGTCGCATTCATGCATTCATTTGTTATATCTTTTGTCCGAACTGTCTTGCGAGTACTTTCAAAGAACTCACCTGGTTTGTTGATTTGGCGAGATCTTGTGAAAGGCGATCTCATGGATGAAGAGTTCGATAGCGAGTCCGGCGCCTAGAGGAATCGGTCAGATCTCGTCGACCCTGGATTAGTCATTATGATATATCCGCTTCCGCTACCCAAATAAATTCATCGAGCCTCACCTTGGCCTTTCGATGAGCCGCCAATCTGATAGACTTATTAACCACCCCAATCGTGTTATTCCACCAACCACTCATATCTCGAGTCGGTAGTATTTCCACCCCACACCATTGTGTCATATCCGCCATCATGTATAATTATCAGCGTGTTTGTAATAATTGGTTGGGCATCTTGATCCGACCACCTGTAATATTGTAATGCTACTGGCTTATTGTATCAAAGTTTTGTCTACTGGTATGGAGGATTTTCCTCATATTGGACTTCATAGGTCGGTTGTTCAATAAATATTTTTTTTGAAAAACCGGTCGTGACACTTTTATATCGAAATTTATTGCATTATGGGCTGTTATTACACATTATGTCACAATACTTATGCCAATTCTCTCTTATTTTACAAGTTTTACATAAAGAGGGAGAATCTTTGGCGGTGGAATTTTAAATTTGGAAAAGGAGCAAATATTAGAGACCTATTCTGCACAACTCCAAAAGTCCTGAAACTCCACGAAAGTTGTTTTTGGAAATAATAAAAAATATTGAGCAGAAGAAGTTCACCAGAGGGGTCCCACCTGGCCACTAGGGTGGGGCCCGCGCCCACCCCCCTAGGGCGCGCCCCCTGCCTCGTGGGCCCCCTGTTGGCTCTCCGATGGCCATCTTCTGCTATATGAGGTCTTTCGTCCAGAGAAAAATCATAAGCAACCTTTCGGGATTAGACTCCGCCACCACGAGGCGGAACCTTGGCAGAACCAATCTAGGGCTCCGACGGAGCTGTTCTGCCGGGGACCCTTCCCTCCGGGAGGGGGAAATCATCACCATCGTCATCACCAACGCTCCTCTCATCGGGAGAGGGAAATCTCCATGAAAATCTTCACCAGCACCATCTCCTCTCAAAACCCTAGTTCATCTCTTGTATCCAATTCTTGTCTCCAAGTCCAGGATTGGTATTAGTAGGTTCTAGTAGTGTTGATTACTCCTTGTAGTTGATGCTAGTTGGTTTATTTGGTGGAAGATCATATGTTCAGATCCTTTATGCATATTAATACCCCTCTGATTATGAACATGAATATGCTTTGTGAGTAGTTATGTTTTTTCCTGAGGACATGGGAGAAGTCTTGCTATTAGTAGTCATGTGAATTTGGTATTAGATTCGATATTTTGATGAGATGTATGTTGTCTAGCCTCTAGTGGTGTTATGTGAACGTCGACTACATAACACTTCACCATTATTTGGGCTAAGAGGAAGGCATTGGGAAGTAATAAGTAGATGATGGGTCGCTAGAGTGATAGAAGCTTAAACCCTAGTTTATGCGTTGCTTCGTAAGGGGCTGATTTGGATCCATATGTTTCATGCTATGGTTAGGTTTACCTTAATACTTTTGTTGTAGTTGCGGATGCTTGCAATAGAGGTTAATCATAAGTGGGATGCTTGTTCAAGTAAGAACAGCTCCCAAGCACCGGTCCACCCACATATCAAATTATCAAAGTACCGAACGCGAATCTTAGGAACGTGATGAAAACTAGCTTGACGATATTCCCATGTGTCCTCGGGAGCGCTTTTCCTTAAATAAGAGTTTGTCCAGGCTTGTCCTTTGCTACAAAAAGTATTGGGCCACCTTGCTGCACTTTATTTACTTTTGTTACTTGTTGCTCGTTACAAATTATCTTATCACAAAACTATCTGTTACCACTTATTTCAGTACTTGCAGAGAATACCTTGCTGAAAACCGCTTATCATTTCCTTCTGCTCCTCGTTGGGTTTGACACTCTTACTTATCAAAAGGACTACGATAGATCCCCTATACTTGTGGGTCATCAAGACTCTTTTCGACGCCGTTCTATGGGGAGTGAAGCGCCTTTGGTAGGTGGAATTTGGTAAGGAAAATTTATATAGTGTGCTGAAATTCTTGTCACTTGTTACTATGGAAAGTAATTCTCTGAGGGGTTTGTTCGGGGTATCTTCACCCCGACCAGTAGAGCAAAGAATTGCTCCTCAACCTATTGAACCTATTGAAAATGAAATTATTCCCTTTGAAGTTCCTTCGTGTATGTTAGAAAAACTGCTAGATAATCCTTTTATAGGAGATGGAACAAAGCATCCTTATGTGGATGAAGTTTGTGGATTATTTAAGCTTGCAGGTATACCCGATGATGTTGTTAAGAAGAAGGTCATATATTTATATTTGAAGGGAGATGCATCGACATGGTATAGGCTATGTGATGATACGGGATCATGGAACTATAAACGAATGAAGTTGGAATTTCATCAAAATTATTATCCTATGCATCTTGTTCATCGTGATCGCAATTATATATATAATTTTTGGCCCCGCGAAGGAGAAAGCATCGCTCAAGCTTGGGGGAGGCTTAAATCAATGTTATATTCATGCCCCAATCATGAGCTCTCAAGAGAAATAATTCTTCAAAAAATTTATGCTCGGCTTTCTGATAATAATCAATCCATGCTCGATACTTCTTGTGTTGGCTCTTTTATGATGAAGACTATTGAATTCAAATGGAATTTATTGGATAAAATTAAACGCAACTCTGAAGATTGGGATCTCGACGAAGGTAAGAACTCAGGTATGACACCTAAGTTCGATTGTGTTAAATCTTTTATGGATACCGATGTTTTCCGTAAATTTAGCACTAAATATGGACTTGACTCTGAGATAGTAGCTTCATTTTGTGAATCTTTTGCTACTTATGTTGATCTCCCCAAGGAGAAGTGGTTTAAATATCATCCTGCGATAGAAGTAAAAGTAGCTGCACCTACTAAAGTTGAAGAAAAGACTGTCACTTATAATGATCCTATTGTTCCTACTTCTTATGTTGAGAAACCACCTTTCCCTGTTAGAATAAAGGATCATGCTAAAGCTTCAATGTGGTTAAGTAAAAGCAATATTAGAACTTATACACCTCCCGAGCAAGTTAAAGTTGAACCTAATATTGCTATTGTTAAAGATCTCTTGTCCGATAATATTGATGGGCATGTTATTCATTTCATGATGAAACAACTAGAATTGCCAAACCTTGTGCTAAAGATAAACATAGACACTGTGGTAGGCGTGCTGTTATTTCTGTTAAAATAGGAGATCATTGTTATCATGGCTTATGTGATATGGGTGCTAGTGCTAGTGTTATACCGCATACTTTATACGAAGAAATTAAGCATGAAATTGCACCTGCTGAGTTAGAAGGTATTGATGTTACAATTAAACTTGTCAATAGAGATACTATATCAGCAATGGGAATAGTTAGAGATGTTGAAGTCTTGTGTGGGAAAACTAAATATCCTGCTGATTTTCTTGTTCTTGGTTCCCCACAAGATAGCTTTTGTCCCATTATATTTGGTAGACCCTTCTTGAACACTTTATTAATGCTAAGATAGACTGCGAAAAGAATGTTGTTACTATTGGTTTGGGTGATATGTCTCATGAGTTTAATTTCTCTAAATTTAGTAGACAACACCGTGAAGAAGAATTACCTAGTAAGGATGAAATTATTGGTCTTGCTTCTATTGCCGTACCTCCTAGTGATCCTTTAGAACAATATTTGCTAGACCATGAAAATGATATGTTTATGAATGAAAGAAGGGAAATAGATGAGGTATTCTTTAAACAGGAACCTATTCTGAAACACTATTTGCCTATTGAAATCCTGGGGGATCCTCCTCCACCCAAGGGTGATCCCGTGTTTGAGCTTAAACCATTGCCTGATAATCTTAAATATGCTTATCTTGATGAAAAGAAGATATATCCTGTTATTATTAGTGCTAACCTTTCAGAGCATGAAGAAGAGAGATTATTGAAGACTCTGAAGAAGCACCGCGCTGCTATTGGATATACTCTTGATGATCTTAAGGGCATTAGTCCCACTCTGTGTCAACATAAAATAAATTTGGAAGAAGATGCCAAACTAGTCCATGATCATCAACGAAGGCTTAATCCTAAGATGAAAGAAGTGGTAAGAAAAGAAATACTAAAGCTTCTGGAGGCAGGTATAATTTATCCTGTTGCTGATAGTCAGTGGGTAAGTCCTGTCCATTGTGTCCCTAAGGGAGGTATTACTGTTGTTCCTAATGATAAAGATGAATTGATTCCGCAAAGAATTATTACAGGTTATAGGATGGTAATTAATTTCCGTAAATTAAATAAGGCTACTAAAAAGGATCATTACCCCTTACCTTTTATCGATCAAATGCTAGATAGATTATGCAAACATACACACTATTGCTTTCTAGATGGTTATTCTGGTTTCTCTAAAATACCTGTGTCAGCTAAGGATCAATCAAAGACTACGTTTACCTGCCCTTTTGGTACTTTTGCTTATAGACGTATGCCTTTTGGTTTATGTAACGCACCTGCTACCTTTCAAAGATGCATGATGGCTATATTCTCTGAGTTTTGTGAAAAGATTTGTGAGGTTTTCAAGGACGACTTTTTCTTCTATGGATCTTTGTTTGATGATTGCTTGAGCAACCTTTATCGAGTTTTGCAGAGATGTGAAGAAACTAATCATGTCTTGAATTGGGAAAAGTGCCACTTTATGGTCAATGAAGGTATTGTCTTGGGGCATAAAGTTTCTGAAAGAGGTATTGAAGTTGATAAAGCCAAAGTTGATGCTATTGAAAAGATGCCATGTCCCAAGGACATCAAAGGTATACGAAGTTTCCTTGGTCACGCCGGTTTTTATAGGAGGTTCATTAATGACTTCTCCAAAATTTCTCGGCCTCTAACTAATTTATTACAAAAAGATATACCATTTGTCTTTGATGATGATTGTGTAGAGGCATTTGAAATACTTAAGAAAGCATTGATCTCTGCACCTATTGTTCAACCACCTGATTGGAATTTACCCTTTGAAATTATGTGTGATGCTAGTTATTATGCTGTAGGTGTTGCTCTAGGGCAAAGAGTTGATAAGAAATTAAATGTTATCCATTATTCTAGTAAGGCTCTAGACAATGCTCAAAGAAATTATGCTACTACTGAAAAGGAACTCTTAGCAGTTGTATTTGCATGTGATAAGTTCAGACCTTATATTGTTGATTCTAAAGGAACTATTCACACTGAGCATGCTACTATTAAATACCTTATGGAGAAGAAAGATGCTAAACCTAGACTTATTAGATGGGTTCTCTTGCTACAAGAATTTGATTTGCATATTGCTGATAGAAAGGGAGCTGAGAATCCCATTGCAGACAACTTGTCTAGGTTAGAAAATGTTCTTGATGACCCACTACCTATTGATGATAGCTTTCCTGATGAACAATTAAATGTCATAAATACTTCTCGTAGTACTCCATGGTATGCTGATTATGCTAATTATGTTGTTGCTAAATTCATACCACCTAGTTTCACATACTAGCAAAAGAAAAAGTTTTTCGATGATTTGAGACATTACTTTTGGGATGACCCACATCTTTATAAAGAAGGAGTAGATGGGGTTATTAGACGTTGTGTACCTGAGCATAAACAGGAACAGATCCTACGCAAGTGCCACTCCGAAGCTTATGGAGGACACCACGCGTGAGATAGAACTGCACATAAGTTATTGCAATCCGGTTTTTATTGGCCTACTCTCTTCAAGGATGCCCGTAAGTTTGTCTTGTCTTGTGATGAATGTCAAAGAATTGGTAATATTAGTAGACATCAAGAAATGCCTATGAATTATTCACTTGTTATTGAACCATTTGATGTTTGGGGCTTTGATTATATGGGACCTTTTCCTGCCTCTAATGGATATACACATATTTTAGTTGCTGTTGATTACGTTACTAAGTGGGTAGAAGCTATTCCAACTAGTAGTGCTGATCATAACACTTCTATTAAGATGCTTAAAGAAGTTATTTTTCCTAGGTTTGGAGTCCCTAGATATTTAATGACTGATGGTGGTTCACATTTTATTCATGGTGCTTTTCGTAAAATGCTTGCTAAGTACACCGACAGGAGCCCCCGGGCCTGGGTCGTACACGGTGCCGAGCGCTTGTCGGGCCAGACCCAGAACTGTGCACGGACACGCGCGGCCTTGACCACGTCGCAACTCGCCACGGACCCACTATGATCCCCACTAACGGCACGCACCGGACGTGGCGTTGTGCGAGAGATCGTGGGCGCGGTCGTGGGGGGTTCTTTATTAATATAAGCGGAACGTCCGCCCCCTCCTCCCCTTTATAAGCGGAGGAAACAGAGGCAGGCCGACCACCCCTGCCATTGCTGTCTTGTCAAGAAACCACCGCCGCTCCCCTCTTCTTCTCCGGTGCGAAGAGAGCAGCGCCCCGCCCCCCTTTCGCCGCAAGCACACTCACCGCCGTCGACCTCCTCCGCCCCCCTCGCCATGGCTCCGAAGGCCGATAAGGAGAAGGGCGTCAAGTCGGCCGAGGCGCAGCGGCTCACGGTGCTGCGCAAGGAGCGAGCCATCTTCCCCCCGCAGCTCGGCACACGGGAGCTGCGGATGTCTTCTACCTTTTACGGTCGACGGAGACTCGTGGCGCATCCGCGCACGAGGGTGCTCCCGCCTCCGCCGCTGATTTGGCCCCAACAGGTACCCTTTCTTCGCCCTTTTCTTCTATTGCGGTCTTTGCCCGCTGTTTTCCGAAGTTCTTTTGCGACATAATGAACACCTTTAGCCTCCGCCTCCTTGATTTCACCCCCAACGCCATCTTGACCATGGCAGTTTTCGCGCATTTGTGCGAAAACTTTGTCGGAGTCCACCGAACGTGGCACTCTTCCGCCATTTCTTTTTCCCAGCGTCAAGAGAGGAGAGCCACTTGCCGGGGAATAGCTCAGGTCTCTAGGATCGGCAAGAAAGAGGCCTACCTAGAGGGGAGTTCCGCAACAAGTGGGAGGAGTGGAGAGCCAACTGGTGCTGGGTCGTGAGGAGAATCCGCAGCCCTTCACCGCCGTCGCCAAACCCCAATAGTGCGCGGCAGGGATTGGAGTAACTTGGCGCGGAGGATGCGGTTGAAGATAGCCGTGACCGAATCCTGCGCCTTAGGCTTGCCGGGTTAATCAGAGGCGCAGTTGGCACAGACTTCATTCGCCGCCGCATCGCTCCCTTGCAGGAAAGGAGGAGGCCTGCTTGGGAGTTCCAAAATGCGGCGGACATCATGAGGCTGCGCCCGGGCCTGAATTGGAACTTCACCGTCATGGAGCTGGACTCGATACTGCTCGAGCTGTTCAAGAACGACCCCGACCATCCAGAGTGGTTTAGGTTGCCGCGGGGGGTCGTCCCTTTGTGCAATAACTCGGCGCTCGACCGCATCCGCGCCATGATGCCACTTTGTCGACTCCCACGGATCGTCCCAACTGGCGAGAGCCCCGGCGAGGTCGTGCAGCAATTCTTCGACGATTTGCAAGAAGTGCCGATCCGCTCGACGAAGCGTAAGAGGCTCACCCATGACACCACCGACCAGAGATGGCGAGGATCGCCACCGGTGGAGGAGGCGGCAGCAGCGCCGCTACCGGAGCCTTCGGGTTCACCATGGAAGAGGCGGACGCGCGAAGGCGGCAAGCCTTGCCGGCGAGGAGAGGTCGCCGGCGAGGACGAGCTTGTCGAGCCCGAGGCCGGGTCGAGTGGACTCCGCCGAGGGCGCTTCTTCCCGCCGCCAAGCGACTTACCGCCGAGCCCCCGGCTCCGCTGAGGAGGCGTCTCCAGGGCTGGAGACGAGCCGGGCGACAGACCGCCCACGGCAGAAGCGCCATGACGCGGCGCTCCACCGCGGCAAGCGAGGTTGCCGCGGGAGCGCCCCATACTGCGGCGACAACAACTGGGGCGGAATCCTTGCCGCGGGAGCGCCCCATACTGCGGCGACAACAACTGGGGCGGAATCTTCTCAGGCCACCGCCGACGCCTCCGCCAAGCGGCCAAGAGAGCCCACGCCTCCGCCTCGTCGCACCGGAGGCGAGCCGGAGTTTGACTTCTCCGCGCTCAGCTCCGAGGAGGAAGGCGAAGAGTAAGCTTCTCGAGATTGTGCTTGTATTTTTCGATTTCATTGCTTCATCTTGAATCTGATTTGCTTTGTTCTGGACCCTTTTCTCTTTTCAGGACGCTGGCCCAGAGAGCGGCGAAGAGGGCCAAGATCCCGACGGTCGTCGTTGAGGACGATTCTCCCGTGGCGGACGGGCCCGTCTGAGACTCCCTTGCCGGACCAGCAACCCTTCCTCTGAGCAGCCCCAGATGGCCCCAGTAAGTGCGCAGTTTTCTTCTTACTATTAGGTGTGCAGGGGTGCTCCTTCTTTGTTAATATCTGACTGTGTGCTTGTGTAGGAGCAGAGCAGCCTCATCAGGAGGGCTCGGAAGCCGCCTCCGAGATCCTGCCCGCTGCCACTACGCCGCCAAGGGAGAAATCCCCGGCAAGGGAGCTCCCTCCGACAAGGGAGACCACCCCGGCAAGGGAGGCCACTCCGTCAAGGGAGGCTACCCCGGCAAGGGACGGCGCCAGTGACCCTCCAGTGGTCGAGGCCATGGCTGCGGATCCCGTTCTTTGGTAATTCCCTTACGCGAAAATCTTCCTTGGGCTTGCTTTCTTTTGTTTCTCTTTTTGAACATCTGCTTGACTGCCCTTTCTTTGTCTGACGCAGAGCCGGTGGAGGTCGAGGCCGCCGGCGAGGAGGAAGCGCGCGGCAACACCGATGAGGCCGCCGTCGAGGAAGAAGTGGTCGTCGTCGTGGAAGAAGAGGCCGTCGCCGACGAGCCTGTTGGCGAGGAGGCCACCGAGGCTGCCGACGCGGGGGCCGGCGAGGGGTCGGGCGATCGTACTGACGGCCCCGAGGCCGCAGGAGCGGTGCAAGCGCTACACCGACAAATACCGACTTCACTGGCCACAAGGCCAGTTCGAGGAGCCCCAGCCCGGTGCCTACTTGAAGGCGGCGAAGGCATCTTCATCAAGCTCCCACAGGAGCCGAGCTCAGGCGCCCGGTCGAGGGAGAAACCTTCGACGGCGAAGCTACTCGCCTCCCGCTGGGCTGGTGGACGCCAGCGCGCAGCAGCTGGCCGAAGTCTGAGGAGGAGCAAGGCTTGAAGAAGCTGCTGTCGCTCTACCGCTACCTGGCGTACCAAGTTAGAGACCCGGAAGCCCTTGTCGCGAGGCGGGAGCGGACATGGAGAAGCGCGCCGAGGAGCTCCGGAGCGCCAACAAAGAAGCCCTCCGCGACGTGGCGGAAGCGCGGGGGCAACTCACAGAAGAGCGCACGGCCTTCATCCTTGAGAAGGCCGCAGCTGATGAGGAGCAGCGGCTGGCTGCCGAGAAGCTCGCCGCGCAGGAAAGCGAGTTGGTGCAGCGGAAGGTCAACCTGGACAGCCACGAAGAAGACCTTGCCGCGCGCGAGGAGTCGCTTGGCGGGGCGCTTCAGGAAGCGAAGGACGCTGCCGCAGCCGCCGAGGCCGCCAAGGAAGAGCTGAAGGCGAAGGTGGCACAGCTGGAGGCCACCCTCAAGAAGAGCGGCGAAGAGCTTGCCGTGCTCAAGCGTGAGCGCGAGAAGGACGCCTACACCCTTGGCGAGCTGCAGAGCCGTCTCGCTGACAGGGCCAAGGAGCTCGACGCCGCCAAGGATTCCAAGGCGGATCTGGAGCTGAAACTGACCACTCTGACGCAGACGTTGGATGGCGCCAGAGAGCGGGAGGTGGGCTTGTTGGAGGCGATCAAGGCCAAGGAGGAGCTGCTGGCGAATGCTGCCTCCGTCCAGAACACTTTGAGGGAGAGCATGGAGCATGGACCCGAAGGTCTTGTGGACACCGCCCGCCGACATCCACAACGAGCTGATGGAGCTGGGGATGGCGGACCTTGCGTACTCCTCCGACGAGCATCTCCAACCCAGCGCCAAGCTCAGCTTATTCTTCAAAGGCGTGGCGACGGGCCTCCGGCGACTCCGGGAGGAGGTCCCAAAGCAGCTGGCCGAGGAATCACGCCAGGTCTATGCAGGAGCCCTCGAGAAGGTGTTGATCAAGGTGGCCTTCCGCAATCCGGGCCTCAACCTTAACGGCGTCCTCAGATCCCTGCCGCCCGATGCCAACGTGGAGGAGCTCAAAGCCCTTGTCGCACCCATTGTGGACAAGGTGAACAAGATCAAGCGGATTGAGCACGACCGCGTAGACTAGGCCGCCAACTTTATCTTTCTCTTGTCGCTGCTGATCATGTTTTAGAACACTTTGTTAGATCAGCGACAAGTTATTTTGTAATATACTCTATCTTAGGTGAACGATCAATGCAACGTTATTTCCTCTACTTGATTCCTTCCTTTGTACGTTTCTGCCTTACACATTTAGGGGACTTGTCGGTGCGGGCACTTTTTTGCATGGCCGAGTCTTGAACGTCGGCAACTTCTTTGGCGATGCCGCCTCCGGCAAATAACCTTGTCGCGACTAGCCGCAGCTCACTTAAGTTGTTGAGCGGACTCGAAACAAAGTAAGAGGCGCAACTAGCCCGTGAGTTGGTTCCTCTGCGCACATGTTTTCCATACAAAAGTACTATCGTTCGAGGAAGATAACTTAAAATTTAAAAATTGATTGCTCAAACTTTGGCAACTTACCTTTTCATCTCTTGCTCCCCGATGAGGTGAAACTTCCTCGGCGGTGCAGTCCATAATATTATCTCCTCCTTCCCCCCTGGTTAATTTGTGCGCGAGGGAGCCTTCCTTTCTTTGAGAAAAGAAAAAGAAGAGGAAATAACGTTATGGGGCCTAACGGCTCTATTCTTCTTACCGGGTGCGGTTGCTGCACAAAGTGTTAGCCAAAACATGCAACAAGTTGATGAAAGCATGGACTTGACAAGTTGTGCGCAACACGTGAGCTTTACTGATGCACGGGGTCTGCGCCCGGTTTTGTACAAAGGAACATGCAACTGCGGCAAGACTTGTACAAAAGGTGGTTGCCGGAACGGGTTCCGACAACCGCGCCCTATGGGTAAAACTTACGAAGATGCTCAATGTTCCAGGAGTTGCTCACCGGAACGCCATCTTGATCTCAAAGCGAACGGCGCCGAGCCTAGTGACTCGTTTCACCCGATAAGGGCCTTCCCACTTCAAGGCGTCAACTTGTTTGAATTCTTGGCGGACTGAGCAGCGCCGAAGAACAAGGCCGCCTTCCTCGAGACTTCTGGCATTAACCCTGCGGCTATGGTAGCGGCCTTGAGCTTGTTGTAGTAGCGGCTCGCCTGACGGCCTGAAGACGATCCTCCTCAAGGAGCAGCGCGTCATCTTGTCGCAGCTGCTCTTGCTCGAGCTCATCATAAGCGAGCACTCGAGGCGATCCGTATACGAGTTCCGTGGGGAGAACTGCCTCTGCTCCATAGACTAGAGCAAAGGGTGTCTGGCCAGTGGCTCGATTTGGCGTCGTCCTGATCAACCAAAGAACCACCGGCAGCTCCTCGATCCAGTTTCTTCCGCACTTGTGCAGCCTGTCGAAAGTTACGGTCTTGAGCCCGCGCAGCACTTCAAAGATTTGCCCTCTCCGCTTGACCGTTGCTTCTCGGGTGAGCAGCGAAGCAAAGCAGACCTTGGTGCCGAGGTCTTGGGCGTCTTGCATGAAGGTGCGACTTCGTGAGTTGTGTGCCGTTGTCGGTGATGATCCGGTTGGGGATTCCAAGCGGCAAACAATCGACCAAGAACTTGACTGCCGATCGCGTCACCTTCCTCACTGCTTCCACTTCCGGCCACTTTGTGAACTTGTCGATGGCTACGTACAAGTACTCAAAGCCTCCAACAGCTCGGGGGAAGGGGCCGAGGATGTCGAGCCCCCAGACCGAAAATGGCCAGGATAAAGGGATCGTCTGGAGAGCTTGAGCTGGCTGGTGTATCTGTTTGGAATGGAACTGGCACGCTTCACACTTGGTTACTTGTGCGGTTGCATCCTGGAGGGCTGTCGGCCAGAAGAAACCTTGCCGGAAAGCTTTGCCGGCAAGTGCTCTTCTTGCCAATGTGGTGACCACATATGCCTCCATGTATCTCGCCAACAGCTTACATCCATCTTCCACGAGAATACACTTCAATTTCACACCGTTGAGTCTTCTTACATGCAAGTATGTTGTCGACAAACTGGTACATACTTGACCGCCAGGCTACTCTTTCCGCTTCTTCTTGCTCTTGGGAAGTTCTCTGTCTGAAGGAAATGGACAATCTGCTGCGCCCATCTTTGGAGCTTGCGGCTCGACAACAAGGACCAAAGGCACATCTGCTCTCTGCGGGAACATCAGCTTCCACGGCAAGGACCTGCGGCCTGCGGAGCTTGATGCTCCCGACAAGCTTCTTGGGAGCAAGACTTGTCGGGAGTGTCTGCTTCAACAAAACAAACCACAGGGTGCAGCCGGGCGGCATCGCTCCTCAAAGACTGTTGGTGTTGATCTTGGGGACCTTTGCAATGACGGCTTCGGGAAGCTCTGTCGGAAAGTAGTCACCGGAGGCCAACTTCCTCTTCTTGCTTTGTCCTGTTGATGGTGTTACGGTTGGTTGAGTCAGCTTGAGCACAAAAATCCCTGGTTCCACAGGCAACTTAAGTGCGGCGCACTTTGACAGGCCGTCAGCAATATCATTCTGAGCTCTTGGAACATGTTCCATTTGCAGGCCGTCAAAGTGCTCTTCTAGCTTCCTCACTTCATCGACGTAGGCTTCCATCAACGGACTCTGGTAATCTTTGTTCACTTGGCGGACGATGAGTTGTGAGTCTCCCCTGACAATAAGCTTTTTGATCCCAAGGTCCACTGCGATCCACGAGACCGCAAGCAAACCTTCATACTCTGCGGTATTGTTTGTCGCTTGCTCCTTGGGAAAGTGCATCTGGGCGACATACTTGAGGTGCTCTCCGGTGGGTGCGATAAGCAACACGCCGGCACCGGGCGCCTGCAGCGAGATGGAACCATCAAAGTACATCAGCCACTCTTTGCTTGCTTCTTTGACGGGAATGCTCGTCTCCGGAATCTCTTCATCTGGTGTTGGCGTCCATTTTGCTATGAATTCTGCCAACGCTCTGCTTTGGATAGTTGATGTGCTTTCAAACTTGAGACCAAAGCTTGACAGCTCCAGTGCCCACTCGACAATCCTGCCTGTCGCTTCTGGATTCTGCAGTATCCTTTTCAGCGGAAAGCGAGTGACAACTGTGATCTCATGTGCTTGGAAGTAATGGCGCAGCTTTCTCGAGGCCATGAGGAGGCCGAAAAGCAGTTTTTGCACACCAGTACCTTGACCTAGCTCCCTGCAGGAGGGAACTGACAAAGTAGACTGGGCGCTGCACCATCCTTTTATGTATCTGTTCATGTGTCTGCGCGGATTCATCCTTGTCGGGACCAGGCGTGTTGGCGAAGCCCCACCTTGTCGCTGGATGTGCTTGCCGTGGTTGCTGGCTCGTCGTCTGCCTCCCTCTCCGCTACTAACGCAGCACTAACCACTTGATTGGTTGCCGCTATATATAGCAGCAACTTCTCTTGTGGCTTAGGTGCGACAAGTGTTGGAGTGGAGGACATGTATCTCTTCAAGTCCTGCAGCGCAGCCTCCGCTTCGGGAGTCCATTTCATTGGACCTGCCTTTTTCAAAATCTTGAAAAATGGCAGGGCGCTTTCAGCAGACTTAGAAATAAACCTGCTGAGAGCAGCCACGCAACCGGCAAGCCTTCGTACATCCCTGACGCGCTTTGGTGCTTCAATCTGCTCGATGGCCTTGATCTTGTCGGGATTAGCTTCAATCCCTCGCTGAGACACGAAGAACCCGAGAAGCTTGCCGGAAGGGACTCCAAACACGCACTTCTCGGGGTTGAGCTTGTGGTTGATCTTGCGCAGATTTGCAAAGGTCTCGTCGTAATCTTGAACCAGAGTTGCTCTGTCCTTGCTTTTGACCACTATGTCATCCATGTAGGCTTCTACATTTCTGTGCATTTGCAGCTCAAAAGCGTCATGGACTACCCTTGCAAATGTTGAACCAGCATTCTTCAAACCGAAAGGCATCCGTATGAAACAGTATGTGCCACATGGTGTGATGAATGCGGTCTTCTCTTCATCTTCTTCAGCCATGAAGATCTGATGGTATCCTGAGTATGCATCAAGAAACGAAAGCAAATCACATCCAGCCGTGGAGTCAACAAGCTGGTCAATGCGCGGCAAGGGAAATGGATCTTTGGGACAAGCTTTATTAACATCCGTGAAGTCAATACAAAGTCTCCATTTTCCATTTGCCTTGCGCCCGACTACAGGATTGGCCAACCACGTAGGATGGAGCACTCCTCTGACGAGGCCTGCTGCTTCCAGTTTCTTGATCTCTTCTGCTATGAATTCTTGGCGCTCCACTGCTTGCTTCCTGATTTTTTGCTTGACGGGCCGCGCATGAAGGCAAACGGCCAGGCGGTGCTCAATCACTTTCACAGGAACACGGGGATGTCGGGGCCGGTTGCCATGCAAACACGTCGACATTCGCCCGCAGGAAAGCAACGAGCGCGCCTTCCTATTTAGGGTCGAGAGAGGCACTGATGGTGAAGGTACCACCAGTGCCGTCCCCCTTGCCGGGTACCTTCTTGGTCTTCGGCGGAGCCACCATCTTCTTGCACTTGCCGGTGGAGCTCGATGGTGCGTCCTCGTGATGGCGCAGCACTCCGAAGAGGTGCGCTTGCGGAGTGAGCATCGAGCCCTTGCGGACTTGGACTTGGTCTTCTTCCCCGGGAGCTTCAGCGGCAAGTGCTTGGCAATCTGTCGCTGCTGCATCCGGAAGATCTTGTCGGCCTGAGATAAGGGCATCCTTCTTGTCGCCATGGACAGAGATGACGCTTATCGGGCCTGGCATCTTGAGTAGGTTGTAGGCGTAGTGAGAGGCCGCCATGAACTTGGCGAGTCTTTGGGCGGCCAAGTATCCCATTGTAAGGCAATGGGAAATCGGCAACGTCGAATGTAACCCTCTCGATCCACGAAGTTCAGCTCGCTGCCAAATGTGGCCGACAACGTAATCTTCCCTTCGGCTTGCTCCTTCCCGGATTGATTCCTTGAAGGTACGGTCTCTTCGAGCTCATTGTCGAGAATTTGAAGCTTCGGAGCACCGCGGAGGAGATCAGATTCAAGCGGCCCCGCCGTCAACTAACATTTTGTGACCTTGAGGTTGCGGATGGTTGGTGAGACCAACATCGGCAAGCACCCGACCGCATCCACGCGGTCGTGGTGGTCCTCAATATCAAAAGGATAGGCGTCTGGACCACTTGAGGCTTGCGTGACTCTACGGATGGTTCCAGCATTGACCTCCGCATCCATTGCTTGAGTTGGCGGTGGGAGGTATGCAGGGAAGCACCTCCGTCAACGCAAAGGACCTCTGTGGCTTTCTGAAACTCCTGCTCATCGGCGTCGTCGTCTTCCATATCTTCGTCGTCGTCCTCATCTTCATCCTTGTCGCGGCCGCGGGGAGGTCGATCTCCTTGTCGCTGCTTGGCCTTGCCGCGGCGTCCTCCCCGGCCGGGACGTTTCTTGCTTGCTCCCCCAGCACCTTCCTGGGCCTTCTCCTTGTCGCGCCGCTCGTACTCAGCTCTCTGCTGTTCGACAAGCTGCTCGACCTTCTTGCAGCTCTGGAGGTCGTGGCCCTTGGTGCGGTGGATCTTGCGATCGCTTGCGGAGCTGTCCTCGCTTGTTTCGGCCGCCACCGACTGGTGGTTGGCGTCAGCGGCAACCTCCTTGCCGGAGCCACCAGCCTTGGCGTTCTTGTCGCCACCTCCATTGCCGGACTGCTCGACTGCTAGCACTTCTCTGGCTTTCTTCTTCCTGTTGCCTCGCCGCCGGCCCTTCTTTGCCGGGGCGGTGTCATCACTGTCAGATCCTGCTTCTGCATTCTCTCCTGGGAGTCTCCTCCCTTCCTCAGCGCGTGCACACTTTGTCGGCCAAGGCGTACAGCTCACCGGCGTCCTTGACTTTGCACATCGCCATCTCCTCCCTCATCCTGCGGTTCCGCACATTCGATGAAATGCGCCGATCACCGCGGCGGGGTGGACGTGCAGGATGTTGTAGTGCACACGGCTGAATCTCTGGATGAACTTGCGCAGGGACTCTCCTTCCTTCAGGCGAGCAAGTGAAGGTCACTCTCTTGGCCATGAGGTTTGTGTCCACTGTGAAGGCGCCAACAAACTGATGGCACAGATCTGCCCAAGAGGATATGGAGCTGTCCGGCAAGTGCATGAGCCAAGATCTCGGCGTTGGGCTTGAGCACGAGGGGAAGTAGTTGGCGAGGATCTTGTCGTCCGTCCCCGCAGCCTGCACACCGCGATGGTGTAGATGCTAAGGAACTCCGACGGATGTGTCCTCCCATCATACTTCTCCGGCACGTCTGGTTTGAAGTTTTTACGGCTGGGCCCTTTGGACTTGCCGCAGCTCACGAGTGAACGCAGGGCAACCTACCGCGTCTGACGGCAAAGTCGCTGGCTCCTCCGGCCGCGCATGTCAATAGAAGGCCCAGCTAAGCAGCCGGATGACGTCGGCGCTTCTCTTGGCGCTCGATGCGAGTTTGAGCGTCCTCTTGTTGTCGCTCGTGAAGAACTTGGCGCTGATCGCGGCGAGCTCGCGGATCCGACGACGCGGTGGAGTCGCTGTCGAGGTGGATCCGGTGAGTCGGCGATCTTGGCCTTCTTGGCGGAGAGTGCACGGTGGTTGCACCCCCGACAGTCTCGTCGCCACCGGATCGGGCCTTGTCGTCTCGCCGCGGCAATGATGGCGTTGGTTGCCGCGGAGCGTCGCCGTTCGCAAAGCCTATGAGGCTCTGGATAGTGGCCCTCCACTCGTCGACCATGTCGGCCGTCGGAGGGTAGTCGAGGAGCAGCTGAGCTCTCGCCAGAGCTTCTGCTGGAGTAGTGGGCGGCATTGGAGAGCAGTGCGAGGAGCGGGACACGCTCGGACTTCTAACTACGTTAGAAGGAGCAGCACCCCGTCCGGGCGACCGTATCTCACTCGTGCCAGCATGTTGGCGCGCATGCTGGTCTTGAGGGACTTGATCCAACGAACGTATGGCGTTGTGAACGCCATGACGTTGTTGATCCCTCATCTCCTGAGATGGGCGCGGGGGATGCGTGGACGCCGAGGTCTGCGGTGCCTTGTCCTTGGACTTGGCAACGTCGCGAGCACCTTCGTCGGCGCCCGTTCCTCCGCCAGCGTCTGCCCCACCACCCGTTTGCTGCGGTGAGGGTGGGTACGACGCGGACGGCTCTGCCGCCGCCGAAGCCTTCTTCTTCGGTGGCATGCTGAGGAAGATGTTGATGACGCTGCTCGTGTGAACGCCGGATCAGATTCACACGGCCTCGACGCCCCCTACCTGGCGCGCCAAAGATGTCGGGGAGGCTGATCGTACCCACGAACACCTATGGGGCGGCGGACCAGGCCTTGTGGTTCGGAGGGGGCGGAGATCGCACGAAGAGCGGATCGAGGCAATGCACACGAGCAGTTTACCCAGCTTCGAGCTCTCCGAGAGATAAAACTCCCTCGCTGCTTGTTTTTTTCTATTGTGTTCTTGCTAGGGAGCAATGAGAGCTACAAAACCTAACGTGAGTGTATCTAGTCTCTGGTGAGTCGAATGAATCGAACCAGCCGAACCCCTTCTACGTTGCGCATGGGCCTCCTTTTATATGCTCAAGGGGTCTCCGACAGGTGGCAACATAGATGAGGGTACAAATGTAAAAACAGGAGTTGGTACACCTACTTGAACAGTGTACAGTGCAAAATACCTAACTCTGACGGCAAGGGACAAAAGCAATAAATGCCCGTCATTGTCGCCCAAACAGTGTAGCAGAGACCGTCAGGTGCGCCTCCGCTTGCCACGATGGCGAGCCTGTCAGCGCCGCTTATCGCTGCTCTCCGCTGGTTGCACAGCCGCTCGACACGCGCGCAGGGACCGGTCCCATGGCGACCGGACGGTGGGTGAGCTGGAGCGGATACGGAGAGATGTTGCATGCCGCGGCAACGCCTTGCCGCGCCCGAATCCTTGTCGCGCCCGGAGGCTTGTCGCGCTCGGGCCTTCCGGCAAGCTCCTCTTGCCGGGCCTTGTCTTCTGCATGCACAGGTGGCCTTCCCGACAAGCTCCTCTTGTCGGGGCCTTGTCTTCTCAATCTAATACTTTGTTCTTGAATGGCTCCAAAGGAGCCACGGAGGATCTTGGCGGCGACGAGGCAAACCCTGCCGCGGGGTGCTACAACTGTCCGTGCACGAGTACGGGATACTAGGGTACCCCTACTCTAGTACACCGACAGACACGAGGGCCCCACGAGGGTGGAGGGCGCCCCCCTACCTCGTGGGCACCTCGTGTGCCTTCCGGACTCCATTTTCTTGCACGATACGTATTTTGGTCGGTAAAAATTCATTACATATATTCTCCCGAAGGTTTTGACTCCTGTACCACGCAATTATCCTCTGTTCTTGTTTCGAGCCGTTTTTCTGACAGTTCTAGATTATCATGACGTCCCCAAGTGCCTCCAAGGACAAGTTCTTTGAGAAGGTCATCAACCCTTACCTCGCAGAGGTGCTGCGACACCCTCAAACCATTGAGATGCGTGATGGGTTGTTGCACATCCGTGATGAAGAGGGACCAAAGGGGACCGGAAGCGTGGAGACGAGGCTCGAAGCAGTGGAGCAACAAGTTTTCAAGTGTCAGAGGATGGTGGAACGTGGACTCAACTCCAACCACATGATGATCGCGGAGTTCACTAGCAACCACAAGTTGGATGCCGACAACACCGGGGAGGCCATCTTCAAGCTTCATGAGAAAATCAAGCACCTTCAAGCCCAAATCTATGACCTGCAAAACCAAAACTGTGAGTATGAATATAGATTCAAAAGGATGAGTTTGGTTGCAGATTTGAGGATCCCGGAGACTCGATCATCCTTCTATGATGGTGAGCCTATGCCTTGGAAGATGGACGACAAGCCCGCATCATCGACAACACCTCCACCTTCTTCACCAACAAAGAAGGATACATAATCACATGGGTATGGGCACTCCCCTTGGCAACTGCCAAGCTTGGGGGAGGTGCCCCGATATCGTATCACCATCACACTCCTATCTTTACCGTTTTTCTTAGTTCGATCCTATTAGTAGTATCTTGATCTAGTAGAATAAAGTTTATGGCATGATCTAGTTTTGAGTTTTGCTTTATGATCTCTCTATGTAATCGAGTCCATGAGCTATATATAATAAAGATTAGTGTTGAGTTAAGGGCTTGATTATTTTGCCATGATCTTGGGTGAGTAAAAGGAAAGAGAAAAAGAATAAAAAGAAATAAAGAGTTCATATTAATCTTATGGAGAGTAATGACTTCACATAGAAAGAGTATGATGATTAAAAGTTGTTGGGAGTTGGCAGACATAGCTTTGGTCATCGTTGCAATTAATAGGAAGTAATAAAGAAAGAGAGGTTTCACATATAAATATACTATTATTGACATCTTTTATGATTGGGAGCACTCATCAAAATATGACATGCTAAAGAGTTGATGTTGGACAAGGAATACAACGTAATGGGTTATGTTTTCTTATATCTGAGATAAAGTATGTTGTCATGGATCATCCAGCATGTTGAGCTTGCCATTCCCCCTCATGCTTGCTAAATTCTTAGCACCAAGTAGAGATACTACTTGTGCTTCCAAAAACCCTTAAACCAGTTTTGCCATGAGAGTCCACCATACCTACCTATGGATTGAGTAAGATCCTTCAAGTAAGTTGTCCTCGGTGCAAAGCAATAAAATTGCTCTCTAAATATGTATGACTTATTAGTGTGGGAGAAAATAAGCTTTATACGATCTTGTGATGTGGAAGAAATAAAAGCGACAAACTGCATAATAAAGTTTCATATCACAAGGGGCAATATAAAGTGACGTTCTTTCGCATTAGGATTTTGTGCATCCAACCATAAAAGCGCATGGCAACCTCTGCTTCCCTCTGCGAAGAGCCTATCTTTTATTATTATCCTCTACCTTATGCAAGAGTCATTGTGATCTTCACCTTTCCTTTTTCATTTTATCCTTTGGCAAGCACAATATGTTGGAAAGATCGTGATAGATATATCTAATTTGATGTAGGGGAGCATGAATTATTATTGTTGACATTACCCTTGAGGTAAAAGGTTGGGAGGCGAAACTATAAGCCCCTATCTTTCTATGTGTCCGACTAAAACTCCGTAACCACAAGTATTGCATGAGTGTTAGCAATTATGAAAGACTAAATGATAATTGAGTATGTGGACTTGCTATAGAGCTCTGACATAGACTCTTTATGATGTTATGATAAATTGCAATTGCTTCAATGACTGAGATTATCGTTTGTTAGTTCTCAATAAAGTTTATGATTCGTACTTTGCATTGTGAATAGATTATTACTTGAGCATAAGAAATCATATGACAATATCTATTTATGTTGCTGTTATGAGAATAATCATGATGCCTTCATGTCCGTATTTTATTTTTATCAACACCTCTACCTCTAAACATGGGGACATATTTATTGTTATCGGCTTCTGCTTGAGGACAAGCGAGGTCAAAGCTTGGGGGAGTTGATACGTCCATTTTGCATCATGCTTTTATATCGATATTTATTGCATTATGTGCTGTTATTACACATTATGTCACAATACTTATGCCTATTCTCTCTTATTTTTCAAGGTTTACATAAAGAGGGAGAATGCCTAAATGGAATTCAATGGAAAAGTAGCAAATATTAGAGACCTATTCTTCACAACTCCCAAAGTCCTGAAACTCCACGGAAGTCATATTTGGAAATAATAAAAAATATTGAGCGGAAGAAGTTCATCAGAGGGGGGCCCACCTGGCCATGAGGGTGTTGGAGAACTTAGCAGAAATTCAAAATTTTCTACGCATCACCAAGATCTATCTATGGAGAAACCAACAACGAGGGGAAGGAGAGTGCATCTACATACCTTTGTAGATCGCTAAGCGGAAGCGTTCAAGAGAACGGGGTTGAAGGAGTCGTACTCATCGTGATCCAAATCACCGGAGATCCTAGTGCCGAACAGACGGCACCTCCGCGTTCAACACACGTACAACCCAGTGACGTCTCCCACGCCTTGATCCAGCAAGGAGAGAGGGAGAGGTTGAGGAAGACTCCGTCCAGCAGCAGCACAACGGCGTGGTGGAGGTGGAGGAGCGTGGCAATCCTGCAGGCCGCCAAGCACCGGGAAAGGAGAAGGGAGAGAGGTAGGGCTGCGCCAAGAGGAGAAGTTCTCGTGTGTTGGGCAGCCCCAAAACCCCCACTATTTATAGGAGGAGGGAGGTGGCTGCGCCCCATCTAGGGTTCCCATCCAAGGGTGCGGCAGCCCTAGATGGGTCTTGGGGCGGCCAAGAGGGGGAGAGAGGCGCGCCCCTAGGGTGGGCCTTTAGGCCCATCTGCGCCTAGGGTTTCCCTCTCCCACCTAGCTGCGCCTTGGGCCATGTGGGAGGGCGCACCAGCCCACAGGGCTGGTCCCTCCCACACTTAGCCCATGCAGCCCTCCGGGATGGTGGCCCCACTTGGTGGACCCGGGACCCTCCCGGTGGTCCCGGTATGTTACCGATAAAACCCGAAACTTTTCCGGTGACCAAAACAGGACTTCCCATATATAAATCTTTACCTCCGGACCATTCCGGAACTCCTCGTGACGTCCGGGATCTCATCCGGGACTCCGAACAACATTCGGTAACCACATACAAACTTCCTTTATAACCCTAAGCGTCGCCAGACCTTAAGTGTGTAGACCCTACGGGTTCGGGAGACATGTAGACATGACCGAGACGTTCTCCGGTCAATTACCAACAGCGGGATCTGGATACCCATGTTGGCTCCCACATGTTCCACGATGATCTCATCGGATGAACCACGATGTCAAGGACTCAATCGACCCCGTATACAATTCCCTTTGTCTAGCGGTATTGTACTTGCCCGAGATTCGATCATCGGTATCCCGATACCTTGTTCAATCTCGTTACCGGCAAGTCTCTTTACTCGTTCCGTAACACATCATCCCGTGATCAACCCCTTGGTCACATTGTGCACATTATGATGATGTCCTACCGAGTGGGCCCAGAGATACCTCTCCGTTTACACGGAGTGACAAATCCGATCTCGATTCGTACAACCCAACAGACACTTTCAGAGATACCTGTAGTGCACCTTTATAGTCACCCGATTCACGTTGTGACATTTGGTACACCCAAAGCATTCCTACGGTATCCGGGAGGTACACAATCTCATGGTCTAAGGAAATGATACTTGACATTAGAAAAGCTTCAAAGATACGAACTACGATCTTTGTGCTAGGCTTAGGATTGGGTCTTGTCCATCACATCATTCTCCTAATGATGTGATCCCGTTATCAATGACATCCAATGTCCATGGTCGTGAAACCGTAACCATCTATTGAACAACGAGCTAGTCAACTAGAGGCTTACTAGGGACATGGTGTTGTCTATGTACCCACACATGTATCTGAGTTTCCTTTCAATACAATTATAGCATGGATAATAAACGATTATCGTGAACAAGGAAATATAATAATAACTAATTTATTATTGCCTCTAGGGCATATTTCCAAAAGTCTCCCACTTTCACTAGAGTCAATAATCTAGTTCACATCGCCATGTGATCAACACTGATAGGTCACATCGCCATGTGACCAACATCCAAAGAGTCTACTAGTGTCTTAAACTAGTTCACATCACCATGTGATTAATTCTCAATGAGTTCTAGGGTTTGATCATGTTTTGCTTGTAAGAGAAGTTTTAGTCAACGGGTCTGCAGTATTCAGATCCGTATGTACTTCGCAATTCTCTATGTCATATTGTAAATGCTGCTTCCACGTTCCACTTGAAGCTATTCAAAATGGTTGCTCCACTATACGTATCCGGTTTGCTACTCAGAGTCATTCAGATAGGTGTTAAAGCTTGCATCGACGTAACCCTTTACGCCGAACTCTTTATCACCTCCATAATCGAGAAATATTTCCTTATTCTTCTAAGGATAATTTTGACCGCTGTCCAATGATCCGTTCCTGGATCATTCTTGTACCCCTTGACTGACTCATGGCAAGGCGCACTTCCGGTGCGGTACACAGCATAGCATACTATAGAGCCTATGTCTGAAGCGTAGGGGACGGCCTTCGTCCTTTGTCTCTCTTCTGCCGTGGTCGAGCTTTTAACTCTTAACTTCATACCTTACAACTCAGGCAAGAACTCCTTCTTTGACTGATCCATCTTGAACACCTTCAAGATCATGTCAAGGTATGTGCTCATTTGAAAGTATTATTAAGCATTTTGATCTATCTTATAGATCTTGATGCTTATTGTTCAAGTAGCCTAATCCAGGTTTTCTATTGAAAATCATCTTTCAAATAACACTATATGATTTCCAGACATTCCACATCATATCTGATCATCAATATGTCAACAACATATATACTCATCAGAAATTCTATAGTGCTCCCACTCACTTCTTTGGAAATACAACTTTCTCATAAACTTTGTATAAACCCAAAATCTTTGATCATCCTATCAAAGTGCATATTCCAACTCCGAGATGCTTACTCCAGTCCTTAGAAGGATCGCTGGAGCTAGCATACCTTTTAGCATCCTTAGGATCGACAAAACTTTTCTGATTGTATCACATACAACCTTTCCTTACGTAAACTGGTAAGGAAACTCGTCTGACATCCATCTGCCAGATTTCATAAATGCAGCTAGTGCTAACATGATTCCGACGGACTTAAGCATCGCTACGGATGAGAAAATCTCATCGTAGTCAACTCCTTGAACTTGTGAAAAACTCTTCGCCACAAGTCGAGATTCATAGACGGTGACATTACCGTCCACGTCCGTCTTCTTCTTAAAGATCCATTTATTTCAATGGCTTGCCGATCATCGGGCAAGTCCACCAAAGTCCATGCTTTGTTCTGATACATGGATCCTCTCTCGGATTTCATGGCTTCTAACCATTTGTCGGAATTTGGGCCCACCATTGCTTCTCCCTAGCTCGTAGGTTCATTGTTGTCTAGCAACATGACCTTCAAGATAGGATTGCGTACCATTCTGAAGTAGTACGCATCCTTGTCACCCTACGAGGTACGTTAGTGACTTGATCTGAAACTTCATGATCACTATCATAAGATTCTACTTCAATTGGTGTAGGTGCCACGGGAACAACTTCCTGTGCCCTTGCTACACACTTGTTGAAGTGACGGTTCAATAACCTCATCAAGTCTCCACCATCCGCCCACTCAACTTTCCGAGACAAACTTTTCCTCGAGAAAGGACCCGATTCAAGAAACAATCCCTATTGCTTTCGGATATGAATTAGGAGGTATACCCAACTGTTTTGGGTGTCCTATGAAGATGCATTTTATCCGCTTTGGGTTCGAGCTTATCAACCTGAAACTTTTTTCACATAAGCGTCGCAGCCCCAAACTTTCAAGAAACGACAACTTAGGTTACTCCAAACGGTGTCATCTCAACGGAATTACGTGGTGCCCCATTAAAGTGAGTGCGGTTGTCTCTAATGCCTAACCCATGAACGATAGTGGTAATTCGATAAGAGATATCATGGTACGCACCATATCCAATAGAGTGCAACTATGATGTTCGGACACACCATCACACTATGGTGTTCCAGCGGTATTAATTGTGAAACAATTTGCACAATGTCTTAATTGTGTGCCAAAACTCAGAACTCAGATATTCATCTCTATGATCATATCATAGACATTCTATCCTCTTGTCACGAAGATCTTAAACTTCACTCTGAAATTACTTGAACCATTCAATAATTCAGACTTGTGTTTCATCAAGTAAATATACTCAACATCTACTCGAATCATCTGTGAAGTAAGAACATAACGATATTCACTACATGCCTCAGCACTCATTGGACTGCACACATCAAAATGTGTTACTTCCAACAAGTTGCTATCTAGTTCCATCTTCTTTGAAACCGAGGCTTTTCGGTCATCTTGTCCATGTGGTATGATTTGCATATCTCAAGTGATTCAAAATCAAGTGAGTCTAAACGATCCATCTGCATGGAGTTTCTTCATGCGTATGCACCAATAGACATGGTTCGCATGTCTCAAACTTTTCAAAAACGAGCGAGTCCAAAGATCCATCAACATGGAGCTTCTTCATGCGTTCTATATCAATATGACTTACATGGCAGTGCCACAAGTAAGTGGTACTATCATTACTATCTTATATCTTTTGGCATGAAAATGTGTATCACTACGATCGAGATTCAATAAACCATTCCTTTAGGTGCAAGACCATTGAAGGTGTTATTCAAATAAATAGAGTAACCATTATTCTCCTTAAATGAATAACCGTATTCCGATAGACATAATCCAATCATGTCTATGCTCAACGCAAACACCAAATGACAATTATTCAGGTTTAATGCTAATCTTGATGGTAGAGGGAGCGTGCGATGTTTGATCACATCAAACTTGGAAACACTTCCAACACATATCGTCAGCTCACCTTTAGCTAGTCTCGGTTTATTCCATAGCTCTTTTATTTCGAGTTACTAACACTCAGCAACCGAACCGGTATCTTAATACCCTGGTGCTACTAGGAGTACTCGTAAAGTACACATTAACATAATGTATATCCAATATACTTCTATCGACCTTGCCAGCCTTCTCATCTACCAAGTATCTAGGGTAATGCTGCTCCAGTGGCTGTTCCCCTTATTACAGAAGCACTTAGTCTCGGGTTTGGGTTCAACCTTGGGTTTCTTCACTAGAGCAGCAACTGATTTGCCATTTCATTAAGTATCCCTTCTTGCCCGTGCCCTTCTTGAAACTAGTGGTTTCACCAACCATCAACAATTGATGCTCCTTCTTGATTCCTACTTTCGTGGTGTCAAACATTGCGAATATCTCAAGGATCATCATATTTATCCCTGATTTGTTATAGTTCATCACGAAGCTCTAGCAGCTTGGTGGCAATGACTTTGGAGAAACATCACTATCTCTGGAAGATCAACTCCCACTCGATTCAAGTGATTGTTGCACTCAGACAATCTGAGCACAAGCTCAACGATTGAGCTTTTCTCCCTTAGTTTGCAGGCTAAGAAAATCGTCGGAGGTCTTATACCTCTTGACGTGGGCACGAGCCTGAAATCCCAATTTCAGCCCTCGAAACATCTCATATGTTCCATGACGTTTGAAAAACATCTTTGGTGCCTCAACTCTAAACCGTTTAACTGAACTATCACGTAGTTATCAAAACGTGTATGTCCGATGTTCGCAACATCCACAGACGACGATTGGGGTTCAGCTCACTAAGCGGTGCATTAGGGACATAAGCTTTCTACTGTCCGCATAATCGCTACTGTCATCTTTCAACTATATTTTCTCTAGGAACATATCTAAACAATGGAACTAAAGCGCGAGCTTACGACATAATTTGCAAAAGGTCTTTTGACTATGTTCAGGATAATTAAGTTCATCTTATGAACTCCCACTCAGATAGACATCCCTCTAGTCATCTAAGTGATTACATGATCCGAGTCAACTAGGCCGTGTCCGATCATCACGTGAGACGGACTAGTCATCATCGGTGAACATCTTCATGTTGATCGTATCTACTATACGACTCATGTTCGACCTTTCGGTCTTTGTGTTCCGAGGCCATGTCTCAGACATGCTAGGCTCGTCAAGTTAACCCTAAGTGTTTAGCGTGTGTAAATTTGTCTTACACCCGTTGTATGTGAACGTAAGAATCCATCACACCCGATCATCACGTGGTGCTTAGAAGCGAACTTTAGCAACGGTGCACGCTAGGGGAGAACACTTCTTGAAATTGTTGTAAGGGATCATCTTATTTACTACCGTCGTTCTAAGTAAACAAGATGCATAAACATAATAAACATCACATGCAATTATATATAGTAGTGACATGATATGGCCAATATCATATAGCTCCATTGATCTCCATCTTCGGGGCTCCATGATCATCATCGTCACCAGCATGACACCATGATCTCCATCATCGTGTCTTCATGAAGTTGTCTCGCCAACTTATTACTTCTACTACTATGGCTACCGGTTAGCAATAAAGTAAACTAATTACATGGCGTTGTTCAATGACACGCAGGTCATACAATAAATAAAGACAACTCCTATGGCTCCTGCCGGTTGTCATACTCATCGACATGCAAGTCGTGATTCCTATTACAAGAACATGATCAATCTCATACATCACATATCATTCATCACATTCTTCTTGGCCATATCACATCACATAGCATACCCCTGCAAAAACAAGTTAGACGTCCTCTAATTGTTGTTTGCATGTTTCTGATGGCTGCTATGGATTTCTAGCAAGAACGTTTCTTACCTACGCAAAACCACAACGTGATATGCCAATTGCTATTTACCCTTCATAAGGACCCTTTTCATCGAATCCGTTCCGACTAAAGTGGGAGAGGCGGCACCCGCTAGCCACCTTATGCACCAAGTGCATGTTAGTCGGTGGAACACATCTCACGTGGAAATGCGTGTAAGGTCGGTCCGGGCCGCTTCATCCCACAATACCGTCGAAACAAGATTGGACTAGTAACGATAAGCATATTGAACATCATCAATGCCCACAACTACTTTGTGTTCTACTCGTGCAAAGAATCTACGCAATAGACCTAGCTCATGATGCCACTGTTGGAGAACGTAGCAGAAATTCAAAATTTTCTACGCATCACCAAGATCTATCTATGGAGAAACCAGCAACGAGGGGAAGGAGAGTGCATCTACATACCCTTGTAGATCGCTAAGCGGAAGCATTCAAGAGAACGGGGTTGAAGGAGTCGTACTCATCATGATCCAAATCACCGGAGATCCTAGTGCCGAACGGACGGCACCTCCGCGTTCAACACACGTACAGCCGGTGGCGTCTCCCACGCCTTGATCCAGCAAGGAGAGAGGGAGAGGTTGAGGAAGACTCCGTCCAGCAGCAACACAACGGCGTGGTGGTGGTGGAGGAGCGTGGCAATCCTGCAGGGCTTCGCCAAGCACCGCGGGAGAGGAGAAGGGAGAGAGGTAGGGCTGCGCCAAGAGGGAGAAGTTCTCGTGTGTTGGGAAGCCCCAAAACCCCCACTATTTATAGGAGGAGGGGAGGTGGCTGCGCCCCATCTAGGGTTCCCACCCAAGGGTGCGGCAGCCCTAGATGGGTCTTGAGGCGGCCAAGAGGGGAGAGAGGCGCCCCTAGGGTGGGCCTTTAGGCCCATCTGCGCCTAGGGTTTCCCCTCTCCCCACCTAGTTGCGCCTTGGGCCATGTGGGGGGGCGCACCAGCCCACCTGGGGCTGGTCTCCTCCCACACTTAGCCCATGCAGCCCTCCGGGGATGGTGGCCCCACTTGGTGGACCCCCGGGACCCTCCCGGTGGTCCCGGTACGTTACCGATAAAACCCGAAACTTTTCCGGTGACCAAAACAGGACTTCCCATATATAAATATTTACCTCCGGACCATTCCGGAACTCCTCGTGACGTCCGGGATCTCATACGGGACTCCGAACAACATTCGGTAACCACATACAAACTTCCTTTATAACCCTAGCGTCATCGAACCTTAAGTGTGTAGACCCTACGGGTTCGGGAGACATGTAGACATGACCGAGACGTTCTCCGGTCAATAACCAACATCGGGATCTGGATACCCATGTTGGCTCCCACATGTTCCACGATGATCTCATCGGATGAACCACGATGTCAAGGACTCAATCGACCCGTATACAATTCCCTTTGTCTAGCGGTATTGTACTTGCCCGAGATTCGATCGTCGGTATCCGATACCTTGTTCAATATCGTTACCGGCAAGTCTCTTTACTCGTTCCGTAACACATCATCCCGTGATCAACCCCTTGGTCACATTGTGCACATTATGATGATGTCCTACCGAGTGGGCCCAAAGATACCTCTCCGTTTACACGGAGTGACAAATCCAGCCTCGATTCGTACCAACCAACAGACACTTTCGGAGATACCTGTAGTGCACCTTTATAGTCACCCGATTCGTTGTGACGTTTGGTACACCCAAAGCATTCCCTCGGTATCCGGGAGTTACACAATCTCATGGTCTAAGGAAATGATACTTGACATTAGAAAAACTTTAGCATACCGAACTACGATCTTTGTGCTAGGCTTAGGACTGGTCTTGTCCATCACATCATTCTCCTAATGATGTGATCCCGTTATCAATGACATCCAATGTCCATGGTCAGAAACCGTAACCATCTATTGATCAACGAGCTAGTCAACTAGAGGCTTCTTTGGGGACATGGTGTTGTCTATGTACCCACACATGTATCTGAGTTTCCTTTCAATACAATTATAGCATGGATAATAAACGATTATCGTGAACAAGGAAATATAATAATAACTAATTTATTATTGCCTCTAGGGCATATTTCCAACAGAGGGTGGGGGGCGCGCCCACCCCCCTAGGGCGCGCCCCCTGCCTCGTGGGCCCCCTGTTGGCTCTCCGATGGCCATCTTCTGCTATATGAGGTCTTTCGTCCAGAGAAAAATCATAAGAAAACTTTCGGGACGAGACTCCGCCGCCACGAGGCGGAACCTTGGCGGAACCAATCTAGGGCTCCGACAGAGCTGTTCTGCCGGGGACACTTCCCTCCGGGAGGGGGAAATCATCACCATCATCATCACCAACGCTCCTCTCATCGGGAGAGGGCAATCTCCATCAACATCTTCACCAGCACCATCTCCTCTCAAAACCCTAGTTCATCTCTTGTATCCAATTCTTGTCTCCAAGTCCGGGATTGGTATTAGTAGGTTGCTAGTAGTGTTGATTACTCCTTGTAGTTGGTTTATTTTGTGGAAGATCATATGTTCAGATCCTTTATGCATATTAATACCCCTCTGATTATGAACATGAATATGCTTTGTGAGTAGTTACGTTTGTTCCTGAGGACATGGGAGAAGTCTTGCTATTAGTAGTCATGTGAATTTGGTATTAGATTCGATATTTTGATGAGATGTATGTTGTCTAGCCTCTAGTGGTGTTATGTGAACGTCGACTACATAACACTTCACCATTAGTTGGGCCTGGAGGAAGGCATTGGGAATTAATAAGTAGATGATGGGTTGCTAGAGTGATAGAAGCTTAAACTCTAGTTTATGCGTTGCTTTGTAAGGGTCTGATTTGGATCCATATGTTTCATGCTATGGTTAGGTTTACCATAATACTTTTGTTGTAGTTGCGGATGCTTGCAATAGTGGTTAATCATAAGTGGGATGCTTGTTCAAGTAAGAACAGCACCCAAGCACCAGTCCACCCACATATCAAATTATCAAAGTACCGAACGTGAATCATATGAACGTGATGAAAACTAGCTGGACGATATTCCCATGTGTCCTCGGGAGCGCTTTTCCTTATATAAGAGTTTGTACAGGCTTGTCCTTTGCTACAAAAAGGATTGGGCCACCTTGCTGCACTTTATTTACTTTTGTTACTTGTTGCTCGTTACAAATTATCTTATCACAAAAACTATCTGTTACCACTTATTTCAGTACTTGCAGAGAATACCTTGCTGAAAACTGCTTATCATTTCCTTCTGCTGCTCGTTGGGTTCGACACTCTTACTTATCGAAAGGACTACGATAGATCCTCTATACTTGTGGGTCATCAACAACCAGATGGTGGATCCCAGGAGCCAGATGCCACCGCCGACGGATACTACTACATGGAGGCCGCCGAAGAACAGGAGTAGTTAGGAGGTCCCAGGCAGGAGACCTTGCCTCTTCGATTGTTGTTGCTTTTGTGCTAGCCTTCTTAAGGCAGTCTTGTCTAACTTTATGTCTGTACTCAGATATTGTTGCTTCCGCCGACTCTTGTGTTTCGAGCTTCTGTATTCGAGCCCTCGAGGCCCCTGGCTTGTAATATAAAGCTTGTTTTATTTCATTTTGTGTCTAGAGTTGTGTTGTGATATCTTCCCGTGAGTCCTTGATCTTGATCGTACACATTTGCATGTATGATTAGTGTGAGGTCGGATCGGGGGTGTCACAAGTTGGTATCAGAGCCGACTGCCTGTAGGAATCCCCCTTTCCAACTCCTTGGTCGAAGTTGAGTCTAGTCAATGAAAAAAATTGTTTTACTAACATAGCTGTGTGGCTTACGGACCCACGTTGCCATTGGTTGGTGTTAGGATCTTTTACTCCTCATCTATACTCTGGGATTCTGAGCTCTCTTCTATTCAGGTTAAATGATTTTGTTAACTCTGACTCTAGGTTCTCGTAAATACTCTCTCCCGGAGAGCCCCTCACTCCAGATGATTGCTTGGTGCATCAAAGGATTCCGAAGACACTCTCTGTCGGGGAGGCTGATCGTACCCACGGACACCTATGGGGCCCGGCGGAGCGGGTCCCTTTGTGGTTCGGAGGAGGGCGGAGGTCGCACGAAGAGCGGATCGAGGCGATGCACACGGGCGGTTTACCCAGCTTCGGAGCTCTCCGGAGAGATAAAACTCCTACTGTTGCCTGTTTAATCTATTTTGTTCTTGCTAGGGAGCAATGCGAGTTACAAAACCTAGCGCGAGTATATCTCGTCTATGGCCAGTCGAACGAACTGAACCTTGCCAAAGACGCCAACCGAACCCTGGCCAACCCCCCTCTACATTGCACTCGGGCCTCCTTTTATATGCTCAAAGGGTCTCCGACAGGTGGCAACACAGGCGAGGGTACAAATGTAAAAACAGGAGTTGGTACACCTACTTGAGCGATTATGTACGATTGCAAAAATACCTAACTCGGCGGCAAGGGACAAAAGCAATAAATACTGTCATTGTCGCCCAAACAAGGTAACAGACCGTCAGTGCGCCTCCGCCGCCACGATGGCGAGCTGTCAGCCGCTCATCGCTGCTCTCCGCTGGCTGCACATCTGCCGACACGCGCCCTGAACGGTCCCGTGGCGACACGTCGCTGGGTGAGCTGGAGCGGAGACGGAGAGGAGCTGCATGCCGCGGCAAGCGCCTTGCCGGCCGGATCCTTGTCGCGCCCGGAGACTTGTCGCGCTCCGGGCCTTCCCGGCAAGCTCCTCTTGCCGGGGCCTTGTCTTCTGCGTGCCTGGAGTGGCCTTCCCGACAAGCTCCTCTTGTCGGGGTCTTGTCTTCTCAATCAATACTTTGTTCTTGAATGGCTCCAAGGGAGCCACGGAGGAGAGTGGCGGTGAGGAGGCAAAACTTTGCCGCGGGGTGCCGCAACCGTCCGTCTGCAATCTGGGATACTAGGGTACCCTACTCTAGTACACCGGCAGAGCCCCGGTGCAGGCGTACATCGGTGCCGAAGCGCTTGTCGGGCCAGGCCAGGATCGCACGGACACGCGCGGCCTCGATCACGCCGCAACCCGCCCCGGACCCACCACGATCCCCACTAATGGCACGCACCGGACGTGGCGTCGTGCGAGAGATCGTGGGCGCGGTCGTGGGGGGTTCTTTATTAATATAAGCGGAACGTCCGCTTCCTCCTCCCCTTTATAAGCGGAGGAAACAGAGGCGGGCCGACCACTCCAGCCATTGCTGTCTTGTCAAGAAACCACCGCCGCTCCCCTCGTCTTCTCCGGTGCGAAGAGAGAAACACCCCGCCCCCTTTCGCCACAAGCACACTCACCGCCGTCGACCTCCTCCGCCCCCGCTCGCAATGGCCCCGAAGGCCGATAAGGAGAAGGGCGTCAAGTCGGCCGAGGCGCAGCGGCTCGCGGCGCTGCGCAAGGAGCGAGTCGTCTTCCCCTCGCAGCTCGGCGCACGGGAGCTGCGGGACGTCTACTATCTTTTCTGGTCGACGGAGACTCGGGCGCATCCGCGCACGAGGGTGCTCCCCGCCTCCGCCGCTGATCCGGCCCCAACAGGGTACCCTTTCTTCGCCCTTTTCTTCTTTTGCGGTCTTTGCCCGCCGTATTCGAAGTTCTTTTGCGACATAATGAACACCTTCGCCTCCACCTCCTTGATTTCACCCCCAACGCCATCTTGACCATGGCCGTTTTCGCACATTTGTGCGAAAACTTTGTCGGGGTCCACCCGAACGTGGCACTCTTCCGCCATTTCTTTGTCCCCCGCGTCGAGAGAGGAGAGCCCCTTGCCGGAGGGATAGCCTGGGTCTCTAGGATCGGAAAGAAAGAGGCCTACCTAGAGGGGGAGTTCTGGAACAAGTGGGAGGAGTGGAGAGCCAACTGGTGCTGGGTTGTAGAGGAGGACCCTGACCCTTCACCGCCAGGCGCCAAACCCCAATTGCGCGCGGCAAGGATTGGAGTAACTTGGCACCGGCGGATGCGAGGCTGAAGATAGCCGTGACCCGGATTCTGCGCCTCAGGCTTGCCGGATTAACTATTGGCGCAGTTGGCGCAAACTTCATTCGCCGCCGCATCGCCATCCCTTGCGGAAAGGAGGAGGCCTGCTTGGGAGTTCCGTAATGCGGCGGACATCATGAGGCTGTGCCGGGCCTGAATTGGAACTTCACCGTCATGGAGCTGGATTCAGTGCTGCTCGAGCTGTTCAAGAACGACCCGAACACCCGTAGTGGTTCAGGTTGCCGCGAGGGGTCGTCCCACTGTGCAACAACTCGACGCTCGACCGCATCCGCGCCATGATGCCACTGTGTGACTCCCACGGGATCTTCCCGACCTGGCAGGAGCCCCCCGACGAGGTCATGCAGCAATTCTTCGACAACTTGCAAGAGGTGCCGATCTGCTCCGACGAGGTCATGCAGCAATTCTTCGACAACTTGCAAGAGGTGCCGATCTGCTCCGACGAGCAGAAGGGGCTCACCCGAGACACCACCGAGCAGGAGATGGCGTGGATCGCCACCAGAGCGGAGGAGGCGGCAGCAGCCGCTGCCGCTTGAGTCTTCGGGTTCACCGTGGAGGAGGCGGACGCGGCGAAGGTGGCAAGCGCTGCTGAGCGAGGGGAGGTCGCCAGCGAGGACGAGCTTGTCGAGCTCGAGGCCGGGACGAGTAGACCCGCCGAGGGCGCTTCTTCCCTGCCGCCAAGCGACTTGCCACCAGCGGAGCCCCTGGCTCCGCCGAGGAGGCGCCTCCGCAGGGCTGGGGACGAGCCGGGGCGACAGGTCGCCCACAGCGCGCGCTCGGCCGACGCTTCCACCGCTGCAAGCGAGTTTGCCGCAGGAGCGCCCCAAACTGCAGCGACAACCGGGCGGAATCTTCTCGGGGCCGCCGACGCCTCCGCTTAAGCGGCCAAGAGAGCCCACTCCCCGCCTCATCGCACCGGAGGCGGGCGAGTTTGACTTCTCCGCGCTCAGCTCGAGGAGGAAGGCGAAGAGTAAGCTTCTCGAGATTGTGCTTGCACGTCTTTAATTTTTATTGCTTCATCTTGAATCTGATTTGCTTCGTTCTGGACTCTTTCCTTTTCAGGACGTTGTCCCAGAGAGCGGCGAAGAGGGCCAAGATCCCGACGGTCGTTGTTGAGGACGATTCTCCCGTGGCGACGGGGGACGCGTCCGAGGCCGCCTTGCTGGACCCGGCAACCCTTCCCCAGAGCAGCCCCCAGCACGGCCCCCAGAGTAAGTGTGCAGTTTTCTTCTTGCTGTTAGGCGTGCGGGGGTGCCTTCTTTGTTGATATCGACCGTGTGCTTGTGCAGAGCAGAGCAGTCTCATCGGGAGGGCTCGGAAGCCGCCTCGAGATCCTGCCCGCTGCCACTCGCCCGCCGAGGAGGACTCCCGGCAAGGGAGCTCCCTCCGACAAGGGAGGCCACCCGGCAAGGAGGCCACTCCGGCAAGGGAGGCTACCCGGCAAGGGGCGGCGCCGCGACCCTCCAAGTGGTCGAGGCCATGGCTGCGGATCCCGTTGCGAGTAACTCCCTTACGCGAAAATCTCCCTTGGGCTTGCTTTCTTTTGTTTCTCTTTTTGGATATCTGCTGACTGCCCCTTCTTCGTCGACGCAGACCCGATGGAGGTCGAGGCCGCGGCGAGGAGGCAGCGGCAACACACCGGCGAGGCCGCCGTCGAGGAAGAAGAGGTCATCATCGTGGAAGAAGAGGCCGTCGCCGGCGAGCCTGATGGCGAGAGGCCACCGAGGCTGCCGACGCAGAGGGCCGGGCGAGGGGTCGGATTGTCGCATCGACGGCCCCGAGGCCGCAGGAGCGGCGAAGCGCTACACCGACAACCGACTTCATTGCCATGGCGCGCCAGTTCGAGGAGCCCCAGCCCGGTCCCTACCTGAAGGCCGGCGAAGGCGTCTTCATTAAGCTCCCCTGGGAGCCGAGCTCCAGGGCGCCAGTTGAGGGCGAGACCTTCGATGGCGAGCTACTCACGTCCGCTGGGTTGACGCTGGTGGAAGCGCCAAGCAGCAGCAGCGGCGAGTCCGAGGAGGAGCAGGTGCTGAAGAAGCTGCTGTCCCTCTATCGCTCCCGTCAGGCCAAGCTGGAGACCCGGGAAGTCCTTGTCGCGATGGCGGGAGCGGACATAGAGAAACGCGCCGAGGAGCTCCGGAGCGCCAACAAAGCGCTCATGACGTGGCGACGCAGCGGGCGCCTTCGCGAGAAGAGTGCACGGCCTTCATCCTTGAGAAGGCCGCAATCGATGAGGAGCAGCGATCGGCTGCCGAGAAGCTTCGCCAGCATAGCGAGTTGGCGCAGCGAAAGGTCAACTTGGACAGCCACGAGGAGGACCTTGCAGCGTGAGGAGTCGCTTGGCGTGGCGCCGAGAGGCGAAGGGCGACGCTGCCGCGGCCGCCGAGGCCGCCAAGGAAGAGCTGAAGGCGAAGGTGGCACAGCCGAGGCCACCCTCACGAAGCGGCGAAGAGCTTGCCATGCTCAAGCGTGAGCGCGAAGGCGCCTCTACTGGCGAGCTGCAGGCCCGTCTCGCTGACAGGGCCAAGGAGCTCGACGCCGCCAAGGACTCCAAGGCAGATCTGGAGCTGAAACTGACCACTCTGACGCAGACGTTGGATGGTGCCAGAGAGCGGGAGGCGGGCTTGTTAGAGGCGATCACGGCCAAGGAGGAGCTGCTGGCGGATGCTGTCTCCGTCCAGAACACCTTGAGGGAGAGCGTGGAGCACTGGACCGAAGGTCTTGTGGACACCGCCGCCGACATCCACAACGAGCTGATGAAGCTGGAGATGGGGGACCTCGCGTACTCCTCCGACGAGCATCTCCATCCCAGCGTCAAGCTCAGCCTGTTCTTCAAAGGCGTGGTGACGGGTCTCCGCGACTCGGGAAGAGGTCCCAAGCAGCTGGCCGAGGAATCGCGCCCGGATCTGCGCGAGGCCCTCGAGAAGGTGTTGATGAAGGTGGCCTTCCGCAACCCGGCCTCAACCTTAACGGCGTCCTCAGATCCTTGCGGCCGAAGCCAATGTGGAGGAGCTCAAAGCCCTTGTCGCACCCATCGTGGACAAGGTGAACAAGATCAAGAGGATTGAGGGCGACCGCGTGGACTAGGCCGCCAACCTTATCTTTCCCTTGTCGCTGCTGATCATGTTCAGAAAACTTTGTTAGATCAGCGACAAGTTATTCTGTAATATACTCTATCTTAGGAGAATCGATCGATGCAATGTTATTTCCTCTACTTGATTTCTTCCTTTGTATGTTTACGCCTGCGCATTTAGGGAAACTTGTCGGTGCAGCACCCTTGCCATGCGCCGAAGGTGCGGAACTTCGGCAGCCTCTGGCGGGGTCGCTACCGACAAGCAACCTTGTCGCGGACTAGCCGCAGCTCTCTTAAGTTGTTGAGCGGACTCGAAACAAAGTAAAGGGCGCGACCGATCCGCAGTTCGGTTCCTCTGCGCACGTGTTTTCCATACAAAGTACTATCGTTCGAGGAAGATAACGAAAATTTTAAAAATTGATTGCTCAAACTTTGGCAACTTAGCTTTTCTGTTTCTTGCTTCCCGATGAGGCGAAACTTCCTCGAGCGGTGCCTGGTCCATAGTATTATCTCCTCGTCCCCCCTGGTTAACTTGTGCGCGAGGGGGGCCTCCCTTTCTTTGCGACAAGAGAAAGAAGAGGAAATAACATTATAGAGCCCAGTGGCTCGATTCTGCTTACCGGGTGTGGTTGCTGCACAAAGTGTTAGCCAAAACATGCAATAACTTGATGAAAGCATGAACTTGACGGGTTGTGCGCAACACATGGGCTTTACTGATGCACGGGGTCTGCGCCCGGCTTTGTATGAAGGATTACATGCAACAGCGGCAAGACTTGTACAAAAGGTGGTTGCCGGAACGGGTTCCGACAACCGCGCCTTATGGGTAAAACTTACGAAGATGCTCAATGTTCCAGGAGTTGCTCACGGAATGCCATCTTCGGTCTCAAAGCGGACAGCGCCGGGCCTAGTGACCCGCTTTCACCCGATAAGGGCCTTCCCACTTCAGCGTCAACTTGTTTGAATTCTTGGCGGACTGAACGCTACCAAGAACAAGGTCGCCTTCCTCGAGACTTCGGCATTAACCCTGCGGCCATGGTAGCGGACGCGAGCTTCTTTGTAGCGAGTGGCTCGCCTGACAGCACTGAAGACGATCCTCCTCAAGGAGCAAAGCGTCATCTTGTCGCAGCTGCTCTTGCTCAAACTCATCATAAGCGAGCACTCGAGGCGACCCGTATCTGAGTTCCGTGGGGAGAACTGCCTCTGCTCCATAGACTAGAGCAAAGGGTGCCCGGCGCTGGCTTGATTTGGTGTCGTTACGACGACCAAAGAACCACCGCAGCTCCTCGATCCGATTTCTTCCGCACTTGTGCAGCCTGTCGAAAGTTACGGTCTTGAGTCTGCGCGACTTCAGCGTTCGCCCTTCGCTTGACCGTTGCTTCTTGGGTGAGCAACAGCAGGCGAAGCAGACCTTGGCGCCAAGGTCTTGGACGTCTTGCATGAAGGTGCGACTTCGTGAATTGTGTGCCGTTGTCGGTGATGATCCTGTTAGGGATTCGAAGCGGCAAACAATCGACCAAGAACTTGATCACCGACCGTGATGTCACCTTCCTCACTGCTTCCACTTCCGGCCACTTTGTGAACTTGTCGATGCCGACGTACAAGTACTCAAAGCCCCCGACAGCTCGGGGGAAGGGGCCGAGGATGTCGAGCCCCCAGACCGAAAATGGCCAAGATAAAGGGATCGTCTGGAGAGCTTGAGCTGGCAGGTGTATCTGTTTGGAATGAAACCGCACGCTTCACACTTGGTTACTTGTGCGATTGCATCCTGGAGGGCTGTCGGCGGAAGAAACCTTCCCGGAAAGCTTTGCCGGCAACTGCTCTTGAGCCAATTTGGTGACCACATATGCCTCCATGGATCTCTGCCAACAGCTTGGTCCATCTTCCCCGAGAATACACTTCAATTTCACACCGTTGAGTCTTCTTCATGCATATCTTTGTCGACAAACTGGTACATACTTGACCGCCGGGCTACTCTTTTCGCTTCTTCCTGCTCTTCGGAAGTTCTCCTGTCTAAAGGAATTGGACAATCCGGCTGCGCCCATCTTTGGAGCTTGTGGCTCGACAACAAGGACTAAAGGCTCATCTGCTGCTGTGGGAACATCAGCTTCTCTGGCAAGAGCCGGTGGCTCTACCGAGCTAGATGCTCCCGACAAGCTTGCCGGAGTAAGACTTGTCGGAGCGCGTTGCTTCAACGAAACAAACCATGGGGTCCGCTTGAGATGATCGCTCCTCAAAGACTGTTGGTGTTGATCTTGGGGACCTTTTGCAACGACGGCCGGGAAGCTCGCCGGAAAGTAGTCACCAGAGGCCAACTTCCTCTTCTTGCTTTGTCCGGCCGATGGTGTTACGGTTATCGAGTCAGCTTGAGCACGAAAGTCCCTGGTTCCATTGTGTAGCTTAAGCGCAGCGCACTTTGATAGGGCGTCAGCAATATCATTCTGAGCTCTTGGAACATGTTCCATTTGCAGGCCGTCAAAGTGCTCTTCTAGCTTCCTCACTTCATCAACGTAGGCTTCCATCAACGGACTCTGGTAATCTTTGTTGACTTGGCGGACGACGAGTTGCGAGTCACCCCGACAATAAGCTTCTTGATCCCAAGGTCCACGGCGATTACGAGACCGGCAAGCAAACCTTCATACTCTGCGGTATTGTTTGTCGCTGCTCCTTGGGAAAGTGCATATGGACGACGTACTTGAGGTGCTCTCCGGTGGAGTGCGATAAGCAAGACGCCGCACCGGGCGCCTTTGCAGCAAGAAGGCACCATCAAAGTACATCAGCCACTCTTTGCTTGCTTCTTTGACGGGAATGCTCGTCTCTAATCTCTTCATCTGGCGTTGGCGTCCATTACGCTAGGAACTCTGCCAAGGCTCGCTTTGGATAGTTGATGTGCTTTCAAACTTAAGACCAAAGCTTGACAGCTCCGGTGCCCACTCGACAATCCCGCCTGCCGCTTCGGATTCTGCAGATCCTCTTCGGGAAAGCGAGTGACAATCTGTGATCTCATGTGCTTGGAAGTAATGGCGCAGCTTTCTCGAGGCCATGAGGAGACCGAAAAGCAGTTTTTGCACACCAGAGTACCTTGACCTAGCCCCCTGCAGGAGGGAACTAACAAAGTAAACTGGGCGATGCACCATCCTTTTCTGTATCTGTTCTTGTGTCTTCGTGGACTCGTCCTTGTCGGGACCAGAGCTTGTCGGCGAAGCCCCCTGCTTGTCGCTGGATGTGCTTGCCGCGGTTGCTGGCTCGTCATCCGCCTCCCTTTCCGCCACTAACGCAGCGCTAACCACTTGATTGGTTGCCACTATATATAGCAGCAACTTCTCTTGTGGCCTAGGTGCGACAAGTGTTGGATTAGAGGACATGTATCTCTTTAAGTCCTGCAGCGCAGCCTCCGCTTCGGGAGTCCATTTTACTGGACCCGCCTTTTTCAAAATCTTGAAAAATGGCAGGGCACGCCAGCAGACCTAGAAATAAACCTCTTTGAGAGCAGCCACGCAACCGGCAAGTCTCCGTACATCCTTGACGCGCTTTGGTGCTTCAATCTGCTCAATGGCCTTGATCTTGTCGGGATTTGCCTCAATCCCTCGCTGAGACACGAAGAGCCCGAGAAGCTTGCCGGAAGGAACTCCAAACACACACTTCTCGGGGTTGAGCTTGAGGTTTATCTTGCGCAGATTTGCAAAGGTCTCGTCGGATCTTGAACCGAGTTGCTTTGTTCCTGCTCTTGACCACTATGTCATCCATGTAGGCTTCTACATTTACGTGCATTTGCGGCTCAAAAGCGTCATGGACTACCCTTGCAAATGTTGAACCAGCATTCTTCAAACCGAAAGGCATCCGTATGAAACAGTATGTGCCACATGGTGTGATGAATGCGGTCTTCTCCTCATCTTCTTCAGCCATGAAGATCTGATGGTATCCTGAGTAGGCATCAAGAAAGCGAAAGCAAATCACATCCGGCCGTGGAGTCAACAATCTGGTCAATGCGCGGCAAGGGAAATGGATCTTTGGGACAAGCTTCATTAACATCCGTGAAGTCAATACAAAGCCTCCATTTCCCATTTGCCTTGCGCACGACTACTACGGATTGGCCAACCACGTGGGATGGAGTACTCCTCGACAAGGCCTGCTGCTTCCAGCTCTTGATCTCTTCACTATGAATTCTTGGCGCTCCGCTTGCATCGACTCTTTGCTTGACGGGCGCGCATGAGGACAAACGGCGGCGGTGCTCAATCACTTTCACAGGAACACCGGGGATATCGACGGTTGCCATGCAAACACGCCGACATTCGCCCGCAGGAAAGCGACGAGCGCCCTTCCTATTTGGGGTCGAGAGAGGCAGCGATGGTGAAGGTACCACCAGCGCCGTCCTCCTTGGCGGGCACCTTCTTGGTCTTGGCGGAGCCACCATCTTCTTGCACTTGCGGTGGAGCTCAATGGTGCGTCCTCGACGGTAGCGCAGCACTCGAAGAGGTGCGCTTGCCGGAGTGAGCATCGAGCCCTTGCGGACTTGGACTTGGTCTTCTTCCCCGGGAGCTTCAAAGACAAGTGTCTCGCCAATCATTGCGGCTGCTGCGTCCGGAAGATCTTGTCGGCACAGATAAGGGCATCCTTCTTATCGCCATGGACCGAGATGACGCTTATCGGGCCCGGCATCTTGAGTAGGTTGTAGGCGTAGTGAGAGGCTGCCATGAACTTGGCGAGCGCTGGACGGCCAAGTATCCCATTGTAGGGCAATGGGAAATCGGCGACGTCAAACGTAACCCTCTCAGTCCTGAAGTTCAGCTCGCTGCCAAATGTGACCGGCAACGTAATCTTCCCCTTCGGCTTGCTCCTTCCCGGATTGATTCCTTGGAAAGTTCCGGTCTCTTCGAGCTTCGCCGTCGATTTGAAGCTTACGGAGCACCGCGGAGGAGATCAGATTCAAGCCGGCCCCGCCGTCAACTAACATTTTGTGACCTTGAGGTTGCGGATGGTTGGAGAGACCAACATCGGCAAGCACCCGACCGCGATTATGCGATCGGGGTGGTCCTCAATATCAAAAATGATAGGCGTCTTGGACCACTTCAGAGGCCTGCGTGACTCTATGGATGGTTCCGCAGCATTGACCTCCGCATCCATTGCTTGAGTTGGCGGTGGGAGGTATGCAGGGAAGCACCTCCGTCAACGCAGAGAACCTCTGTGGCTTTCTGAAACTCCTGCTCATCGGCGTCGTCGTCCTCCATATCTTCGTCGTCGTCATCATCTTCATCCTTGTCGCGGCCGCGGGGAGGCCGATCTCCTTGTCGCTGCTTGACTTTGCCGCGGCGTCCTCCCCGGCCGGGACGTTTCTTGCTCGCTCCCCCAGCACCTTCCTGGGCCTTCTCCTTGTCGCGCCGCTCGTACTCAGCTCTCTGCTGCTCGACAAGCTGCTCGACCTTCTTGCAGCTCTGGAGATCGTGACCCTTGGTGCGGTGGATCTTGCGATCTTGCTTGCCGGAGCTGTCCTGCTTGTCGGCGGCCGCCACCGACTGGTGGTTGGCGTCAGCGGCAACCTCCTTGCCGGAGACACCAGCCTTGGCGTTCTTGTCGCCACCTCCATTGCCAGACTGCTCGACAGCTAGCACCTCTCTGCTTTTCTTCTTCCTGTTGCCTCGCCGCCGGCCCTTCTTCGCCGGGGCGGTGTCATCACTGTCAGATCCTGCTTCTGCATCCTCTCCTGGGAGTCTCCTCCCTTCCTCAGCGCGTGCACACTTGTCGGCCAAGGCGTACAGCTCACTGACGTCCTTGACTTTGCTCATCGCCATCTCCTCCATCATCCTGCGGTTCCGCACATTACGATGAAATGCGCTGATCACCTTGGCGGGGTGGACGTCACGGGATGTTGTAGTGCACACGGCTGAATCTCTGAATGAACTTGCGGGGACTCTCCTTCCTTCGGGCGAGCAAGTGAAGGTCACTCTCTTTGCCATGAGGTTTGTGGCCACTGTGAAGGCGCCAACAAACCGATGGCATGATCTGCCAAGAGGATATGGAGCTGTCGCGGCAAGTGCATGAGCCAAGATCGGCGTTGGGCTTGAGCACGAGCGGGAAGTAGTTGGCGAGGATCTTGTCGTCCCGTCCCCCCGCAGCCTGCACCGCGATGGTGTAGATGCTGAGGAACTCCGACGGACGCGTCCTGCCATCGCACTTCTCCGGCACGTCTGGTTTGAAGTTCTTCTGGCTGGGCCCTTTGGACTTGCCGCAGCTCACGAGTGAACGCAGGGCAACCTACCGCGTACGGCAAGTCCCCTGGCCCCTCCGGCGCGTGCATGTCAACAGAAGGCCCAGCGCGCTTGTCGGATTGACGTCGCACTTCTCTTCGACGCTCGATGCGAGTTTGAGCGTCCTCTTGTTGTCGCTCATGAAGAACTTGGCGCTGATCGCGGCGAGTTCGCGGATCCGACGACGCAGTGGAGTCGCTGTCGAGGTGGATCCGGTGAGTCGGCGATCTTGGCCTTCTTGGCGGAGAGTGCATGGTGGTTGCACCCCCGACAGTCTGCCGCCACCGGCTCGCGCCTTGTCGTCTCGCCGGCAACGATGGTGTTGGTTGCAGCGGGCGTCGCCGTTAGCAAAGCCGATGAGGCTCGGATAGTGGCCCTCCACTCGTCGACCTTGTCGGCCGTTGGAGGGTAGTCGAGGAGCGATTGAGCTCTCGCCAGAGCTTCGCTGGAGTAGTAGGCGGCATTGGAGAAGCAGTGCGAGGCGGGACACGCTCGGACTTCTAACTGCGTTAGAAGGAGCGGCGCCCGTCCGGCGACCGTATCTCACTAGCGCCAGCATGTTGGCGCGCATGCTGGTCTTGAGGGTCTCGATCCAACGAACGTATGGCGTTGTGAACGCCAGGACGTTGTTGGTCCCGGGTCTCCTGAGACGGACGTGGGGGATGCACGGACGCCGAGGTCTGCGGTGCCTCGTCCTTGGACTTGGCAACGTCGCGAGCGCCTTCGTCGGCGCCCGTTCCTCCGCCAGCGTCTGCACCACCACCCGTTTGCTGCGGTGAGGGTGGGTATGACGCGGACGGCTCTGCTGCCGTCGAAGCCGTCTTCTTTGGTGGCATGTTGAGGAAGATGTTGATGACGCTGCCCGCGTGAACGCCCGAATCGGATTCACACGGCCTCGACGCCCCCTACCTGGCGCACCAGAGATGTCAGGGAGGCTGATCGTACCCACGGACACCTATGGGGCCCAGCGGAGCGGGTCCCTTTGTGGTTCGGAGGGGGGCGGAGGTCGCACGAAGAGCGGATCGAGGCGATGCACACGGGCGGTTTACCCAGCGGAGCTCTCCGAGAGATAAAACTCCTACTGCTGCTGTTTGATCTATTTTGTTCTTGCTAGGGAGCAATGCGAGCTACAAAACCTAAGCGAGTATATCTCGTCTATGGCCGGTCGAATCTAACTGAACCTTGCCAAAGACGCCAACCGAACCTCGCCAACCCCTCTACATTGCACTCGGGCCTCCTTTTATATGCTCAAAGGTCTCCGACGGTGGCAACACAAAGTAGGGTACAAATGTAAAACAGGAGTTGGTACACCTACTTGAACAAGTGTACAGTGCAAAAATACCTAACTCGACGGCAAGGGACAAAAGCAATAAATGCCTGTCGTTGTCGCCCAAAGCAGTGTAACAAAGACCGTCAGTGCGCCTCCGCTTCGCTACGATGGCGAGCTTTGTCGGCGCCGCTCATCGCTGCTCTCCGCTGGCTGCACATTTGCTCGACACGCCCACAGAGCGGTCCCGTGGCGACACGTCGCTGGGTGAGCTGGAGCGAGACGGAGAGGAGCTGCATGCAGCGGCAAGCGCCTTGCAGCGGCGGATCCTTGTCGCGCCCGGAGACTTGTCGCTCGGGCCTTCCGGCAAGCTCCTCTTGCCGGGCCTTGTCTTCTGCGTGCACAGGTGGCCTTCCCGACAAGCTCCTCTTGTCGGGGTCTTGTCTTCTCAATCTAATACTTTGTTCTTGAATGGCTCCAAGGGAGCCACGGAGGAGAGTGGCGGTGATGAGGCAAAACTTTGCCGCGGGGTGCCGCAACTGTTCGTGCACGAGTACGGGATACTAGGGTACCCCTACTCTAGTACACCGACACTCTCTGATGTTCTCTCGAGACTTTGTGCCCGTTGCTTTTGCAACAACCTACCATCGAAATATGACTATGGATAAATGCATACACCTGTCGTTCTTACTTCTATTCCCAGGTGATCTTGTTATTGCAAGATACCCCGAAATTCTCTCTTTTGTTCCGAGAATACTTTGTGCCTACTGCCTTGCACCTCTTTGCCACATGAATACCCCTCCGGATAATTACTCGCGCTTGCCGAGTATCCGTTCGTCCACGGCTGTTCATTTGTTTCACAAAATTCTTTGGAATACTATTCGATCTTCCGAAAATCCTCAGTAACCTATTGCTCTTGTTCCTCCTTATCTGCTTGCATTATGGTTACTTCCATATGTCCAGCAATACTCATTTAGCACCCTTTGTCATCATAATTTTGAGCATTTGATTTGATATGTTTGTGAATGCTCGTGATCATTAGTCCTAATTAGAATTCTTCCCTTGGTTCAGGCGTCACTCTGGACATGAGTTGGTGTTCGAAAAAGCAAACCTTGATTGATTTTCGATCTATGTGTGTTCTACTTAATTGTCTTTTATTAGAGCCTCTACTTCCGATCCCCTGTTTTGGAAATCATAATCCCCTTTGCAGAGCTTTGAATTAGTCAATTGTTTCTATAATCTGATATCCTTGCATTCTTTCTTTTTTTTGGTTGAGTACCGATGCTCACATCAGATCCCATGTGAACCACCAGATCCTTTGTGGGGTTCTATCCGACAACGTCCTTCATATGCAGTAACCTTGTGAGCTTTTCCTTGGACACATAATGCCTTTTGTAAATTGTATCTTCTGCTTGCTCAATCATTCTCTACTCCGAGCTTGAGTTGTCTACTCATGAAGTTTGACTCTACAACTTCATCAAAGGCGAGAAGTAAATGGTAGGTTATGCATTGATGAAGTGGGAGTCGACCTTGAACCTTTGTGTTCATGCCCATGGACCCGATGTGGAACTTATCATGGAAGCTTCTTGTATTAATAATAGTCCCCTTGTGACAAATTTATCTTGTATATATGTTTGGTCCTTTGCAACTGTGGTCCCAACCATGATTCCATTTCTCAGACAAGTTAAAATACTTGTCTTCTGTAGATCCTTTCACCTGTCAAACCTCTATCCTTTTCTACCTTCGAGTATTACCCTCTGGTATCTCGAGAATATCACGGAACTACTTAACTTCTTATGAATTCTTCATCAACTATTATTTCCCGCCGATTCAAATTTTTGACGGGTTCTGAGTTGATAGACACTCGAGAACACCGATAACTGATTTGAGTCTACACTTTCCTTTCCATTGTTTTGTTTAACCTTTCTTATAACCTAACATATCTAAGCAGTGATATTTCACTGCTTATGTAAATGCCTCGGTGTTCAACTCGGTCAGTAAGACTCTGTTACTATTTTGGGTGATATTCCGGGTAACCACCGATGGACGAGAACTTTGCCTATTGGTCCGCCTCGTTTAACAAGCAGGAAAATGGTTATGTTTGTCCCTTGCCCTTGGTACCAACGTTGTTGCCAACATAACAGACAGTTTATGCTCTGACATGCCTTGCTATCAGCGCCCTTCCGACTTTTAACCCACATGGTGGGCCGATAATCCATAATTCCACAGGATCGAAACCTGACTCCCATATACATCCCTGTTTTATAAGTTATCCCTCGTGCTTGGCTTCCTATGTAATTCACGAGCCACCTTCCTTGTGATCTATTCTGGTATTAGACGCAATACTTATTCCCATTGCTCTGAACCCCTTTCACCCTATGTTTCAGGCAACGAACGATTGCCTACCCGCTTGAAACTTTTATTGCACCTTCTTACCTTGCTCTCGATGACTTTCTTAAATTTCAACTCGAGAGATGCCTCTATGCCACGTCCGCGAGGTAGCCGCAAGGTACCTATCTTGTGTTGAGCTCCGTCCTTCTCGAGTCTTTCCCCCTTACTTCACCCCTTAAATCTCGGGACAAGATTTTTATAGTGGAGGAGAATTGTGATGTCCGGATAAATAAGCTACAGTAAACCCCTGCTAATGGTGCCACGTCATCACATTGTTGTTGCTAATCCTCACTTGATCCAAATCACTGTTCATGTTCGAACTTAATTTCAAAGTCAAAAATTCAAATTTGCCAAACATGAAAACTAAAATATTCAAAGTGTGGCAAATAATACCTGAATATTTTTCATGTTGGAACCAACCTCTTTTGGATTCCCAAAGTGCCCTTGGAAATTATTTAGTGGTCCAACAACATTTAAAATTGGCCTTTTCAATTTCTAAAAATGGTTAGACAACTCCTTTTGGTCTTAAACTTTTTGTGACTCCTATAAATAATGTGCTTGATTTATGTGATAGGTCTCATATCTAACAAAGATCTTTTAGTCTTACAATTAAATAGAAACCAATAGCTCAAATTGAAAACAGTAAATAAGTAAGACATATTTAAAAAGAGAAGGGCCTATTCTACTTGGCACTTTGGCCCAACCAGCCCAACCGGCCTAGCTAACCTCCCCTCTCCTTCAACCTGCTACATGGAGAGAGGGGATTGTGGCACCCATCCGTCGGCCATGCCGTGCGTGGCGGCCATCCCCCGCCTCCCTGATGGCTACAACGGCAACCCCCAAGCCCCCCTCTTCCCCGGTCAAACCCTAGCCGCCACTTCTTCCTCCCTCGCGCCATTGCTTGGTTTCCCGCACACACCCTTCGCCAGCCACCACGCTCCACCACGGCCACCAACGCCCCCGTGTCCATCCGTTGTTCCCGCCAGATCCGTCCTGCTCCCCTACGTCGCCTGCGCCAACGGGCTCGAGCCGGGCGCCTCTCCTTCGTGCGGGCGAGGTCGTCTTCAACCTCAAGACACCGCTGTCCTCGTCGTCATCCCCGGCGCCAGTGAGCCTCCCCCGAGCCTGCTATGCACCTCTACAGGGCCGCTGTGAGCCCCCACTTCCTTCCCCTCTCTTTGTGACTCGAATCCGTGCTCCTAGCCATTGCTACCATCGCGACCGAAGAACACCGCTAGCCATGGCCGCACCTCAGTGTCCGCGCACGCGCTCCTGCTGCTCTTGTGTTGCTTCTGCTGCTGCCGCTGCTCTACCTTGCTGCTTGCTGCCGCTGCAGCCGCGCCCGCTGCTGCTCGATGTTGTTGTTGTTGCTGCTCCAACCTGCTATCTGCTACTCCCCACGGCCCCTGCCGTTGCTCTTCTGCAGCTGCTACTCGCGCCGCCACCGGCCTCGCCTTACTCACCAGCGCCATCCGCGAGCGAGCCCCACCGAGCCTCGTGGCCAGTGTCCCCCGCCAAATTTTTGTCGCCCCGTCTCGTCAGCACCACCGCTGCCCACCTCCGCTGCCAAGTTGCTTGTCGTCCGCCCACGCCCCGCAGCCGCGATCTGGCCGGTCGCCCTCGTCCGCGCCCAACGCCACTCCACTGCTGCACGCCCGGCGTCTCGACATCCGTGCCCACGCCACTTCTAGGGGCTCCGCCTGCTCGCCAGAATCAAGACACCCGCCTCACGAGGCCCTAGGCCTATGGCGGATGGGGCCCACGCCCCTATTTACTTAAAAAATATATTAATAAAAATAACTAATTAATTAGTTAAATGGTTAATTAACTTAATTAATTAGCCTAACCACCTAGTTTGGTTAATTAAACTATTAGTGTAGACTAAAACAGTCAATGATAGGGGGGCCCACCCCTTTTGACCAGTCAAACGTTGACTGGTCAACTTGGATCCCCTGGACCCACATGTCACCCTCTGGTACACTTCTGTGTACGCAGATCTGGGTGCACCTAGGTTTTACTCATTATTTTCGAATTAAATTAAATTGTAGAATATCTTTAAAGCTTGGAAAATTCATAGAAAATAATCCGTAGCTCGGATGAAAAAGTTTTATACATGAAAGTTGCTCAGAATGACGAGAGGAATCCGAATACGCAGCCCGTTCGTTTTCCACGCATCCCTAGCATAGCGAATATGCAACCATCCCTCTCCGTTTCATTTGTCTGAAAATGCCAAACTCTAGGAAAACTTTCCCGGATGTTTTTCCCCTTCACCGGTATCATGTAGCATGATGTTAGAACACCCCTAGCACTGTGTTTCATCATGTCATCCATAGTATTGCACTTGTTTGATCTGTATTTACTGTTTCTTCCCCCTCTTCTCTCCGGTAGACCCCGAGACCGCTGCTGATGTTGTCCCTGTGATCGACTACCTCATTGACGACCCCTTCTTCCCTTTCAATGGAGCTTCCAGGCAAGCCCCCCCTTTGATCATCTCGATATCGCCCATTCCATTCTCTCATGATTGCATTAGATTTTACTACTGTTACTGTTTGCTCCTATTCTGATGCATAGCCTGCTTTTGTAACCTGCTCATTGTACCTTACCTGCTTATCCTAAACTGCTTAGTATAAGTTAGTTAGAAATCCATCAGTGAGCCCCACCTTGTCCTTGTTGCCCCTGCTTCAGCATCGATGACTCGATCAACGTGATCGACGACCAGAGCCCGACACCTCACATCACATCACGCCCCTTTTGTTGCTCGACTCTGCAGAGCTACTATCGAGTGCCGAGGGTGAGACCTTACAACACACTCCCGATGGCAACTATGTAGTGTAGCTATTCGGTCGTGGTCAACGAGGGTGGTTCCTCCTTCACCATTCCCGATACGGCTCTGTCGTGCAACCCCTTAAGTGTGAACCTCGAGGGTGGTTCCTCTTACGTTCACCTTGATGATTACATCGAGTGGAATTCACCGGGGGTGATTCCTCGGCTTTTCCCCTTGATGTTTGGACACAAGGTTACCCGGACTTTACTTGAGACCATTGTTGAAGTCGCGTCGTACGAGGGGTACCCGCGAGTTCATGTGAAAGTCGGGCGGGCCCGTGGAGCACCCACGAGTTTTCTCTACGGCACGAGGCGATCTGGGCCCTTGCTGTAAGTCCACGAGACGGGGCGACGGGGTCACATTATCGTGAGTCTCTGCTCGTCTCCGCGAGCCCCCAATGCACTAACAGGTTTGGTTATTTGTTCTGATTTGGCCTCTGGCCTTTACCCACTAACCACCACACGAGAATAGATATGGGCCTCGACGTCACAGTATCAGCCAAAGCTTTGTCAGACGTCCAGTTCAGCATTGCGGCACGGTCGGATCGTGCTGGCCATCCGAGGCGGTGCTGGTATCCACCCTACTCGCAACGACCCGGAGTGCAACGAGTGATGGGCCCAAGACCCTGGAGTTCTTAGGATGTAGACCGGCGGGGGCCTCTCTGCTGAGCCTAGGTAGGGCTGCGACGTGCTGATCTTTCGAGGCCGGGCATTGACCCCAGAAAGGTGTGTCCGGCCAGAGTGATCGAGCGTGTTGGGTAACGTGGTGCACCCCTACAGGGAAGATATATATTCGAATACCGCGTCCACGGTAATGGACGTTCAGACTTGTATCCTGATCTATTATAACTAGAAGTGGTTACTTGAGACATGTGATGGATATGTGGCTCCGGGATTGCTTTCTCGTAGGGTGTCGAGGAAAGATCTCTGGGCGTTGATGTTACAACATGCTTGTTAATTATAAACTGCAAGACGCTTGGAGCTGCTTGAAGATGCTAGTCTTTGATAAGCTAGGCCTTCCCCTCTATTTTGGCATTCTGCAGTTCAGTCCACTGATACATCTCCATTGTATCTATAAATTTTGATTGCTCCATGCTATATTATCTACTGTTTTGGACATTATTGGGCTTTATTATCCACTTTTATATTATTTTTGGGACTAACCTATTAACCAGAGGCCCAAATTTCGTAATTGCTGTTTTTTTGCCTATTTCAGAGTTTCGCAGAAAAGGAATATCAAACGGAGTCCAAACGAAATGAAACCTTCGGGAACATGATTTTTAGGAATATTATGATCCAGGAGACTTCGACCCTACGTCAAGAAACAAAGGAGGAGGTCACGAGGTAGGGAGGCGTGCCCACCCCCCAGGGCGCGCCCTCCACCCTCGTGGGCCCCCTATTGCTCCACCGACGTACTCCTTCCTCCTATATATACCTCACGCACCCCAAACGATCGACACGGAGCCAAAACCTAATTCCACCGCCGCAACCTTCTGTACCCATGAGATCCCATCTTGGGGCTTGTTCCGGAGCTCCGCCGGAGGGGGCATCCATCACGGAGGGCTTCTACATCAACACCATAGCCTCTCCGATGAAGTGTGAGTAGTTTACCTCAGACCTTCGGGTCCATAGTTAGTAGCTAGATGGCTTCTTCTCTCTTTTTGGATCTGAATACAATGTTCTCCCCCTCTCTCGTGGAGATCTATTCGATGTAATCTTCTTTTTGCGGTGTGTTTGTTGAGACTGATGAATAGTGGGTTTATGATCAAGATTATCTATGAACAATATTTGAATCTTCTCTGAACAATATTTGAAATTTGATGAACTAAATTTGATTTCAGTAAACTAAAAATGAAAATTGATGAACCAAATTTGAACTTTGTGAACTAAAATTTGTATGATGAACTTTGTGAACTAAAAATGAAAATAAGGTTGTGTTTGTTTCTTTGATGAGATAAATTTGAAATTGTTGGTTCCCCCTGAGTTATTTGATCCAGTTCACTAAAATTTGAATGTTGGAGAACTGAATTGGATTTTGGTTCACTATATTTTGAGGGTTAGTCAACTGGTTATGGGTTCTAGTGAACTAATTTGGTTTTCCATGAACTAAAATTGCAACTAAATGATTAATGCAAATGAACTAAATTTGAATTTTCATGAATTGAATTCACAAATTGTAAACTAGATTTTGAATGTTCGTGCACTAGTTTCCTGTGAACTAGATTTTTAAATTTGTCAACTAAAATTCAAAAATGTGTGGTCACTTGAATGTTGGTTGAACTAGTTTGAATTGATCAGAGCTAATTTTTGTGAACTAATTTCAAAATTGAGTTTGAAAAAATGGTGAAGTAAAAAATGAAATGACGTGAACTAAAACCAAAGTAGTGAACTCGTTTGAGTTGAAGTGAATTGCATATGAATTTAGTGAACTGAAACTATGGTTTGATGAACTGAAATTGAGTTTGGTGAACTAGTAATGAACTATAGGGAAATAATTTGGTTTTCCATGAACTAAAGATGGAATTAAAAATTTTGTGAACTAAAATGAGAAACAACTCAATTAGTTTTGAATACAAATTTGATGTATTGAATTAGATTTGCGTGAACTAAATTTTGAATCCAATTGAACATAATGTTGAAATTTGATGAACTAAATTTGATTTCAGTAAACTAAAAATGAAATTTGATGAACCAAATTTGAACTTTATGGACTAAAATTTGTATGTTGGTGAACTAGTTTTGAATGAACTAAAATTTAAAATGACGTGAACTAGTTTTGAATATAAATTTGACAAACTAAATTTGAATTTTGTGAAGTAAATTTTCAATCCACGTGAACTAAAAATTTAAAAAACAATGATTGTGTGAACTAAAATTTATATTTGATGCGCTAAATTTGATTTTTTGTTGACTAAAATTTGAGTGTTGGTGAAATAGTTTTGATTTGATTCAAAATTTGAATTTGATGAGCTAAATTTGATCTTTTGTGAACTAAAATACAAAATGACGCAAACTAAACCAAAGTAGTGAACTCATTTGTATTGAAGTGAACTGAATATGAACTTAGTGAAATAAAACTTTGATTTGATGAACTGAATATGAATTTAGTGAACTAAAACTATGATTTAATGAACTGGATTTGAATTTGGTGAACTAAACTGTCAACTGAAATTCATTTCATCAAATCACAATTTTAGTTCACTAAAAATTGTGAACTAAAAACCAAAATGATGTGCACTGAACCAAAGTAGGGAACTCATTTGTATTGAAGTGAACTGAATATGAATTTAGTGAACTAAAACTTTGATTTCATGAACTGAATGTGAATTTAGTGAACCAAATCTATGATTTGATGAACCGTATTTGGGTTTGGTGAAGATTTGTGTAAACTAAATTTTGAATCCAATTGAAAATAATGTTGAAATTTGATGGACTATACTTAATTTCATTAAACTAAAAATAAAAATTGATTAACCAAATTTGAACTTTGTGAACTAAAATTTGTGTGATGAACTTTGTGAACTAAAAATGAAAATAATGTTGTGTTTGTTTCTTTGATGAGATAAATTTGAAACTGTTGGTTCCCCCTGAGTTATTTGATCTAGTTCACTTTTTAATGCAAATTTGTTGGAATTGAATTTTGTGAACTAAATGTTTAATGCAAACGATCTAAATTTGAAAATTCATGAATTGAATTCGTAAATTGTAAACTCGATTTTTAATGTTGGTGAACTAGTTTCCTGTGAACTAGATTTTAAAATTAGTCAACTAAAATTTAAAAATGTGTGGTCACTTGAATGTTGGTTGAACTAGTTTGAATTGACCAAAACTAATTTTTGTGAACAAATTGCATAATTGAGTTTGAAAAAATGGTGAAGTAAAAAATGAAATGACGTGAACTAAAACCAAAGTAGTGAACTCGTTTGTGTTGAAGTGAATTGCATATGAATTTAGTGAACCGAAACTATGATTTGATGAATTGAAATTGAGTTTGGTGAACTAGCAATGAGTTATAGGGAACTAATTTGGTTTTCCATGAACTAAAGTTGGAATTAAAAAAAATGTGAACTAAAATGAGAAACATTTGAATTAGTTTTGAATACGAATTTGATGTATTTAATTAGATTTGCGTGAAGTAAATTTTGAATCCAATTGAAAATAATGTTGAAATTTGATGAACTAAATTTGATTTCAGTAAACTAAAAATGAAATTTGATGATCCAAATTTTAACTTTGTGAACTAAAATTTGTATGTTGGTGAACTAGTTTTGAATGAACTAAAATTTTAAATGACGTGAACTAATTTTGAATACAAATTTGACGAACTAAATTCGAATTTTGTGAAGTAAATTTTCAATCCACGTGAACTAAAAACTGAAAAAAATGATGATTTAGTGAACTAAATTTTATATTTGATGAGCTAACTTTGATTTTTTGTGGACTAAAATTTGAGTGTTGGTGAAACTGTTTTGAATTTTATTCAAAAATTGTATTTGATGAGCTAAATTTGATTTTTTGTGAACTAAAATACGAAATGACGCGAACTAAACCAAAGTAGTGAAGTCATTTTTATTGAAGTGAACTGAATATGAATTTAGTGAACTAAAACTGTGATTTGATGAACTGAATATGAATTTAGTGAACTAAAACTATGATTTGATGAAATGAATTTGAATCTGGTGAACTAAAATCTAAAATGACGTGAACTAAACCAAACTAGTGAACTCATTTGTATTGAAGTGAACTGAATATGAATTTAGTGAACTAAATCTGTGATTTGATGAACTGAATATGAATTTAGTGAATTAAACCTGAATTATTTGTGAATACGAATTTGATGTACTGAGCTAGATTTGCGTGAGCTAAATTTTGAACCCAATTGAAAATAATGCTGAAATTTGATGAACTAAATTTGATTTCATTAAATTGAAATTGAAATTTGATGAACCAAATTTGAACTTTGTGAACTAAAATTGGTATGTTAGTGAACTAGTTTTGAATGAACTAAAATTTGAAATGACGTGTACTAATTTTGAGTACAAAATTGACGAACTAAATTCGAATTTTGTGAAGTAAAATTTCAATCCAGGTGAACTAAAAAATTTAAAAAATGATGATTTAGTGAACTAAATTTGATTCTTTGTGGACTAAAATTTGAGTGTTGGACAAATAGTTTTGAATTTGATTCTAAATTTGAATTTGATGAGCTAAAATTTGATTTTTTGTGAACTAAAATCCGAAATGACGTGAACTAAACCAAAGTAGTGAACTAATTTGTATTGAAGTGAAATGAATATGAATTTAGTGAACTAAAACTGTTATTTGATTAACTGAATATGAATTTAGTGAACTAAAACTGTGATTTGATGAACTTATTTATCTTGGGAAATATTTTTAAGATTTGCACTGTTGCTTGCATTCTTTCTAGCTAGCATTGCGGGGCTGTTAGTTTGTGGTTTATTAGCCACACATATAGTGATAGCTAAGTTGCCATATCATAACCAATGCATTCTCAGAAGCGAAGTGGTGCTTGTTATCTCAACTAATGCATGAATTATCATCTTCTCTACAAGAGTGTAGTATTAGCTGCTCTGACTCTGTTTTGTTAGAGTTATGTTATTTGATATTTCCAACTGGTGATCCTACTATGTTACAGTTTACTGATGATACCTGAATCCATGAATGTTTTGTTACAGTTTCTTGTCAATGGTCTTTAGTATGTTATGGTTTTCTATATTATCTGGAATATGATAGATTCATAAGTAGTTCTCGTTTGTTAACAGTTCTTCGTAAATCTGTATTTGCAGCACAAGAAGGAGGTGGGGTTGGCCAAGTTGAAGAACCAGAAGGGGAGGAACCAACTGAATATCCTCCACGAGGTCTCCGCAATGACTCAGGTGGTATGTTACTTTTTCTCTTTTCATTTTCTAGCTTTCAAATTTGGTATAGTATGATAGTAGATCAAATTGCTGGGAAAACAATTTTTGTGTCAGTTTTCTGGTCGTACCAGATGCTTGTATATTCATTTTTGTAAGTTGTCCTGTTTGAATGTTTTAGTTTTTGTCTTTTTTAATCATGTGTAGATCACATTTTTTTCCTTCTCTGTACTAACATGTTTTCTTCTCATTTTTTTCTTGAAGTACATGTTCGACTAATCATTTTTATCTAAATGCTTGTTTTTATGTGTGTTTTCATATAGTTCAATATAGCTACTTTGTTTTGCTGGTCCTCTAGCATTTCTTGTGATACTCTATCAGGACATGCTTTTTTCATATTTCATGTTTATTTTTTTATACTCTAGTTTTTGCACCGTCTTATCAGTTGTTGTTATTTTTTTCGTAGCCCGAGTGTTCCCTAGGAAGTTATGCAAGCCTACATACATTACCCGACTGTCTTTCAAGCGTTGGAACAAAACTGTTAAGAAGTTTAGTGGCATTCAGTTAGGCCATGTGACAAAGTACAAAATGGAAGCTCTGCTTCATATGCCAAAGAAACTTAAAATTCCAATGAATCTGCTAGAATGGATATATCAGCATATGTTTGAAAGTAAAGAGCCTTGTTTCAAGCATAAGAATAAAGTTATCAAGATTACTAATGATATGGTCAACAAAATTTTCAATTTCCCTGGTGGCACCGAGCCTTTTATATTCAGTAGTGACAATCCCCAAGTGAAGGCAGAGGTTTCAGAGTTAAGGAACAAGTATGTTGATCATCAGAACAAAATGTCAATCAACAAAACATATGAGGTGATGCTTAGTGATGAGACAGAAGATGGTTTTATTAGGAGCTTCACATTTTATTTCCTATCATCTATTTTGTGCCCCACGTCATACTGCTTTGGTAACATGAAGTTCTTGTACTCTATAAGAGATGTTTCTGCTGTCCCTTCACTTGACTTTGGGCAATTGGCACTGGATTTCATGTGTGAGGAGTCAGAGCGTCACTTTGAAATGATCATGAACAGACCAAATGTTGAGGAAATGAACAAGTCTTCATATATCGGGGGATGTCTTCCTATTTGGGGAGTAAGTTCAATCTTGAGTTCCACTATTTTCTATCTCTCCACTTTTTATTTTACTGACCTGTTTATTTTTTAAATGGAAGATCATTTATCTGGATTTTGTTGATTTTGATATTATTGAGAATTGTCATTCAACTGTGGATTGCTCTCTTCCTCGGATATCTCATGTGAAGACTGAAGATTTCAAGTATCTTGCAATGGTTGATAGGAATTACGAGTCTAGGAAAAATTACGAGGTTTTACCAGTAAGCATCATATACTATATATATATATATATATATATATATATATATATATATATATATATATATTCTTGACTTATCTTCTTAGTTCTAGTATTTATTTTCATCATTTGTTCAACTGCATTTTGTAGCTGCGCGACATATCATGCACCCCATATGCCAATGAGGTGCCTGTTAACAATGCTCCTGATGTTGCTGGTGTGTTTAATTCAGTTCCTTCTGTGGAGGTATTTCTTATGGGTAGAATCATTCATTTCCATCTGGTTTCTTCTTTGTTGTCTTTTTTATCTTATATAGCTAAACATTTATTTGTAATGTAAAATGTAGGTCAACAATTCCAATAGTGTTTCTGAAGCTCTCAATGAGAACATGTCAGTTGATGCAAAATGCAGTGCAAAAGTTGAACCAGACGTAAAAGTGAAACCAGGGCCACATTTGAAATCAGAGGTATTTTTTGTGTTGTGCCCTTTTTACGTTCCTATCTAAGTGTTTTCTTGAAAGAAGTGTCATGTTTACTAACATTTTTACAATCCAGGGTCCCTCCAATGATGTCTTTAAGCAGGAGCCAATCATACCGAAATTTGAGGTATTTGTTTTTGTATTGTTCATTTATATGTGTGTGTGTGCTATCTTTGTTTATCTCATGCTTTCATTCTTGGCATGATTTCTGTGTGTTTCCTTATGTCCAGAACTTGTTTATCCTGAATTTGGTGTACCAAACACCAATTTTCCTGAAATAGTATAATTTTTAAGGTTATTTTAGGAGAGCTTAAGATTTGCACTTGTGCTTAGCATATTGTTTGCTATGGCTATTCTGTGAAGTAGCACTTGTTCTAAGCATATTGTCTTTGCTCATTATCCTAGTATGTTTTTTGCAAATGGCCAATTTGAATGTGGCAGGACTATATATTATAGTTTAAGTGGATAAGTACTGTAGTAATGATTGCAGCTGAATTTACTACAGATTTTTTGGTAATTTGACTATACCATTTTCACTCTTTTTTATGACTGATCGTGACCAACAGTTTTAATACTGGTCTGGGGGAGTAAACTGATGTGGAACCTTTCTATTTTGAAATGAATGTTGCATGTAGCTTATTGTCCTTTTGGCTAGTTAACTCGTTGTCTGAATTCTCTGTTTTTCCTTATGTCCAGAACATTTCTGTCCTGAATTCGGTGTACCAAACACCAATTTTCCCAGTTCATGGTACACCTCTGAATACCAACTCTGTTGATCAAGCAACTACTTCACAACCTAAGGTTTGCTTGAAGTTTTTCAATCTTTTTCCCGATCCTAATTATGACTGAACTTACAACAACATTTTCAACTTCCTTTCTCTGCAGGAAGAAATCTTTCTATCGAGTGAAACAACTGATATCAAATTTTCTAGTGGAGTTAATGGAAAACGAAGTTTTATATTGATTAGTTCCGCTTCTCCAAATGAAAGAGTCAAGCGCTTCCAAGGGACTCCAATCATTATTGAGGATGATTCTCCTATCACTCCTGCTGCTGCGACTAACGAAGACATACCAGCCTCTCAGTGTCATACAAGTGCAGGAATTCCAATGAACATGGACTTTGCTGAATAACAAGGTTATAATTCATGCATATTTATGTACTTTTTCTTTCTGTGTGTTTTCATTTTCTTGTAATATGAGTCTGGCGCATTGCATCATTTAATGTCCAAACTTTCCTATCTGCGATATGCAGGGTATTCTACAATGAATAATGCAGAAGATGGACCAAGTACAGGACCTAATACAATTGAAACGAAGAATAAAAAAAAAGAGCTGCTAAACTTCAATCTCCCGATCCACCCAAGAAACTCAAAATATCTCGAGAAGTGGATATCTTCTTTTCCAAATATCTGAGGAAGCCTGTCTTCCAACAATAGTTAATTCTCTTATTCCTTTAGTTATTTTATCATTTCTTATTCATTAATTTATGATAACTTTTTTTAGTCTAGATATCTACCTAGAAAAATAATTGTAGACATTTTCTAATCTGTGAGCAATTTTATGCACTAAATTAGTTGTAGACATTATTCCTCATATTTGTATTATGTAATGCCAACATTTTTTTCCGGAACGACCAAAGGTAGTTGAGATGAACAAACTTTTTAGTTCATATAATTTTAGACTAAAAGGATGTTTATATATTTCTTTTTTGGCTACCATAGCGTTGCATATGCACTAAATTAATTGTTAAACAGTATTTTTAAGATCCATTTTCTCCATATATAACAATACTTATGCTTCTTCTATTCTGTCCAGCACACTTTTTGTTGACATAGAGGGTTTTCCTGTAAGCTATGAGAATTACTTAAATTCATTTAAAGCGAGGGGTGAGATTGGAGATGAAGTGATGAACTCATTTATTCAAGTTCTTACTACGAATCAAAGATGTCATGTGAAGTAAAGCCTTATGTCAAGAAGTACTGTTTCACTTCGTACTTCACTGTGAGTTTTCGTTCTAAACTGCCTACTTGCTTCTCTTTTGACCATTTTTTATTTTTTACTTACATTCAAAGTGAGTATTTTTTACTAATTTGCATTTTGTTTGTTCACAGAATAAATTGTTGGTTCCCCTGAGTTATTTGATCCAGTTATGTGCATATGAGTATTTGACAGGATTAATTCAGAATAAAGCCTCTGGAAACAAGACTTGATAAATATTTTTCAACTTATTCAATGTTAAGAAAGATCAATTCTATTTGTTTTTTATAATCATTCTGCTTTTTCTTTGTTGTTCAGTTATACTACCCTACTATAAAATCAAACCACTGGGTTATACTTTCCATCAACTCTCTCTTCGAGAGATCTCACTTTTTTTATCCTTGTGGAACTATTCTGGGAACTACCCAAGAAGAACTTGTCTACAACTTGGTAAATAATTGTTGACACACAATATCCTTTGATTTCAACGGAAACAAATTTGTTTTCTGCTCTATCACTTATGAATGTCTTTAACTGTTTTTTATGTATATTAAATAGCTTTCCAACTACAACATGCTCTGCAAGCTGAGTAAAAAAAGCAATTCAATAATGTATTCTCTTTCAATCTTCAACCTGTAGGTCCTTACCCAACAAACTGTCTAATGTAAGTCTGTTTTTCTTCTTTGTGTTTGTATATTTATTCAATTATTTCAATTGCAACTTTATTCAACATACCTTTCCATTCTTTATTACTTTTCCCCCTCCTACTTGTTGTTACCACACTTGATACTCATCCTCAAATTATTTTCCCATGTTTTGTATTCTTTATGCATGCATGACTCAGGCCACTATCTACCTTTGTACATGGAATTTTTTGAAGGAAAAGCTATGAAGAGTTTCAGTGTGGCATGTCTTCAAAACTCTTTTGCGTTATTAATTTTTTTATATGCAAAACTGAATCCAAAACAAACTAGTGACGTAGGCCATTTTGATGTGTTGGGAGTTGGTAGATAATATCTGATTTGACAATGTATGCCAGTAAATCACTTCTCCTTGTAAAACAAGGAGAGAAAAAAGCTACACCGGTGATGAATAACATTTATCTGGATAGAGTGAATTTGCATAGGGTCAGTTGTATGAAGGGTTAGTTAACATTTATCTGATCTGAAGTTTTATCTGTAATTGTAACCTGGTTCAATGAACCTTGAATCAGTTAACATTTTTTTAGGAGCAATGGGTCAGTTGCATGATTATGCTCTAGTGAATGAGTAAGAACCCATAAACCAAGATTGAAATCAGTATCTTTGATATCCACAGAAGATAGTTGAATGTGATTCTTGATTGGTTATGAATCAGTTCCCATGTTTTATTTCTATAAAGGTCACAAGCCTGTTACTAAACTGTAGACATGAGTTTTCTCTGGCCATGTCCTACTTCCTATCATTGTCTAGTCACAGGGGCAACAGTTTTCTTGGACATTAGTTGATGTACTGTTCTTGGGGCGATTTAAATTTCGGATCAAACGAATAAGAAATGAACTCATCAGCATTTAAAACTGTGGGGCATATATCTGTCAAACGCCACCCCAAAATGAGTTTCGACCTTCTCCACATGAGGTAGCCGGCAAAGCACAAGAACTTTGCCTGGTGAACAAAGCTGTTTGTACTGCCCATCTCTAGCTGCCAGCATTTTTTTGCTGTTGACATCTGCTCGCCCTATTTTTTTCTGGTGAATAAACACCATGAAGTCCCTTAAACTACACGCGCTTTCTGTTTTAGTTTTACTAGGAATGACATGACTTGGTTTTGTTCGATCGTGGCATAGTTGCTGGGTACTTTTGCATGTGCCAATACTAAATGCTAGTCCCAATCATACACCCACTTTTCGATCGTGACATTAGGTTTTTCAGCATGCTCATATGATTAGTCAAACGTTTTTTTAGTCTTTACTATCTCTGCAACCTCCTATAATTAGTCAGTGCTCTACTTTTGTATTACTTCTTTTTGTAGTACTTTAAAATGTTTTCTCAAGTTTTGTTCTTCTAACTCTCATAATCTGTCTATATTCTCTTTGTATGTAGTCCAACATTACGAAGTACAGAATGATCTCTGCGTTCAAGTTATTCAAAAGCACTTTGAACAAGCTGAAAGAAGAGATCTTCCAATACCAAATTGACTTTCGCGCAAGATGCATCTGCAAACATTTTGAATGTGTAATTGGTCGGAGAAAATAATGCATTTTCATGTGTGCAACAGTTTCACCTGTATTCATATGGCAGTAGATGCACTGTACTAGTTGTTTAAACATATGTTACCGCGAGCAACTGCTATACTATTTTTGGATATCTACTCTACTTCGTGAACTATATAGTATCTCTGTTGCAATCACTATCCATACTAAGCATATATTTTGTTTTGCTAAAAGTGGAACTATATTTTTCTTTTTCTTCATGCAAGTTGGATGTATAGTATCTCATCCACTTTTTTTCTCTCCCTTTCGTGTGTGTTTAAAGCATTTGCTGTCGGTGTACAAAATTAGGGGCCTTTTGTACCCTTTACTTGTGCACGGGCAGTCGTAGCCACACCTGCGACCACGCTTGGCAAGGCAGAAGAAGCGAAGGTACGAGACTACCAATGGCAGCGCTCAAGCCAGAGGTATGAAGAGCAAAGGGACAAGATGGATTTCCCCCAGAAACACCCTTGCCGGGGACGGCCTACACTGCCTCGGCAAGAGCCTTGCCGGGGCGACTTGCCTGACACCAGCAGGGCCGCCACCCTTGAGCCTGAGAGTTCTGACACCATTGACAACGTCAGGACCAAGGCTCGGGGGCACCTGCGCGGTGGCATGCAAATCTTTGTGAAGACCAAAGGCCTGCAAATCTCGATAAGAACCATAAGACGAAGACCCCTGGCAAGGTCGTTGCTGGGGATAGACAGAGCCCCCCCCCCCAGCAAGATCCTTGCCGGGGACACACGAAGAACCCCGGCAAGATCCTTGCCGGGGACGGCCACGAGACCCCGGCAAGACCCTTGCCGGGGGAATCTATGGGGCCACGGCCGGGCCCGCGCCTGCCAAGATTTCATTGCCCCGCAGCCATCTCGATGCGGCAACCAGCCTGCCAACTAGGCACGCACCTACGTGGCAGCATGCAACTTCTAGGCCAACTAATCAAGCACCTGCGTGGTGGCATGAAGATATTCGTGAAGACGCTGCCACCGCACCAGCTCATCAGCCTGCCTGCCAGCATGGCGCTGCATGCCTCATCAGCTTGGACATGCATCAAAGCAAGGCAAGGCAGTGACGGACGGGACGAGCTTCGCTGCCGTCCCTGATAAAGCAAGAGGACACATAGGCGGCGCATTAAATGCGTTTGTCCCACGATGTCAGGGATAGACTTGTACACTGTAGATGCTTTACACCTCCTGTGTGCCATTGTGGCGACCCCTTTGACGTATAAAAGGAGGCCCGAGGCGTACTGAGGAAGGATTCAGACTTTTTGGACTGAGCATGCACCGCAGCTAGTGAAGAACTCAAGAACACCAAATATACACAAAAGCAGGACTAGGGTATTACGCATCGTTTGTGGCCCGAACCTGGGTAAAAATCCCCGTGTTGATCTTATGGACCTGCTCTTTGCGCAGCTCCACGCCTCACCAACTGTAGTAGGGATTCCCTGTGATCCCATAGGTGTCGTTTCCCCCGACATCTTTGGCGCGCCAGGTAGGGGGCGCAGGCTGTGAAAATCTGGTCTGAAAGTTAGCGCATCGACATCATCATCGCGATGGCTCTGAAGAAGAAGGCGGCCCCAGCGGTCAGCTTGTCTGGGGCCGGTCTGTCCGCGCTAGTGCGGGCAAGCGATAGGGAAGACACTGGTGGCGGAGGAGGTCAAAATCATCTCCATTACTCTGGTGTCATCACCCAGGCAAGCGGCATCGTCTGCAGCCGCAACAACCATCCGTGTGGCGACGAAAAGCTAAGTCGCGCAAAACCTTGAGCAACTTCCTTTATATAGGGTTATCTTCCTCGAAGGATTTTGCTCCTTGTATGGAAAACCTGCACGCAAGGGAACCCTTCCGCTATTGGCAACACCCTTGTTCTGTTTCGAGTCCGCTCAAAAGTCCAAGCGGCTGCGCCGAGAACGGCAAGGTGGCTTGCTCGGCAGCAAGCGGCCCCCAGCAGGCTGCTAAGGATCCGTTCCTCAAAGCTCCATAGCACGAGCTTACACGACGGCAAACCTATCCAACTAAGCGTAGGGTGTGTACATACAAAGAAAGATCAAACAAGAAGATAGCACGCGCCATTTCAAAATATTGCAAAGTTATATTACATCAGTGATTGCCGCAGTTCTAACTTAAGATCAAATTGTCTTGGGCATGAACTCGCAGCGGCAATGAGGAACGGGGTGGCTAGTCTCGGCGCTGGCCTTCCAACCTCTTGACTCCGTCAACGCAGCTGATGATGGGCTCGATACGCTCTTCGAGTGTCGTGAGGTCCGCATCCTCCGGCAGACTCTCAAGCGCTTTGGCAAAGTCGACGCTGAGGTTCTAGAACGCCACCTTGGTCAGGGTGCCCCAGTAAAGCTTCCGGCCCTCGTTGGCTAGGTAAGCCGCTCGACTGGAGTGGAGCTGCTCCAAGACCTCGAGGACACCCTCGAAGAACAAGGTCAGCCTGGCATTGGGGCTTATGTTCGCCTCCTGGGAGAACCTGAAGTTTGGCATGCCCATGACAGCTAGCTGCGTGCTGAGCCTCTCTGCAACGTCAATGAGGTGCCTGATCCAGAGATTTATGCTGTCCACATAGTCCTTACGGGCAGCGGCATCATCCTTCCTCGGCTGCCTATAGTCCTCAAGGGCCTTGCTCAGGGTCTCCTCACGGGCCTTGCCCTCGAAAAGCGTCCCTTCCAAGGTGTCCAGCTTCAGCTTTAGATCACCAATGGAGTTGTTGGCGTCGGAGAGCAGCTTGGTCTAGTTGGAGATGGAGACCTGCAAATCCGCCAGAGTGCGGTTAGCCGTGTCCCTGTCCTCCATCAGCTTTGAGACCTCCTTCTTCAGCTGCTCCTGCTCCAGCTCCAGCTTCTCCACCTTGCCGGTGTGGTCCAGGGCAATTGCATCAAGTGTGTCCTTGTGCTTCTGCTCCAGCTCCTGGGTCCACTGCACAACAAGCTTCTCGACCTCTTCGTCCTTGCCGTGAAGCGTGGCGGCAAGCGTCTGTTCACGGGCAGCGAGATCCTCCTCCTGGGTGTCCAGCAAAGCTTGCTGCCGCCGCCGGTCAGCTTCGTTCTTGGTGGCCTGTTCCTTCACCGCCTCTTGGGCCTTCTTGATGTCGGCCTGCTTCAAGAGGAGCTCTTGCTTGCGCTCATCCAGCTCACCCCTGGGCGGCCCTCAGTTCATCCCGGGCCTTGCAGAACCAGACTTGCGTCTGAGCGACACACTCCTGGAAATCCGCCTCCGCCTTGTCCACGGCCGCCATCCTGGAGTTCACCTTGTCTTGGCAGGCACGGTGGAGCGCCTGAAGCCTCTGGAAGTTGGTGCTCATGGCCCGGAGGAGCTGCTCTTCTTGGGAACCATCGCTGCTGGCGCTCGATTCATCGACAACTGGAGCCCAGCAGTGGCGAGCGCCTCATCATCGAAGACCTCCCCCTCGGTTGGTGCTCTGGTGTCTGCCGTCCCTAGGAGGCGGACGAACAGATCGTCGCCCGCCTTCAAGTACTAGCCCGAGGCGGGGGCTGCAGGGGTGGAGGGTTGGTCATCGGCCACCTCCTCCCCGGCAGGCTCCTTGCTGGCCTCCTCGGCAGCAGCCTTGTCGGCATTCTCAGCAGTAGCCTTGTCGGCATCCTCGTCAACAGCCTTGCCGGTCTCCTTGGCAGACCCGTTGGCGGCCTCCTCGGCAGCGGACTTGGCGGCTTCTCTAGCCGCAATGTTGGTGGCCTCAGCCTCGGCATCCTTGGCGACCTCCTTGATGATAGTGTGGACGTCCACCTGGTCCGTCGAGAGAGGGTCTGGGAACCAGAAAGAAGAATGAAGCAAGGCCAAAATCAAAGTTCAAAACAAAGAAAGGAAAGAACATCGCATAACAGAGATAGTAAGGGACAGGAGGCAGGCGAATTACCCATACTGAATTGAGAAGAAGTGGTTCCCTGCCCGCCAGCGTTCGTTGCTGGGACGGAGCGACCAGCACCAAGCTTGCTTCCTCCTCCTCCGTGCGCGTGGGCTCGGCGGTGGATGCCCTTGCCGGTGAAACCCCTCTGGGTTGCGTGGTTGATGGCGGCGGCGTGTCAGTGACGGCTGAGGGAGTCCTGGATTAGGGGGTCCTCAGACAGCCGGACTATGTACCTTGGCCGGATTGTTGGACTATGAAGATACAAGATTGAAGACTTCGTCCCGTGTCCGGGTGGGACTCTCCTTTGCGTGGAAGGCAAGCTTGGCAATTCGGATATGTAGATCTCCTCCCTTGTAACCGACACTGTGTAACCCTAGCCCCCTCCGGTGTCTATATAAACCGGAGGATTTAGTCCGTAGGACAACAACAATCATAATCATAGGCTAGCTTCTAGGGTTTAGCCTCTATGATCTCGTGGTAGATCAACTCTTGTAATACTCTTATAATCAAGATCAATCAAGCACGAAGTAGGGTATTACCTCCATCGAGAGGGCCCGAACCTGGGTAAACATTGTGTCCCTCGCCTCCTGTTACCATCCGCCTTAGACGCACAGTTCGGGACCCCCTACCCGAGATCCGTCGGTTTTGACACCGACAGCGGCCCTCTGCGGCTCCTCCTGTTGCTGCTCTCCTCCTGCGAACCCGGCAAGTACATCACCAAGGAAACACGCCCCAACGCCTGTCGATGAGGAGTGAGTAACGAACTCACGCTAGGGGCTGAAGCGGGGGCTGCGTCGAGGGCTGCTGTCCAGGCTGATCACCACCAACGCCGGCGTGCGCGGAGCGCTCACCGGGGTCTAGACACCCGTCGTGGCCTTGGCTCTCTTCGCCACCCTCTGGGCCAGCGTCTCCGTGTCGCTGTAAAGACAAGATCAAGTCAGGAAAGGATGGCAGGGGCAGAAGGTTAGGAAACGATGAGGGGCAGGGTGCTTACTCGTCCTCCTCCTCCTCTGGCCTCCTCTTCCTCTTTGGGCAGAAGGACCCATGGTCGAAGTCGGCCTCCGGGCGGGCATCCGCAAGGGGAGGAGAAGGGGATGGGGTCTTGCGCCACTTGGACGAGGAGGAGGCGGCAGCCGCAACCTTCTTCACTGCCGCAGCCCTCGTCTGGCGCATGGGCTGCGGCTGGGCCTGTTGCCGCTGCGCAGTCCTACCGGGCCGAACCGGCTCACCGAAGCTAGCCCGCCGCAGGACGCGTTTCCTCCCTGAGGCCGAAGAGTCGTCCGCGTTGGTCTCCTCTTCGGCCGACTCCTCGGCCACTTCTTCAACAAGGGGAGCCCCGACGCTGACGCCGCTGGCTTCCCCGGTAGACCCCGTCCACTCAACAAACTCTTTCTCCTCTGCGGCCACGTCAGCCTCATCCTCCATAGTGCCGAGGCTGCCGGCCTCCTCGGCAAGTGCCGCCTCCTCCACCCTGGCAGCGATGTACGCCAACTCTTCCTCGGTGGTGTCGCAGATGAGCAGTGGCTCGTCACAGACATACCTCTCTGACAAGTTGTCGAAGGATGCATGCACCCGCTCTGCTTCTGGCTCGCCCCAGGTTGGATCGAGGCCGTGCGCGTTGAAGTCCAGCATCATGGCGATGATGGCAGTCTGGCAAGAGTTGTTGCTCAACGGGACCACCCCCGCTGGCAGCACAAAAAGAGACTTGCCGGCCTTCTCGGCCTTGCCGGTCCTCTCGACCCTGCCGGCCTCGTCAACCCTGAGCTAAAAAAGCCTCTAGCAAAGATGAGCATGCTGCATCACCATGAAGTTGGGGTTCAGGCTGGGGCGGAGCCTCATGATATCGGCCGCATTCCTGAAATCCCGAGCCGACCTCCCCTTATTGTGCAGCGTGGCGATCCGGCTGCGGACGAAGTCGGACCCGATCATCTCGAGGGTGAGCCCAGCCGAGGTGAGGCGATGGATCCTGGTGGTGGCGGCCGTGAGCTTCTTGTCGTCGGTGTCGAGCTCGCCCCAGTCCTTGACAGACCCGGCAGAACTCCTGCGAATCTGCCTCCTCGATCCAGCACCACCGGCTCCGCCACTCTTCCCACCTCTCCTTCTTGGCGCCCTCCGGGTACGTGCCCCTGCTCTGGGTCCTCGGGATCCAGGTGATGCAGCCAGAGATGGCACCCCCTGGCTGGATGCGAGGGGTGAAGTAATGGCGGAAGAGCGCTGTGCTGGGGAGCACTCCGGCGAAACCCTCGCAAAGATGGGTGAAGAAGGCCATGCACGCCACGACGTTCGACATAAGGTCCAGGAGGTGGAAGCCATAGGTGTGCATGATGTCGTTGAAGAAATCTGAGAAAGGGGGGCAAAGCCCGCAGGAGAAGTAGTCGACGAAGAAAGGATATCGATTTGGACCGGCCTTGGCGCAGGAGGCGGGGATGATGCGCGTGGCGGGATGCCCCGACGTCTCCCTTCCCCACAGGGGCCTGAACTTCTCCTTGAGGGTGAGCACGTCGACCATCGAGGTGAAAAGGATGTACTGCGTCTGCAGCTCCACCAACTCGCTCTCCGGCACCTCCATACCCCCGGCGTCCTTGGCCGCTCCCTTGCCCTTGCTTGACTTGGGCGCCATGGCAGCTAAGAGGGGGTGAGGGATCAAGGGCAATGGGGGCGCGGCGGGGGCGAGCAGAAGTAAAAGCTTCGGTGTGCACTTGAGGAAGAAGAGGGGAACGGCAGTTCCGAGATTGGAAAAGGCACAGAGGGTAAATGAGCAGCGCCCCTGCGGTTTTCCCTTTTATGGGGAAGACGCGGGCCGCCTCTTTACTATTCACCGCGAGGTGACGCAAGCGTGCTTAAGCCGCTCCACACACGACCCCCACGTCACGCGATCAATGCGGGTCGTCGGGAAGCGCAACTGGCGAAGGAATTACTGTGGTTAAAGTTCTGCCATGCGTGCCGGCACACCGTTATGGGCCTGGCCCAACAATGCTTCGCGCTTATGTGTGGCCCAGGCCCGGGGGCTCCTGTCGGTGTACAAAAGTAGGGGCCTTTTTGTACCCCTTTACTTGTGCTCGGGTAGTCGTAGCCACACCTGCGACCATGCTTGGCAAGGTAGAAGAAGCGAAGGTATGAGACTGCCAATGGCAGCGCTCAAGCCAGAGGCATGAAGAGCAAAGGGACAAGATGGATTTCCCATGGCAACACCCTTGCCGGGGACGGCCTACACTACCCCGGCAAGAGCCTTGCTGGGGCGACTTGCCCAACACCAGCAGGGCCGCCACCCTTCAGCCTGAGAGTTCTGACACCATCGACAACGTCAGGAGCGCTCGGGGGCGTCTGCGTGGTGGCATGCAGATCTCTGTGAAGACCAAAGGCCTGCAAATCTAGATAAGAACCAGAATACGAAGATCTTCCCGGGGACAGACACAGACCCCCCGGCAAGATCCTTGCCGGGGACAGACAAAGACCCCCGACAAGATCCTTGCCGGGGACGGCCATGAGACCCCGGCAAGACCCTTGCCGGGGGCATCTACGGGGCCACGGCCGGGCCCGCTCCTGCCAAGGTTTCACTGCCCCGCGGCCGTTCCGACGCGGCAACAAGCCTGCCATCTAGGCACGCACCTTCGTGGTAGCATGCAACTTCTAGGCCAACTAATCAAGCACATGCATGGTGGCATGAAGATCTTTGTGAAGACCCTGCCACCGCACCAGCTCAGCAGCGAGGCTGCCAGCATGGCATTGCATGCCTCGTCAGCTTGGACGCGCGTCAAAGCAAGGGGAGGCGGTGACAGATGGGACGAGCTTCGCTGCCGTCCCCGATAAAGCAAGAGGACACGTAGCAGCGCATTAAGTGCGTTTGTCCCATGATGTCAGGGATAGACTTGTATGTGCCACTGTGGCGACCCCTTTAACGTATAAAAGGAGGCCCGAGGCGTACTGAGGAAGGATTCGGACTTCTTGGACTGAGCATGCACTGCAGCTAGTTCAAGAACTCAAGAACACCAAATATACATAAAAGCATGACTAGGGTATTACGCATCGTTTGCGGCCCGAACCTGGGTAAAAATCCCCTCGTGCTGATCTTTAGGACCTGCCCTTTGCGCAGCTCCACGCCCTGCCAATCGTAGTAGGGATTCCCTGTGATCCCATAGGTGTCAATTCCCCCGACATCTGCCATTTTCAAATATAAAAAGTTGTCATTGTCTGATTAAAGACGGTTTTAGCTTTTCTATGTTTCAGAGTTATACTTTTTATATATCGGGTTAATTACTGGCAAAACTGTTTTCTGTAGAATGTGCCCCTCGTTTTCAATAGCATGGTAGTGAATTAGTTCATGCCATTTCAGATTTTTACTTCACCAATTTTTTTAAACTCAATTTTGAAATTAGTTCACAAAAATAAGTATTGTTGAATTCAAAACTAGTTCACCAACATTCAAGTAGTTCATGGAAAATCATATTATTTCACTTTAATTCAAAACTAGTTCCGCAACATTCAAAATAATTTTCGAAATGGGTCACTACTTTGGTTCAGTTCACGTCATTTCGGATTTTAATTCACAAGTTTAGTTCACTACTTTATATAGTTCATGGAAACCCAATTTACTTCATGGAAAACCCAATTTTTTCAAATTTTAGTTTACCAACATACAAATTTAGTTCACAAAGTTCAAACTTGGTTCATCAATTTTCATTTTTAGTTTAGTGAAATCAAATTTAGTTCATCAAATTTCAACATTATTTTCAATTGGATTCAAAATTTAGTTCACGCAAACCTAATTCAATACATCAAATTCGTATTCAAAACTAATTCAGTTGTTTCTCATTTTAGTTCAAATTTTATTAATTCCAGCTTTAGTTCATGGAAAACCAAATTAGTTCCCTAGAATTCATTACTAGTTCACCAAACTCAATTTCAGTTCATCAAATCATAGTTTCGATTTTCACTAAATTCATATGCAATTCACTTCAATACAAACGCGTTCACTACTCTTGGTTTAGTTCACGTCATTTTATTTTTTACTTCACCAAACTCAATTTTGAAATTAGTTCACAAAAATTAGTTATGTTGAATTCAAAACTAGTTCACCAACATTCAATCGACCACATATTTTTGAATTTTAGTTGACAAATTTTAAAATCTAGTTCATAGGAAACTAGTTCACTAACATTCAAAATCTAGTTCACATTTTTCGAATTCAATTCATGAAGTTTCAAATTTAGTTCATTTGCATTAAACATTTAGTTCACAAAATTCAATTCCAACAAATTTGTATTAAAAAGTAGTTCACGGAATATCATATTAGTTCACTTTAATTCAAAACTAGTTCAGTAACATTCAAAATAGTTCACTACTTTGGTTTAGTTCACGTCATTTCGGATTTTACTTCACATTTTTAGTTCACTACTTTATATAGTTCATAAAAACCAAACTTACTTCATGGAAAACACAATTTACTTCATGAAAACTCAATTCATCAGTTTTGTATTCAAAACAAGTACAATTGTTTTCGATTTTACTTCATGGAAAACCAAATTAATTCACTAGAATTCAAAACTAGATCACCAACACTCAAAATATAGTGAACAAAAATCAAATTCAGTTGAAAGTTTATTTCACCAAATTCAAATTCAGTTCATCAAATCATAGATATAGTTCACTAAATTCACATTCAGTTAATCAAGTCACAGTTTTAGTTCACTAAATTCATATTCAGTTCACTTCAATACAAATGAGTTCACTACTTTGGTTTAGTTCATGTCATTTCGGTTTTTAGTTAACAATTTTTAGTGAACTAAAATTGTGATTTGATGAACCGAATTTCAGTTGACCGTTTAGTTCACCAAATTCGAATTTAGTTCATCAAATCACAGTTTTAGTTCATTAAATTCATATTCAGTTCATTAAATCACAGTTTTAGTTCACTAAATTCATATTCAGTTCACTTCAATACAAATGAGTTCACTACTTTGGTTTAGTTCACGTCATTTCGGATTTTAGTTCACAAAAAATCAAATTTAGCTCATCAGATTCAAAACTATTTCACCAACACTCAAATTTTAGTCCACAAAAAATCAAATTTAGTTCACTAAATCATCATTTTTTTTCAATTTTTTAGTTCACGTCGATTGAAATTTTACTTCACAAAATTCGAATTTAGTTCGTCAAATTTGTACTCAAAATTAGTACACGTCATCTCAAATTTTAGTTCATTCAAAACTAGTTAACCAACATACCAATTTTAGTTCACAAAGTTCAAATTTGGTTCATCAAATTTCACTTTTAGTTTAATGAAATCAAATTTAGTTCATCAAATTTCAACATTATTTTCGATTGGATTCAAAATTTAGTTCACGCAAATCTAATTCAATACATCAAATTGATATTCAAAACTAATTCAGTTTTAGTTCACTAAATTCATATTCAGTTCAACAAATCACAGTTTTTGTTCACTAAATTCATATTCAGTTCATTTCAATTCAAATGAGTTCACTAGTTTGGTTTAGTTCACGTCATTTCAGATTTTAGCGAACTAAAATTGTGATTTGATGAACTGAATTTTCAGCAAAGTTTAGTTCACCAAAATAAAATTCATTTCATCAAATCATAGTTTTAGTTCACTAAATTCATATTCAGTTCATCAAATCATTGTTTTAGTTCACGAAATTCATATCCAGTTCACTTCAATACAAATAAGTTCACTACTTTGGTTTAGTTCGCGTTATTTTGTATTTTAGTTCAAAAAAATCAAATTTAGCTCATCAAATTCAAATCTATTTCACCAACACTCAAATTTTAGTCCACAAAAAAATCAAATTTAGCTCATGGAATATAAAATTTAGTTCACTAAATCATCGCTTTTTCAATTTTTAGTTCACGTGGATTGAAAATTTACTTTACAAAATTCGAATTTAGTTCGTCAAATTTGTATTCAAAATTAGTTCACGTCATTTCAAATTTTAGTTCATTCAAAACTAGTTCACCAACATACATATTTTACTTCACAAAGTTGAAATTTGGTTCATCAATTTTCATTTTTAGTTTACTGAAATCAAATTTAGTTCATCAAATTTCAACATTAGTTTCAATTGGATTCAAAATTTAGTTCACACAAGTCTAATTCAGTACATCAAATTCGTATTCAGAATTGATTCAGTTGTTTCTCATTTTAGTTCACACATTTTTTAATTCCAACTTTAGTTCATGGAAAACCAAATTAGTTCCCTAGAATTCATTACTAGTTCACCAAACTCAATTTCAGTTCATCGAATCATAGTTTCAGTTCACTAAATTCATATGCAATTCACTTCAACACAAATGAGTTCACTACTTTGGTTTTAGTTCATGTCATTTCATTTTTTACTTCACCATTTTTTCAAACTCAATTTTGAAATTAGTTCACAAAAATTAGTTCTGTTCAATTCAAACTAGTTCACCAACATTCAAGTGACCACTCATTTTTGAATTTTAGTTGCCAAATTTTAGAATCTAGTTCACAGGAAACTAGTTCACCAACATTCAAAATCTAGTTTACAATTTGCGAATTCAATTCAATAAATTTCAATTTCTTTTCATTTGCATTAATCATTTAGTTCACAATTTTAGTTCATCGAAAACCATATTAGTTCACTAGAACCCATAACTAGTTGACTAACCCTCAAAATATAGCGAAACAAAATAAAATTCATTTCTCCAACATTCAAATTTCAGTTCACCAAATTCTATTTCAGTTCATCAAATCACAATTTTAGTTCACTAAATTCATATTCAATTCACTTCAATACAAATGAGTTCACTACTTAAGTTTATTTCACGTCATTTCGGATTTTAGTTCACTACTTTTTATAGTTCATAAAATATCAAATTTTGAATAAAATTTCACTATATTCAAACATAGTTCACTAATTTTCAAAATTTTAGTTCACTTTTTTTAATAAAGTTCATTAAATTCAATTGTAGTTCATTTTTTTAGTGAACTAATATTTTAGTCTACTAATTTTCATATATAGTTCACTAACATCCATTTTTTGTTAAAAATTGTCATGAATCATACAACTAGAAGCGTCTTACTCAACAACCAAAAGGAAACCATGACTTTCAAAACCACACGAAAATACATTCTGTTTTTCGCCAACATAGAAAGAATAATGTTCATAAAATACCTTTTTCAAACTTGTCCCTTCATTTTCCTATTAAATAAACAATCTAAACAAAAACTACGCACCCTGTATGTTTCCAATAAAGGGGGTGTGGCAAAGAATAATTATGGCCTAGTGGATCAGTTTCCTTCACATAATTTATTAACCAACTCTGTTAATGGCTTCTAATAAAATTCTTTTCCAACCTCAAATTGATTTCTTCCTTTTCTCATCAGCTTTCTTCCATCCTTCTATTTCACGAATCTTCAGGAGGTCAAACTGAGTAATTAGTCACAGAATGTGGCAGCATAGGTGGCAGCATAGGATACCATCCCTTTCAAACTTGCCCCAATTACAAACAAATTCTTCTTTATCACGATCCACACGCACAGAAAATAGTTCTCTATCAAACTCTGGGTTCTCATATGGAAAGTTTCTCTTCACTTCATAACTTTGATCCTTTTCTATCTCTTTTACTCCAAAAGTTGTTGAGTTCAACAACTCAGTGAGAAACTTGCAGTGTATAGCTCTTGTATATATTTTGGCAGCATGCCGTTCCACTCACTGGCATTCCCACATAACAGGCACTTTTTCATTAGAGATTAAGTTGTCTTGATTTTCTATATGTATCACATTCTCCTGGAAGAATTCATATTTACATATGAAAGTTTCAATTGAATCTTTTCTCATAACATAGTCCTTGAAGTTAGAGTTGAAGCTCTCACTTCTGCTTGTTGACCTTATGAAAGGGCAAAAAACTCCTTGGAAATAAGCTGGAACAAAGTACTATCGGTTATCCCACATCCACTTAATGTGAGCATGCTTACCATAGTTGTACTTCACTTCCATTTCATGCCAATTCTTTTCAAACTCCTCAACAGTCATGGATTGCATGATACAATTGTCCATGTCTTCTTCCATTCCTTTTTTAGTGTCATGTATACACTCAAGTTTTATCTTGCTTTCCTCCTCACATGCCAAATACAAAATCTGTGGAATGCTTCTGGGAAAACTTTTGGAACTCCTATCTTCATAGCTGCATCTTGGTCAGTAAGTACCACCCTAGGTTTTTTCCACCCATGACTTCAACAAAAGTTTCAAACAGCCATCTAAATGTGTCTACTTTCTCATTTTGCAAAAGAGACCATCCAAAAACTGTTGTTCTAGAATGACCATTAACTCCTATGATTGGCGCAAAGGGCAAATTGTACTTGTTTGTGCTGAATGTTGTATCAAAAGATATTATATCACCATACAACAAGTAGTCTAGCCTTGACCTCGAATCTGTCCAGAACAAGCTAAGCACTGTATTAGAAGAGTCTCTTTGCGCCTTGTATATGAAACCAGGTTTGTCAACCTGCAGTTTCTCAATGTAGTGCAAAGTGTGTTCAATATCAGTGTTTCTCCTCTTTTCTCACTCTTCTCGCTTTCAGTTGTCAAGCTTCTTCACATCAAATGTAATATTTTCCAATTTCCCACCACTCAGCTTCCTAAATATGCTCATAATCTTTCTTGGTTTCACTCTATGTTCCTGTAAAAGCCTGGATAGTAGCTTCTTAGCCTCATTCATGCTTCTATGGCTTAGAAAAAACTTTGTCAGCGATGGAGAACTGACCAAATCATGGTTATGCATCAGATCCCGAGCTGTCATATGCCATTTTCCATCCACCAAACTAACTGTCACATGCATCTGGCAGTTGGTCCTCTCAACTACACTGTGCTTGCGTTTTCTTAATCCTTTATATGTTGTCACACTCTTCCTACTCTTGTTGCAACAAATAGTGATCTTCATGTCCTTGTAATTCCTCCCTTTTTAATTCCTAACCTAGTGACATGAGCATACACATTAACAAATCTAACAGCCTCCTCTAGAGTTGAAAACACCCTGCCAATATGTGTTATATTGGTTTTCTCCAATTCATCTGGAGTTGGAAACATATATTCTTCAGGTTTACAATCACTGTCACTTTCATCCTCCTCAGAATCTTTAATGATTGAACCATCATCTGAAACTTGACAAGCTTCTTCTGCACCAACTTCTTCCTACAGAGCATCACAAAAATATCTTAAATACAGTTTTTGGCATATAGTTCTATGCCAAATATATGCTTTATGACCACAGAAAAGAAAAGTTTAAAACAAACAGCCTGCAAAGTAATTCTACTACACTTGGTTTATTTTTCAGTTCCTACTATTTTAAAGGCTGGGACATTTTTTGGATTCTTACTTGTTCAGATGCTTCCAAAATATACAATGTTTCATCTTTTCCAGTGCACGTGCATTCCACTCCTTCATTATCACCATCTTTATTTAAGGAGATGATAGAAGATAAAGGTACTTCATCACCCACGGAATCGTTCTGAACCTGAAATGAAACATGGACAGTTATTTCAGTACTTTATTTATTCCTAAATAAAATATGTTACTAACACTACAATACTAACAAACCATGTTTACAACAACAAAATATTTCAGATTTTTTTATACCTTTGCTTCTACATTTTCACATGCTGCATCTGCAACATGATCTTCATTTTCATGAGTAGCTCCTATAGGCAATGTCATGATTTTTTCTCCCTATGTTTCATGTGCTTCATTTACAAACACATTCCCTCTTGCCGCCCCGGTCTCACCTCCAAGTCCTGCAATATGACCATAAATAGAAGAAGCTTCCACAATAATTGTATCTGCCCCTTCCTAACTGCTACTGCTTCTCCCTTGGCTTAGGAGTTTTTCCTGACTAGTAATCAATTCCTACAAATATTTTTACAGTACACTTAGGGTCTTCGATTTTTCAAAACTTTTAATGACATAAATGTAACAAGCAATATACCAACCTCTGTTTTCTTCTTCATGTCATGGTACAAGACATACTGATCGAACTCTTGCATCACATTGTCAGCCTATTTTTTCAAAAATAAAATAAAAGGATTTCTTGTCAAATGCACCTTTCTACCATTCAAATTGAAAGTATCTTACACTTTATTTTCAAAACATACTTCATGAGCTTTCTTGAAAACATTAGAATCTCCTGAAGTGTTAGACATGTCAGGAGCAACTTTCTTCTTCCTGGCTATCTTCCGTTTCGCAACTTTATCTATTTTTTATTTGAAGAACTCTAAAAAAACAAAGGAAACCATTAGCAATTCTCTGTTTTTTCAATAATTTGCAGTACAAAAAAAATATAACGACAACAAGAAATATTGGAAGCTAGTATGGTCATCAGTAATCTATTTTTTAGACTAGTGATTGTATATAGCTTTTGAATCATATATCTAGTTCCAAAACGTTAATTTAAATCAAATGTATGCATCAATCTGAACCCACACAGTTATGATAGCAATTCCAAATGTTCTGATTAAGAAAAGTACTAGATCGTGCGATTTTTTCAGGTGTAACAACTGTTTTGATACGTAACTACATACATTACATTGTATTCAGACAACAGTTTTAATTTTATTAACACAAATTTTCATTTATAGCAAAGGGGGAAACATGAAGATGATGATCAACTGCTTTTTTTTTCTTTTCCTTACTTCAGAATTTTTCCATACATAACCAATCTCAAGCCTTTGTTAAACCTGAAGCCAATACACTAATCTGACACGAAAACACTTGAATAGAAGATCAATCTCTACAAGCATCTAGTAGTTAGGCAACTAAGTAGATAATTTACCCGAATATCCACAGCGGCGCCACCATCTGGTTTCCGGTTGGTCGATTCCCCTTCAATTATTCTGGTCGAAGAATTACGCTCGCAGATCTATTCTGGTGGATCATCCATGCCGGCAAACGGTGCTACGCGAGAGGTGGTGAATCTACGGCTACCCTAGTCGCCGCCGCCGATGCCCGATCCCCCCTCGCCCTTTTATTTCTTGCTTCTATTATCACACAGAAAGAAAAGGATCTTTTTCTTTTCCTAGCTTACCAAACAAGTGTGGGTTCGGTTGTCAGAGAAAGAAACTTTCCAATAGATCATTGCTACACTTACAGGTGGCCCCGTCGTACCGACACGCGGAAAAGAAACAAGTAGGAGGGCCAACTTGAAGAAAAACAACCATTCCCCACAGAACCACTTTCCCCAAATCTATACTGATTTCCAACCTTGCTCTGGCGATTTTCTTTGCCGGACGCTGCTTCAAATTTATGGCTACGTCTCCCAATCCTACACGAATCTTCAGGTAATCTGCTTCCCCACTACGAGTTTTCACAGATCCACAATTTTCCTAGTCCTACAACGGCATCCTAGTCCTACAATTTTCCTACACATCTCCGTAAATTCGTGCTAGGTTTTTATCTGGAGAAATTATAACTCGAAAGGGCAGCTAAATTGTTTGATGCAAACCAGTAATCGGCCACACCTAAACTTTCACACATACAGTAGCACTTTCATCTTTAAGAATTATCCTCTCCAACGGGCAGTTTAAGTTGTTTTCATCTGAAACTATCTCTCATCTATCATCTCTATTTATGCACACTTGTCCTTCCCTTGTTTCACTTTGCAATGCAATCTGGTGTTAGCAAAAGTCAGTTCAGCCTTTTTTCCAATTTTGTGAATTTTACCCTCAACTGAATCGTTTAATATGTGCAGTTCTCTGTAGGATTTGTTTATTTTACAGTAGGACCATTTCTGAAATCTGGTTCAGGAGTTGAACCATTGAACATTTGTCGCGTAGCTGGTTGTTCTCTGAAGAATTTGTCATATCTCATTGCAGCTCGACATTATGTTAAGATGTGCAGTGCATATGCAATTTTCTTGTGATTGCTGCTCCTATATGCATATTTGCCAGGCATGCAGTATAGTTTCAGCTATATGTTGTGTTCTGTTTCACAAGATAAGTGTGTGATACGTCTCCGTCGTATCTACTTTTCCAATCACTTTTGCCGTTGTTTTGGACTCTAACTTGCATGATTTGAATGGAACTAACCCACACTGACGCTGTTTTCAGCAGAATTGCCATGATGTTGTTTTATGTGCATAAAACAAAAATCTCGGAATGACCTGAAACTCCACGGAACATCTAGTTAAAAATAATAAAAAATCCTTGCCAAAGATGAAGACCAGGGGGCCCACACCCTGTCCACAAGGGTGGGGGTTGCGCCCCCCTAGGGCGCGCCGCCCTACCTCGTGGGCCCCCTGGAGCTCCTCCGACGCCAACTCCAACTCTATATATTTGCTTTCGAGGAGAAAAAATAAAGGAGAAGAAATCATCGTGTTTTACGATACGGAGCCGCCGCAAAGCCCTAAATCCTCTCGGGAGGGCTGATCTGGAGTCCGTTCGGGGCTCCGGAGAGGGGGATTCATCGCCGTCGTCATCATCAACCATCCTCCATCACCAATTTCATGATGCTCACCGCCGTGCGTGAGTAATTCCATCGTAGGCTTGCTGGAAGGTGATGGGTTGGATGAGATCTATCATGTAATTGAGTTAGTTTTGTTAGGGTTTGATCCCTAGTATCCATTATGTTCTGAGATTGATGTTGCTATGACTTTGCTATGCTTAATGCTTGTCACTAGGGCCCGAGTGCCATGATTTCAGATTTTAACCTATTATGTTTCCATGAATATATGTGAGTTCTTGATCCTATCTTGCAAGTCTATAGTCACCTACTATGTGTTATGATCCGCAACCTCAAGTGACAATAATTGGGACCACTCCGGTGATGACCATAGTTTGAGGAGTTCATGTATTCACTATATGCTAATGCTTTGTTCCGGTTCTCTATTAAAAGGAGGCCTTAATATCCCTTAGTTTCCATTAGCACCGCGCTGCCACGGGAGGGTAGGACAAAAGATGTCATGCAAGTTCTTTTCCATAAGCACGTATGACTATATTCGGAATACATGCCAACATTACATTGATGAATTGGAGCTAGTTCTGTGTCACCCTATGTTATGACTGTTACATGATAAACCGCATCCGGCATAATTATCCATCACCCATCCAATGCCTACGAGTTTTCCATCTACTGGTTTACGCTTATTTACTTTCTCGTTGCTACTATTACAATCACTACAAAACACCAAAAATATTACTTTTGCTTTCATTACTCTTTTGTTACCGTTACCACTACTATCATATTACTTTGCTACTAAATACTTTGCTGCAGATATTAAGTTATCCAAGTGTGGTTGAATTGACAACTCAGCTGCTAATACTTGAGAATATTCTTTGGCTCCCCTTGTGTCGAATCAATAAATTTGGGTTGAATACTCTACCCTCGAAAGCTGTTGCGATCCCCTACACTTGTGGGTTATCAGCGTGTACTGAATAAAGTTGGTTCCGGGTTATTCTTCGTAACAAATACTATCATTCATTCTAGATAGATACATTGCTATCCTAAGTATTTGGTGTATAGTCTCTATATTCTTGCTAAGAAATTGTTTTGACAATTGGTTAGATTACCTGTGGTGCCACTGAAATGTTCGACAACTCTACAGCCCAAATTCAGAAAGGTGGAAAAAAATTCTAAGACTCCACTTGCTAATGAAAAATAAACAAATTCTGCATTTTTTCCTAAGACATCCTGCAACTAACTACTGCATTTTTCAAACTATGATCATTTCTTTCATTAACTGAAACCTCCTCTTTTCACCAACATTTCTTTTAATACAGGGTTTCAAAATCGATGAATGCGCACCTAAGAAAAGGGGAAGCCAAGACATGCCAGCAAATGAAAACAATGCATTTCACCCCCCTAAAAGAAAGAAGGTCAGTAAACAGTAGATCAAATGTTATTCCACACAATACTTTCTCTTTTTCTTAAATGTCAGTTACAATGAAAACAAGTCATTCAAATAATTGAATGATTAATTTTGTAAACGGCCAGAGATAACAAGTTTTTGTAATAGTCTAATCATTTTCCTTTCTTTTTCATATGGTACATGCAATACAATCTACGTGAACTTTTTTTAACTTTGTTCTCTGCTAGCAAGTGAATGGTTATGATCATCTAAAGTTATTCCTAAAATTTGTAGCAGAACTCAATGATTCAGAAGAACATAGTTCGGAAATTCGGTTTTGGTTCTCTACTAGAAATTTGTTGCGAATGCAACATTGATGGCATATTCTTGTGGCTAGCTACGCAATTCAACACCATCACAAGTGCAATCGAACTCAACAATGGATTCAAATTTAAGTTTACCCCATCAGTAGTACAAACTATTCTAGGGATTCCTTGTGGAGGATCACCAATTCTAACAACACCATCAAATGAAACTGCAAAATCCATACACAATTTACTTGGTTCATGAGCTCCCAGCACGGAGTATCTACTATCACTGATGACTGATGATATGGTAGAGGAAACATTTTCCATAATTTTCTTGCTCCTAGCAGTTTCCTGCTTAATTGGTCCTAATTCAAAGGGATATCCAACAAAGAAAATCTACAGCGTATTCGGGAATCTCAAATATGTACCCAATTACAACTGGTGCTCATTCGCACTTTCATATTTCACGCACCAGATAAAAAAAATTCAAAACCAATCTTCTTCATAACAAGACTTATTTGCCTGGAGGTTGTAAACTAATCTTGGTGGTAAGTTCTTTTTTTGAAGTTGGAACAATACTTTTCTTAAAACAATTTTTTACTAATTTTTCTATTCTTTTTTTGAAACTTTCTGCTCATATCGAGGGCTATTCTATCTAACTAATCTCTTTTTTACAGATTTGCCACTTTAAATGCTTGATTACTTCTGAATTCAAGATTCCAATAAACATCAAACCAAGGTTACCTCTCTGGTCAACAAGCCTACTGAAATCATTCATTGCTCTCGATACTATGCATGGTGAACACAACCAGTTCGGTAGACTTTCTGTAAGTCACTTCGTAATACATTCACTTATCTTGCAGCTTCTATTTTTGTTCTTTCAAGTGTATAATTAACTAAATGGAAAAAATATACCTTTCAATTTTTTCTACTGAAATCAGTCCCCACTATGATTTCCTTACAACATTTCCTTTTCTCCATACCAGATGAAGCATATCTCATCAACTTCTTTCAAACATACAACAAATTGTATGGATTTGCAACTACCTGAAGTTATTCTCCAGTACATTAATACCCTTCTTTTCATAATGTGCAGGTCAGTAAGTACTTTTCTAAAGTAACAATGGAGTAATTTTACCCCGCAAAAAAACATTGGAGTAATTTACAATTCCCTTTTTTCCACTTTTCTTATACAAACAATGAAGTAACGTACTACCCATTTTTTTTTACTGATTTGTCCTTCTTTATATGAATACAGGAGAAAACAGTTCTTCAATCTAGCAGCCAAAAGTTTTGGGAAACTCTAGTTACAAACTCCATTCCAACACTTCAAGCATATACTAATGATGTGAACTCTTTATTTGCATATCCTATGCACTCAATGAAGGATAATTATTCTGCAACTAGAAAGGAATCAGCAACTTCAAAAGTGCTAATCTCTTGTCCTAGAAAAGAGTTCGCTCGCCCAAAGATCGAAGACAAATCTACTTTCGATACATGTTCAAATGATTTAATCAATTTCCCAATCCCTATTGTCTTGCCTCCAACAAACTCATTGGACATCACAACAACAACTTTACTAGAAAAATTGGCAGATTCTGTAGTAATTGAAGACTATGCAAATATGGGTGTCCTTTTTCAACAAACTTACCAATCTTGAAAGAGCTTTTCAAGGTTGAGAAAATTAGTATACCAAATACCAACGAAGAAACTAATCCTATGCAAGGTACACTTTTCTGGTCTTTTCCTTTTTTAAGTAAAATGAGTGTTCCTAATGATAACACAGATTTTTACTCTATTTTTTCGGTTTCAATTTTGATAATGTTTTTCCTCTCTTTTTTAGTTTACTGGAAGCAACCAAGTTTTCCAAACAAATAACTATGTGTTCTGTTTTCTTTCTTCCCCTTCATAAATATGCAGAGCTTGAAGAATATATCAAAACTAAGCCAAACAAGATATATTTACCAACATTCAATGAAATTAATTGCATGGAGAAATGAAAAATTCAGCCTATCTGAATTCAGATTCATAGCCAGTGATCCAATCTACAGAGGTAATTTAAGCTTCATTCTCCCGCTTCAAATACAAAACTGCAGTGCTTATATCTTTTTGAGATATGAGTCAAAATTACTATTTTAACACTTTTCCCCTTGAACTGATGCCTTCCGGGGAATAATATGTATTGTATGGATGATGAACCATCTACAATTGCTGCTGGGATGAACCCAAATTTGATCGTTCCGCCAAAACCTCTTAACAAACTCCGTGACTGCCCTTCTTGCTACACCAAAACAGATACAATTCATGTAGATTATCCTAATGAAATGACTACTTTCTGTCAAGAAAACCAGTCAGCAACAGCTTCTTCTGTATTAGTTCCAAACACAAACTACCATTCTCTTCCACGGATTTGTAATAGCAAGTCTCCTTTTGTATATAGCAACAACCCACACAGAAGCTTCCAAAACCAATCACCACAAGCAGGAAACGTGTTTGGAATGCCTGTAGCAGATCATTTGATGTTTCAGTTACTAGAAAATTTTGAAGCTGAATGTTATCAGAGAGACAAGGCAGCTGCAAAACAAAGGATTATTGAAAAATTCTCTTTAGCCTCAACTACTTACAAGACATATCAAATGCCTACAAAACAGTTAGTGTACTCATCTCCTCTATAAGCTGATTTTTACAAGATGATGAACTCGGTTCTCCCACACCTAGATATCAGGTAAACTTCGTAGGTTAAGTTAATTTCTTCCTGAAACTTAATATAAAACATTCTTCTAGACATTCCTTGTCAACTTTCTCTCGGTTTTAACATAGATCGTCCATCAACAGTCAAAGGATATTCCAAATCGATGATGTATGGGTTGACCAGAAGACTTTGACTATTTCAATGATGCCTGGTTGTTGGATGAACCCGCACACCTTGGAGTGCTGCTCCAAAATGCTGAATACATACCAACTACATAGAGGAAGACAAGGACTTCTACAAAGTGATCAGTACATTGCCCACGTAGTTGGCAGAGAAGACATGGTACTTCCATGTGCATTTCTACAGCTCTAATTACAATGTGACTAATTTTTTTTATTTTCCTATCTGAATTATAACTTTCTACTCTCTGAATTATAGCAATCACTACCTTTTAAAAATTTAAACTTAAGAACACTCAACTTTTTCTTTTTTCGATACTTACGACTCAATATGAAATTCAATTATACACTATGAATTAACTTCACTATATGGCTTTTCTTTTAATCGCAGGATCTTCTTATGAGACCTATGCTAGATCTTTATGATCCAGCTTGTAGTGATATGTTGAGTGAAGCAACAGTGGGCTTCAGTTTGGAGAACGCAAATTTTGTAATTTCCATTCTTTCTCTCTGATATATGGACTTTCATTTTTCTACTTCTGGTACTGGGTGCCAACTATGTGCTTAATTTTTTTCCCACACTTTTTCTTAACATGTAAAATAATGCATTGCATTTTCCATTTCCTTTCATCAGGTCCATCTACCATGCTTTAATGATAAGTAGTGGATTTTAATAACAGCAAACTTAACTACTAGGAGGTTCTTTGACATAATGAATCCTGATGGATCTGGCAATTCCATATTCACTACAATTATTAGCACAATAACTTTCAACTTCAAGTATCTTTTTGCCAAAACCTACCCCAACTGCACTTCTTTCAACATAAAGGATTTTGACTACCGTTTTGTACCAGTCCCGCGGACTCATTTCAGGTTGAGCCTCATTTTCCTCTCTTATGTGTTCCTTTCCTGTACATGCTTTTCCGTGTTCTTCAAGTTAACGCCAGAATAGAATTGTTGTCAGGCAATAATCTTCTTTTTCTTTCACATTCAAAACCAGGTATGACACAGGTATATTCCTACTGCAAATTATAAAAACATATCGAGGAATGGGAGTACCTGGTTTCTCAACAGTAAGTTCTGAACAAAGCAGAATGCTATATATATGTTAATAAACTAATTCATCCCAAAATCATTATTTCTGCTTCAACTTTATTTTCAGCACGATCTATAGGCTCTAAGAGAAATTTTTTTGTATGAGATTGCTACATGCTCAAACAGTACAGTACAACTACCAATAGTGAAACCTTTTCTGCGACAACATGTAAGATCCAGTCACTTCTTCACTGCTGTTCTCATTGATCGTCCTACATATAAGTATAAAATTTGTTCTGACAAGACAACTACTATTTGTTTCTTTCTAATTCACAGCGATTCCGGCTCTTCAAGTAATTCATTTTTCCCTTCTGCCAAATATGAAGGTCGTAACAATTTTTTTGTGAAGTAACTTCTGAATATAGAAACTTAGTTCCCGTCAAGCAAAAAAAAGTTCATCACTTTAGTTCAACAGGACCATCATGTCAACATGCTTGCTCAAGCATCAATCCCAATGTTATGTAATATAAGACATAGAAACTACGTGTTCAAAGATTAAGTTTTCTTTTTTTACTTACTCATGAAAGTTGACATATTCCGCATAATGTACTACTCATTTTGAATTTTTCTTTACTTTGAATTAAACGCATATTATTTTGTAAAATATTATCCAAACACAAACTCAATAATTCATACAGGAAAAAAATTGAGTGAGAAGACACAATTTTGATAATGTTCTTCAACAAACAAATAAAAGAAACAGTCAAAAATCAACCGTCTTCTTGTTTTTACCACGAACTAAATCCATATAAGAATCAGCGAAATAGTTACTGTACTGAACAGCGAAACAATTAGTTTACTAAACTGCCAACACCCTTCGTTCCTGGGCGACACAGTTCGAACGAAACAGTGAAACAGTTCAAACGCACGAGTGGGCTTCCAACAATACAGCCCACGAAGAACCGATGAAGGCGCCCAAGCTCCTTATGTGCGCCGAAGGCGCCAACAAGGAGGTCTCCGTTGGGCGTGCGGCCACGGCGCCCCTCGTGAACAGGAGGAAGAAGGAGGTGGCGAGGTGGGCTAGGCTCCCACTGTTGACCTAGAGCCCAGTCCACTAGTAGCTTAGGTATTTTCTTATTTTTCTTTTATATGTATTTAGGTTAGCTATTGTTTCATATTAATTTGAGTGACAAAATGAATTCAGTCAAACTTGAAATTTGGCACACAATTCGAGAACAACATTGTGGTGTTGCATAAAAGTTTTAGAGCCAACGGAATTGTTCAAAGCATTTTTAGAAATTGAATAGGTCAATTAATATGTTGCTATGCCACTTTATATTTTCCTAGGGATTTAAAGGGAGAGCCAAATGATGTTGGTTGCCACATGATAATTAGCTAGTGAATATTTTCAACCCAACGGGCTTTTTTGTTTTGACATTTGAAAATTTTATTTGTTTGACTTTATTTTAAATTTGAAATTTGAACTGGGTGGAATCAAAGGGGGATTTAGCCACAGTGAAAACAATGACATGGCACCATTAACATCGGATTACTGTAGCTTAATTATCTGGGTGTCACGGGCCTTCTAAATAAAAGAGAAACAAGTATGGGGATAAGGGACCCCCTGTCGTGCCCCCTGGTTGGCAAGAACTCTTCTGTCTCAATATTGTTGAATCACATTTTGTACATAAGAGAAGAGACACATGCCATAATCAACTGAACACATTGTTCATGCCCATACTTAGCATTATTGTTTCCAGGAAGCCCCATTCCACACGGTCACACACTTTGTTCATATCCAACTTCACCGCACAGAATCCGTTTGGCCCATGTGTTTTCTTCTTAATGGCATGAGAACACTCATATGCCACTAAAACATTATATGTGATTAATCTTCCCTGAACAAAGGCACTCTATGTTGGTGATATTATGTAATGACCCGAACCTGATAAGATTCGATATCTTTGTGCTCACTGTGCTAGTCCCTGGAATAATAGCTAGCACACACAGTACAAGATGTAATATCAAGAATAAACCACATGTCATAAGATTACATCATAGATCCAGAATTTAATATAATACATACATGTGTAGCTCAAGCTAGCATACAAACAAAATGCAGCAGAAAAGAAAATAAAATCTCCATGAAGTCCATCAACACCACATGCAAATGTCAAGTATAGACATCACAACCCTACATCGTATCACTCACTTGTCATATAAAGTCTGCAACATGAAACGTTGCAGCCATGAAGGGTCAATACTTTGGATGTATTTCTAAGTCACACAAGGAATGATATAAGAGACCTACAACTATATGCAAGGTATATCAAGAGGATACTGTAGTGGTTGTTTTGCAGAAAGCTAGTTTTTCCCTGATAGCTACATAATATAATAGTCAAATTTTAATCAATGTCTTGCTACAGTTAAATACATATGGTTGAATTGGGCAATCCAATTCCAACCTATCCCCATTATTAAATTTCCCACACAATTTTTATTAAGTTATCATCTGTCAAGATCATCCAACAACTGTAATGGTCTAGCTGCTCAAATTTGTCCATAACCAGGGACACGGCTAATCATGATTAGTTTATACACTCATGGAGGTCTCAGAACTTTGCCCACTAGACTCGACCGAAGATTGAGACAAAGTCTTTCAGAAGCAGTCGCCTAATCCCACATGAGGCCCATCCCAACTATCATAACTACATCTGCTGGCACATCCGGGTAAGGTCTCCACAACTGATCAACTAAGCCAGAGCCCATATTAGCCAGTGGATGTACATGGAAGCTACTAGTCACTAAGTATGTCTGATATTTTTGAGTTTGGACGGCACCCACTTACATTCAGAGGGTATAAACCATGATGTTCTTGAAACCACCCAGCAATACCATTCAGGCGCACTTAGCCATGGTCCATGCCCTTAGAAAAGGAAGAAGAAACCATGATGCAACCCTGTCCATGGCCAGAGGTGAATTATATATTATGTTCTTACTCAAGTTATATTATAAATAGTCCTCACATAATCTCGATGAATACACGAACCAATCCCCGTCTACATAGCATAGCAAGAATACACTACCACGATCTACAATAAGGCCATACTAACTGCATCTCAATAGCAATAACATGTGATACGTCTCCAACGTATCTATAATTTTTGATTGTTCCATGCTATTATATTACCTGTTTTGGATGTTTTATATGCATTAATATGCTATTTTATATGATTTTTGGGACTAAACTATTAACCTAAAGCCTAGTTCTAGTTCTTGTTTTTTCCTTGTTTTAGAGTTTCGCAGAAAAGGAATACCAAACATAGTCCAAACGGAATAAAACTTTCGCGATGTTTGTTGGACCAGAAGACACCCAGGAGACTTGGAGTGCAAGTCAGAAGAGCCACGAGGCGGCCACAAGGGTGGAGGGTGCACCTAGGGGGTAGCCCCCCCCCCCGACATTGTGGGCCCCTTGGTGACCCCTTGACCTAGATCTTCCTCCTATATATTCTCAAATATCCCAAAAACTTCAATGGGAGCCACGAACCACATTTCAACCGCCGCAACCTTCTGTACCCATGAGATCCCATCTAGGGGCCTTTTCCGGTGTCCTGACGGAGGGGGATTCGATCATGGAGGGCTTTCACATCAACACCATTGCCTCTCTGATGAAGCGTGAGTAGTTTACCATAGACCTATGGGTCCATAGCTAGTAGCTAGATGGCTTTTTCTCTCTCTTTGATTCTCAATACAAAGTTCTACTCGATGTTCTTGGAGATCTATTCGATGCAATACTCTTTTGCGGTGAGTTTGCCGAGATCCGATGAACTGTGGATTTATGATCAACTTATCTATGAATATTATTTGAATCTTCTCTGAATTCTTATATGCATGATTTTATATCTTTGCAAGTCTCTTCGAACTATCGATTTGGTTTGGCCAACTAGATTGGTTTTTCTCACAATGGGAGAAGTGCTTATCTTTGGGTTCAATCTTGTGGTGCTCGATCCTAGTGACAGATGGGGAACCGACTGTCGGTGTACCAGAGTAGGGGTACCCTAGTATCCCGAACTTGTGCACGGGCAGTTGCAGCCCTCCGCGGCAAGGCTTACCGGGTGACCGCCAAGGTCCTCCGTGGTTCCTTTGGAGCCATTCAAGAACAAAGTATTCAAGCCAAGGAGACAAGGCCCCGGCAAGAGGAGCTTGCCGAGAAGGCCACCCAAGGCACCTAGGAGACAAGGCCCCGGCAAGAGGAGCTTGCCGGGAAGGCCCGGTGAGCGACAAGCTTCCGGACGCGACAAGACAACCACCGCGGCAAGGCTCTTGCCGCGACAGACCACCACTCTGCACCTGCGCTCCAGCACATCCACTAACGTGTCGCCCTGGGACCTTTCCAGCGCTACAGGGCAAGAGGCCGTCTGCGGCCATCGGAGCGCTGGTGGCAAGCGGCGCCGACAAGATTGCCATCGTGGCAAGCGGTGGCGCCCACGGTCCCTTTCTGCACCGTTAGGCGACGTGACGGGCATTTAATGCCTTTGTCCCCTGCCGTCGGGGTTAGGTATGATACATCTGTACCTTTGTACCTTTATGCGGTAGCTGTACCAACCACTCCTTTTCCATTTTTACCCTTGTCTACGTTGCCACCTGTCGGAGACCCCTTTAGCATATAAAAGGAGGCCCATGCGCAACGTAGTGAGGGGTTCGGAAGGTTGGACTCACGCTCGGTCTCGTTAGCAGCTTGTGTGTACTGTAGCACTCAGCGCTCCTGAGCAAGAACTCAATACACTCAGACATGCAGCAGTAGGAGTGTTATCTCTCCCGAGAGCTCCGAAGCTGGGTAAACCTCTCGTGTGCTTCGCCTCGATCTGCTCTTCGTGCGACCTCCGCTCCCCGCCGAACCGAAAAGGGCTCGGTCCGCTGGTCCCAAAGATGTCGGGGCAGTTTAAGTTATCTTCCTCGAACGACCGTACTTTGTATGGAAAACCTGTGCGCGGAGGAACCAACTCGTAGCTAGTTGCGCCCTTACTTTGTTTCGAGTCCGCTCAACAACTTAAGTGAGCTGCGACTAGTTGCGACAAGGTTTCTTGTCGGCAGCAGCACCGCCAGAAGCTGGCGACGTCCGCATTCGGGCCATGCCTGTGTGCCTGCACTGACAAGTTCCCTAAAAGCGTAACGCAAAAACATACAAAGGAAGGAACCAAGTAAAGGAAATAACATAGCAATTGCTACCCGAAAAAGAGTTATATTACAAGATAGCTTGTCGCAGCTCTAATAGATTGTTCTCATAACATGACCAGCAGCGGCAAGAAAAAGAAAGCGGGCGGCCTAATCTACGCGATCGCCTCAACCCTCTTGATCCCACTCACCACATCCCACGATGGGTGCGACAATGGTCTTGAGCGCTTCCACATCGGCATCCGCGGCAAGGACTTGAGGGCGTTGGTGAGGTTGAGGCCTGGATTGCGGAAGGCCACCTTCATCAAGACCTTTTGAAGAGCTCCTGCGCAGATCTGGCGTGACTCCTCGGCCAGCTGCTTTGGGATTTCTTCCGAGTCGCTGGAGGGCCGTCTGCGCCCTTGAAGAACAAGTTGAGCTTGGCGCTGGGTTGGAGGTGCTCATCGGAGGAATATCCAAGATCCACCATCCCCAGCTCCGCCAGCTCCCTGTCGATGGCTGCAGCAACATCCACGAGACCCTCAGTCCAGTGCTCCACATTTTCCCTAAAGGTATTTTGGGCGGCAGCGGCACTCACCAGCAGCGCCTCGTCGGCCTTGATCTTCTCCTTTAAGGCCACCTCCTGCTCCCTGGCGCCGTCCAGCGCCTGAGTTAAGGTGGTCAGCTTCAGCTCAAGATCTGCATTGGAGTCCTTGGCGGCGCTGAGCTCCTTGCTCCTCTCGGCGAGACGACCCTGCAGCTCACCAAGAGTGTAGGCATCCTTCTCGAGCTCATGCTTGAGTGCAGCAAGCCCCTCGCCGCTCTCCTTGAGATTGGCCTCCAGCTGCATCACCTTCGTCTCCAGCTCCTTCTTGGCGGCCTCGGCAGCTGTGGCAGCATCCTTTGCTTCCTTGAGAGCCCCGCCAAATGTTTGCTCGCGCGTGGCTAGATCCTCCTCATGGCTGTCAAGATAAACCTTCCTCTGCGCCAACTCGCCTTCCTGCGCAGATAGCTTCTCGGTGGCAAGCCGCGGTTGCTCCTCAGCTTCAGCCTTCTCGAGGAGGAAGGCTTTGCGCTCCTCGGCAACCCACTCCCGCTCCTATGCCAAGGACCGGAGAGCTTCCTGGTTGAGGCCCCGGAGCTCCTCCACGCGCTTCTCGATGTCTGCTCCCACCTTCGCGACAAGCGCTTCCCGGGATTCCAGCTTGGCTTGTCGGGCGCGGTAGAGCGACAACAGCTTCCGCAGCAGCTGCTCCTCCTCAGACTCGCCGCTGCTACTCGGCGCGTCGACCAGCGTCGATCCAATGGAGGCGAGCAGCTCTTCATCAAAAGTTTCTCCTTGGGCGCCACAAGCTCGGCGCCCATGGGAGCTTGATGAAGACGCCATCGCCGGCCTTCAAATAGGCGCGGGCTGGGGCTCTTGAGCCGATCTTTGCGGCAGCGGCGGAGGGATCGGCGGTCGGCGTAGCGCCTGGCGCTCCTGCGGCCTCAGGGCCGTCAATGCGATCGCCGGACCCCTCGCCAGCTTCTGCGGCGGCAGCTTTGGCGGCCTCTTCGCCGGCGGGCTCGTCAGCGCCAGCTTCTTCTCCGATGGCAGCGGCGTCGTCAATATTGCCGCGCGCGTCCTCCTCGCCGGCGGCCTCGGTCTCCATTGGCTCTGTGGCGGATGGTTCTGACGACCGGGAAACGAAGAAAAGTCAAGCAAATATTCAAAAAGAAAATCAGAGGAAGAAGAACACAAGGAAAGTTTTCAAGCAAGAGGATTACCTGTGCTAGGGTCTGCAGTCATGGTCTCCGCCGCCAGGGGATCGCTGGTGCTGTCCCTTGCCGGAGAACTGCCCCTTGCCAGAGAAGTCCCCCTTGCCGGAGAACGCTCCCTCGCCGGGGAATCCTCCCTTGGCGGTGTAGTCGAAGCGAAGGCATGTCGAGCGGCTTGTGGCACTCTGGTAAGGCTGCTCTGCTCCTACACAAATCAGTAGTCAGATATCAGCAAAGAAAGAGCACCCGTGCACGCCTAACAGCAGGAAGTAAACCATATACTTACGCTGGGGGCTGCTCTGAGGAAGAGTTGCCGCATCCGGCAAGGTGGTCTCGGACGCGCCTCCTGCTGTCGCGGTGGTTTCGTCCTCGATGACAATCACCGGGGCCTTGGCTCTCTTCGACGCTCTCTGGGCCAGCGTCCTGAAAAGGAATGGGTTCAGAGTAAAGCAAATCAGATGCAAGACAAAGCAACAAATCGAAGAACTACAAATTCTGCAAAGAATCTTACTCTTCTTCTTCCTCGTCGGAGCTGAGCGCGGAGAGATCAAATTCTAGCCCGCCTCCAGTACGACAAGGCGGAGGAGTAGGTTCCCTTGGCCGCTTGGCGGGAAGCGAAGCGATGGTCTGCGAGGCCACGCTCCGATTACCCGCAGCGGCGTGAGGTGCTCCCGCGGCAACAGTGCTTGCCGCGGTGGAGCGCGTCGCGCGGCGCTGCGGTTGTTGGCCCGTCTGCCGCCCCGCTACGTCCCCGGACTTGCGAAGACGCCTTCTTGGTGGGGCTTGGGGCTCCGCTCGCTGCAAGCTTTTTGAAGGTGGGGAGGAGGCGCCCTCGGCTCGCTCGACTCAGCTTCAGCTCGAAAGCTCCTCCTCGCCGGCAAACTCCTTTCGCTCGACAAGGCTTGCCGCCTCTGCTGCCTCTGCCTCCTCCACGGTGAATCCGAACTACGCCCATGGCAGCGCGCTGCCGCCTCTTCCAGCTTGGTGGCGTCTGGCGCATCTCATCATCGGTGGTGTCGCGGGTGAGGCCCTCTATTCATCGTAGGCGGACCGGCACTTCTACGGGCTGTCAAAGAACACTTTCGCCGACGTCATCTGCAGGCTCTTGCCAGGTTGGAACGATTCCATGCGAGTCGCTGGCAGCATCATTGCCGCGAATGCGGTCGGCGAGGAATTGTTGCACAGCGAACGACACCTTCGCCGGCAACTTTGAACATTTCGGGATGATCAGGATCGGGCTTGAACAGCTCCAAGAGCATCGCGTCCAGTTCCTAAACGGTGAAGTTGAAATTTAGGCCCGGGCGCAGCCTCATGATATCCGCCGCATTATGGAACTCCCAGGCAGGTCTCCTCCTCTCCTGCAAGGGGGCGATGCGGCGGCGAAGAAAGTCTGCGCCAACGGTGCCTACAGTGAGCCCGGCAAGCCTGAGGCGCAGGATCCGGGTGACGGCAATCTTCAGTCTAGCGTCTTCCGGTGCCACGTTGCTCCAATCGTTGCCGCGCACTATTGGGGTTTGGCGCTGGGCGGTAAATGGCTGCGGGTTCTCCTCGACAATCCAGCACCAATCTGCCCTCCACTCCTCCCACTTGCTGCGGAGCTCTCCCTCCAGATAAGCTTCCTTCTTGCCAATCCTTGAGATCCAAGCGATTCCTCCGGCAAGAGGCTCCCCTCTCTCAACTCGGGGCATAAAGAAGTGGCGGAAAAGGGCTACGTTTGGATGGACTCCGACAAAGTTTTCGCAGAGATGTGCGAAAACTGCCATGATCGTAACAACATTGGGGTGAAGTCAAGGAGGCGGAACCCGTAGGTGTTCATGATATCGCAGAAAATTCAGAGAAAGGCGGGCAGAGCCCGCAGAGAAGAACAACGCCAAGAAAGGGTACCCATTGAAGCCAGTTCAGCAACGGTAGGAGTACCTTCGTGCGGCGGATGCGCTCGCGTCTCCGTCGACCCGGAAGAGGTAGTAGTTCTCCCTCGGCTCCCTCGCGGCGAAATGGGGGAAAGATTGCCCGTTCCTTCCGCGCCGCAAGCGCTGCGCCTCGGCCGACTTCACGGCCTTCCCTTGTCGGCTTCCGGAGCCATGGCGGAGGCGGTGAGAGATCGGCGGCGTTGGTGATGCTGGTGGCGATGAAGTGAGCGCTGCTCTCTCTTCAGCCTTGGGAAGAAGGGGGGAGCAGCGGAGGTTTTTCGAGATTGGACAGCAACTGGCGAGATGGGCGGACTCCCCCTGTTTCCCCTGCTTATAAAGAGGGAGGGGGCGGACGTTCCGTTTTTTCGAATAAAGAAACCACCCACGATCTCACCCACGATCTCTCACACGACGCCGCATTCGACGCGTGCTGTTCGTGGAGGGCGTGGTGGGTCCGGGGTGAGTTACGGTGTGACCCAGGCCGCGCGTGCCTGTTTTGGGCCTGGCCAACAGCGCTCGGCAGTGTGTGGCCCAGCCCGGGGGCTCTGTCGGTGTACTAGAGTAGGGGTACCCTAGTATCCCGAACTTGTGCACGCAGGCAGTTGCAGCCCTCCGGCAAGGCTTACGGGTGACCGCCAAGGTCCTCCGTGGTTCCTTTGGAGCCATTCAAGAACAAAGTATTCAAGCCAAGGAGACAAGGCCCGGCAAGAGGAGCTTGCCGGAAGGCCACCCAAGGCACCTAGGAGACAAGGCCCCGGCAAGAGGAGCTTGCGGGAAGGCCCGATGAGCGACAAGCTTCGGACGCGACAAGACAACAACCATGGCAAAGGCGCTTGCATGAAGACCACTCTGCACTGCGCTCCAGACATCCACTAACGTGTCGCCTGGACCTTTCCGGTAGCGCGTGGAAAGAGAAACCGTCTTGACCATCGGAGCGCGGTGGCAAGCGGCGACAAGATTGCCATCGTGGCAAGCGGTGGCGCCCACGGTCCTTTCTCGCCTTTGTTAGGGCAACGTGAGCGGGCATTTAATGCCTTTGTCCCTGCCGTCGGGGTTAGGTATGATACTGCATACCTGCATACCTTTGTCACATGCTGTACCAACCACTCCTTTTCCATTTTTACCCGTGTCTACGTTGCCACCTGTCGGAGACCCCTTTAGCATATAAAAGGAGGCCCATGCGCAACGTAGAGAGGGGTTCAAAAGGTTGGACTCACGCTCGGTCTCGTTAGCAGCTTGTGTGTACTGTAGCACTCAGCGCTCCTGAGCAAGAACTCAATACACTCAGACATGCAGCAGTAGGAGTGTTATCTCTCCGGAGAGCTCCGAAGCTGGGTAAACCTCTCGTGTGCTTCGCCTCGATCTGCTCTTCGTGCGACCTCCGCTCCCCGCCGAACCAAAAGGGGCTCGGTCCGCCGGTCCCATAGGTGTTCGTGGGTCAGATCAGCCTGCCCCGACACCGACACATAATTGTATTGTTGCCATGAAGGATAAAAAGATGGGGTTTTCATCATATTGCTTGAGTTAATTCCTCTACATCATGTCATCTTGCTTAAGGCGTTACTCTGTTCTTATGAACTTGATACTCTAGATGCAGGCAGGAGTCGGTTGATGTGTGGAGTAATAGTAGTAGATGCAGGCAAGAGTCAGTCTACTTGATACGGACATGATGCCTATGTTCATGATCATTGCCTTAGATATCATCATAACTTTGCACTTTTCTATCAATTGCTCATCAGTAATTTGTTCACCCACTGTGATAATTTCTATCTTGAAAGAAACCTCTAGCGAAACCAATGGCCCCCGGGTCTATTTTCCATCATATAAGTTTTCGATCTACAATTTGAGTTTCCTATTTACTTTCTTTGCAATATTTTACTTTCTGTTCCATAAACCAAAAATACCAAAAATATTACTTTACCATTTGTCCATCTATATCAGATCTCATGTTGCGAATAACCGTGAAGGTTTTGACAACCCCTTTATCGCATTGGGTAAAAGTTGGTGTTTGTTTGTGCAGGTAGTCGGTGGCTTGCGCATTATCTCCTACTGGATTGATACCTTGGTTCTCAAAAGCTGAGGGAAATACTTACTCTACTTTGCTGCATCACCCTTTCCTCTTCAAGGGAAAAATCAACGCAAGATCAAGAGGTAGTAGGAAGAATTTACGGCGCCGTTGCCGGGGAGATCTACGTCAAGACGAGACATACGAAGTACCCATAATAAACTCTCATCCCTCGCATTACATTATTCACCATTCGCCTCTCGTTTTCCTCTCGCCCACTTCTAAAACGATTTTCGAAAAGATTCGCCTTTTCTTCGCCCCTCTTCCGTTCATCTTCTTTGCTTGCTTTCTGTGTGCTCGTGTGTTGGATTGCTTGCTTTGTCGTGATGGCTCAGGATAATCTCGAATTATGTGACTTTTCCAACACCAGTAACAATGGTTTTATTAGTACTCCGATTGCTCCCACTACTAATGCGGAATCTTGTGAAATTAATACCGCTTTGATGAATCTTGTTATGAAAGATCAATTTGGCCTTCCCAGTGAAGATGTCGCATCCCATCTTAATAATTTTGTTGATTTGTGTGATATGCAAAAGAAAAAAGATGTGGATAGTGATATTTTTAAATCAACGCTATTTCCATTCTGACTTCCAGATCGTGCTAAAACTTGGTTTTCTTCTTTGCCTAAAAATAGTATTGATTCATGTAATAAGTGTAAAGATGCTTTTATTTCCAACTATTTTCCTCCCGTTAAGATCATCTCCCTTAGGAACGATATTATGAATTTTAAGCAACTTGATCATGAACATGTTCCACAATCTTGGGAGAGGATGAAATTGATGATACGAAATTGCCCTACTCATGGTTTGAATTTGTGGATGATTATACAAAAAATTATGCCGGATTGACTTTTACTTCTAGAAATCTTTTAGATTCGGCCGCGGGAGGCACTTTTATGGAAATTACTTTAGGAGAAGCTACTAAACTCCTAGATAATATTATGATTAATTATTCTCAATGGCATACCGAAAGATCTTCCACTAGTAAAAAAGTGCATACAATTGAAGAGATTAATGTTTTGAGTGGAAAGATGGATGAGCTTATGAAATTGTTTAATAATAAGAGTGCTCCTATTGATCGTAATGATATGACTTTGTCTACTTTGATTGAAAACAATAATCAATCTATGGATGTGAATTTTGTTGGTAGGAACAATTTTTGTAATAACGTGTATAGAGGTAATTTTAATCCTAGGCCGTTTCCTAGTAATTCCTCTAATAATTATGGTAATTCCTACAAGAATTCTTATGGAAATTATAATAATATTCCCTCTTAATTTGGTAATAGTGTTAAAGAATTTATAAGTTTGAAGAAGAATTTCAATGCTTTGATTGAAGAAAAATTGCTTAAGATTGATGATTTGGCTAGGAACGTGGATAGAATTTCTCTTGATGTTGATTCTTTGAAACTTAGATCTATTCCACCCAGGCATGATATCAATGAGTCTCTCAAAGCTATGAGAACTTCCATTGATGAGTGCAAAGAAAGAAACGCCAAGATGCGTGCAAAAAAAGATTGGTTTATAAAAGCGTGTTCTTCTAGTTTCCGTGAAAATTATGATGAATAAAGTGATTGATGTGACTCCTATTGAATAATTGTTTTCCAATGCAAATCTTGATAAATATGGGTCTGGAGATGAGTCAGCATTAGTTAGAAGGCATCCCAATGATTTGGAGTTTTTATATCTTGATGCAAAAATTGATAAAAGTGGGATTGGAGAGCTCAATACTTTAAGTAGCAATGAACCCACTCTTTTGGATTTCATGGAATTTAATTATTATAATTATTCTTTAATAGATTGTATTTCCTTGTTGCAATCCATGTTGAATACTCCTCATGCTTATAATCAAAACAAAGCTTTTACTAAACATATCGTTGATGCTATGATGCAATCTTTTGAGGAAAAGCTTGAATTGGAAGTCTCTATTCCTAGAAAACTTTATGATGAGTGGGAACCTAATAATAAGATTTAGATTAAATATTATGAATGCCATGCTTTATGTGATTTGGGTGCTAGTGTTTCCACGATTCTGAAAACTTTATGTGATGTGTTAGGTTTCCGTGAATTTGATGATTGTTCCTTAAATTTGCATCTTGCGGATTCCACTATTAAGAAACCTATGGGAAGGATTAATGATGTTCTTATTGTCGCAAATAGGAATTATGTGCCCATAGATTTCATTATTCTTGATATAGATTTCAATCCTACATGTCTTATTATTCTTGGTAGACCTTTCCTTAGAACGACTAGTGCAATTATTGATATGAAAGAAGGAAACATTAGATTTCAATTTCCGTTAAGGGAAGACATGGAACACTTCCCTAGAGAGAAAATTAAATTGCCTTATGAATCTATTATGAGAGCCACTTATGGATTGCATGCCAATTATGATAACACTTAGATCTATTCGTGTTTTATGCCTAGCTAAGGGCGTTAAACAATAGCGCTTGTTGGGAGGCAATCCAATTTTATTTTTGTTTTTGCTTTTTAGGTTCTGTTTTGCTATAAATTTTTCATCTAGACTCTGGTTAGATCTTTTTTGTGTTTTAATTAGTGTTTGTGCCAAGTAAGACCTTTGGGATAGCTTACGGTAATAGTTTATTTGATCTTGCTGAAAAAAGCAAACTTTTGCGCTCAATCCCAGAATTCTTAAAGATCATAGGAGCATCGAAAACTTCTGAATTTTTTACAGTAGATTGATATACAAATTGCCCAGGTCGTCCTAATTTTTAGGATTTTGGGAGTTACAGAAGTATGTGAACTATTCAGATTACTACAAAATGTTTTGTTTTTGACGAATTCTATTTTCCGCGTGTTGTTTGCTTATTTTGATGCATCTATGGCTAGTATCGGGGGGTATGAACCATGTAAAAGTTGGAATATGGTATATATTACACCAATATAAATAAAGAATGAGTTCACAACACTAGCAAAAGTGGTGATTTATTTTCTTATACGAACGGAGCTTATGAGATTTTCTGTTGAGTTTTGTGTTGTCAAGTTTTCAAGTTTTGGGTAAGGATTTGATGGACTATGGAATAAGGAATGGCAAGATCCTAAGCTTGGGGGTGCCCAAGGCACCCCAAGGAAATATTCAAGTACAACCAAGAGCCTAAGCTTGGGATGCCCCGGAAGGCATCCCCTCTTTCTCTTCGTCTATCGGTAACTTTACTTGAGGCTATATTTTTATTCACCACATGATATGTGTTTTGCTTGGAGCGTCTTGTATGATTTTAGTCTTTGCTTTTTAGTTTGCCATAATCATCCTTGCTGTACACACCTTTTGGGAGAGACACGCATGAATCGTGATTTATTAGAATACTCTATGTGCTTCACTTATATCTTTTGAGCTAGGCAAATTTGCTCTAGTGCTTCACTTATATCTTTTTAGAGCACGACGGTGATTTTATTTTATAGAAAATGATGAACTCTCGCACTTCACTTATATTATTTTGAGAGTCTCTAAACAGCATGGTAATTTTCTTTGGTAATAAAATCAGTCCTAATATGATAGACATCCAAGAGGGATATAATAGAAACCTGATATAAACTGCATTGAATACTATGAGAAGTTTGATTCCTTATGATATTTTTGAGATATGAAGATGGTGATATTAGGGTCATGCTTGTAAGTAGTTGTGAATTTGAGAAATACTTGTGTTAAAGTTTGTGAGTCACGTAGCATGCACGTATGGTGAACTGTTATGTAACAAAGTCGGAGCATGACTTATTTATTGATTGTCTTCCTTAGCAGTGGCAGTCAGGGACGAGTGATGGTATTTTCCTACCAATCTATCCCCCTAGGAGCATGCGCGTAGTACTTTGTTTTGATGAATAGATTTTTTCAATAAGTATGTGAGTTCTTTATGACTAATGTCGAGTCGATGGATTATACGCACTCTCACCTTTCTGCCATTGCTAGCTTCTCTTGTACCGTGCAACTTTCGCCGGTAACTGTTGGGGGAAACGACACCTATGGGATCACTGGAATCCCTTCTATGGTTGGGGGCCACGTGGTTGTGCAAAGAGCGGGTCTGACAAGAAGCACATGGATCGTTTACCCAGGTTCGGGCCGCGAAGATGCGTAATACCCTAGTCCTGCTTTGGTGGATGTATTGAGTGTTCTTGTGTTCTTGAGCTAGCTACGGGGTGTGATTTGCCCCAAAAATCCGAATCCTTCTCCTGGTCGCCTCGGGCCTCCTTTTATAGGACAAAAGGGTTGCCACAGTGGCACACAGGAGGTGGAAAGGTCTACACTTGATGAGTCTTTGATACCTTGGAGGAGAAGTACGTCCGCAATGAGCCGCTGCTCGTCCAGGATACCACCCAGGGGGATCTGGACTACATCGCCGCCAGGGCGGCGGAGGCGGAGCTCGCCAAGGAGGCCGGCAGCGCCGGCGGCATGGCGGACAAGGCCGCGGTGACCGAAGAGGAGAGGGAGCTCGCCGAGTGGGCGGAGTTTGCTGGGGAGGCCAGCAGCACAGGCACTGGGGCCCATATCATTGAAGTCATGGTCGACGAGTCGTCGAAGGAAGAGGTCGAGGCTGTCGACCCTCCAGCCACGGGGAGCGAGTGAGTCCTGCGGCGGGGCATCTCCGGTGAGCTGGTCCAGCCTGGCAGGGCTGCGCAGCTGCAACAGACCCAGGAGGGGTCTGTGCGCCAGACATGGGCCGCAGCGGCGAGGAAGTTGGTGAAGGCGCGGTGGCGAACAAGAGAGCAACTGCCTCTTCTTCGTCCAACCGCATCCAGACCCTACCTTCTTCCCCTCCTCCGGCAGATGTCGACGCGGAGGTCGTCTTCGACTTTGGGTCCCTCAGCCCAAGGGGAAGAGGAAGGCAGCAGAAGAGGAGGTGGAGGATGACTAAGTATCTTGCTCCTTTTTGTCAACTCCGTCTCCTCGGACTGCACCACTTATCTTGATATGTTTTCATCTTTGCAGGGATGCGAAGACGCTGGCCCAGAGGGTGAAGAGGGCCAGGGCTTCGGTGGGCGGCCAGCCCCCAGCTGGCACTTCCGGTACACCGCTGGTGGTGTTGAGCAGTCCGGACGGCAGCCCCCGGCACAGCCACCAGCGTAATCTCATCACTCGCCCCTCGTCAACGTGTGTTGGGGGTATGATCCCTTGGCGCTGACCTTGACGTGATTGCAGGAGGAGGACAACAACAGGAGGAGCCACTGGGGGCTACCCCCAACACGATGCCCCCATCAACCACGCCACCCCGAGGGGCGTCCCCGGCAAGGGAGCCAAGCACCGAGCCCATGCACACGGAGGAGGGGGAGGCAAACTTGGGCGCTGGTGGTTTTGCCTCGGCGCCAGATGTTGGCGGGGAGGGGGCCTCTTCTTCCTAGCTCGGCACGGGTAAGTTACTCGCCATCCGTCCCTGTTCTTTTTCTTTTTGAACCTTGATCTTGGCTTCGCCTCTCGATATCCAGATCCTCCCTCGGCGGACCGGGAGGACATAGACACCGTCATCGAGGATGTCGCCAAGAACGCCGCGGCGGAGGCCGAGAAGATTGCCGCCGAGGATGCCGCCAAGGATGCTGCCGAGGATGCCGCCAATGAGTCTACCAGTGAATCCGGCAAGTATGCCACCGAGGAGGCCGGCAAGGGGCCTGTTGGGGAGGCCGACAAGGCCGCTACCGAGGAGGAGGTGGTTGACGATCAACCTTCTTCCTCCGCTGCCTCTGGCTCCGGTAGGTACCTGAAGGTGAGTGATGACTTGTTCGTCCACCTCCCAGAGGCGGCGAGCACCAGGGCACCCACCGAGGGAGAGGTTTTTGATGAGGAGGTGCTTGCCGCCACCGGGCTCGAGGTTGTTGTCGAGCCAAGCACCGGTGGTGACGGTTCCCAGCAAGAGCGGCTCCTTTAGGCCATGGGTGCCAGCTTTCGTCAGCTCAGGGCGCTCCACCACGCCCGCGTGGACAAAGCCAAGTCCAGGATGGCAGTGGTGGACAAGGCGGAGGCGGACCTTGAGGGGCATGTCACCAAGATGCAGGCATGGTTCCACCAGGCCCACAAGGACTTGAAGGCCGCCCAGGACACACTCACTGAGCGCAACCTGGCGCTCATCATGAAGCAGGGTGACATCCAGAAGGCCCAGGAACTGGCGAAGCAGGAGGCCGCCCAAGCCGAGGCTTCTTGGCACTAGCAGCAGGCCGCGCTAAACTCCCAGGAGGAGGACCTCGCCGCGTGTGAGGAGAAGCTCGCAGCAACGCTCTGTGGCAAGGACGAGGAGGTGGAGAAGCTCGTCGTGGAGCGGACCCAGGAGCTGGAGCAAAGGCACAAGGAGGCACTCAATGCCCAGGCTCTGGTTCACGCCGGCAAGGTGAAGGAGCTGGAGGTGGAGCGGGATGGGCTGAAGGATCAGGTCCTGAAGCTGTCCAAGGAGAAGGACACGCTCAACGGTGCCCTGGTTGAGGCGCAGGGCGCAGTCCTCGGCAAGGCTGGGCAGCTTTCCGAGGCCAACAACTCCATCAAAGACCTCAAGCTGAAGCTGGAGGGTCTCGAGGGGATGCTCTCAGAGGCCAAGGCCCGGGAGGAGACCCTGGCCAAGGATCTGGAGGCCGAGAAGCTAATGTTGAAGAACGAAGCCGCCAACCACAAGGATTTTGTGGAGGGCGAGAACCGGTGGATCAGCCGCCTCGAAGTGTCGCCGGCAGGATCACCGCGAAGCTAGCTGCCATGGGGATGCCAAATGTGAGGTACACCCCGGAGCGCAACGTGAGTCCCAACGCCAAGCTGATCATATTCTTCGAGGGTGTCTTCTGAGGCCTAGAGCAATTTTGCTCCAACAGGGCGGCCTCTCAGGCCGATGAGGCCCGGAGGCTTTGTCGGGGTGCCATGACCAAGGTCCTCACCAAGGTGGCCCACTGGAACCCCACCCTCGACTTCGACACCGCGCTGCAGAGCTTGCCGGAGGATGCGGACCTTGCGACGCTCGAGGAGCGTATCGAGCCCATCATCAGCCGCATCGACGGAATCCAGAGGGTGGAGGGCCTACGCAGGGACTAGGCAACCTGTTTCTCATCGCCGCTGCAGGTTCAGAACCAAGACAGTTTTTATCTTTAGTTAGAACTGCAACAACAATTTGATGTAATATAACTCTGCAGTACTTCTTTTTTTTAAACGATGCATGTTATTTCCCTGTTTGATCTTCCCTTGTATGTTCACCGTACATTAATTGGGTAGGCTTGCCGGCGGTAAACCCAGGCCGCGGCACCTTGAGGACGGATCCTCAATGGCCTGCCGGTTGTGCTTGGTGCTAGGCGAGCCACCTTACCGCCCTCAATGCCGCTCGAACTGTCGAGCTTGACTCGAGTCAGAATCGAGAGCATTGCCAATTGAGGAAGGCTACCCTGCTATTCTCGACGTGGCCGCTTGAGCTGTTGAGCGGACTCGAAACAGGGCAAGGGCGTTGCCAATAGCGGAAGGGCCCCTTTGCGTGCAGGTTTCCCATACATAGGGCAGGACCTTCGAGGACAATAACCTTATATATAAAAAGAAATTGCTTAAAGTTACGCACGACTTTGCTTTTCTGTCATTGCGCGGGCACCCACCGCATCTGCAGATGCTGCCGTCAAGCTTGGTCGTCTTCTCCCTTGGAACGACGACCATGATGAAGCTGGTGCTCTGATCAAACCAGATTTTCACAACTGTGCCACCCCTACCTTGCGCGCTGATGTCTACTACACAACCTTCTTCTTGTAGACGTTGTTGGGCCTCCAAGTGCAGAGGTTTGTAGGACAATAGCAAATTTCCCTCAAGTGGATGACCTATGGTTTATCAATCCGTGGGAGGCGTAGGATGAAGATGGTCTCTCTCAAACAACCCTGCAACCAAATAACAAAGAGTCTCTTGTGTCCCTAACACACCCAATCACTACAAAAAAAATACACTTCCGTGATGATACGTGTTTGTCACAGTAGGTCGTGTTTTTTGTCATGCATGTACATCCATGACAAATTTATGACAGAATCAAGACAAAGTCATACCTGTCTTTGTCGAGAAGTGTTCCATGACATTACCAAAATTATCATCACGGAAGTGTCCACTTCCATGACGATAAATCGTCGTCACGTAAGTGCTTTCGTCAAGGGTGACCGACACGTGGCATCCACCATAACGGAACGCCGTTAAGCTATCGAGTTGGGTTTTGGATCCGATAACCCATTAACAACCACGACCAATGGGAAATTTCCACGTGTAAAATTCTTATTGGCGGACGAAGACGATGTCGACCATTAGTGGGTCGAGAAGGCGCCTATGATACGTCGACACGTGGCACGGCCCAACAAAGGCCCATTCCTGTGAAAAGGCCGGCCTGTTTGACTTGGTCAAAAGGTGGCGGGCCGGCCCATGGAAAGCCTGTTAACGGCCTGTTCGCATATAGCCCATTTACAGTCCGCTAACCCAGGGCCCGTTACGCCCTATCTGAATTAGGCCCAGTAGCATCATATGGGCCATCCAATATGATTCTAGGCCGTTTTCACTTCTGTCCCATGTATGGCCCATGACGTCTTTCGGCCCATATGAAGCCCTAGTAACTCTTGGCCTATTAACGGCTCGTGGTGAAACTGGCCCGTAATGAATAGTGTATTAATTTACACCCATTAACGGCCCATGGTGAAACTGGCCTGTAATGAACAGTGTATCACTTTATACCATTAACGGCCCGTTATTCCGTTGGGCCGTTTCCAGCCCATGTTATCTTTCGGCCTTCTCGCAGCCCATTTATTCTTGGTCTCATTTCCAGCATTCTTTTACTTACGTCCCGTTACTGTCATTTTCTGCTTGTGGGCCAAATTCGGCCCGTGGTTACAGTCGGCCCGTTTGTGGTCCGTTAATACGTTGGGCCGTTTTCATAGCGTCATCAAATACAGCCTGTTAACGATGGTCCGTTATGGTCAGCCCATGAACGGACGATTCCAACTCTAGCCCGTTTACGGCCATAATGTGGCCTGTTATTGGCCCATGTTTGTCCAATCGATCATACGGCCCGTATAAGGCCCATTGATGATACGGCCAGTAGAAGGCCCATTGTTTCTATGGCCCGTAGAAGGCCCATTGTTTCTACGGCCCGTAGAAAGCCTACTGTTTCTACGGCACGTAGAAGGCCCACTTTTCTACGGCCCGTAGGAGGCCCAGTGTCACTACAGTAAATATTAGCCCATGGTTATTGTGGCCTAGTTTTAAAAAATAGGCTATTGCAGCCACTAACAAACCGCGGAAAAAGAACTGCACTGACTACAAGCAAACAAATAAACAAGACAACAAGGAAATAAATAAGCAAGCAACTTATGCTAGGCTATAACGGCTATTACACATATTACATCCACTGGTCATCAAAGTTCGCCACCAGTGCAAATATAGGGAACAAAGCAGCATATAAATCCAGCAAAACAAGTCCAGAACTGAAACCACTTCAGAATCCTGGGTACCCATAATGCTGGCAAGATGCTTAGCAAGCTTATTAACTTTCTCTTGTTTGGCACTTAAATCCTCCAGTAACTTGCATTGCACAAAAAAGCACGATCTGAATTCTGCAGGTCTTCCTTAGTCCTTGACTTCTTGCCGCAAAGACAGTTGATCGATGCCTTTCAGCTTGTAGCTGAGGATCAAGAAGTCGAAGTGATTCAGAAGCGAGTTCGAAGAGCTTGTGCCCGGTGATCGCCAAGAACTCGAACACTACATCAATGCAGGATCGTGGGGTTTTCTCACTGTCTACAAGATCATTTTTATCACCTTTCTTGGAGACCAACAGGGTTGTCTCACTATCTTGAACCTTATCTGCATTACTTTCTATACCATTGCATAGTGGGGTGCTCTTCTCCAATATTCTGTATGCATACTACAAGAGAAACAAGCAGACACATCACAGGTTTAGCTTGTAGTATACGAAACTCATTTTGGTAAACCAGTTCAGTAGTAAGGGGGACAGGATAACAACATGAAACAATCATATATCTATGTACTATGGTCAATGTATTGTCCATATCATTCTAGTTTATGTTCCCTAATCAAGATAGAGACACAATTCAACTCATATATTTTTCAGACACAACAGCATAGACAGAATATAAGTCTGAGAAACTACACAGCATTGGCAGCACTTGTAATGTACATCACATGAGAACATAACTGTTTATACAACTTAAACTGAAATCAACATAGAGCAAGAAGTTAGAACAGCAATCCAGTTAAAGAAATAGGTTCAAAACATACCTGTTGCACCATTGGAGTTTCAATTGGATCCTTCAAATTCGAAAGTAGTTGGTATGAGTAAATACAGTGATGCAACAACAAAGAAGTATGCACCATAGCTACGGAATCTGACCTGAGAACAGTTGCTCTTCTGCTTTAGACGTGGAGTTTGGGTTAGCTGTGGTTGTCTTCGTGCTTTGGGCACTGCAGTAGCTTTACAAACTGCTCGTGTGGGGGTACTCTGTGGTGGACATGGTGCTTTGTCAACTATAAGTGGGTTACTATCCGTTGGGGTTGTGGTTAGATGGGTTGTAGCTGGTTCTCTGCCCAACGGTGTAAGTGTGCAATCTGGAAGAGTCTCGATTATGTGTGGTGGGGCTAGTTTGTGGGCCAGTACAACCATGGTTCTATCTGCATCGACGGGTAGCACTGTCTTTTGTGAAGAACGGGTTTTGCTCCCTTAGATACTGCCATCACCCCTCCAATTCAAATGGCTGATAAACAAGAAAAGAATTTGAACGCATTACAAACATTGTATGATAGATGATGTGGTAATTCACATATATGTTGTCTAACCAAACAGGACAGCATGACACAATTTCACATATATGATGCCTAACTAAACAGGATAGCATGACATAGTTTCAGATATATGATGGATAACTTACCTGGATATAATGGCATAATTCAACATATGATGAGTACCTAAACAGGATGACATGACAAAACTATATGATGTCTTTCTAAAATAGGTTGGGATGAAATAATTCACATACATGTTGTCTAAGTATACATGATGGCATGATATAATTGACATAATTGATTCATATACTAAGCAGCTGGCACACGCATGTATGATCTCTAAACTACGCAGATAGAATTCAATATTGTGCATATGATGTCTAAACTAAGCAATGCAAGACACCATATGCATCATATGAGAAATATAAACATCGCAACTTAGAGCATACACCTCAGGTGGGATATAGGATTGGTCATCCGTCTCTGAATCCTCCTCTGAGGAGCTCCCTGTAACCATCGAGATATATGCTTCAACAGGTACCATTGCCTGCACTGAAGACCTTGTTTTCACTTCAGATTTTTCCATAACCGGCTCAAATGGCTGATACACATGAAGAGTAGTTCAATATACACAGATTGTCGACAAATGGAATACGTAATGAAAAAAAAGATGGCATGAGATAATTCACATATATGATGCCTGCCTCCATGGCGGTGCATAATTCACATATATGACAACTGGCTGAAAAACATGGCATTGCATAATTCACATATCTGATATAGAAAGCAAACATGAGGCATTCACACAAAGCATGTCTAATCTAAGCAGATGGCATGGCAATGCAAGACACCATATGCATGATATGAGCAATATAACCCAGCCAAGTTAGAGCATGCACCTCGGGGGGATACGACTGTTCATCTCTCTCTGAATCCTCCTCTGAGGAGCTATCTGTAACCAGCAAGAAATCTGCATCGACAGGTAGCACTGACTGCTCAGAAGACCTTGTTTTCTCTCCAGATTTTCCCATGACCGACTCAAATGGCTGATGCACAGGAAGAGTAGATGAATGTATAAACATTGTTGACAAATGGAATACATTATGGAAAAAATATGGCACGATAGAATTCACATATACGATGACTGGCTAAACAGGATGGCATTGCATGATTCACGTATATGATGCCTGGCTAAAGAAGATGACATTGCATAATACCCATATACTCCCTCCTTTCCTAAATATTTGTCTTTTTTGAGATTTCAAATGGACTACCACATAAGGATGTATATAGACATATTTTAGAGTGTAGATTCACTCATTTTGTTCTGTATGTAGTCACTTGTTGAAATCTCTAAAAAGACAAATATTTAGGAATGATGGGAGTATGATATAGAAAGCAAACAGGTGGCATTCACACAAAGCAAATCTAAACTAAGCTGATGACATATGAGATGTATAGTTTAAGCAATGCAAGGCGCCATATGCATGATATGACCAACATCAAGATGCGTGTTAGAGCAAACACCTCGGGTGGTAAAGCAGGCGTGGTCGGCTCCTTCCGAATCTCCATCTGAGCAGTTATCTTCCTCCGAATACAATCTGAAGTGCAGGAGGGGGGGCACTTCGCCCACCATGGAGCGCGGCGTCGCATGACATTATATTCATACGCAATGGTCTTCCCTTTTTCTCTACATGTTCAATGCGATTGTGTACAATATCGACATGCATAATAAAAATAGTTAGATTTTGTAAGGCCTAAGGGTGCATGCAAAAATCAAGACTGATGGTAGCAAACGAGTGGATGGATCCAAAACTAATGATAGCAGGTAGATTATAGCTTCAGTTTAAAAGATAGACAATGGATCATCTATTGTTTGTTGCCCACCCAACATGAACCACATAGAAGACCCGGATGAACCAGATAGTAGACAGATACTATTCGTTCTTTGGCTCGATATGAGACCCATGGGCAATTCAAAACTCAAGATTGAATGATAAAGTAGCAGGTAATAATAACCGATGTATAACGTAAGCAAACACGAAAGACTGCAACCTCTCTTCCGAAACTGTGTAGTCCTCAGGTTCATCTGTTCAGTCGATGATGGTAATGCAATTGGCGTGGCTACCGGCAACAGGGAAGATGATCTGAGGCGTTGAAAGGAAGTCTGCAGGGGGGATCTCTGCTACAGTGAACGCTTCTGTCGATGGTGCACCTCAGGTGGGGTGGATGACGGCACGGCAGGAGCATGACATAACACACATAGATTCCTTTGACGCCTACCTGAAAATTAAGTAAATCTGTAAGGGCTCCTTAGAATTGGAGGATTCTATAAACACAGGGACAGGAAAAACACAGGAATAGGATAGGAATGCACATGCAGAACAGAGCATTCGGAAACATAGGATTTCAGTCAACCTGGGTGTTTGGCTCACGTGAATTGGAAGAACAGAGGAATGGAGAAACAAAGTGATGCGACGAGTGTACAACCTCTTTGGCATAGCCTTGTGGACCTCAGCATCATTGGGTTGGACATGGAGGATGGTGATGATGCTGGTGTGACTGTCGGAGGAGGGAAGAAGATCCGAGGCATCTGGAAACGGCGCCGAGGGGACTGATCCGCTGTTATGGACGGTTCCGTCGTTGGAGAAGCTCCGCTAAGGTGTATGGCGGCGAGGCTGAAGCATGACAAGATAGACAAAGTTAATCTAAAGTGGGACCCTAATATCATCTGCAATAGATGATGTAAAACATCACCAAAAAGTGCTAGATGTAAAACGCATCAGCCGCGCCACGGCCGCTCCGACAGATCTTTGTAAATGCTCACTCACTTAATCAAGAAAATGAACTTCACAAATGAAACTGAATTTTCTTGTCGAAACTGATTGAACTAATGTAACAGAGCATTGCAATAGATGTTTAGGGCATTTGAGCACTAGTAGCGGAAGCAGTGATCTAAATCAGCAGACGCTCGAGCAGGGAACGCACTAGCAGAGAGCAAGTCGTGCAGTAGCACCGCGAGCGAGTGCTAAAGCAGCAACTCCTGTAGCTGCCGGAGGTCGTGCAACAGCAGCAGCAGCAGCGCAAGCGAGAGCAAGAGCAGAGCAGCAGCACGAACAAAAGCAGGAGCAGTGCAGCAGCGTGACCGACAGCAAGAACAGAGCCGCAGCGCGAGCGAGAGCCGGAGCAGCTGCAGCTAGTGCCGTTGTGGAAGTCGCCGCCGAGGAAGCAACGACATGGGGGAGAGATGCCATGGATGATGTGGCCGGTGACGGCACCGTCGATGGAGATACGCCATGTCTGCTCGGTATCGAGCACCGGCAACCCCGTGAGATCGAATAAAAGATAAAATGCAGCGTTGAGTGTAGAACCTCCTTCGTGGCGCCGAGTTGGCCCCAGCTTCATCGGAGGAATTGGTGAGGGTGTTGCGGTTCCGGTGGGGCAGGTCAAGACAGCTCTGTGGGGATTGAGGTGGCGCGATAGACGAGGCGAACATCGGGGCAGCTCCTTGGAGGTGGAGGACGGGGCGGCTGATCTGGCAGGACGACGAGATCGACAACGGATCCTCATCTGGTGCGGCGGATGAGGGACGGCGAGCTGTTGAGGTGGACGACGTAGTCGGGGAAGAGTCTCTGGCTGGGCGGCGGTCGGGAGGCCGACGGAGGAGCGTGGGGTTTCGCGGGTTTTGGCGGCCTCGATGTATGAATGGGGGGCGAAGGGGGAGGGGGGATCCAAGCTTAGGGACGCGCTTGTCCGAAATGTAGGGTAAGTTACCAGCGTGCCCTCACCGGTTTTGACACCACGACATGGAGCTTCATTTTCGGCTGAGGGGTAGAAGGGGGATTTCATGTGTCTAGGCTGCGGGAGCGATTTCGGATGAGGAGGGAGTTCTCGCGCGCGTCCAAGTTTCGGGATAACAAGGCGCGGCGCGGGTTGAAGAAGCGGGAGTTTCAAAGCAGGTGAGACAAAAGATACTCGAGCTTGAAAATTTCGGGATAACAAGGCGCGACGCGGGTTGAAGAAGCGGGAGTTTCAAAGCAGGTAAGACAAAAGATACTCAAGCTTGAAAATTTCGGGATAACAAGGTGCGGATTCCTTGTTCGGCAGAACAAACTTAACGTGTAAAAAAACAATTCATACAAGACACAAGAGAGTCATGTCCCCTTTTACTATATTGCTATAGATGCCATTGATAAAACTACAAGAAAAATTTAAAAAAATTGGGAGAACAAGATTACCCTGCACAGTACGAAATCGATTCGCACTTCCCTCAACAACAACAAAAAACAAATCAATTCCCACCAAAGAAAGAGTAATGTACCTTTTTATATGATTACAGATGCCATGATCTCGAATTTCAATTTTTGAATCCATGTTATGTTGAATTGAATATATCGTTAGGTGACCTTACGGTTTATAATTGATGTAGTCATACATTTTGATCTTCCATCATATATGAACATTTTACTCCACCATGTGAACATATATATTGTCGCTCTACCATATGGACTAAATTTGAATCAATTTTCCTTATTTGAATACGATTTTTGTCAAGTTATACAATAATTTAAATATTATCTTGATAACAAAAAACATACATATAGCAGTAATCATATTTCACTGTGAACTACATGTACCATACGCTCTCCAATTCAAATATTTGTATCCATTTTATGTTGAATTCAAATCATAGTACATTATTGGTCTAGGTAGCGAGAAGTTTGGGTTAATCTAAACCTTGTTTTCATACGTATAATTTTTGGCTGAATTGGGACAAGTTTTGGTATAAGCCTCTTGCAAAACCTCGTGGTTCCGAGAGGGAACGTGTCACCTTTGTGTGCGAAACGATATACGCTGCCTCCCCCTGGTTTTATTTACAGAGGCAACATAGAACTATATGATTGCCCTATTAAATTTTGGAATTATTTCAGGTTCATTTGGCCTTTTTATACATTAATAGAGTTTCTCGACTTTTAATGTGCATAATCTAAATATGAATTGCATGCACATGCTCTGGTGCACCAAAGTGGGTTGAAAAATCACATGTGTGTCCTTGGTTGAATTTCTAGGTCCCATGGAAGAAATGAGAATGAAATTCAAACATCTGGGCGTCATGACTCGGCCGAGAATATAGAGAAACTTTGATTTTAAATTCATGTAAATCCAAAACTCGCCTGGAAATCATGAAACTTGGCATGATGTCATGTCATGGCACTAACATGTTTTGGTAAAAAATTGGGCCGATGTGGAAGCTCGTGGTTCTAAGAGGGAACGTGCCACCTTTGAGTATGAAACGATATTCGCTGCCCCCCCCCCCTTGAGTTTCTTAACAAAGGAAACATAGAACTACATTAGTGCCCTGTTAAATTTTGGAATTATTCCGGGTTCATTTGTCGTTTTTTATACATTATTTGAGTTTCTGGTCATTTAATGTGCATAAGTCAAATTTGAACTACAAGCACATGCTCTCGTGCACCAAAGTTGGTTGAAAAATCACATTTGTGTCCTCGGGTGAATTTCTAGGTCCCATGCAAGAAATGAGAATAAAATTAGAACATCTGGGCATCGTGGCTCGGCCGAGAACATTGAGAAACTTGGTTTTAAAATTCTTGTAAATCCAAAACACGTTTGAAAATCATGAAACTTGGCATGGATGTCATGTCATGGTACTACCATGTTGTGGTTAAAAAAATGGCCGAATAGGAACAGATTTTGGTATAAGCTTCTTGCAAACCGAAGCTTCTCTCCAGAAGGCTTGTGGTTCTGAGAGGGAACGTGCCACCTTTTAGTGTGAAACGATATACGTTGTCCCCCTTGAGTTTATTTACAAAGGCAACATATAACTACATGAGTGCCCTGTTAAATTTTGGAATTATTCCGGCTTCGTTTGGCCTTATTTACACATTAATTGAGTTTTTGGTCATTTAATGTGCATAATTCAAATTTGAACTACAAACACATGCTCCCGTGCACCAAAGTTGGTTGGAAAATCACATATGTGTCCTCGGGTGAATTTCTACATTTGAAAAATCACATTTGTGTCCTCGAGTAGGTCCCATGCAAAAAATGAGAATAAAATTCAAACATCTGGGCATCGTGCCTCGGTCGAGAACATTGAGAAACTTGGTTTTAAAATCATGAAACTTGGCATGGTGTCATGTCATGGTAGTACCATGCCGTGGTAAAAAAATTGGCCGAATAGGAACAAATTTCGGTATAAGCTTCTTGCAAATCGGAGCTTCTCTCAAGAAGGCTCGTGGTTCTGGGAGGGAACGTGTCACCTTTGTGTGCATAATTCCAATTTGAAATACAAGCACATGTTCCAGTGCACCAAAGTTGGTTGAAAAATCACATGTGTGTCCTCGGGTAAATTTATAGGTTCCATGCAAGAAATGGGAATGAAATTCAAAATTCTGGGCGTCGTGGCTGGGTTGGAAACATTGAGAAACTTAGTTTTTTAATTCCTGTAAATCCAAAACACGCGTGAAAATAATGAAACTTGGCTTGGTGCCATGACATGGCACCAACATGCTGTGGTAAATTTGCAGTCCGATTTGCGGCGCACACATTAACAATCAACAAAGTCATTTTGGAACAAGTGTTGTCACGTTACAATCGGAAACACAAGTATTATTGAAACCGTGGGCGTTCTACTTACTAGTACCATTTACGTGCCGCCACGCGTCCCCATTTTTTATTAGCTAGGAGGCGCCGTGCAGGTAGCTATTTGAGTACGAGAGGCGTGCGATCAGACCCCTGCGCGTGCTTATCGGGAGGAGAGCCCTTTGACCTCCATCTACCGTCCACATCTCTCCCAAGGTCTCCATTAATGGCGCCCGAGCCTCTGTTTAATGGCGTGGCTATGTCTCACTCGACTGAGATTTAAGAGAAAAAAAAGAAAATCTGAAAGCACGGATCTTGATGTAAGATCTGACGGACCTATATGGCATCTACTGCGACTTATAGCAAGACTGATGAATATATAATGACGATTAAATTTTTTTTTTGATCAAAGAAGGGCTTGCCCCTTCCGATTTTCATTACTGAAAACCACCACAATTCACAAGAAGTTCAGCACAACTCCAACCTAACACGAAGGACTAAAAGTACCTGATTGAAATCGCAACACCCCAAGAGGCCAACAAAGGCCAAACATCCGCGCTAGAACCCAACATTTCACAACCGACGACACAATCCACATCCTAAACCGATTATTACATCAAAAGAAAACAGGAAACTGAAGGAAGCCCAACAGCAACTAGAAGAACAAAGAACGCCCGTGGTCGCCACAAGCAAGAGTTTTCTTCATTCCAGCCTCGCAACATTGATCTTCCACGTAAAGATAAGGGCGATTAATTGTATTACATAATTAGAAAGATAATTTAAAAAGCCACATGCGGCTACGCCCGAAATACACAAGGGCAAAAGAAGAAGGAAGACAAGGATCTGGCTCGCTGATCTCTACTTTCTTGATGCGTTGCTGCAGGCCGTGGGAACTAGTCTCTGCGGCGAGCGGCGATGAGCTATTTCGTGTCCTCAATACGCTGCTTGAGAACATCCACAGATTCCTCCACCAGCCTTTGGCACTCGTTGCGGAGCATGTCATTCTCGTCCATAAGTTTCTTGACGATGACGCCGGTCCTCTTCAACAAGGCACTGGTCTCCTCCTGCTGGTCCGCACTTCGGACGATCTTCTCCCTCAGCAGGTCGCGCTCGGCCCGGAGCCTCTCATTGCTCTCCCTTAGTACACCAATAGCCTGTTTAAACGAGGCTTTCATGTCGTCCTGCAACCTCGCACAGCCGGAGATCTAATCCATCTGGCTATGGACGATCGCATGCATGCGCCTGTAACAGTTGTCTCCTGCACGCGAGAAATTTTCCCAGGCCGCCGCGGTGAACATCTCTGCATTCGTGGTGCGGCGGGACATCTCTGCTGCTTTCACGGCGTGGCGGACCGGTCTGCTTTGCATCGGCGGTAGACGGGACCTCCGTGTTGCTTCAATGACGCAGCGGGACCTCTGTCTTTGCTACTTCCACGCGGGCGGGACATGTCGTTCGCTCTCGCAGCGAGGCGGGACATCTCGTGCTTCCGCTTCCATGCTCGCCTCTCCACGGTGGCAATCTCTCGACCGAACTCACGCTGGCCATGGTAGACGCAAGGAAGGATGCTGAATGACTTGTTTGTTTTTGTGGATGAGGAGTTGAGCAGGAATGTGCGGTCATCTTGGCATACTAGTATTTATAACCGAGTACTAATGCGGCTCCTAAGTGGGAAACCGTTTAGGTTGTGATCGTTGTGAACAGGTTTGCAATTCAATATAGCGTGGAGTAATTTGGAATGTGACGAGACGCAAGCTCAAAATTTATTGATGGTTCTAGTGTCGAAGTGCGGCACTATTCCCGGATGAAGTACTTCTTTTTCTACTCCCTCCTTTCCGGTTTTATAGGGCTTATCTCAAAACTTTACTTTTTCCATTTTATAAGGCTCAATTTGGTTGTTCCCCAACACATGTTCAGATTCCAAGGTGCATTAAATCATTGCATGCAAGTATTAATACAAAATTGACAAATGCATGTACTTTATGCATGCATTGCTTGCAATTAATGCATTGATAAACATAATTTTTTGAGTACTTCTTACCCAAAGGAACTTTATATCCAACAGACAAAAAATATCCGTTTGACTATTGGAAATTACTGATCTGATGTCGAAGTAATTGCTGCATCGCCACCAAAACCCACCATTTATTAAGCTAAAGTAGAGCAAGGTAATCCCTATATTAGCATATTACTAAGATAAACAGAAGGCAATCAGAGAAACATTTAGGACGTGAGCTTGTCAATCTGAATGTGGAGGGACACAAGCTTAGCCCGGCCAGCAGCTTGGGCGGAACTGTCAAGAAGGTCAGCTCACCTGCGTCGGCGTCGCCGGGATCCTTGCTGCTTGTCACCTCCATTTCCACCTCGACGGCGTCGGTCGTGCCTTCGGGCTCCCCCGGCGGGCCGTTCGCCCACAGCTTGGCCATGTAGTGTGGCAGTGGGGACGCCCCCGCTCTGATGCAGATGACCGACACGGCGATAGGCTCGCCGATGTCGAGCACGCCGCCGACCAAGAAAAACGCGCGGCGGTCCTCCTCCGTGAACAGCAAGAGCCGTGCCTCCGACAGTGGCACTTGCAGCTGGAGCACCTTGCCGTACTGGATCCTGTGCATAGGCATGGGATGCACGGTGCTGATGTGGTGGTAGAGCGCCGGCGGCGGGCCTTTGTAGCCACAGACGGGCACGGGGCATTTGCAGGGCGCGAGCGGACACACGCTCTGGTGATCGGCGAGCTTGTGGTAAGTGACGTAGAGCCCACAACCTTTGTGCGGGCACTCCACCCTCACCGACGAAAGGACGGAGTCCACCGCCGTGTTCCGCACGTCGAAGCCACTACCAAGCTTCGCGCCAGCCTTGCCGCTGGTTCCCGGGGCGCTCAACGCGGCAGTCCGCGCAGGCCAGGTGCCCTCCCTTGCACTGCAGAAATCAATCGAACAACACATCAATCAAGAAACAGCAAGAGCCGAACGGACGAGGTGTATTCGAACCTCATACACTGGAGGCGTCAAGGGGCGGAGGCACAAGGGGCAGTGGAGCACGGTGAGGTCCATCGAGACCTTAGAGAGCTCCATCGCCGGGTCCTGTTTGGTCTGCATGATCTCGCCCTCCTCGTGCACAACCATCTCTCGACTTGGGCCGGGGCATTACAAAGCAAGTATCAAAAGGAGAGTCACGGCATGTATGCATGCGTTGTAATTAATGCATCGGTAAACGCAAATTATTGAAATATATCGAGTGCAGTGCTTTGATGTGTCGCGTCAACGAGAAGTTTGATTATCCTCTCCCTCGTGGACTTAACTGCACCTGCCTTTGGCTGTATGACAGGTTGGCCACACACCTGTCGGGCCCACCTGTCATACACGCAAAGGCAGGAGCGTCCCTTCCTCACCCATGAGCGTGGTGGCTGGCAAGACTAGGAGAAGCTTTAGCTACACGCTCTCCCTCCCGCACGCGGTGGACGTGCAGCAGTTCAATCGGTGTTAGATGGCCAGAAGCGTATTGTAGTAGTCCTCCAGTGCAGTACTAGTACTCCGTCATTGTTCGACTTCCCGAAGAGGCGAAGAGCCAAGCGCAGCCCGGACGCTCGTGTGGTAGTTTCATGTGTAGAGTAGTCTAGGATAGCGTGTATCGTGCATGTAAGCTTAAAATCGTTGGGGTCGGCTCCATGCTATGTGGCCGTCTTGAAGTTTAAAAAAAATTAAAATAGTCTTATGGCCCTACCTGACACCCTGGTGATTGTAGTTTGCACGCTCATCTGGTCAAGACAGGAATATATATTTTAATTTATTTTTTTCGAAAAGGGGGGACTCCCCGGCCTCTACATCAGAATGATGCATACAGCCACATATATTTTAATTTGCGGCGGGTAAATGTTAGAGGTTGCAGCAAATATATTGTACACTGCGGGTCTTTCAGCCAAGTTTAGAGGCAAGCATGTGGGGCCAGTGCTATGATGTGTCGCGTCAACTCGTACAACGAGGAGAAGCTTGATTTTACAACACGCCTTCTCCCTCACCCATGCACGCGGTTGCTGGCAAACGAGGACAGGATTTTGCTTAGTAGTACTTCTACAACAAGCTATCCGTCCGCTTTCATGATTGACGGACATGCAGCGATGGATTCAACATCAGAGAAGCGATAGTAGTAACATCATTGTTCATCTTCTCGAAGAGGCGAAGAGCCAAGCGCAAAACCGAACATTGCGATTCGCGAATATTGGAGCACGATATAGCCGTGCTCTTGCATGAGACAAAATTGCTATGTGAGCCCACTATTGTACTAGTACTTACAACTACTTGATAGTATAGCCCTGTAAACCATAAATGAGTATTTGCCCTTCTAGAGATTTCAACAAGTGACTAGACTACACCGAGACGGAGTACATATGGAGCAAAATGAGTGAATCTACACCGTAAATAAATACGTACTAGTTATATCGTTTTCCTCTCCGAGGTGCACAATATTGAGTATACTGAGTAGTCTCTTTTTGACACGCATTTATGTTTTTTTACACAGTACAGACGCAAGCACTCATATACACGCGCATACACTCCCCCCTATGAACGCACACACGCACGGCACTATCATCTTGAAATTTACGAAGTCACCATAGGCACCTCGTCATCGACAGGTCCATAGGTGCTTGAATGCCAAGGAGGGAGAGGGTAGCGGTTCCTGAGACGTTGAACGGTCAATGATGCATCCTCAGTTACATGCAGAGGGAATTAATTGGAGAAGCAGAATAGAGCCAGCATGATGTGAATGCAAAAGAGTTTGGACTCTAATATAATAAAGGCGCCCCACCACTCCAATTCATCTACTCCCATGTCTCTGCGCAACACTGCTCACTCCAATCCAAGACCAAGTGACCAGAAGCCACAAGCACCTATGGAGGCGATGGACGCGAGCGGCAGTCGGTTGTGCCAAATCATCCAAGGCGCCCGGCTGCCCCGCACCGTCTAACGCTTCGAGGCAGTCTTTGGCGACCGCAGGCATTGTAGCCCTCGCCGATGCCGGCTTCGCCTCTCGCATGGACGACATGATGGTCAACTCCATCCGCAAGTTCACCGCCGTCAAGAAGCGCGCGAACGACCTTGCCGTACTACTCCAGCCCGCGCGCCCAGGCTCCTCATTGCCTGCCACCCTCATCAGCCTCCATGGGGACGAACTCTTTCAAGCCCTGGTGGCCCTGCAGTCTTGGGAGGTCGCGACGAAGAATGTGCACCTCGAGGCCGCGCTCGCCGCGCAGCGCCTCGCCATGCAAGAAACCGTCGACCTGCACATCCATGTCTACGAGGAAATCGTCTACATAGGCCACTACAAGGCAAGCAAGGACAGAAAGACGTTGGCCTTCTTCCAGCGGCTGGAATCTTTGGACACCATTGTTCAGAAGCACGTCGACCTGGCCACAAAAGCCGTTGCTACTTAGGCGCCGTTCGGTGGGCCGGCGCCCTGAGTCGAGGAGGTGGACGTCGTCGATGGATGCATCTCTTCTTCTTGCCTCCTGTAACCAACCTTTGCATCGCCTCGTGGCCTTAATGTTTTATTAGTATAGTACTCCCTCTGTTCCCAAATATAAGTCTTTCTAAAGATTCCAGCAAGTGACTACTACATACGGAGCAAAATGAGTGAAACTACACTCTAAACTATGTCTACATACATCCTTATGTTGTATTCCATTTGAAATAGTATCTAAAAAGGCTTATATTTATGAAAGGAGGGAGTATATGGCATTTTATTCCGATGTAACGTTTTCACTATGAGGTGGGACATGATTGAGCAAACCCACCCGCCCACCAAGCGTCGGCCGAGTTTAGAATTAGAAGAGAGAAAGCGAGGGAGGAGAGCTAGTATGCTGCAGACGCTGTTGTCATATGGGACTCGTGTTTATAGAATAGGAGTACTGAGCACTCGTGCCTCTTTTTTTTTGACGGAAAAATTAGTCGTATATCTAGTACCACTAGTTGGGTACGTGCGACCTATAGTTGTCATCACTTTAGGTCTCATTTTCGAACCGCGACTATGCTTCACAGTACATATTATTTCACGCATTTATCCTCCTATATGTACTCCTAGGCTATTTCCACGTGCTCCCGACATGTGGGACATAGAGCATCTGGGTCATAGTGCATGCACGACTCAGAGCATATGCTAGGGTACTTTACATTTCAGACCTCACGAATTACATGCAAACCCCCCACAGAAGAATAAATAAATGAATAAATTACTACATGAAACCGGAGCACGCTCATTAAATTTTGGACATAACACGTTTATAAAAAATGACCGGACTGAAACCAGTCTAAGGTCCTCTTTGATTTTTCCCGCAGAAAAAGGGCCTCTTTGATTCGCAGGATACTGAAAACACAGGAATGGGGAAAGTATGATGGCGATGAACCGAGACGACGAGAACTCTAACTCAATTAAAGGTTAGAGTTAGATTCTAACCCTGAACTAACTCTAAACCAAAGAGGTGTATGGATGGCAGGGTTAGATTGACAATAAATGCTCTATCTCAATCATTTGACTACTTTGGACCCTATTTCCTGCGGATTTGGAGGGTGCTTGGATGCGTTTTAGTTCCATGACTGAAAGTAGTGGGACTAATACTTGCTAGCCTCTCCCATGCTTGGATCCAAATAGTAAAGAGACTAAATTCACGTTACTGAGCATTTATTATCCTCCAAACCCTCCAATCCAGAACTACTTTGTGTTAAAGGAGAGGAGTTAAATGAGGAGAGAGAGGACTAATCCACATTTTAGTAGGGGTACCCCTGACTAAAAAATTTTAGTCTCAAGACTAGTTTTAGCCCCTCTTTAGTCAGGGGTGCTTGGAACTTTAGCCTCTTAAAGAGACCATTTTTTGTCAGACTAAAATAAGTCCCTTGGATCCAAGCACCCTCGTGGTGTGGCCGGCTCTTCTGTGGCCTCCTCCCACTCACAATTGACATAAACGAACCATCTATACAAATCAAGCATGCAAAACATGATAATTTTTACTTTGTCCATACAAATGAGATATCCCACTTAAACATACAAGTCGTCAATCAAGCTTCACAAAATAAAAAAAAACACTTCATGAAACAAAGAATGAGCTAACTCATCACGGAAGTCATTCACGATAGGGAGGGAGCCCGGAGCCCCTCACGCACCGAGGGAGGAGCTCGCCATCGTCGCTCTGGAGGAAGACTCTATAGAGCCCAAGCCCCGGGAGCCCCTCCGACGCTGGCCCTTGCGAGTTGAGGTCGACACCGGCATGGGTAGCAGGGCCGCTTCTTTGCCCCAGGAACTTAATCTTTGGGCCTCTAGAAATAATGCAAGCAGAACTAAAATACCTAGAAAGGTGAACTGAATCTTTGGGCCTCTAGAAATAATGCAAGCCTGAAACTGGAATACCTAGAAAGGTGAACTGAATCTTTAGGCCTCTAGAAATAATGCAAGCCTGAAAATGAAATACCTAGAAAGGTGAACTGAATCTTTGGGCCTCTAGAAATAATGCAAGCCTGAAACTGAAATACCTAGAAAGGTGAACTGAATCTTTGGGCCTCTAGAATAATGCAAGCCTGAAATTGAAATACCTAGAAAGGTGAACTGAATCTTTGGGCCTCTAGAAATAATGCAAGCCTGAAATTGAAATACCTAGAAAGGTGACCTAAATCTTTGGGCCTCTAGAAAGATTTATTACCTCCTCAAGCAGCATCAAACAATTCCATGTGTGCACCACAAATCTATACCAAGTTTGATCAGGATCTACTTTTCCAAATCAGAATTAGTGCTAGAGCAAGCAAGATCAATGATATGGCCGTGAGACAGAGAAGGAACGAACAAACTCACCCCTCTCGTGACCTCCCTGGTAGATCTTGCTGCTGCAGCATAAAGCAGAGGGAGAAAAAGCAGTGGTGAAGGGGGAGCGGGGCGACCTTCGAAGGCCGGAGGGAGAGGGCGGCCGGAGTAGGGCGGCGGAGGCCGGAAGGAGAGGGCGGCCGGAGGAGAGAAAGGGCGAGCGGGCCTATGGGGAATAGAGAGGAGTCGTGCGAGAGGGGGAGCGATCTGGTGCGGGCAGGGGAGATTTTTTTAGTTCTCTTTTAGTGGGCCCGAGGATAACTAACCCAATTAGAACCTCTCCATCGGGCTAGTTTTTTTTAGCTAGATAGAGCAAACTAGCTCAAACTAACCCCTCTTGTTTCGATAATTTGAGGCTATTTCAACCCAAATTAGCTCTAACTCAGGGATCAAAACAAAGAGGAGTTTTACTTTACATGCTATAGTGTGGACTGTAGCACATTGTTTTTTATGGCCATATCACCACATTGTTTTCTACTGCTGGTTCACTGGGCTACCATGGTTCGCACTGCTGGTTCACTGGGCTGCCGTGGTTCGCACTCCTCCGACCTGAGTAGTACTCCCTCCGTTCCTAAATATAAGTCTTCGTAGATATTTCATTGTGGACCACATACGGATGTATATAGATGCATTTTATGTGTAGATTCACTCATTTTTCTCCGTATGTGGTCCATAGTGAAATCTCTCCAAAGACTTATATTTAGGAACAGAGGGAGTAGTATAGTACTAGTATATACCGCATCATTCTTTGCTCCTTCTTACTACTCCGACATGTGGGAGAGCCAGATCCGGTCGACGTGTCATGCACCAGATTAGGCCTTGAAAGCGGAAGGGGGGCATCACCCCGGTCGGAGCGCCAGTAATTCATGACTATAGTGACTGGTCATATCACAAGTCTTTCCAGCAGTAACGCGCCGTAAAATCGCACAGCCCCACTCGCTCACCCTCCTCGCCTCTCTGTCAAACCGCCTACCCGAAAACTGCCGCGCGTACTGCCCGGGAAAAGCCCCGCCCTCAACTTTTAACTACACGAAAATAGTTCGAGCTTGTTCGTTCTATATAAATACAGTACTTACTGTATGTTTATTCACCCGTGGGGTTGTTCAATGAATGGAGGGGCGGGGAGCACAAGTGAACAATATTGTAGTACTACTAGTAGTAAGTAGGAGTCGTACAGTAGTCACCTTAAATGGAGAGTTTATTTTCTTTAATGCCACGTACACAAATTGAAACGCTCGTTGTGGAGAGAAAAAAGATAATCACTCCACTATATGGATGCAGGGGCCTGAGCGCTTGCTTTACTCGGGTTGCTCTCTTCATTCTCTCATCCTCTCCAGATATAAACAAGACAGCGGTAGCAACATTTTCTCTCTGCTCACCGTTGGTCACAGATCCGGCCGGATCCATTCGGCTTGTGTGTGTAGAGGACTAAAAGGTGCATCGTTCACGCGGTCATCGCCACCGAGGGAGGAAACCCACAGCTGTCTGAGGGGCCCGATCCTCTGCCCGTGCCGTTCTCTCCGACACAGCGCTGGCTCGAGAGGTCCTCCGACCCTTCTTCCTCCCTGCCGTATTGTCCGCAGATCCGACCTGCCGCCGCCGACATCCGGCGACCCTCGTGTATAAGTTCTTGAAAGCCACCTTGCTCTACTGCCCCAGCTCCCCACGTGTCTGCATGTGCATCTTTTTCTAATCCCATCAGCTCTTCCAAAGCCACCTAAATTTTTGGTATTATTAGAGGTAAAGCTACTTCATGCATTCGAATCTAGGGCTTTGTTCAAACAACGAAGAAAGGGGAGAAAGTTGTAGCATGAATCTAGGACTTGATTCAAAGAGGAAATAATATGGTGAAAGTAGTAGAGACCGGGTACCCAACCGGTCTCTTGGTTGAAAAGGGAAATAATGGGAAAACACGGTACAAACTGGATAAGGAACATATCTATTATTGGTTGAAAAAAGGATAGAAAGTGGCGGCTGGTGGACATGTCAACAGAGTATGTCCAGGATTAGATTTGCTGCCATCACATAGTAAAAGGTCTCCAGGATTAGATTTGCTGCCCTCACATAGTAAAGGTCTCTAGGATTGGATTTGCTGCCCTCACATAGTAAAGGTCTCAAGATTAGATTTGCTGCCCTCACACAAGAAAAGGTCTCGAGATTAGATTTGCTGCCCTCACATAGTAAAAGGTCTCCGAGATTAGATTTGTTGCCCTCACATAGTAAAAGGACTCGAGGATTAGATTTGCTGCCCTCACATAGTACAAGGTCTCCGAGATTAGGTTTGCTGCCCTCACATAGCATGAACAAACTCGGCATCACCACTTTATGCCTCCTTGTAGGTACATTGTCGATGCGTCCACCGTAGCATGTCCTTATACCAACCTTTTGCTATTGTTAATGTAAGGCGCATGTAAAATGAAGCGATCACACTGTTACCTTAGGGACATGTCTAACCAGTGTTATTGTTAATCTAATGCCTCCAAAGGATAAGATGCAATTAAACTGTGTTACAAATGGCACTCCGCTGTTTTCCCAAAGATGATAAGTAAGTTGCTCCTTTACGCCGCCGAGTGTCCCGTGTCCCCACGGTCCCATGCCCTTAAACCAACTCTTTAGCTGTTGTTGATTTCTTTGTGTTCGGTAAACAAGCAATGCCACCGTTAAAGTAATCCCATATTTGAGGAATCTCATTGTTGATCATAATGCTTCGGTAACATGAAGCAATCGCCGACGCTTTAAAATTTCTACCGTCCTTGCGTGATTGCCATGAACATAATTAAGATGCTTCTTTTCATTTTGTATATGTTTCAGTATATTCTTATTGACCAAGAATCGTTTACTTTCTATCTTTTGTGCAGATAGGGATATCCATTTCACCTTGTTGCTATTGTGACCTTTTGGTGAACTGCACAAAACACTTCTTTTTGGAATGAGTGTCTTGTGCAGTTAAACTAAAATGTCACGTGGGCAACATCTCTCAATTTTGGTGGAACTGCACAAAATGGTGATTGGAGTTTCCAAAATCTCCGTCAAGTTTCTGCTGGTAATCTCGTGCAACATTTTATTAGCCTTTGCAAGATGGAGCCGTCACTGTCACCACAATGGCACTTTATTTTAGTGGAACTGCACAAAAGGATAAGAAAATGATAGTCGCACCATACATGAGACGGACAGCCAACCTTAATGTTCCTCAATTTTAGTGCAACTACTAAAGAAGAACACCTTGACTCACAAGAGCAAGTACTTCTTGCTAGCTGAATGATGCAATCTTTGCTTCATTTCAGGTGAACTGCAGAAAAAGGTGCATGAATTGAATCATGGAACTCCAGGCCGACCTCGTCCAAGTAGAGCTGGAGGTTGAGTTCAAGGAGGCCACTATTAAAGCGAAATCATGCTCTCCTGTCTCCTTGTTTGTGCTGTGCAAACAGGAATACTCAATTACAGATGTTGTGACGGTTAAGAGCATTCGCCAAGTTCTTCGATTGTATGACATGGCTAGCGAAGATGGATTTAATCCCGATATTCACTTTATCAAAAGGCTCTAATGGGTAGGTTCTGAATCTTGCAAGCTGGGAATCAATGAGATGTGTAGGCATCTTTGTTGTACTTATTATTTGAATCTTATTTGTTGGTTCTGAATCTTGCAAGCTGGGAATCAATGAGATGTGTAGGAATCTTTGTTGTACTTATTATTTGGATCTTATTTGTTGGTTCTGAATCTTGCAAGCTGGGAATCAATGAGAAGTGTAGGCATCTTTGTTGTACTTATTATTTGGATCTTATTTGTTGGTTCTGAATCTTGCAAGCTGGGAAACACGGCATGATGATGCAGAGGACAACAACCATAACAAACAGTTCAAACTTGGTAGTATTATCTTTGTGAAAGTGTGACAAATGTGCTAATCATGTGCGTCCTGAGAATAATAATTCTAATTGTTGTGCATGTTGATCCTGTGGCACTGATAGAACGAGTGAATGCATTGCTTGTTTTAATTATAAATTTCTATTAAAGCTAGTTAAATTTAAGTAAAGTGACCACTGACTCCTGTTATTACAGTACCAATACAGACCCGCTCGTGAACTGACGTGTGGCCGAGGGTGCATCTTCTGCTGGGCGTGCAGCGGACGAGGGAGGGGTAGTAATGCTTGTCAGCCAGACACACTCAGCTTCATCGTTGAATCCAGTTCCCCAAGAGCTGAAAAATGAACTGCTGCCGCCGCCTACACACTTGTTCACTCGAGGAGACTCCAATGGCGATCCGAGGGGTGAGCCTGCGGGATATGGACTTCAGCAAGGAGTTCCCCTTTGAGTTCGCTATTCAGTCCTATGGCTGCACCAAGTTGAATGTGATGTACACCAATGATACGGACTCGGTGAAGCTCTGCCTCGCCTCAGTCCTATGGCTGCACCAGTTACGGAGCATTCGCCGTTTCATCGGCAAATACCGATCGCACCTTCTTCGCTACGGTGGAGAGAAGGAAGAACGCGACGATTCGGCCATCTGGTGCAACAAGCTTGTCGACATCCAGAAGCAATACAAGATCATCAGCAACGGGCAGGAGAAGGACTCCGTGGTTGACCTCGCTGAGACCATCATCGACCCCTGATACGCCAACATGAAAGAAGACGACCTGAACACGTGGGAGGTACCTCTGAATCTAGCCTACATAACCTACGTGGCCAAGGACGCATACGCATGCTACGACATGTACAGGCAGATCTTGGACATGAGGGCGTGTCTGCTTCCCGTAGTTTATTTAGTACACGGACAGCCACAGCGTCATGATCAAGCGTGCGGGAAGGTCTAGATGTTGTACTTTATCTGTTTATAAGCACCTTTATCATCTCGAGTGTTTCATGCATTAGCCTATGTGTCGTAATTATCTGTTTTGTCCGAAATATTTCTTTTAAAACCCATTAACCTGATTGCTTTTTAGTGGCTATTTGCTTATGTATGTAAACTAGTTCACTTGTCCGTAAAAAACTAGTTCACTCGGCTGCCGTGCTTTGAATCTCCTTCCTCCCAACATATTCCCTCCTCGTGTGGACCCGGTAGGTCTCTGAATTTTCTCCCACTTTCTTTTTCGATGTAAACTGAGTTTTCTCCCGATTTTCCCTAGAACCAACTCAACCGTCCCACGTCTAGCCTAAAAATAATAATACCCCACGTACTATTAACTCATCAAATTAAAATGATATTTTATTTCGTAAGTTGAAAGTTCTTAAAAAATAATAATAATAATTGTTTATATATAACTTGGCAAGTTAACTCCTAGTGATTGCGTACATAAGCTTGCAAAAGATTTTCTTGACGATGCAATCATGTGTTTATGTTTTTATAACATTTCTCTGTCTAGCCCAACATGATATTTTCACCCAGCCCAGCAAGTCCGCGGATTTCGAGAAAATTGGAAATGGGATTTAAACGGGCTGCATAGATGCTACATCATTCTTTCACCTAGCCCACCAAATGGATTGGCTGACATGTGGGACAGTAGGTCGAAGCCTAAGAAGGCGTTGGATTTACATCCAACGGTCGGCATTCTTCTTCAATCTCTCGTATTCTTCCCACAACGCTGCCGGAACCGCCTGCTCCAGCCTTCGGCGTCCAGCGGCGTTGTTTTGCGCTCCTCAGCGAAACACTACCCCGCCGACGGCCAGGCCATCCCTCCACTCCGCACCTCTTGTTATTCTCTGCCGAGTGTACGCCCACCCCACACCCGAACCAGTCAAGTTTCCCACTCCTCTCCGTCTGTGACTCCACTGCCGCGTCTTCCACATCTCTGGGTCGTTCCAGTCTCGTGCCTCACCATCGTCCATCGCCTCGGTGCGCTCGGCGCGGCGTGGTCAACATACGAGAGTCATCGGAAGAGGACTGTATGTGGAGAGCCTGACGGCTGGGACCCATGAGGTCCATGGTCGCACGCAAGGAAAGTTCCTCCTTATTACACACTGTACGTGCACTGTACGTGGGAAGGGCTTCTGTATTTCGCGAAAAAAAATGTTCCCCCCTGTCGGTGTCAAAACCGGCGGATCTCGGGTAGGGGGTCCCGAACTGTGCGTCTAGGCGGATGCTAACAGGAGACAAGGGACACGATGTTTTTACCCACGTTCGGGCCCTCTCGATGGAGGTAATACCCTGCTCCGGCTTGTTTAATATTGATGATATGGGTAGTACAAGGGTGGATCTACCACGAGATCAGAGAGGCTAAACCCTAGAAGCTAGCCTATGGTATGATTGTTGTTCGTCCTACGGACTAGAACCCTCCGGTTTATATAGACATCGGATAGGGTTAGGGTTACACAGAGTCGGTTACAATGGTAGGAGATCTACATATAAGTATCGCCAAGTGAGGGAGTCCTGGACTAGGGGGTGTCCAGATAGCCGAACTATCATCTTTGGCCGGACTCCTAGACTATGAAGATACAAGATTGAAGACTTTGTCCCTTGTCCGGATAGGACTTTCCTTGGCGTGGAAGGCAAGCTTGCGTCTGGATATGTAGATTTTCTGCCATTGTAATGACTACTGTAACCCTAACCCTATTCGGTGTCTATATAAACCGAAGGGTTTTAGTCAGAACAACAATCATACCATAGGCTAGCTTCTGGGTTTAGCCTCTACGATCTCGTGGTAGATCTACTCTTGTACTACCCATATCATCAATATTAATCAAGCGGAGTAGGGTATTACCTCCATCGAGAGGGCCCAACCTGGGTAAAACATCGTGTCCCTTGTCTCCTATTACCATCCGCCTAGACGCACAGTTCGGGACCCCTACCCGAGATCCGCTGGTTTGACAAATGTGTTCGGGCCCTCTCGATGGAGGTAATACCCTACTCCTGCTTGATTAATATTGATGATATGGGTAGTACAAGAGTAGATCTACCACGAGATCAAGGAGGCTAAACCCTAGAAGCTAGCCTATGGTATGATTGTTATTCGTCCTACGGACTAAAACCCTCCAGTTTATATAGACACCGGATAGGTTAGGGTTACACAGAGTCGGTTACAATGGTAGGAGATCTACATATCGGTATCGCCAAGCTTGCCTTCCACGCCAAGGAAAGTCCCATCCGAACATGGGACGAAGTCTTCAATCTTGTATCTTCATAGTCTTGGAGTCCGGCCATGATGATAGTTCGCTATCCCGGACACCCCTAGTCGAGGACTCCTCAAGAGCTCCTGAACCAGGCTTTAATGATGACGAGTCCGCGCGCATATTGTCTTCGGCATTGCATGGCGGGTTCCTCCTCGAATACTTCATAGAAGGTTTTGAACACAACGACAGTGTCCGCTCGCAAAACAAGTTCCACATACCACCGTAGAGAGAATAACTTTTGCACAGATCTGCTGACGTATTCCGCGGCGTGACATCACACCACGGCCAGGCCTTTATATGAATCGTTTTTTACCGTTCCACCTTAGCGCGTTTGGCGAGGCAGTTTCCTTGGCACGTCTTATCAAAGCATAGATCGTGCCTCCTTATTCCGGGATTCTCATCAATATGGACGTTGGTAACCCATCCGCGCCATTGATTACGGCGCTTGGGAGATAAGCGAGTTTTACCAGGCTGGTGGGGGACGCATAGCTTCGTCCATCCATATAAGGGGATAAGGATCCACCTTTTCACCTACGCCTTCTTCCTCCTTTGCTCATCCATTTTCGCGCACTCGAGCTCTAGGCCCAAGTCCACACACCCCACCTCAACCTTCTCCAACTATGTCCGGAGCGGGAGGCAGGTGGATGGCCTCATCCATCACGGAGGGGCACATCACAAGACTGCGGGAGGCCGGATACTTATCCGGCGACATCGCGTGTCGGCTACCCGACGAGGGGCAGCTCATACCCACTCCCAGGCCCCATGAGAGGGTGGTGTTCCTCACCCACTTCCTCCGCGGACTAGGTTTTCCACTTCACCCATTTTTCCGGGGGCTCATGTTCTACTATGGCCTGGATTTCCACGATCTGGCCCCAAAACTTCATCCTCAATATCTCGATGTTTATCGTCGTGTGCGAGGCCTTCGTCTGCATCCAACCCCACTTCGGTTTATGGTTGAAGACCTTTAGCGTCAAGCCGAAGATAGTGGGCAGCCAACAGGCGGAGTGCGGAGGCGCTATGGTGGGCAGGATGCCCAATGTCCTTTGGCTCGAGGGCTCCTTCGTGGAGAAAATAAAGGGGTGGCAATCGGGGTGGTTCTACATCACCGAGCCGCGCGACTCCAACTAGGCGGCGGCCCCCGAATTCAGATCTGGCTCCCCCACACGGCTCACATCATGGAAAGAGAAGGGCCTGAAGTGGGGTGATTCGGAAGAGCTGACCGGACTCCAAACCTGTGTGCGAAACCTGGTGGACAAGAAGCTCAAGCTTGTCCACGTAGTCCAGGTCATGCTCATCCGCCGGATTCTCCCATGCCAGAACGGGCCTTTAATTTGTGGGAGTTTGATCCGCACAGCACCGAATTTGAGCCGGCTCTTCGACACTACGCACGAAGATGCCCGGAAGGTGCTTTGTTCAAGGCGCTTAAAGCCCCGCATCCGCTAACAAAGATCGCGGATACAGCTCGCAGCGTCAAGCCGGCGAGGTAAGTTATTTTACCCTTTACAGTACTCTTTTTTCATAGTTTGACTCTACGCGGGATCTAAAACTCCCTAATCTTTGACAGGACTGGCTGAAGATGTCCGGACAGATTAACTGTCCGGCTCCTTTGCCGGAAGACCCAGCGGACGCCCGATTGACGGGTTGCTGGCTCCGGTACCACAATAATAAACAAAAGCTATGTATTGTTTATTCAAAAAGGTACTGCAATGAAAGCAGAACGATACAAATAGTGCGATAAGCAAGGGATGGGACTATCTAACATGTCCCTCTCCAGGGGTAAGCTGCGGGATGGTATGTAAAACAGGTATAATGCTCGTAATAGAGACCACCTGAACACTCGACGTAGCTCTCTGCTTCCCTGGCTGTTGCATCGTGAGTTCGGCGATTCTAGTGCCGGACAGGACTTCTGAAAACGGAGTCCTGAAAGTAAGAAAAAAAGAAAAAAAGAAAAAAGAAAAAGAATGACACAATCGGGAGCCCCTGGTGCGGTTGAGCCGCATTCTGGGCGTGTCGTGGTCGTGCCCCTGCCCTTATGCCCATGGTATCTCCAGATCGTAGTTATGTACGCATAGTACTGGCTTCGCAATTCCGTGAGGGCTAGGGTTGGGGCCGGATTGCTACGCGTGCTTGAATCGTGCCAGGAGGTCTTGTTGTAGGTTACTCGGGCGGCGATGTTGTCCGGACGCTTAGTGGCCGGACTCGAGAATTGCTGTGAGAGGCTGCTTTGCACCTCCGCCGCGAGGGCCGCCGTGTGCTCTTCCGTTCGGAGAGAGCGTTTGGTGTTTCCATTGACCATGATTACTCCTCGAGGGCCTGGCATCTTGAGCTTGAGGTATGCGTAGTGCGGCACCGCATTGAACTTTGCAAATGCGGTTCGTCCAAGCAGTGCGTGATAGCCGCTGTGGAACGGGACTATGTCGAAGATTAACTCTTCGCTTCGGAAGTTATCCGGGGATCCGAAGACCACTTCGAGTGTAACTAAGCCTGTACAATTGGCCTCTACACCTGGTATGACGCCTTTAAAGGTCGTCTTTGTGGGTTTAATCCTTGAGGGGTCTATGCCCATTTTGTGCACTGTATCCTGATAAAGCAGGTTCAGGCTGCTACCGCCGTCCATCAGGACTCTGGTGAGGTGAAATCCGTCAATGATTGGGTCAAGAACCAATGCGGCAAAACCGCCATGACGGATGCTAGTGGGGTGGTCCCTTTGATCGAAGGTGATCGGGCAGGAAGACCATGGGTTGAACTTCGGGGCGACTGGCTCCATCGCATATACGTCCCTTAGTGCATGCTTCCGCTCCCTTTTGGGTATATGGGTTGCGTATATCATGTTCACCGTTCGCACTTGTGTGGGAAAACCCTTCTGTCCTCTATTGTTCGGCGGCCGGGGCTCTTCCTCGTCATCGCTATGCAGCCCCTTGTCATTGAGTTCGGCACTTAACTTGCTCGCTTGCTTGAACACCCAACAATCCCTGTTGGTGTGATTGGCTGGTTTTCAGGTGCCATGTATCCGCACAAGCGATCGAGTATTCGGTCCAAGTTGGGCCGGGCCACTGGTATTTCTTTTGAATGGCTTCTTCCGCTGACCGGGTTTAGAGCCTCTGAATCCGGCATTGACGGTCGTATCTTCAGCATTATCACCGTTAATGCGGCGCTTGTTCTTGTTGCGACGCGACCTGCCATTGCTGTCCTTGGTATCCGAACTATCAGGGTGTTTGGCCAAGTTGTTGCTTCGAGCTAGCCAGCTGTCCTCTCCCGCACAAAAGCGGGTCATGAGTGTTGTGAGGGCTGCCATGGATTTCGGCTTTTCCTGTCCTAGGTGCCGGGCAAGCCATTCTTCATGGATGTTATGTTTGAAGGCTGCAAGGGCCTCTGCATCCGGACAATCAACGATTTGATTTTTCTTTGTTAGGAACCGTGTCCGTAATTGTTCCGCCGATTCTTCCGGCTGCTGAATTATGTGGCTGAGGTCATCGACGTCTGGTGGTCGCACATATGTGCCCCGGAAGTTATCAAGGAATGCGGCTTCCGTGTCCTCCCAACAACCAATTGATTCTGCTGGCAAGCTGTTGAGCCAATGCCGAGCTGGTCCTTTAAGCTTGAGTGGGAGGTATTTGATGGCATGTAGATCATCACCGTGGGCCATGTGGATATGGAGGAGACAGTCCTTGATCCAGACCGCATGATTTGTGGTACCATCGTATGATTCGATGTTTACGGGTTTGAAGCCCTCGGGGATTTGATGATCCATTACTTCATCTGTGAAGCATAGTGGGTGTCTTGGCGCCTCAGATTGGGCTATATCACGGCGTAGCTCATATGAGCTTTGTCTCATCGTGTTCGCCCGGCGGGTTTGTCAGTATCCGCGCGCGACGGTAATCATCCCGAGTCGTTACGCCCACGCCGATCCGTAGATCGATCTTGTATGTTTTGCCTTATCCTCCAATATATCTCGCAAGTCCGGCGCATTTTCCCGTGCTCGGGTACTTTTTGAGCGGCGCCGGGTGTGGCTTGAGCGGAGGGCCGAGAGGCTTCTGTCGCGACCCACGGGTGGCCGGTCTGCCATGTCGCGGCGCTGGTGACGTGGGTGCTTCCTCCTCTAATCGAGGAAACGCCTGCGTTTGGGGTAGATTTTGGAGGGGCGTTCGATTTCATACTCTTCGGCTGCAAGGACTTCAGTCCATCTGTCAGCTAGCAGGTCTTGGTCAGCTCTAAGCTGTTGCTGTTTTTTCTTGAGGCTGCTTGCCGTGGCTATAAGCCTACTTTTGAAACGCCTCTGCTCGGTGGGATCCTCGTGCACGAAAAAATTGCGTCGTCAGAGAGGCTTGCCTCATCTTCGGAGGGAGGCGCATAATTATCGCCCCTCGACCTCTCTTTCTGCCAAGACCGTCGTGCGGACTTGCTTCTCCCTCCTCCTGCGCTGAGTCCTGCTGGAGGGGGTTGTCTTCGGCACTGTCTGGGGTGTTATTATCTCCCGTGCCGGAATCACCATTTTTGCTGTGGCGGGATTTAGAGCGACACCGCTGACGTCGGCGCTTCGGTTGCTTCTTGGAGGGGTCATCCTCCGTTGTTCCATCGCCGTTCCCATCTTTTGGGATGTCCACCATGTATATGTCGTATGACGAGGTGGCCTTCCAAAGGCCTGTAGGCGCTGGGTCTTGGTCGCCTCCGGCATCGTCGTCCATACCGTCGATGTCTTCGAGTCGAAGTCGAGCATGTCGGTTAAATCATCGGCAGTGGCTACAAAGTGGGTGGTGGGTGGGCGTTGAATTTCTTTCGTCAGTCCAGATCCCAACCGTCCTGTCCGTAGTCCGACCAGGGCTCTCCGGATAAAGAGAGAGACTTTAATGAATTCAGGATGTCGCCAAAGGGCGAGTGCTGAAAGATGTCCGCGGCAGTGAACTCCATGACTGGCGCCCAACCGGATTCGATTGGCAGGGGCGTGGAGGGTTCAGAGTCCGGAGAGGAGTCCAGCACCCTAGAGTCAAGGTCTTCGCAAAGGACAGGGATGGAGTTCGGCTCCATCGCTGTAGAGATCGTAGCCCCCGAGGCGGCGTCCAACCACTCGTCCTCGATCAGGGAATCCGGCTTCGGACTAAGGGTCGGAGCGGATGCTGGTGCGGCCTCTAGGGCACTGTTCGGCGGCAGAGCTAGATCATACCCATCGAGACAGTGCGGCACGCTCGACTGTGGCTCGAATCCGTCGAAGATCAAGTCTCCGCAGACATCAGCCGTATAGTTCAAACTTCCGAATCTGACCTGATGGCCAGGGGCATAGCTTTTGATCTGCTCCAGATGGCCAAGCGAATTGGCCCGCAGTGCAAAGCCGCCCGAATCTGAAGATCTGTCCGGGAGAAAAGTCTCACCCTGGACCGTGTCGTTGTTGATGATCGAAGGAGCCATCGGGCCTATAGGTGACGGCTACGGAGGAACTCTCAATGAAAGCACCAATGTCGGTGTCAAAACCGGCGGATCTCGGGTAGGGGGTCCCGATCTGTGCGTCTAGGCGGATGGTAACAGGAGACAAGGGACACGATGTTTTTACCCAGGTTCGGGCCCTCTCGATGGAGGTAATACCCTACTCCTGCTTGATTAATATTGATGATATGGGTAGTACAAGAGTAGATCTACCACGAGATTAAGGAGGCTAAACCCTAAAAGCTAGCCTATGATTGTTGTTCGTCCTACGGACTAAAACCCTCCAGTTTATATAGACACCGAATAGGTTAGGGTTACACAGAGTCGGTTACAATGGTAGGAGATCTACATATCTGTATCGCCAAGCTTGCCTTCCACGCCAAGGAAAGTCCCATCCGGACACGGGACGAAGTCTTCAATCTTGTATCTTCATAGTCTTGGAGTCCGGCCGTGATGATAGTTCGGCTATCCGGACACCCCCTAGTCCAGGACTCCCTCACCGACATTGGTGCTTTGATTGAGAGTTCCTCTGTGTCGTCACCTATAGGCCCGATGGCTCCTTCAATCATCAGCAACGACACAGTCCAGGGTGAGAATTTTCTCCCTGGACAGATCTTCGTATTCGGCGGCTTTGCATCGGGGCCACTTCGCTAGGCCATCTGGAGCAGATCGAAAGCTACACCCCTGGCCATCAGGTCAGATTTGGAAGCTTGAACTATATGGACGATGTCCGCGGAGACTTGATCTTCGATGGATTCGAGCCACAGCCGAGCATGCCGCACTGTCTTGATGGGTACGATCTAGCTCTGCCGCCGAACAGTGCCCTGGAGGCCGCACTAGTGCCCGCTCCGACCCTTAATCCGGAGCCGGTTTCGCCGATCAAGGACGGTTGGTTGGACACCGCCTTGGGGACTGAAATCTCAATGGCGATTGAGCCGAACACCATCCCTGTCCTTTGCAAAGCTCGTGACTCCTGTGTGCGGACTCCTTTCCCATCGCGAACCTCCCGCTACCGCCGCCAAATCCAACTGGGCACCGGTTATGGAGTTCACCGCCGCGGACATCTTTCAGCACTCGCCCTTTGGCGATATCCTGAACTCATTAAAGCTCTCTCTTTGTCAGGGGAGCCCTAGCCGAACTACGGTCAGGAAGGTTGGGATTCGGACGACGAAGAAATTCAACGCCCACCCACCACCCACTTTGTAGCCACTGTCGATGACTTAACAGACATGCTCGACTTCGACTCTGAGGACATCGACGATATGGAAGACGACGCCGAAGACGACCAAGAACCAGCGCCCACAGGGCACTGGATGGCCACCTCAACTTACGATATATATATGGTGGACACACCTAAGGGAAGCGATAACGAGGAACGACGAGACGCTGCGAAAGAAAATTCCCTCGAGAAGCAGTCAAAGCGGCGGCGTAAGCGCCGCTCAAAACCCCACCTCGACAAAGATAGCGCCCACACGCACTCCAGCCATAGAGCAGGGTGAGCCGGCCGACGCATTTAACATGCCATTGAGCAACCATCCGAACAGGCCAACTTGGACAAACAACCCGTCCCCTAAGAAGGACAACAATCCGGACGATCTCACGCCCGGACACATCATTGGATCAGAAGAACCTCCACAAAGAGCTACTCGCCACTGCACGTAGCTTGAAAAGTCATAAACAGAGGCTCAGAACAGCGGAAGACGAAATCCGAATGAGATGGAGTGATGTACTCTACACCACAGACAAATATGGCGACTGCCGCCAAACAAAGAGCTAACCAAAGCCCAAACTATCGCGAATTGGCGAGGAGGCCGTAGAGCCCCACGATCAAAAAACAAAGAGGCCGCTGGTCGGATAGACGACCACATGGTAAACGAGAAGCGGCAAGCGGCGCCAAGACACAAGCCGCACGCGATCCGCATAAGGATTCGCACCAAAAGGATGGCCCAGTTAGATCTATCTACGGGCCAAGGAAACAAGTTCTGGCGGGCAATACAACACGTCAAATATCCGAACATCACGGCACACCCAAATACAGAGGCGCCGCGCACCCTCTATGTTTCACCGATGAGGTGCTGGATCATGAATTTCCAGCGGGATACAAGCCCGTAAACATAGTGGCATACGACGGAGCGATAGACCCTGGAGTCTGGATTGAGGATTATATCCTCCACATACACATGGCCAGAGGAGATGATCTCCACGCCATAAAATATCTACCCCTCAAGCTCAAAGGGCCAGCCCGGCATTGGCTTAAAAGCCTCCCCGAAAACACCATTGGTAGTTGGGAAGAGCTTGAGGATTCTTTTCGGGCCAATTTCCAGGGAACCTATGTCCGACCTCCAGACGCAGCATTTATCTAAGTCACATAACCCAACAGCCCGGAGAGTCAGCTCAAAAATTCTGGAACAGGTTTCTCACCAAAAGAACCAAATAGTCGATCGTCCGGACGCCAAGCCTTAGCAGCTTTTAAACACAACGTCCGAGACGAATGGCTCGCCGCACACCTTGGCCAGGAAAAGCCAAGAACAATGGCCGCACTAACAAGCCTCATGACCCGCTTTTATGCTGGAGAGGATAGCTGGCTAGCAAGATGTAGTACCAGCGACCCAAGTACATCCGAAGTCGTGGATGGGAATGGGAAACCACGACGCAGCAAGGACCAAAGGCGGATTAAGGAACGGTCCAAAGAGCGCGATCAACGCCGGATTCAAAAGCTCATGGCGTAACAATAAAAACTGCCCTTAAGGACAATAGCGATGAGCTATCCAACTTAAAAAAATCTTGGACAAGATATGCCAAATCCACAAGACTCCGGGAAGCCTGTAAACCATACCCACAGAGATTGTTGGGTCTTCAAGCAGTCCAGCGGACTCAACGCCGAACACAAGGGGCTCGACACACCAAGTGAGGATGATGACGAGCACCACAAGCAGAGCCCCGGAAAACAAAAGAATTTCCCACAAGAGGTCAAAACAGTAAACTTACTTCAAGTAACAAAAGGGGAAAACAGAGCGGCACCCATTGAATTATGCGCCGCACAATCTACCCCAGCGGAGTCCCAACACTGGTTGTCAAAACCAATTACCTTCGACCATCAGGACTACTCCGAAAGTATCCGAAACGCAGGATGGACTGCCTTGATACTAGAACCTATAATCGACGGTCTTCAATTTACGCAAGTCCTAATGGACAGCGGCAGTGATTTAAACTTGCTATGTCAGGACACAATCCGCAACATGGAGATAAACCCAAACAGGATTAGCCATAGCAACACTTCCTTCCAAGGAATAATGCCAGGCACATATGCCCATTGTACGGGCTCCCTACTATTGGAAGTTATGTTCGGCTCACCCGACAACTTCCGTCGGGAAAACTTGGTCTTCCACATCGCCCCATTTAAAAGTAGCCATCAAGCACTACTGGGACGCGAAGCTTTCGCCCGCTTTAACGCAATACTGCATTATGCATCTCTTAAACTTAAAATGCCCGATCCACGAGGCATCATTTCATTAAAGGGAAGCTGCGCGTGTCCCTCAAGGATAGAATGTGAGACTGCCTTAACAGCCTCACACTAATACGGCCTTGCTGGCCAAAAGCGTCTAAAGCAGGTCGTTCAGACCCCGGACACGGTTAGGCGAGTCCGGCATAAATAAACATGATGCTTACTAGCCTCGTACTTCTCCCCCTTACAAGGGGCTCCACGCATGTACAACAAGAGACAATAAAGCTCAATTTTACTCATTTTTGAATCATACTCTATTTTATTTCCAATTACATTTTAGCGCGATCTTTTTCAAACTAAGTTCCTCTCTTTTAAAGATGAACGCCGTGCTATACCCGTCCAGGATACGGCACAACAGAGACACAGGCGCAGACGTGCAGCAGGGACCCGTTGCAAGGATTCTTTTCAGATTAAGACCCTGCGTAAACCCTTTTCACTGTCTCTTGTTGTTACTCATCCCCCGGTCTCTTATTATAACCGAGGAGGAGGCTGGCGTTTTGGCATCGGCGTCGAAGTTTGCACGCACTGGACACCGGGGCTTGTTACCAAGGGCATTGTTCGCCGGCTTTATAAAAGACCGAATACCTTAGGGAGTGTTCGCGCCTCGAAGTTAGGCCTTATATGCATCAGCTCCGAATCATGTCTTTGGTCAAATGTTGGGTTTGCCCGGCTCCTGTGTTTTGCTGCCTTACGTTCCGTTCTATCGGCTAACGCGGCACCGGAGAACTATCGCGACATTGTGCCTCGTTCGCCGGGCGAAAGCACCTCAAGAGAGAAAGTAAAACTGACTGTCATGATATAGCGAGAGACTGGGCAACCACTCGATGACTCACCGGAATGTTTAGAATTCCTCCGCATTAACGAAGGACCGTTTTCCGTTAGGGCACATACGCACTCGAATTCGGGAGAGTGCGGTGCCCCCGGGGGCTATATAGTAGCCCCACCATCGAACTCCTATGGCTAAGTGAAAGTGATAAAGCATTATAGTCCGGTTGCCTAGTTTGCTATGCTACCACCTCCTTTATAGGACCAAGACGTTGGATTAAGTGTGAAAGCGCCGACTTCTTTGCAAACACCCGGCACTATGTGCATGGGGGCTGAAGTCAAGATCGCCATCTTTCGTGTTATGTACATATATACATCAACGGCCGACAGAGGTAGTTTGCTACTTGAAGGCACAAGTATAAAAAGCTCTTACATTAAATTGAAAGGTTGTTTCATAAAATTATACATGTCATTCAAACATAACATCCTTCGAAAGCATCAAGGCTCTATTAAACGAGCGCCCGGAAGAACTTCCTCAAAATAGCGCTCGACTGGTACTCGGCTGCCGTCCGAGTCAGGGGACGCAATATCGGTGGCCTTCATCTCAGCCCAGTATGCCTTGACACGGGCAAGAGCCATCCGCGCCCCCTCAATACACGCCGACCGCTTCATTGCGTCGATCTGGATACCGCACCAAGGAACTGCTGCACTAAGCCAAAATAACTCTTCGGTTGGGGTCCGCCTGGCCACAAATGAGTCATGACATGCTTCACGGCAAGTCCGGATAATCGATTCAGCTCGGCCCATTCGGCCAACCGATTGGTCAACGGGAGAGGATGCTCCGGACTATGGAATTGCGACCAAAATAGCTCTTCCCTTCTGTGCCCCTTCTCCGCCTCAGAAGTGCTCAATCGCGTCCGCAGCGCTCGCCGCTAAGTCCAGATAAGCATCCTCCAAACTCCACAGCTTGTCCAACTGAGCATACTTCGGATCCGTATATTTCCTCCGCAGCAGAAACGGTTTTCCAGCCGCAATATCCCCGGCCTGACTCAGCTCCTCCTTGGCAGCTCTCATAGCGGAACGGGCATCCTTGGATTCGGCGGTGGCCTTTTTCAGGTCCTCTTGTTCCGCTTGACGTTCTTTTTCAAGAACCTCGCAGCGGTCGGTAGTATTCTTCAGTTTCAGGGCCAAATCGGCCATTTCCTCTTTGCTTCGGCAGTGAGCAGCCCGTTCGGCTTTCAGCTCTTCGGCCGCCTTTAAAGCGGCCGCATTACTCTTTCGGGCTTGCTCTTTAGCTCGGGCAAGTTCCGCCAAGAACCTCTCTCCACAGCAGCGGCACCGTCTGCATCAAAGCATACAAGTAGTAAGGCATGGGCGTCAAGCTCCCTTACCAGGTGTCCGCGGAGAAGTCGCATACCATGTGACTCGTCAAACCATTTATTGACCAGCGGGATGTCCGCATCCGCCTCGTCAAGTTTCCGCTTTAGTTCGGCAAATTCATCAGTCCAGCTAGCCACCGGACGCCCCGCCACCTACATAGGAACGGCGACATGTTAGTACTGAGATTATGATCCTCGGCACGCTGTCGGGCCAGACAAGCATACCGAGTCTCGTGGGCTACTATCTATACAGGGCGCATTCTATATGCATAACTGTCAGAAGGTACATCAATATTTTCGTACCTCAAACCCCGTCAGTAAACTTCTGGCGGCTTCATGCAATCCGCTCTCAGCGGATGCAATTCTTTCAATTACCATAGCCATTAGCGCACGGTGATCTTCTGAGATATACGCTCGCCCGAGCAGGTCCTTCAGCTCCTCCGACCGCACGCCAGTTGGCGCCGGACCGTCCGGCCCCGCCGGACTCGGGAAACTCTCTGTGACGACACTTCAGGGTCGCCCGCCTCGCACGAAGGCGCGATAGGTGGAGGCGTTTCACTCTCTATCATCTACGGACGAAGATCCCTCGAAGACGAGCTCTGCTGAGAAGGGCTAAGATCCGAACTACAAGGTACAATTTCGGTTATCATCAGAAATAAGTACATGGATGTTCTTTATTCACAGGACCCCTTCTTTTTACTTACGGCTCGCTGGAGGGCTGATCCCCTTGGGGAAATAGTGCAGCTGGGGTACTTCCCGGCGCCGGACTTTCTGACGAAGCTTCTTTCCCCGTTTTGAGGCCTTGGCTTCCAGGTCTTCGGAAGCGGTCCTCTTCTCCCCTTGGAGGGGAGGATCCCTGATCCCCTCTTCCTTGAAAGCCTCCTTCATGGAGGCAGTTGCTTCCCTGCTTCCCCCTTCGCCTTCTTTAAAAGGCGCGGCCTTCAATATCTTGGTCAGCATGGGATCTGGCGTGGTCTCTGGGAGGGGAGCCGGACACCTTATCAACTTTGCCTTGGCTATCCACTCCTGTTCAAGAAACGGCTCCCTTAAAGGGCATATATATGATAAATGAATGAACAGCCTGTCCGGTTACAGGGTGATTGCAGCTTAGACCTGCGTCCTCGGTCAAGTCCGGACACTTCTCTTGTGATCTGAAGAACAGTTTGTACATCTCCTTGGGCGTCGCGCCCATAAAATGTTGGAGAGCTCGTGGTCCCTCCGGATTAAACTCCCACAGAGGGGGGCGACGCTTGCAGGCGTATACGCCCGAATCAGCATAACCTGCGCCGCCACGACCAGATTGATCTCTCTTTCTTGGAGGTCTAGAATACGGCCCTGCAACAGGGGAACGTCCTTGGACGGCCCCCAGTCGAGCCCCCGGTTGACCCATGATGCCAGCTGCTGTGGTGGACCTGAGCGGAAGGCGGGTGGCGCCACCCATTTGGTGCCCACGAGCGGTGATATAAAACCACTCCGTTGCCACAAACCAAGCTCCTCTTGAAAAGAGCCCTCGGGCCACGGAGCATCAAGACACTTGCTTATGATCGCCTCCAAGACTCTGCTTGTTGCCCCTCGATCATCTTCTGCTCCACCTTGAAGGTCTTGAGCCACAATCCAATGTGAGGGGTAATACTGAGGAAGGCTTCACATACGACAATGAATGACGAGATATGGAGGATGGACTCCGGATTCAAGTCATGGAAATCCAGCCCATAATAGAACATGAGCCCCTGCACAAAGGGATCCGCTGGAAGCCTAAACCCGAAGGAAGTGAGACACGGACACCACGCCTCGCCAGGCTCGGGAGTGGGAATGACCTGCCACGAGCAGGCAGCCTATGCGAAATCTCGCCGTTAGATACCGGCGTCTCGCAGCTTTAGCACATCTTCTTCTGTGATGGAAGAAGACATCCATCGGCCGAGCTGGTCGGAGCCGGACATCGTCGAAGGTCCGAAGCACCTAAATCTGAAGCTTTGGGTGTTAGAACTCGAAGCGCGAGGCGAATTCGATGGAGGGTGGAAAAAAGAAGAGGGCCTTGGTCTCATTATAAAGAGGTTAAATACCAAGAGCCCTCCCCGTGGTCGATTGGGACTCGCCGATAGAGGAGGCGTGCCAACAGGCACGGTTGGGTTACCCACGTCCGTATTGATGAGAATCCCGAAATAAGGGGGCACGATCTACGCTTTGATAAGACGTGCCAAGGAAACCGCCTCGCTAAACGCGCTAAGGTGGGACAGTAAAAAACGATTTAAATAAAGGCCTGGCCATGGTGTGATATCACGCCGCGGAATACGTTAGCAGATCTGTGCGAAAAATTATTCTCTCTACGGTGGTATGTGGAACTTGTTTTGCAGAGCCGGACACTATCCTTGTGTTCAAAACCTTCTATGAAGTATTCAGTGGAGGAACCCGCCTTGCAATGCCCAAGACAATATGCGCACCGGACTCGTCGTCATTGAAGCCTGGTTCAGGGGCTACTGAGGGAGACCTGGACTAGGGGGTGTCCGGATAGCCGAACTATCATCTTTGGCCGGACTCCTTGACTATGAAGATACAAGATTGAAGACTTCGCCCCTTGTCCGGATAGCACTTTCCTTGGCGTGGAAGGCAAGTTTGGCGATACGGATATGTAGATTTCCTACCATTGTAACCGACTCTGTGTAACCCTAACCCTATTCCGTGTCTATATAAACCGAAGGGTTGTAGTCCGTAGGACGAACAACAATCATACCATAGACTAGCTTCTAGGGTTTAGCCTCTCTGATCTCGTGGTAGATCTACTCTTGTACTACCCATATCATCAATATTAATCAAGCAGGAGTAGGGTATTACCTCCATCGAGAGGACCCGAACCTGGGTAAAAACATCGTGTCCCTTGTCTCCTGTTACCATCCGCCTAGACGCCTTGATTCGGGACCCCCTACCCGAGATCCGCCGGTTTTGACACCGACACCAAGCTTGCCTTCCACGCCAAGGAAAGTCCCATCCGGAGACGGGACGAAGTCTTCAATCTTGTATCTTCATAGTCCAGGAGTCCGGCCAACGGTGATAGTTCGGCTATCCGGACACCCCCTAATCTAGGACTCCCTCAGTAGCCCCTGAACCAGGATTTAATGACGACGAGTCCGGCGCGCATATTGTCTTCGGCATTCCAAGGCGGGTTCCTCCTCCGAATACTTCATAGAAGATTTTGAACCAAGGATAGTGTCCGGCTCTGCAAAACAAGTTCCACATACTACGGTAGAGAGAATAACTTTTGCACAAATCTGCTGACGTATTCCGCGGCGTGACATCACACCACGGCCAAGCCTTTATTCAAATTGTTTTCTTACTGTTCCACCTCAGCGCGTTTAGCGAGGTGGTTTCCTTGGCACGTCTTATCGAAGCAGAGATCGTGCCCCCTTATTCCGGGATTCCCATCAATACAGACGTGGGTAACCCAACCGTGCCATTGATTACGGCGCTTGGGAGATAAGCGATTTTTACCAGGCTGGCGGGGGATGCATAGCTTCGTCCGTCCATATAAGGGGATAAGGATCCACCTTTTCACCTACGCCTTCTTCCTCCTTTGCTCATCCATTTCCGCGCACTCGAGCTCCAGCGCCCAAGTCCCATCCGCGCACTCGAGCTCTAGGCAGATGGTAACAGGAGACAAGGGACGCGATGTTTCTACCCAGGTTCGGGCCCTCTCGATGGAGGTAATATCCTACTCCTGCTTGATTAATATTGATGATATGGGTAGTACAAGAGTGGATCTACCACGAGATCAGAGAGGCTAAACCCTAGAATCTAGCCTATGGTATGATTGTTGTTCATCCTACGGACTAGAACCCTCTGGTTTATATAGACACCTGATAGGGTTAGGGTTACATAGAGTCGGTTACAATGGTAGGAGATCTACCTATCCGTATCGCCAAGCTTGCCTTCCACGCCAAGGAAAGGCACATCCGGACATGGGACGAAGTCTTCAATCTTGTATCTTCATAGTCCAGGAGTCCGGCTAACTGTGATAGTTCGGCTATCCGGACACCCCCTAATCCAGGACTCCCTCACCCCCGCTAACAGGTCGGACCCACCAGCTATGTCTTCGCACGCAAGGAAGTGCCTCCTTATTACGCACCAAAAAATGAATACCCCCTGCTAGCTAGGACCCACCATAGTGGGTGGCTGACTTGTGGGCCTACTAAGTTGACAAGGACGGCGGGCTATATCAACTTAGTCAATATGAAAGATTCTAGCTCCAGTGACCGTACGATGTCCATCCAACGGCCATAGTGCTTCTTCAACCTCTGGTCTTCTTGCTCCAGCCGCCCAAAGCAGCACCGGTCGTGCCGCGTGCTCCTGCCTCTCGCGGCCGGCTGTGATGCCACGGAGGCCTCACCGTGCCCTACTACTCCCGCCGCTGGCCCAGGGTATCCCTCTACTCACCCACACCCGCTGTTATTCTGCGGCGACGGCAGCCTCACGCCGCAGCCGAACCAGTGAACACTCGTACTCCTCTCCGTGTGAGCATCCACTGCCGCGTCTTCCCCGGCTCCGCGTCGTCCCCTTCCTAGGCCTCGCCGTCGTCCACCGCCTTGGTGCTCTCGGCGTAGCGTGGTCAATGTGGTCAACGACCGACTTCCATCGGAAGAGTATCAGACGTGGAGAGGCCGACATTGGGTCCATGGCCACAGCCCAGTTTTTGTGATTTCCCAAGTAAGTCACTTTGTCGTGGCTGTTGGGCGCAAATCTTTCAAGACGAGGAGAGCTTCATTCGGCTGGCCGAGAAAATGGCCTATCAAGAATGAGAAATGGGCTGTACATTTTAAAACACATCAAACCGGCAATTAGTTTCAAACATCTTTTTTCATTTCGAGATTTTAAATTACATTAATTTTTATGCGTGGAGAATTTGTTGGATTTTATATTGATATACATTTATTTTTAAAATCAGTTTGAATGTGAGTCGAAATTTCGGGATTAAAAACAGTTCGACCGCTTTTGAAATATGCAAAATTTCGTACTATAATTTTTTAACCGTGGCCACAATATGGGCTGTAATGCTAACAAAAAGAATATGGGCTCCAAAAAAAACCTTAAGAATTAGCAAATGGGCTGTAAATTATTAGAAATAACGACAGATGGGTTGTATGCTGTTTTCCACAGATTTGAGGCTTTCCTAAAAAAAGGTTGACGCACAAGCTGTGACTGTTGGGTGTCCATCGAACGGCCGTCGTGCTTCTTCAATCTCTGCTCTTCCTGCTCCAGTCGCTAAACAAGCGCCGGCGGGACTGCCTGCTCCCTCCTCCCCATGGCCGGCTATGCTGCCGCGCAGGCCTCACCGCCCCACCGTACTCCCATCTCTAGCCTAGCCATCCCTCTACTCACCCACACCTGCTGTTATTCTCCGACGATGGCAGACGAACCAGTAAACCCTCGTACATTCGTACTCCCCTCCGCATGGGAAACAACTGCCGAGTCTTCCCTGCCTCCGTGTCGTTCCCTTCCTAGGCCTCGCCGTCGTCCACCGCCCTGGTGCTCTCGGTGCGGCCTGGTCAACGTGGTCCACGATCGACATGCATCAGAAGTGGACTGTACGTGGAGAGGCCGACAGCTGGGTCCACGGCCGCACACAAGGAAATGCCTCCTTATTACGTGCAAAATAATGATTCCTCCACCTGACATCAGGGACCTACCGAAAGGGCCTCTGTATTTCGCGAAAAAACGTTACCGCGGCTGACAGCTCGGACCCACCAGCTATATCTTCGCACGCAAGGAAGTGCCTCCTTATTACGCACAAAACAAAATGAATACTCCCGCTGTTAGCTGGGACCCAATATAGTGGCAGGCTGACTTGTGGGCCTACAAAGTAGACGGGGACGGAGGGCTTTGGCAACTTAGTCAATATGCACGATTCTAGCTCCAGTGACCGTACAATGTCCATCCAACGGTCGTAGTGCTTCTTCAACCTCTGGTCTTCTTGCTCCAGCCGCCCAAACCAGCGCCGGTCGTGCCTCATGCTCCTGCCTCCCATGGCCGGCTGCGATGCGGCGGTGACCTCACCGCCCCCTATTACTCCCACCGCTGGCCAGACCATCCCTCTACTCACCCACACCCCCTGTTATTCTGCAGCGAACCAGTGAACCCTCGTACTCCTCTACGCGTGGGCATCCACTGTCACATCTTCCCCGGCTCCGTGTCGTCCCCTTCCTAGGCCTCGCCGTTATCCACCGCCCTGGTGCTCTCGGCGCGGCGTGGTCAACGTGGTCAAGGAACGGCTTCCATCGGACGTGGGTATGCGTGGAGAGGCCGGCAACCGGGTCCACGGCCACAGCAAGGAAGTGCCTCCTTATTACGTGCAAAATAATTATTCCTCCACCTGACAGCGGGGACCCACCGGATGGGCCACCGTATTTCGCAAAAAAACGTTTCCCCCCTGACTGCTGGGACCCACCAGCTACATCTTTGCACGCAAGGAAGTGCCTGACAGTCAGGACCCACCTGGTCGAAGCGTACGTAGCGTTGTCATTCTGGTCGCGAATGTGTAAGTACATATATACTGGTGGATGTAGAGGCGCGCACGTGTCATAGTAGAGGCGCCAGACGCGTAGAGAGGCGCGCATGTAGCACGCATAACGCATATACAGCCGCCGGTGCAAGAAAGAAAATACGACCACGTATGTGTACATACGAGCGGGGTCTCGAACGCCTACTCGCGCATACGTACGGCGAGAGCTCGTGTACATGGCTGGGTCAGAACGGAGAAACAGCATCGTCGTCGTGTTCATGGGGAGGCAACAAATGCGTCGTGTTCATGGGGAGGCAACGGAATGCGTCGTGTTCATCGGGAGGCAACGGAATGCGTCGTGTTCATCGGGAGAGCTTGGACGGAACAGGCGATGAAAACGAGGCCTGGCGTACCGCATAACGGAGGAAACGGCCTTGTGTTCGACCGGCCACGTTCGAAACGGTATCATGTTCATCGGGAGGGGTCTGGCGTACCGCAAAACAGAGGAAACGGACCTCCTATGGTCGAAATGGGGGTCCTGTTGATCGGGAGGGGTCTGGCGTACCGCAAAACGGACGAAACGGACCTCCTACGGTCAAAACGGGGGTCTTGTTGATCGGGAGGGGTCTGGCGTACCGCAAACGGACGAAACGGACCTCCTACGGTCGAAATGGGGGTCCTGTTGATCGGGAGGGGTGTGGCGTACTGCAAAACGGGACTCCACGGGATACTGTTCATCTCCACCGTCGACCTCCTCCAGCCTCCACGGGCTGCCCTCGACCTCCTCCAGCCTCCACGGGCTCCGGTTCATCCAGTCTCCACCGCGCGCTACTCCACCGGCTACTGTTCAACCACCCCTCCACCGTCTACTGTTCATCCAGCCCTCCACACCACGGGGTCCTGTTCAACCACCCCTCCACGGGCACCCCTCCACCGTCTACTGTTCATCCAGCCCTCCACACCACGAGGTCCTGTTCATCCACCCCTCCACGGGCACCCCTCCACCGTCTACTGTTCATCCAGCCCTCCACCACACCATGGGGTCCTGTTCATCCAAAGGCAAGGCCACCGCTAACTGTTCATCCAAACCCCCAGCAACACTCACTGTTCATCCCAGAGGCAGCATCGATCGGCTTCAGTTAGCAGCAGTAGCGAAGGAATCGCTCGATCGGGTTCAGTTAACAGCCATCGATTGATCACTCGGGTTCAGTAACGCGTAGCCTGCAGTGCAATCGCTCGGGTTCAGTTAGAGCCCAACGCCTCGCTCGGGTTCAGTTAGAGCCAACGCCTCGCACACACGCGCGTACGTATACGAGAGAAACGCGCATCGCTCGGCCCCCGACCTCCCACCGTAACTGGGAACTCCCCAAAATTTTCCTCCCCCTCGCTTCTACCACGGTTTTTCCATCGTGGACGGCCCAAAGAATGTCATGCAGCTGCGTCTCCGGCCCGCCCAGGACGAAAAGCCCATTTTCTGTCATGATTTTTTGTGATAGAAGTAGGAGCCCACCACATCTATGATGATACTGGGCTTTGTCACAATTATCGTCATAGAAGTGTCATATGTATAACAGAAAAAAAATTCGTTCGACCCAAAATGCCACGGATGTGTCTTTTTTTTGGTAGTGAATACAATGGTAAATTGTATAGGTGCACTAGTTCGGCGAAGAGATGGTGATACAAGTGCAATATGGATCATAGATATGGGTATTTGTAATCTGAAAATATAAAAACAGCAAGCTAACAAGTGGTAAAAGTGAGCACAAACGGTATTGCAATGCGTTGAAACAAGGCCTAGGGTTCATACTTTCACTAGTGCAAGTTCTCTCAACAATAATAACATAATTGGATCATATAACTATCCCTCAACATGCAACAAAGAGTCACTCCAAAGTCACTAATATTGGAGAACAAACGAAAAGATTATTGTAGGGTACGAAACCACCTCAAAGTTATTCTTTCTAATCGATCTATTCAAGAGTCCGTAGTAAAATAACACAAAGCTATTCTTTCCTTTCGATCTATCATAGAGTTTGTACTAGAATAACACCTTAAGACACAAATCAAACAAAACCCTAATGTCACCTAGATACTCCAATGTCACCTCAAGTATCCGTGGGTACGATTATACGATATGCATCACACAATCTCCGATTCATCTATTCAAACCAACACAAAGTACTTCAAAGAGTGCCCCAAAGTTTCTACCGGAGAGTCAAAACGAAAACGTGTGTCAACCCCTATGCATAGGTTCATGGGCGGAACCCGCAAGTTGATCACCAAAACATACATCAAGTGGATCACGTGATATCCCATTGTCACAACAAATAAGCACGGCAAGACATACATCAAGTGTTCTCAAATCCTTAAAGACTCAATCCGATAAGATAACTTCAAAGGGAAAACTCAATCCATTACAAGAGAGTAGAGGGGGAGAAACATCATAAGATCCAACTATAATAGCAAAGCTCGCGATACATCAAGATCGTGCCAAATCAAGAACACGAGAGAGAGAGAGAGAGAGAGAGAGAGAGAGAGATCAAACACATAGCTACTGGTACATACCCTCAGCCCCGAGGGTGAACTACTCCCTCCTTGTCATGGAGAGCACCGGGATGATGAAGATAACCACCGGAGATGGATCCCTCCCAGAGGGGTGCCTAACAGGGTCCCGATTGGTTTTTGGTGGCTACAGAGGCTTGCGGCGGCGGAACTCCCGAACTATTCTGTTCCACGATGTTTTTAGGGTATATGGACATATATAGGTGAAAGAAGTCGGTATGGGGAGCCACGAGGGGCCCACGAGGGTGGAGGGCACGCCCAGGGGGTGGGCGCGCCCCCCTGCCTCGTGCCTTCCTCGTTGATCCCCTGACGTGCACTCCAAGTCTCCCGGATTTCTTTCTTTCCAAAAATAACTTTTCCGAAGGTTTCATTCCGTTTGGACTCTGTTTGATATTCCTTTTCTGCGAAACATCAAACAAGGGAAAAACAGAAACCGGCCTTTGGGCTCGGGTCAATAGGTTAGTCCCAAAAGTAATATAAAAGTGCATAGTAAAGCCCATAAAACATCCAAGATGGATAATATAATAGCATGAATACTTCATAAACTATAGATACGTTGGAGACGTATCACGCGCCAAAGATGTCGGGGGAAACGACACCTATGGAATCACTGGAATCCCTTCTACGGTTGGCGGGTGCGAGGTTGTGCAAAGAGCGGGTCTGACAGGAAGCACACGGATCGTTTACCCAGGTTCGGGCCGAGAAGATGTGTAATACCCTAGTCCTGCTTTGGTGGATGTATTGAGTGTTCTTGTGTTCTTGAGCTAGCTACGGGCTGTGATTTGCCCAAAAAATCCGAATCCTTCTCCTGGTCGCCTCGGGCCTCCTTTTATAGGAAAAAGGGGTTGCCATAGTGGCACATAGGAGGTGGAAAGGTCTACAGTGGATGAGTCTATCCTCTGGCGACCTCGCGTCATCCCGCTGCTCGATGCGCCTCCGCTCGCCCGCATCGACCAGCGCCAAATCCCTGCCGCCGGCCTCCTGTCTTGCTTCCTTTGGACCAGCAAGAACGCCGCCAAGAACCGTACACGGACACATCGTCTCCAGGATTTTTCGCCAAGTACCTCTACGTGCGGACTCACCAAGTACTCGACCCGGATGCGCCAAGTTTGACGATGTACGGCTGCACGTCCGACCCGGTATTCGAACCTCAAGCGCCAAGTTCCACTACCGATGAACGCGTTTTGGAATCGGCAAGTACCACGACTACAGCCGATGCCCCGAGGACACCGAAATGCGACTACACACGACCCTGTGTACGACTACGTGGATTCACCAAGTACCCCTTCGGATACGCCAAGTTCGACTACATGGATACGACAAGTTCCTCTCCGAACATGTACGACTACCGTTGCCAAGATCGCGAGTACCTCTACCGTCGCCGTGAATGACTACTTCCCTCGACGATCATCGCGAGAACGTCTACTTCCCTCTACGAAACGCATTCCGCCCGAACGCACGCTTCAAAGGTATAACCGCCGAGAACGACCGCCGTGGAACGAATGCATATGTCGTATGAGATGCCCGTTTGCACCGTGTCCGAAATTGTCGCTCGCCTGTTCCTCCTCGTTGCCATGCCATCGTCTCGTGGGAACCCGGTAACCGGGTACACCCCACCATCTTGCTCAACTCGCTTCCGTCACACTTTCTTTTGCACCGATATCTCCATGAGCTACCGGAACCGAAATGTTGCCGTGGCATCATTTTCGTTTCGCCGCCGTGGCACCCTTTCGTTCCACCATGGTGACCAAATGCTTCATAATGCTCTTGTCAACGTTTTCATAAAAATTGCATAAAAACCTGCACATGTCATCCGCATCATGATAACAACATTTAAATGTTTATAATTGTTGTTTGCATTAATTTGCTTAAATGCCATGCTAAAATGATTTATTTCATAACTAAATAACCGTAGCTCGGATTTAAATAAATTATATATGTAAATGGGGTGGAAAATGCATAGATTAACTTGGTGCACTTTATTTTGCTGCTTAATAACATTAAAATTGTGTTTAGGGCAGAACAGTAGCAAATTCGAAATATGCATATGGGGATTTCGGAATTGTTGTTTGTTATTTCCGGCCTCATTTAAATTTGCCTAAATAGTTAGTTTACTTATGCTTCACCTCTTGCCATGTTTAACAACATTTAATATTGTTTGGTAGCCTAACCGAGAGTGAACTAAATAATTGATGTGGTGTTTAAGTCAATATGCAACTCGTTGCATATTGAGCTCCACTTAACTTGTAGTGTTGTTTGTGCATATTGCCTTGCCATGAATCATTAAACCGGACATGCATCATACTTGTTTGTGCATCATGCCATGATTATGCTTGTGTGTTTACCATGTTGTTTGCTTCTTTCCGGTTTGCTTCTTCGTTAGCTTCGGTTTCGTTTCGGAGTTGTGAGGATTCGTTCGACTACATCCGTTTGTCTTCTTCATGGACTCGTTCTTCTTCCTTGCGGGATTTAAGGCAAGATGACCATACCCTCGAAATCACTTCTATCTTTGCTATGCTAGTTGCTCGCTCTTTTGCTATGCCTATGCTGCGATGCCTACCACTTGCTATATCATGCCACCCATATTGCCATGTCAGCCCCTAACCATCCTTTCCTAGCAAACCGTTGATTGGCTATGTTACCGCTTTGCTCAACCCCTCTTATAGCGTTGTTAGTTGCAGGTGAAGTTGAAGTTTGTTCCTTGTTGGAACATGGAGATGTTGTTCCTGATCGGAACATGTTTACTTGTTGGGGATATCACAATATATATCTGCTATAATTAATACATCTATATACTTGGTAAAGGGTGGAAGGCTCGGCCTTATGCCTGGTGTTTTGTTCCACTCTTGCCACCCTAGTTTCCGTCATACCGGTGTTATGTTCCTTGATTTCGCGTTCCTTACACGGTTGGGTGATTTATGGGACCCCCTTGACAGTTCGCTTTGAATAAGACTCCTCCAAAGAAGGCCCAACTTTGGTTTTACCATTTGCCACCTAAGCCTTTTCCCCGGTTTTCGCGAGCCCGAGGGTCATCTTATTTTAAACCCCGCCAATGCTCCTCGAGTGTTGGTCCAAACTAGAGCACCGTCTTGGGACCATTCCTGGGCAACTTGGATTACGTCGGTTCCTGTCGCTTCGCTTATCCGGTGTGCCACGAGAACGAGATATGTGCAGCTCCTATCGGGATTTGTCGGCACATTCGGGCGGCTTTGCTGGTCTTGTTTTATTGCTTTGTCGAAATGTCTTGTAGTTCGGGATTCCGAGATTGATCGGGTCTTCCGGTAGAAGGAATATCCTTCGTTGACCGTGAGAGCTTATAATGGGCTAAGTTGGGACACCCTGCAGGTAATATCTTTCGAAAGCCGTGCCGCGGTTATGAGGCAGATGGGAATTTGTTAATGTCCGGTTGTAGAAAATCCGAAGTTGACCTCAATTAAAATACACATCAACCGCGTGTGTAACCGTGATGGTCTCTTCTCGTGAGTCCGGGAAGTGAACACGGTGTTGGAGTTATGTCGGCGTAAGTAGTTCAGATCATTTCTTGATCGCTACTAGCTTCACGACCGTGCTTTGCTCCTCTTCTCGCTCTCTTTTGCGAAGTAGCCACCATATATGCTAGTCGCTTGCTGCAGCTCCACTTTACTACTCTGTCCTTCCTATAAGCTTATATAGTCTTGATCTCGCGGGTGTGAGATTGCTGAGTCCCTGTGACTCACAGATACTTCCAAAACAGTTGCAGTGCCGACGATGCGGTCGCAGGTGACTCAACCGAGCTCAAGTGGGAGTTCGACAAGGAACGTGGTCGTTACTATGTGTCTTTTCCAGATGATCGATAGTGGTGCCCAGTTGGGACGATCGGGGATCCGTGTAGCATTTGGGGTATCTTCTTTATTTTGGTTCCGTGGCGGACCTTGAGTGTACTCTGAATGATGGATGTTTATTTATGTATTGTGTGAAGTGGCGTGTAAGCCAACTATGTATCTCTTTCCCTTATTTATTACATGGGTTGTGTGAAGATTACCTCACTTGCGACATTGCTTTCAATGCGGTTATGCCTCTAAGTCGTGCCTCGACACGTGGGAGATATAGCCGCATCGAGGGCGTTACATGTAAGTAAATAAAAGTGTGGTGATCTTCATTATTAGAGCATTTTCCCATGTGAGGAAACGATGATGGAGACTATGATTCCCCCACAAGTCGGGATGAGACTCCGGACAAAAAACATAATAATAAGAAAAGAGAGAAAAATAGGCCAAAAAATAAAGAAGGCCCAAATTAAAAAATGACAGAAAAAAGAGAAGGGGCATTGCTACTATCCTTTTACCACACTTGTGCTTCAAAGTAGCATCATAGTCTTCATGATAGAGAGTCTCCTATGATATCACTTTCATATACTAGTGGGAATTTTTCATTATAGAACTTGGATTGTATATTCCAATGATGGGCTTCCTCAAATTGCCCTAGGTCTTCGTGAGCAAGCAAGTTGGATGCACACCTACTTAGTTTTATTTTTGAGCTTTCATAAAGATATAGCTCTAGTTCATCCGTTGCATGGCAATTCCTACTCACTCACATTGATATCTATTAATGGGCATCTCCATAGCCCCTTGATACGCCTAGTTGATGTGAGACTATCTCCTTCTTTTTGTCTTCTCCACAACCACCGTCTATTCCACCTATAGTGTTATGTCCATGGCTCACGCTCATGTACTGCGTGGAAGTTGAAAAAGTTTGAGAACATAAAAAGTATGAAACAATTGCTTGGCTTGTCATCAGGGTTGTGCATGATTTGAATATTTTGTGTGATGAAGATGGAGAATAGCCAGACTATATGATTTTGTAGGGATAAGCTTTCTTTGGCCATGTTATTTTGAGAAGACATAATTATTTTGTTAGTATGCTTGAAGTATTATTGTTTTAATGTTAATATTAAACTTTTGTTTTGAATCATACGGATCTGAATATTCATGCCACAATAAATGGAATTACATGGATAAATATGTTAGGTAGCATTCCACATGAAAAATTCAGTTTTTATCATTTACCTACTCGAGGACGAGCAGGAATTAAGCTTGGGGATGCTTGATACGTCTCCAACGTATCTATATTTTTTTATTGTTCCATGCTATTATATTATCTGTTTTGGATGTTTTATATGCATTAATATGCTATTTTAAATGGTTTTCAGGACTAACCTATTAACCTAGAGCCAAGTGCCACTTCCTGTTTTTCCTTATTTTTAGGGTTTCGCATAAAAGGAATACCAAACGGAGCCCAAACGGTATAAAACTTTCGCGGTGATTTTTCTTGGACCAGAAGACACCCATGTGACTTGGAGTGCAAGTCAGAAGAGACACGACACGGCCACAAGGGTGGAGGGCGCGCCTAGGGGGTAGGGCACGCTCCCTGATAATCCCCAAGTGCAGGGAATCATCGTAGCAATTTCCAAAGGTGGAAGTGATAAGTATGGAGTGTCGAACCCACAAGGAGCTAAAGGTAAGATCAATATTCTCTCAAGCCCTATATGCCACTAATACGACTCTACGTGCACCGAGCGTTTGCTTCCAACTAGAAACGAGAAATAAAACTATGTTGTGGGTATGAAGAGGATAACTTTGCATGGTATGAGAGAGCTAAAATATAAAAGTAGGTTCTGTTCTCATAAAGTTAGAATATATTACTAAATATTATAAATAGCGAGGGTGGAACAATGATGGATAGGTGTGCGGAATTGTCCTAGGCAATTGTTAACAAGACCGATAGTCGTAATTGCAATTTCATATGAGGGAGAAGCATAAGCTAACATACTTTCTCTACTTGGATCATATGCACTTATGATTGGAACTCTAGCAAGCATCCGCAACTACTAAAGATCATTAAGGTAAAACCCAACCATAGCATTCAAGCATCAAGACCCCTTTATCCCATACGCAACAACCCCCTTACTTGGGTTTATGCTTCTGTCACTCAAGCAACCCACTATAAGCGAATCATAAACGTATTGCAACACCCTACAGCGGGAAGATATCTACTCAAAACATCATAAGATGGCAACACATCATTGGATCATAATATGTGGCATAAAGCACCATGTTCAAGTAGGGATTACAGCGGGGTGCGGGAGAGTGGACCGCGTAAAATAGATGAGGATGGTGATGATGATGTTGATGAAGACGATCACCGCGGCGATGATTCCCCTCCCGATGGCACTCCGGTGCCACCGAGAGAGAGGAGGAGAGGTTCTCCCCCTTGTGCTTCCTCCTCCATGGCCTCCCCCTAGATGGGGAAAGGTTCTCCCTCTGGTCCTTGGCCTTCATGGAGATGATGGCCTCTCTGGGATACTCCTCCATGGACACCGGTGATGATGGACCCTCCGGCAGGGTGCCAGAGAGGGCCTAGATTGATTTCTCGTGGCTCCGGAGGCTTGCGCCGGCGGATTTCCGTTCTAGGTTAATTTTCCGACGTTTCTGTATTTATAGGAATTTTTGGCGTCGGTCTCACGTCAAGGAGGTGCCCGAGCTGTCTACGAGGCAGGCCCATGCGCCCAGGGGGGTGGGCGCTCCCCCCACCCTCGTGGGCAGCCCGAGACTCTTCTGGCCCAACTCCGATGCTCCGTGGTCTTCTTTTGGTCCATAAAAAATCATCAAAAATTGGCACGTGAATTGGACTCCGTTTGATATTCCTTTTCTACAAAACTCAAAAACAAGGAGAAAAGCGAACTGGCTTTGGGCTCTAGGTTAATAGGTTAGTCCCAAAAATCATATAAAATAGCATATAAATGCATATAAAACATCCTAGATGGATAATATAATAGCATGAATACTTCATAAATTATACTCCCTCCGTCCCATAATGTAAGACGTTTTTTGACTCTAGTGTAGTGTCAAAAAACGTCTTACATTATGGGACGGAGGGAGTAGATATGTTGGAGATGTATCAGCATCCCCAAGCTTAATTCCTGCTCGTCCTCAAGTAGGTAAATGATAAAAGAAATAATTTATGAAGTGTGAATGCTAGCAAGTGCATAAGTTTGATCAATGATAATTCCAATCACTTTTTCTAGCATCATTATATGTTATAACAGTAGCTCATCTCATAAGACTTCTGATGATAAAGTAACAAGCTATTCACATGTTAAAGTATAGATCATAAACTTCCTTGAAAATTAACAAACCGTGTTATCAGTCATCAAACAATTACAGTTCATCTTATTTTTAGGAAGAGTCTATATCAGAGCTTTGATTTAGCAAACTCCACATACTCAACTATCGTTTAGTCTTTCAGAATTGCTAACACTCACGCGATATTTATGGGTTCAAAGTTTTAATCGAGAACCAGAGAAAGATAGGGGCTTATAGATTCGCCTCCCAACCCTTTACCTCAAGTGTAATGTCAACAATAATAGTTCATGATGCCTTACATCCAATTGGATATATATATATATATATATATATATATATATATATATATATATATATATATATATATATCAGAATCTTTCCAACACAACGTGCTTGCCAAATGATAAAATGTAAAAAGGAAAGGTGAAAATCACCATGACTCTTGCATAAGGGTAAGAGATAAAAGTAAAAGATAGGCCCTTCGCAGAGGGAAGCAGAGGTTTCCATGCGCTTTCAGGGTTGGATGCACAAAATCTTAATGCGAACGAACGTCACTTTATATTGCCACTTGTGATAAGGACCTTTATTATGCAGTCCGTCGCTTTTATTTCTTCCACATCACAAGATCGTATAAAGCTTATTTCCTCCACACTAATCAATCATACATATTTAGAGAGCAATTTTTATTGCTTGCACCGATGACAACTTACTTGAAGGATCTTACTCAATCCATAGGTAGGTATGGTGGACTCTCATGGCAAAACCGGGTTTAAGGGTATTTGGAAGCACAAGTAGTATCTCTACTTAGTGCAAAGAATTTGGCTAGCATGAGTGGGAAAGGCAAGTTCAACGTGTTGGGCGATCCATGACTATATACTTTATTTTGCATATAAGAAAACATAACCCATTACGTTGTCTTCCTTGTCCAACATCAACCTTTTAGCATGTCATATTTTAATGAGTGCTCACAATTACAAAAGATGTCCAAGATAGTATATTTATATGTGAAATCCCTCTTCCCTCAATATTCTTTCATGCATTGTTCAAGTGACCAATTCTACGTTTGCTAACTCTCAATAAGTTTACTACCTATACTTATTATGTGTGAAGTCATTACTCCTCATGTTATAAGCATATGAAACATATATAAATTCAGATTTATGATATTCAATTTATTCAACCATTTAATCATAGGATATACGTGAAGCACATGTGTAAATGACAAACTACTCCAAAAGATATGAGTGAAGAACACTGAGTAGTCAAATAATTAACTAGCCATGGGAGGATTCTTTTTCGTTCAATATTTCAGATCCAATGATTTTATTCAAACAGAAAGTAAAATTGAAAATACGCTCCAAGCAAAACACATATCATGTGACGAATAAAAATATAGCTCCGAGTAAGGTATACCGATAGTTTTGAAGACGAAAGAGGGGATGCCTTCTGGGGCATCCCCAAGCTTAGGCGCTTAAGTCTTCCTTGAATATTACCTTGGGGTGCCTTGGGCATCCCAATCTTAGCGTCTTTCCACTCCTTATTCTCCTCATATCGATATCTTACCCAAAGCTTGAAAACTTCAATCACACAAAACTTAACGAAACTTTGTGAGATAGGTTAGTATGATAAAGAGTAAACCATTCACTTTGGTACTGTCAAAGACAAGGTTCATAATTTTTCTCACGCAATGACTACTGTACCATGTCATTTCTACAATTTATATTGAGAAATATAAGTCATAGAAACTAGAAAACAAGCAAACTATGCAATGAAAGCAGAATCTGTCAGAAACAGAACAGTCTGTAATGATCTGAACATAAACCATACTTCTGCTACTCCAAACATTATGAAATAAAATGGTGGACGTGAGGAATTTGTCTATTAATCTTCTGCAAAAATAATCAACTCGAAATCACTCTTCTGTAAAAAATGACAGCTAATCTCGTGAGCGCAAAGTTTCTGTTTTTTACAGCAAGATCACATTAACTTTCACCCAAGTCTTCCCAAAGGTCTTACTTGGCACTTTATTGAAACAAAAGCTATAAAATATAACTAATACAGTATATTAATCATGTAGGCACACAAATACAGTAAGGGTAAATATTGGGTTGTCTCCCAACAAGCGCTTTTCTTTAATGCCTTTTAGCTAGGCATGATGATTTCAATGATGCTCACATAAAAGGTAGGAATTGAAACATAAAGATAGCATCATGAAGAATATGACTAGCATATTTAAATCTAACCCACTTCCTATGCCTAGGGATTTTGTGAGCATATAATTTATAGGAACAAGAATCAACTAGCATAGGAAGGCAAAACAAGTATAACTTCAAAACTTTAAGCACATAGAGAGGAAACTTGATATTATTGCAACTCCTACAAGCATGTATTCCTCCCTCATAATAATTTTAAGTAGCATCATGGATAGCAACTTTGTTCTCATACTCAATTGGAACCTCTTCCGAAATAGTGGAATCATTACTAGCTAAAGTTGACACTCTTCCAAATCCACTTTCATAAATACCACATTAAGATTCAACACCCTCCAAAATAGTGGGATCACTAATTCCTAAAGTTGACACTCTTCCAAACCCACTTTAAATGATGGTATTATTCATACTCCAAAAGATATAAGTGAAGTTCATGGAGCTTTCTACAATTAATAGAGACTAACCAATATCCAAGCTCAAAATATATAAGTGAAGCACACGAAGCATTCTATAAAACCATACTCAAAAAATTTAAGTGAAGCACAAAGAGCAATTCTATAAGATCATACTTAAAAGATATAAGTGAAGCACATGAAGTATTATATAAATTGATGAAGGGACATCTCACACTAGCATGGTTCTTGAAGAAAAATAAAAACACAAATGACACAAATTATGTGAACAAAACAAAAACGGAGGTATACCGATATTTGTTGAAGAAGAAAGATGGGATGCCAACCGGGGCATCCCCAAGCTTAGATGCTTGAGTATCCTTTGAAATATTTACTTGGGGTGCCTTGGTAATCCCCAAGCTTGAACTATTGCCTCTCTTTATTCTTCTCATATTGATAGCTCCTCTACCTTCAGACACTTCATCCACACAAAACTTTAACAAAAACTTGTGAGATCCGTTAGTGTAATAAAGAAAATCACTACCTTTAGGTACCGTAGTGAACTCATTCTTTATTTATATTGGTGTTAAACCTACTATATTACAACTTCTCTATGCGTAACATCCCAAAATTCTAAATTTTGGAATGTTATAATAAATAGATAGATTTCATTGATTGTTTGATTGATTGTCTGAAAGTGAGTGACTTTGAAACTTTTTGAAAGTTAAATGAGAGGGAATAAAAGGACTTTCCCAAACTTTCATATTTGCTTTCTGATTTCCATGAATTCAAATTCTTTTCAAATACAAAACCCTTGAGCGAAGATGACATGACTTCTTCCATTTAAATAAATGAAAAGGGTGTTTGAAAAATATTTGATTTCATTTCAAAATATTTCAAATTTAAAAAATTTAAGCAACTAATGATTTTCTTGACAGGAGATAAAATGACTTCTTCAAATTATATGAAATATGAGTTGGAGGTTTAAAAGAATCAAATTCAAAGTCCTTTTGAAATTATTTTCAATTTTGAGTTATTCGGGTTTTATTCTAATTATTTTTCTCTGAAAATAAAATATATGGAAATTAGGGTAAAATGATTCCCTACATCAGAAAATTGGAGAGAAACAAATTTGAAATCATTTTGGTATTTTTAAAATGATTTTTACTGGATTTTTTTAGAGCTTTAGCACACTTTGCTTTATTTGAATTGTTCTGGATTTTATTTGACTTTACAAAAATGTTCACGTTGTAGAAAATCTTTTTCTGAAACTTTTGATATATTATATGCCTATATAATATTTGTATTTCTTTTGTTTTATTTCTTTTTGTTTGTCTCTGTTAAAAAAATGTTTAAAAAATAAAAAAAAATGTTCAGCCCCGCCGACCGCGCCAGGCCAGCCGGCCCAGTCAGCCACGCCTCCCCGCAGCCCACTTCCCCGTGCGCGCGCCCGCAGCAAGCCGCGGCCCTGTCCACCTCCCGGTCGTCCCAAACCCTCGGTCGGAGACCAACTCCAGCACACCACCGCCGCCGCTGCCGTGTCCTCACCGGACTTCTCCACCGCCTCGCCTCACCCTTCCTCCAAGTCTTCTCGTCCTCCCCTCCTATATAAACAGAGCACCCCGCCCCGTTTCCCTTGAAACCGGAGCCATCGGAGTCCGCAGCCGCCGCCACGCCCTCGCCGGAGTTGCCGTCGTCGCCCCGCTCCACCCTCCACTCCTGACCGACGCCGCCCACTCCATCCTCACTGACGCGCCGCGCCGAGCGCCCTGACGCTCTCGCCGCCACCGGAGACCCACCGGAGCCGTCGCCGCCGTCTTCCCCGTCGCCGGTGACCTCCACACCGCGGTAACCACCGCCTCTCCCCCTCGTCCGTCCGATCCGAGATCTACGGTTAGGTTTAGAACTGTTGTTTTTTTTGTTCCAACCGTTTTCTTTAAGTAGTGAACGTTCATTGTTTTAGTGTTTGCAGCGAACGGTATTTGTCTTACTAGCAAACATGGCCGTGCGTTGCAATGGGATACAAAAAAAGTTAGAGGCCAGCCAAATAAGTATGACTCAATACCTCAAATTATGAGTGTCCTCTGTTTTCACACGGTGGCTCACCATGTTTCCACTTTTCTTTCTTCCCACCCTCATTGATGATGTACGCAATGTCCATGTGATCGCAATGCATTCGACATGGTAAATACCAAGGCAATGAGCTTGCCACTGCATGGCACACTTGTCATTGTGCCGTGCAAGAGAATGTTTAAAACTTTAAAAACAAATTTCATGGACCACAAACTACTCCTAGCGCCTAGACATAAAAAGACTTTCCAAAAACTACCCAAATCCTAGACATGAAAGATTTTTGAATCGGCGAACATTTTTTCTAATTAACAAACATTTATTTTAAAATTTTGGGCATCTTTTAAATGCATGAACATTTGTTTTGTTTAGACGAACATTTTTTTAAATGCATGAATAGTATTCAAATTCATGAACATTTGTTTTGTTCAGACGAACATGTTTTAAAATGGATGCATAGTTTTTGAATTCATGAACAGTTTTTGAGTTAGCAAACCTTTTTTGTATCAATGAACTTTTTTTATAATTGGGGGACAAATTTTGAAAAATTGTGATTTTTTTATAATTTGCGAACAGTTTTGTAAATCACGAAAAAATTAAAACTGCGGACAATTTATGATTTCTGGCACATTTTTTGAATTCATAAACAGTCTATGATTTCTCGAATATTTTTCTCAAAACTCGCAACCTTTTGTAATTGGAAAATCTCGAATTAATTAAAGAAGGAAAAACAAAAATAAAAATGAGAAGATAAAAGAAAAAACAAAATGAAAAAAATAGGGGCATCACGCCCCACGGGCCGGCCCATGAACGCGTATATGGGAAGGAGGAGGTGCGTGAGAAAAAGTGGAGGAAAATAGGTCGACCCTGGGGATCGAACCCTGGTCTGCGCCGTGGAGCAGATAGGTTTGAACCACTGAGCTGCTAGTGCATCTGTGACATGTGTGAGGTATTAGGTTTATAAATACCGTGCGCGACGATGACTTTGAAGAAAAAACGAATCGTTCTCTTAACTTATGAGTAGCATAGCGGGTAATTTATAGTAACTTCGAGGGTATTTTTTTTGACGGACGACCAGAAACTCTATTTGCTTTATTATTAGGTAGAGATAAGCTTCTACAGCGAATGTTCATTAGATAGTTTTTTCTTTTTCTGTTTAATTTTGGCCGAGGACCCGTATGTAATTAGTTTCTTCACAGATTAGTCCCTGATCTTCAATCTATCACAACTTTTTGCTAGTTTGTCCAAATCCAACGAAACCAATGCCCACTTCTTCATTATGATCTCCTTTATACAGTAATCCAACTCAAACATGTTTTTGAAAGTTTTAAAATTTGAATTTAAACAGATTTGCATTCAAACTTCGTTTGATCATAACTTGAGTTTTATAACTCCGATATAGTTGATTCTTTTTGCAAATCGAAGCTCTTGACCTAAACTTTATGATAAGGCCAACTTCACATAATTTTGGTACTGTTAGAATTTTTTATGCTGTAAGTTATTTGCTTGGTTTTAATGTTTTCCGAATCGTCTTCTTTGATCTTTCTTATCTTTTGAGTGATTGCTTATGTGTGGTTACTATTTCTTGCTTATGATAGATTGATCGGAGTATGACGAGTAGAACAATCAAGAGTTCTGAGTGCAAATCATCTTCATCAACAGTACAGGCAAGTTCACACTTTGATCATATCCCTTCCATACCCAGTTTTTATGCATTAGTTTCAATCCTCAAACATTGCATGATTAGGATGTCATTAAGATGTGGGTTGGGAAGTAGTTGATGAGGTAGAACCTATTTCCCTGTTATATTCAAACCCTTGGGAGTTACTTCTACGCGTTGCTTATAATGCTATGCTATGCCCATAGATGTCGTTTGGGTGAGTGAAATCCATGACAGATGTGAGATTGTTAATTAATGGTTCAACTTAAGGTGGCTACTTGAATACACATCTGGGTGGATTGAGGCACCTGGAGAATCCAGTGTTGCCTGTATTTTTGGAAATCCCGGGGTTCCGTGTGATTTTCCTATGGACCGCCACCCAGGCTCAAAGGGAACTGAGATGATTCATGCTAGAAAATTCCGTGTGCCCGGAGTAGTTGAGTAAGTTACGTGAAGCTCTCGAAGAGGTAGATCAGTAGGTAGTGGGATGTAGGTTTGGTATGGTTTGCCCGGAGTAGAGAGTTAATGTTTACGAAGATCGTGTCTCGGTCATCCGTTTCTCAAACACCATGTAGTGCAAGAAATCCAACGGAGGCGATCGAGTCTTGTGGGGAAAAGTGTGCAAACCTCTGCAGAGTGTACAATCTAATCATGGTTAGCCGTGTCCCCGGTTATGGACAATCTTGAGTATCTAGTATTTGGAGTATCTTAAGTATCTCATCACTCTAAATTAATATTGTTGGGCTGATAACTACTTTAATTGGGATTGAGTTATAGGAACCTTCTCAATGATGTTTCAACTACCATGATAGTTAAATTAAAATATATTCCTTTGTTGTAGGGAAAAAATGGCTTTTCACAAAAACTATAAACCATAGAGCTTTCCACCAGCCAAATATGCATGTAGTGATAGCTATTATTCATCATTATCCTGTGGTGTGAATTTGCCAGTACATTCAATGTACTGACCCTTTGTGGTTGCAACATCTCATGTTGCAGGATCTTACGACGAGTAAGTGATACTTTAGGGTTACGATTTCTACACTCAACTTTGTCGTTGGTGTTGATGGGAATCCACAACCTTGTTACTTCCGCTATTTGGATTGAGGTAATAGTATTTACGTTATGTTATACATGTGATTTACCTCTGTTATAAATCCTCGAGTACTATGTGTGTCAGCATACCGATCCAGGGATGACACTTAAGCACAGAGACTTGACCGTCTGAGGTCGGGTCGCTACAAGATGGTATCAGAGCACATGTTGTTGTGGGGCGTGACCCTAGAAACTGGCAAGCCCACAGGGAAAGATTTTTCTCTAAAATTTTCTTTTTTCAAAAAGATCTTTTACCTCTCTTCTCTTCTGAGCTTATTCAAATATTCCCTTTTAGTGAGACCATGCCCCTTTTTCCCTTTTGACCACTTGAAGATTCGGCTGACGAGACCACTCCAAGAAGTACAGGATATTGGACAACTATGACCACTTCGGAATGAAGAGGATTTTACCGTGCACCTGAATAATGGAAACTGCAACGGTTGAAGAATTCTGAAGACCAGGAGAATTTGAAGGCTCTGAAGAATACCAGATTTGTATGACCTAGGAAGGCTACCCTTATGGAATTTGGCAGACTAAGGAAGTTGTCAATACCCGAGATCAAGGTGTAACGGAGAAAGACCGGAACATGGAGCATTAGAACTCAAAGTTTTTGTTAAGAAACCCTAAGGCAGGAGATATCAACTATGGAATGATAGCTCATGGAAAGGGCAAGAGCAGAAACACGACTATCCATGATTTTAACGCCCACTTATGCTATTGCCGCCGTTCTAAGTTAAGCATGCATTCCTTTGGAAGGATTGGATGGTAGAAGGCTGATGGAGCACATATCAACAAGATGAAGTTTTAACCTTAGCCGGTGTATCACCAAGATCTGGAGTATTACATCAAGTAGTTAAGATGGAGCTACAAGAAGCCGTATTTGAAAGGAAGCATTTCGTGAAGAACTCAGGACCTAGAAGCTGAAAGTAGCCAAGCTGGAGGAGCAAAACCTCGAGATACCAGAGATTCGTCAGAAATTGAAGGACAGTAGGACCATGGTTCATGCCAGGATGTGAAACCCAGAAGTTTGGAATGCAACTCCAGAATATTAAAGGACGTCACAAGAGACTTCACGTCAACGGAGATGATCTGGCAAAAGAACTTGAGAAGGACAAGCACGATGGGAAGAAGCCATCGGAGACATGAACAAGACTTGAAGAGTTTGGCGACTTTGAAGATTTATTGACCATTAGAAGACCAAACCCCTGTTATACCTACGTTAGATGCGACGTTTGTGAGCTATCATTTGTTTGATGTTTTTTTCGACAGCCACAATAAAAATCTGTCTTTTCAAAACTATTGTTTGTATTGTGTGCATCCCTCTCTATCTCTCTTATCCCACCCCAAAAAACCCATGGACCCAATAGAGGATGAATGGAGATGAGCTTGTATTTTCTGGACCGATGTGTCAATTGGAGATAGACCGATGGATTTAGAACATGGAGGATCACATGGAGAATAACACTATAGCTAGAAAGGATATAACTCAGCATGCTCTTCAGTGCTTTGAAAGAGGTGCTGCTACTTGGTGGAGGATGTACCAAACCATCAACGGATGGCAAGGAGTAACCACTTGGAAAGGATTTAAGTTGACTTTGCCAAAGTCTCGGTATGTGTCCCAGAAACTGAAGCCTTATGGAAAGGATATGAAGAAACCTTGTGCATGCAAGCCTTGTGGAGAAATAGGACACAACCATAAAGAACACCAGGATGAATACCCTCATAAGTGGGGGATTACCAAAGGAGTTAGCCGAGGATCTCAGGGAACTTCGCTTGGAGATAGTCCCCATAGGTTTTATTGCAGCAATGGAAGTCCAGTCAACATTAGTGGGAAAGATTCGAGAAGCTCAGAAGGATGACAAAGAGATTGCCAAGATAAAAGAGAGAATGAGAAAAGGAAAGGCCAAGGGTTTTCGTGAGGATGAGCATGAGACCTTATGGGTTAGAGGACCGTGTATATATGCCCAATAATGCAGAGATCAGGAAATTAATACTTCAGGAGGTTCATCACTCACCATACTCGATTCACCCTGGAAACACCAAGATGTATTGGATTTGAAGGAGCATTTCCGGTGGACTGGTATGAAGAAGGAAATTGCCGAGTATGTAGCGGTATGTGAGGTAGTAAAGGCAGAACATCAGAGGCCATCAGGATTACTGCAGCCTATGCCGACACCCGAATGGAAGAGGGACAAACATGGCATGGATTTCATTACCGGATTGCCCAGGACCCAATCGGGATATAAATTCTATCTGGGTAGTAGTTGATTGTTTGACCAAAGTAGCTCACTTTATCCCAGTGAAAACCACCTATACAAGTGCGAAGTTGGCCAATATATATATGACCATGATCGTATGTCTGCATGGAGTTCCGAGGACCATCGTATCAAATAGAGGAACACAGTTTACCTCAAAGTTTTGGAATCAGCTGCACCAGACTTTGGTTACTAGGCTAGAGTTCAGTACAGCCTTTCATCTGCAGATAGATGGATAGACCGAGAGAGTCAATCAGATTCTGGAGGACATGTCAAGAGCGTGTGCACTAGATTATGGATCTAGTAGGGATGATAATCTACCTTACGCGGAGTTCTCATACAACAACAGTTACCAAGCCAGTTTGAAGATGGCCCTTTTAAAATTTTGTATGGGAGAAGGAGCCAGACACCGTTGATGTGGGATGAAGTTGGAGACCGTCAGTTGTTTGGACCAAATGTGATCAAGGAGTCAGAAGAGAATGTTAAGTTGAATCGAGATAGACTGAAGGTAGCTCACTCCAGGCAGAAGAGTTATGCAGACTCAAAAACGCAAGGAGGTAGTATATGAAATTGGAGACAGAGCATGTCTTCGTGTGTCCCCTCTGCGAGGAGTTAAACGATTCGGAGTTAAGGGAAAGTTAGCCCCGAGATTTGTAGGACCATACCGAGTTTTGGAGCGTATGGGAGAAGTGGCCAACAAGTTGGACTCACCCGAAGGACTGTCAGGAGTTCATGATGTGTTTCACATTTCCCAGTTGAAGAGTGCCATGCAGAGATGGCCAATATTCCCTTACAAGGATGCTTGACCCTGGAAAGGATAATGATGTTCCATGAAGTGGAGTATGGATTTCATGATTATAAGTTTTTATCTCGGTATGTGGGATATCCCACGAGGATGAAGAGATATAAAGGAGGTATAATGTTGGAAATATGGATCAATGGAAATTCCATGATGAGTCTGAGTAATCATGTCCTAGTTTGGTGCAAATAGAAGGAAGGGAGACAATACAATTGGATGGATTTTTAAGTATGCTAGGAAGCTGGAAGTTGGATGTTGGAATAACGATCAGTTGCCCAGAGGATGAGTTCAAGGATTACAAGTGATGAGATGGGCCATAACCCACATGCCCCAGGACCTGCCAAGAAGCAAGCACATTCTTGCTGAAGGAAAAACCCTGGAAGAGGATATGCCTTTATCAATAGAAGATCTTATAGGAGTAACGCAAAACCTGAGAGTTGTGAAGAAACGATAGATGTTTGTTTGGCTTGCAGAATCTATGGATTTATCCAAACTTGATTTGTCGACAAGAGAAATTCTGCAATGCTTGTGAGGATGACCGGGTGTTAGCATGCGGGATTCGCTAAACCATATACAAGGTAATGATTTGGGTGCGGGGTGGATTGATAACCATACCGACTTACTCTCATTATTCGCCTTGCTATACGGGATGGTAAAGTGACTTACCTATAGTAGAGAGACGACGGTATTAAACCTTGTTTAAATCTTAGAATGGTATAGGTATTTTTCCCTTTGTACAAGGCAGTTCTTGCCAATCATAGGTCATACGGTGAGGTTCAACCCAGACCCATTTCCTGCAGGAGAAACCATATATTGTTGACCACCATGAGATATCGATAGTTGCTTAGTATTGGCGCCAGACCCATCAGCTAAGAAGACCATGTCACAACATAACCTTACCAGGATAAAAGGTGAGAAGAAATTGAGGAAAAGGTTATGCCGCTATGGAAGAGCCAAAGAAGGAATTATACTGAAAATCTGAGAAGACCGACACTGTCAACAATAGGGATGGAGTATATGAGTTTTGGTGGAACCGTAACAATGTTTCTAAGGGTGGTAGCACCCCAGACCCCCTGAGACGATCGATGGATTTTGAGAAGACCCTAAACCTAACCTATTTCTTGCTAGCCTCTCTGAATCTCGAGGACGGGATTCATTTTAAGGGTGGTAGGTTTGTAACATCCCAAAATTCTAAATTTTGGAATGTTATAATAAATAGATAGATTTGTTTGATTGTTTGATTAATTGTCTGAAAGTGAGTGACTTCAAAAAAATTTGAAAGTTAAATGAGAGGGAATAAAAGGACTTTCCCAAACTTCCATATTTGCTTTCTGATCTCCATGAATTCTAATTCTTTTCAAATACAAAACCCTTGAGCGAAGATGACATGACTTCTTCCATTTAAATAAATGAAAAGGGTGTTTGAAAAATATTTGAATTTCATTTGAAAATATTTCAAATTTAAAAACTTTAAGAAACTCAATGATTTTCATAAGAGGAGATAAAATGACTTCTTCAAATTATATGAAATATGAGTTGGAATTTTCAAAGAATCAAATTCAAAGTCCTTTTGAAATTATTTTCAATTTTGAGTTATTCGGGTTTTATTCAAATTATTTTTCTCCGAAAATAAAATATATGGAAATTAGGGTAAAATGATTCCCTACATCAGAAATTGGAGAGAAACAAATTTGAAATCATTTTGGTATTTTTGAAATGATTTTTACTGGATTTTTAGAGCTTTAGCACTCTTTGCTTTATTTGAATTGTTCTGGATTTTATTTGACTTTACAAAAATGTTCACGTTGTAGAAAATCTTTTTCTGAAACTTTTGATATATTATATGCCTATATAATATTTGTATTTCCTTGGTTTTATTTCTTTTTGTTTGTCTGTGTTAAAAAATGTTTAAAAAAATAAAAAAATGTTCAGCCCCGCCGACCACGCCAGGCCAGCTGGCCCACCAAGCGGCCCAGCCAGCTGTGCCTCCTCAAGCCCACTTCCCCTGCATGCAAGACGTCACAGCAGGCCGCGGCCCAGCCCACCTCCCGGTCGTCCACGACCCTCGGTCGGAGACCAACTCCAGCACGCCACCGCCGCCGCTGTCGTGTCCTCGCCGGACTTCTCCACCGCCTCGCCTCACCCCTCCTCCAAGTCTTCTCCTCCTCCCCTCCTATATAAACAGAGCACCCCGGCCCCGTTTCCCTCGAAACCGGAGCCACCGGAGTCCGCAGCCGCCGCCACGCCCTCGCTGGAGTTGCCGCCGCCGCCGAGCTTCGCCGCCGTCACCCCGCTCCACCCCGCCACTCCATCCTCACCGCCGCGCCGTGCCCAGCGCCCTGACGGCCTCGCCGCCGCCGGAGACCCACCGGAGCCGCTGCCCCGTCGACGTCCGAGCCACCACCGCCGTCTTCCCCGTCGCCGGCGACCTCAACGCCGTTCCAACCATTTTCTTTAAGTAGTGAACGTTCATTGTTTTAGTGTTTGGAGCGAACGGTTTTTGTCTTATAAGCTTCTACAGCGAACGTTCTTTAGATAGTTTTTTTTTCTTTTCCTGTTTAATTTCGGCCAAGGACCCGTATGTAATTAGTTTCTTCATAGATTAGTCCCTGATCTTCAATCTATCACTACTTTTTGCTAGTTTGTCCAAATCCAACGAAACCAACGCCCACTTCTTCATTATGATCTCCTTTATACAGTAATCCAACTCAAACATGTTTTTGAAAGTTTTAAATTTTTAATTTAAACAAATTTGTATTCAAACTTTGTTTGATCATAACTTGAGTTTTATAACTCTGATTTAGTTGATTCTTTTTGCAAATCGAAGCTCTTGACCTAAACTTTCTGATAATGCCAAATTAACATAATTTTGGTACTGTTAGAAATTGTTTTATGTTGCAAGAGTTATTTGCTTGGTTTTAATGTTTTCTGAATCGTCTTCTTCGATCTTTCTAATCTTTTGAGTGATTGCTTATGTGTGGTTACTATTGCTTGCTTACGATAGATTGACCGGAGTGTGACGAGTAGAACTATCAAGAGTTATGAGTGTGAATCATATTCATCAACAGTACAGGCAAGTTCACACTTTGATCATACCCCTTCCATACCCAGTTTTTATGCATTAGTTTCAATCCTCAAACATTGCATGATTAGGATGTCATTAACATGTGGGTTGGGAAGTAGTTAATGAGGTAGAACCTATTGCCCTGTTATATTCAAGCCCTTGGGAGTTACTTCTACGCGTTGCTTATAATGCTATGCTATGCCCATAGATGTCGTTTGGGTGAGTGAAATCCATGACAGATGTGAGATTGTTAATTAATGGTTCAACTTAAGGTGGCTACTTGAATACACATCTGGGTGGATTGAGGCACCTGGAGAATCCAGTGTTGCCTGTATTTTTGGAAATCCGGGGTTCCGTGTGATTTTCCTATGGACCGCCACCAGGGCTCAAAGGGGCGAGATGATTCATGCTAGAAAATTCCGTGTGCAGCCACAAGCTATTATGGGCTCTAGCATAGTTGAGTAAGTTACGTGAAGCTCTCGAAGAGGTAGATCAGTAGGTAGTGGGATGTAGGTTTGGTATGGTTTGCCCGGAGTAGAGAGTTAATGTTTCTGAAAGACTGTGTCTCGGTCATCCGTTTCTCAAACACCATGTAGTGCAAGAAATCCAACGGAGGCGATCGAGTCTTGTGGGGAAAAGTGTGCAAACCTCTGCAGAGTGTACAATCTAATCATGGTTAGCCGTGTCCCCGGTTATGGACAATCTTGAGTATCTAGTATTTGGAGTGTCTTAAGTATCTCATCACTCTAAATTAATATTGTTGGGCTGATAACTACTTTAATTGGGATTGAGTTGGAGAAACCTTCTCAATGATGTTTCAACCACCATGATAGTTAAATTAAAATATATTCCATTGTTGTAGGGAAAAATTGTCTTTTCACAAAAACTATAAACCATAGAGCTTTCCACCAAACAAATATGCATGTAGTGATAGCTATTATTCATCATTATCCTGTGGTGTGAATTTGCCAGTACATTCAATGTACTGACCCTTTGTGGCTGCAACATCTCATGTTGCAGGATCTTACGATGAGTAAGTGATACGTTAGGGTTACAATTTCTACACTCAACTTTGCCGTTGGTGTTGATGGGAATCCACAACCTTGTTACTTCCGCTATTTGGATTGAGGTAATAGTATTTACGTTATGTTATACATGTGATTTACCTCATTATAAATCCTCGAAATCTTGTGTGTGTCAAAGATACCGATCCAGGGATGACACTTAAGCACAGAGACTTGACCGTCTGAGGTCGGGTCGCTACACTATGGTTCATACCCCCCGATACTAGCCATAGATTCATCGAAATAAGCAAACAACACACGCAAAACAGAATCTGTTAAAAACAGAACAATCTGTAGTAATCTGGAAGTTTGGTAAACTTCTGTAACTCCTAAAATTATGAAATAAATATGAAAATTTGAACAATTTGTACATAAGTAATGTGAAAAGAGTTTCAAACCCATTTGACTTCTGGTAAAAAATGTAAATTCATGCACTACAGCCAAAGTTTCTGTTTTTGTTCTGCACATAGTAAACAAGCAATCTAATCATCCTAAAACCAAAGCTTGGCGCATTATTTTTATAATACAATGGATATATACAAGGGGATAATTATTTACAGAGAAACTTCCATGAAAACTTCTACATTGTTTCCGTGAGCATGAACACAAGTGCTCAAGGTCGACCCTCACTTCTTCAATGCATAACTTTCCAATCACTTCTCTTTTTGAAAAACTTTTTAGGCATGAGAGGCAAGTAATTTTTTTGTATTTTCATTCTTTTAATTTTTTTGTATGTTTCACCCACCACTAAACAGAAACAAAAAGGAAAAACAAAATCTACTTAGTGAAGAAAGCAAACAAGCGCACACGAGAATATCAACCCCACGCTTTTGCTCCCCGGCAACGGTGCCAGAAAAGAGCTTGATAATCCCCAAGTGCAGGAAATCATCGTAGCAATTTCCAGGAAGTGATAAGTATGGAGTGTCGAACCCACAAGGAGCTAAAGGTAAGATCAATATTCTCTCAAGCCCTATCTGCCACTAATACGACTCTACGTGCACCGAGCGTTTGCTTCCAACTAGAAACGAGAAATAAAACTACATTGTGGGTATGAAGAGGATAACTTTGCATGCTATCGGAGAGCTAAAATATAAAAGTAGGTGATGTTATCATAAAGTTAGAATATATTACTAAATATTATAAATAGTGAGTGTGGAATAATGGTGGATAGGTGTGCGGAATTGTCCTAGGCAATTGTTAACAAGACCGATAGTCGTCATTGCAATTTCATATGAGGGAGAGGCATAAGCTAACATACTTTCTCTACTTGTATCATATGCACTTATGATTGGAACTCTAGCAAGCATCCGCAACTACTAAAGATCATTAAGGTAAAACCCAACCATAGCAATAAAGCATCAAGTCCCCTTTATCCCATACGCAACAACCCCCTTACTCGGGTTTATGCTTTTGTCACTCAAGCAACCCACGATAAGCGAATCATAAACGTATTGCAACACCCTACAGCGGGAATCCCTCGCGCTTGCGTGACACGGAGGGCACAATAGGACAGCACCAAAATATAACATACAACTCGTACCAATCTAGATCATCAATCAACCCAAGGACAAAAGATATCTACTCAAAACATCGTAAGATGGAAACACATCATTGGATCATAATATGTGGAACAAAGCACCATGTTAAAGTAGGGATTACAGCGGGGTGCGGGAGAGTGGACCGCGTAAAATAGATAAGGATGGTGATGATGATGGTGATGTTGATGAAGACGATCACCGCGACGATGATTCCCCTCCCGATGGCACTTCGGTGCCACCGAGAGAGAGGAGGAGAGGTTCTCCCCCTTGTGCTTCCTCCTCCATGGCCTCCCCCTAGATGGGGAAAGGTTCTCCCTCTGGTCCTTGGCCTTCATGGGGATGATGGCCTCTCAGGATACTCCTCCATGGCCACTGGTGATGATGGCCCCCCTCGGCAGGTGCCGAGAGAGGGCCTAGATTGATTTCTCGTGGCTACAGAGGCTTGCGCCGGCGGAACTTTCGATCTAGGTTAATTTTCCGAGGTTTCTGTATTTATATGAATTTTTGGCGTCGGTCTCACGTCAAGGAGGTGCCTGAGCTGTCCACGAGGCAGGCCCACGCGCCCAGGGGTGGGCATGCCCCCCACCCTCGTGGGCAGCCCGGGACTCTTCTAGCCGAACTCCGATGCTTCGTGGTCTTCTTTTGGTCCATAAAAAATCATCAAAAATTGGCACGTCAATTGGACTCCGTTTGATATTCCTTTTCTGCAAAACTCAAAAAACAAGGAGAAAACAGAAACTGGCACTAGGCTCTAGGTTAATAGGTTAGTCCCAAAAATCATATAAAATAGCATATAAATGCATATAAAACATCCTAGATGGATAATATAATAGCATGAATACTTCATAAATTATAGATACGTTGGAGACGTATCACTCCCCGACCTTGTGGGCCCCTCGGTGACCCCCTGACCTAGATCTTCCTCCTATATATTCTCAAATATCCCAAAAACTTCAATGTGAGCCATGAAACCACTTTTCCACCGCCACAACCTTCTGTACCCGTGAGATACCATCCAGGGGCCTTTTATGGCGTCCTCCCGGAGGGGGATTCGATCATGGAGGGCTTCTACATCAACACCATTGCCTCTCCGATGAAGCGTGAGTAGTTTACCACAGACCTACGGGTTCATAGCTAGTAGCTAGATGGCTTTTTCTCTCTCTTTGATCCTCAATACAAAGTTCTCCTCGATGTTCTTGGAGATCTATTCGATGTAATACTCTTTTGCGGTGTGTTTGCCGAGATCCGATGAATTGTGGATTTATGATCAGCTTATCTATGAATATTATTTGAATCTTCTTTGAATTCTTATATGCATGATTTGATATCTTTGCAACTCTCTTCGAACTATCGATTTGGTTTGACCAACTAGATTGGTTTTTCTTGCAATGGGAGAAGTGCTTAGCTTTGGGTTCAATCTTCCAGTGCTCGATCCTAGTGACAGAAGGGGAACCGACATGTATTGTATTGTTGCTATCGAGGATAAAAAGATGGGGTTTTCATCATATTGCTTGAGTTAATTCCTCTACATCATGTCATCTTGCTTAAGGGGTTACTCTGTTCTTATGAACTTATACCCTAGATGCAGGCAGGAGTCGGTCGATGTGTGGAGTAATGGTAGTAGATGCAGGCATGAGTTGCTCTACTTGATACGGACGTGATGCCTATGTTCATGATCATTGCCTTAGATATTGTCATAACTTTGCGCTTTTCTATCAATTGCTCGTCAGTAATTTTTTCACCCACCGTAATAATTTCTATCTTGAGAGAAGCCTCTAGTGAAACCTATGGGCCACAGGTCTACTTTCCATCATATAAGTTTTCAATCTACAATTTCAGTTTCCTATTTACTTTCTTTGCAATCTTTTACTTTATGTTCAATAAAACAAAAGTACCAAAAATATTACTTTACCGTTTATCCATCTATATAAGATCTCACGTTGCAAATAACCGTGAAGGGATTGACAACCCCTTTATCATGTTGGGTGCCAGTTGTTGTTTGCTTGTGCAGGTATTTGATGGCTTGCGAGTTGTCTCCTACTGGATTGATACCTTGGTTCTCAAAAGCTGAGGGAAATACTTACTCTACTTTGCTGCATCACCCTTTCCTCTTCAAGGGAAAAAACAACGTAAGCTCAAGAGGTAGCAACATGCTACCATAATATTCCTACACATGCATAATATGGTATTGTGATATATGGCTACATGCATAGAAAAATAATAGTATAAAGGATGATCAAGGTGTAACTTTCCTGTAAGTTTGACGAAGATCGTCGCACTCACGGTCCTAATAATTCTACTCGTCGCGCTCCAAGTAATCTATCGTAAATACAAGAATCCAAATAAATAACCATGCCATACAGAAGAATCAAAAGAACAACAAAGCAAATATGGCAAGGTTGAACAACATCAATATATATAGGCTTAATATATAATATGGGTTCTCGATGGTGCTAGAAGGTTAAAGGTGGAAGGATCAACTCACAAGAGTTAATATAAAAGGAGATATTACTATAAAAGCTTATGCTTGAGATAATATGGAACAAGGTCAAAAGTATTTGGAGAACAAAATGAGAGTTGTTTGACATATTGCATATGACATATGAATTCACTTGCAAAAAGAATGAATTGAATGGGAGCACTACAACTCAAATTATAGTGAGATAAAGTTTGAACTGAATTTAAATTCAAACAGGTCAAAAGTATTTGAAATTTTGAGTATACAGAATATAATCAACATTTATCTTTATCTATGTAATCTTGGGGGAGGTGCCCTGGTATCGTATCACCATCACACCTCTACCTTTATCATTTTTCTTAGTTCGATCCTTTTGGTTATATCATGATCTAGTAGAATAAAAGTTTTAGTCTGATCTAGCTTTGAGTTTTGTTTTGATCTCTATCTATGTAATCGAGTCCGTGAGTTATATATAATAAAGAGTAGTTTTGAGTTGAGGGCCTTTACTTTCTTGCTATGATCTTGAGGGAATAAAATTAAAAAAGAAAGAAAAGAAATAAAAATATCATATATTGATCTTATGGGAAGTAATGACTTCACATATAAAAAGTATGATGAATAAAAGTTGTTGAGAGTTGACAAACATAGTTTGGTCATTGTTGCAATTTATAGGAAGTAATAAAGAAAGAGAGGCTTCAAATATAAATATACTATCTTGGACATCTTTTGTAATTGTGAGCACTCATTAAAATATGACATGCTAAAAACTTGATGTTGGACAAGGAAGACAACATAATGGGTTATGTTTTCTTATATTCGAATAGAAACATTGCATGGATCATCCAACATGTTGACCTTGCCTTTCCCTCTCATGCTAGCCAAATTCTTTGCACCAAGTAGAGATACTACTTGTGCTTCCCAACATCCCTTAAACCAGTTTTTCCATGAGAGTCCACCATACCTACCTATGGATTGAGTAAGATCCTTCAAGTAAGTTGTCATCGGTGCAAGCAATAAAAATTGCTCTCTAAATATGTACGATCTATTAGTGTGAAGAAAATAAGCTTTATACGAACTTGTGATATGGAAGAAATAAAAGCGACGGCTGCAGACTAAAGGTCTTTATCACAAGCAGAAATATAAAGTGATGTTCTTTTGCATTAAGATTTTGTGCATCCAACCATAAAAGCGCATGACAACCTCTACTTCCCTCTGTGAAGGGATTATCTTTTACTTTTATCTTCTACCCTTATACAAGAGTCATGGTGATCATCACCTTTCCTTTTTACACTTTTTCCTTTGGCACGCACTATGTGTTGGAGAGATCCGGATATATATATCCACTCGGATGTAGATTGTCATAAAGTATTATTGTTGACATTATCCTTGAGGTAAAAGGTTGGGAGGCAAAACTATAAGCCCCTATCTTTCTCTGTGTCCGATTGAAACTTTTGTACCCATAAGTATCACGTGAGTGTTAGCAATTGTGAAAGATTAAATGATAGTTGAGTATGTGGACTTGATGAAAAGCTCTTGAATTGACTCTTTCCATGTTATGATGAATTGCAATTGCTTCAATGACTGAGATCATAGTTTGTCAGTTTTCAATGAAGTTTCTGATTCGTACTCTACCTTGTGAATGAATTGTTACTTTACCATAAGAAATTATATGGCACTATATGTTGTTGTTCTAAAGATGATCATGATGCCCTCATGTCCGCATTTTATTTTATCGACACCTCTATCTCTAAACATGCAGACATATTTTTCAATTTCAGCTTTCGCTTGAGGACAAGCGAGGTCTAAGCTTGGGGGAGTTGATACGTCCATTTTGCATCTTGCTTATATATTGATATTTATTGCATTATGGCCTGTTATTACACATTATATCACAATACTTATGCCTTTTATCTCTTATATTATAAGGTTTACATGAAGAGGGAGAATACCGGTAGCTGGAATTCTGGACTGGAAAAGGAGCAAATATTAGAGACCTATTTTGCACAACTCCAAAAGTCATGAAACTTCACGGAGAATATTTTTGGAATATATAAAAATATTGGGCGAAGAAAATACCAGAGGGGGCCCCCGTCCTTGTGGGGCCCCTGGCATGCCCCCGGCGCCCATCGTTTGCTATATGGTGTGTTTTGACCTGAAAAAATCAGAAGAAAGTTTTCGGGACGAAGCGTCGCCGTCTCGAGGTGGAACTTGGGCAGAAATAATCTAGGGCTCCGACGGAGCTGTTTTGCCGGGGAAACATCCCTCCGGGAGAGGGAAATCGAAACCATCGTCATCACCAATGATCCTCTCATGGAGAGGGGGTCAATGTGGATCAACATCTTCGCCAGCACCATCTCCTCTCAAACCCTAGTTCATCTCTTGTATCCGATCTTTGTCTCAAAACCTCAGATTGGTACCAGTGGGTTGCTAGTAGTGTTGATTACTCCTTGTAGTTGATGCTAGTTGGTTTATTTGGTGGAAGATCATGTGTTCAGATCCTTAATGATAATTAATACTCCTCTGATTATGAACATGAATATGCTTTGTGAGTAGTTATGTTTGTTCCTGAGGCCATGGGAGAAGTCTTGTTATAAGTAATCATGTGAATTTGGTATTCGTTCAATATTTTGATGAGATGTATGTTATCTTTCCTCTAGGGGTGTTATGTGAACGTCGACTACATGACACTTCACCATTGTTTGGTCCTAGGGGAAGGCATTGGGAAGTAATAAGTAGATGATGGGTTGCTAGAGTGACAGAAGCTTAAACCCTAGTTTATGCGTTGCTTCGTAAGGGGCTGATTTGGATCCACATGTTTTATGCTATGGTTAGATTTATCTTAATTCTTCTTTCATAGTTGCGGATGCTTGCGAGAGGGGTTAATCATAAGTGGGAGGCTTGTCCAAGGAAGGGCAGCACCCAAGCACCAGTCCACCCACATATCAAATTATCAAAGTAACGAACGCGAATCATTTGAGCATAATGAAAACTAACTTGACAACAATTCCCATGTGTCCTCGGGAGCGCTTTGCATTATATAAGAGTTCGTTCAGGCTTGTACTATGCTACAAAAAGGATTGGGCCACCTTGATGCGCCTTGTTTACTCTTGTTACTTGTTACCCATTACGAATTATATTATCACACAACTATCTGTTACCGATTATTTCAGTGCTTGCAGAGAATAGCTTGCTGAAAACCGCTTGTCATTTCCTTCTGCTCCTCGCTGGGTTCGACACTCTTACTTATCAAAAGGACTACGATAGATCCCATACACTTGTGGGTCATCAAATGCTACCTAACATATTTATCCATGTAATTTTCTTTATTGTGGCATGAATGTTCAGATCCATAAGATTAAAAACAAAAGTTTAATATTGACATAAAAACAATAATACTTCAAGCATACTAACAAGGAAATTATGTCTTCTCAAAATAACATGGCCAAAGAAAGCTTATCCCTACAAAATCATATAGTCTAGCTATGCTCCATCTTCATCACACAAAATATTTAAATCATGCACAACCCCGATGACAAGCCAAGCAATTGTTTCATACTTTTGATGTTCTCAAACTTTTTCAACTTCCACGCAATACATGAGCGTGAGCCATGGACATAGCACTATAAGTGGAATAGAATATGGTGGTTGTGGAGAAGACAAAAAGAAGGAGATAGTCTCACATCAACTAAGCATATCAACGGGCTATGGAGATGCCCATCAATAGATATAAATGTGAGTTAGTAGGTATTGCCATACAATAGATACACTAGAGCTATAAGTTTATGAAAGCTCAAAAAGAAACTAAGTGGGTGTGCATCCAACTTGCTTGCTCATGAAGACCTAGGGAAATTTGAGGAAGCCCATCGTTGGAATATACAAGCCTAGTTCTATAATAATAAAAATCACACAAGCATATGAAAGTGACAACATAGGAGACTCTCTATCATGAAGATCATGGTGCTACTTTGAAGCACAAGTGTGGAAAAAGGATAGTAACAGTCCCTTCTCTCTTTTTCTCTCTTTTTTTCTTTGGCTTCTTTGGCCACTCTTTTTTTATTTAGGCTTCATTGGCCTCTCTTTTTTATTCCTCACATGGGACAATGCTCTAATAATGATGATCATCACACTTCTATTTACTTACAACTCAAGAATTACAACTCGATACTTAGAACAAAATATGACTCTATATGAATGCCTCCAGCGGTGTACCAGGATGTGCAATGACTCAAGAGTGACATGTATGAAAGAATTATGAAAGGTGGCTTTTCCACAAATACGATGTCAACTACATGATCATGCAAAGCAATATGACAACGATGGAACATGTCACAATAAAACGGAACGGTGGAAAGTTGTATGGCAATATATCTTGGAATGGCTATGGAAATGCCATAATAGGTAGGTATGGTGGCTGTTTTGAGGAAGGTATATGGTGGGTGTATCGTACCAGCGAAAGTTGCGCGGTACTAGAGAGGCTAGCAATGGTGGAAGGGTGAGAGTGCGTATAATCCATGGACTCAACATTAGTCATAAAAACTCACATACTTATTGCAAAAATCTATTACTTATTGAAACAAAGTACTACGCGCATGCTCCTAGGGGGATAGATTGGTAGGAAAATACCATCGCTCGTCCCCGACCGCCACTCATAAGGAAGACAATCAGTAAATAAATCATGCTCCAACTTCATTACATAATAGTTCACCATACGGGTATGCTACGAGAATCACAAACCTTAACACAAGTATTTCTCCAATTCACAATTACTCACTAGCATGACTCTAATATCACCATCTTTATATCTCAAAACAATCATAAGGAATCAAACTTCTCATAGTATTCAATGCACTTTATATGAAAGTTTTTATTATATCCCTCTTGGATGCCTATCATATTAGGACTAAATTTATAACAAATGAAAATTAGCATGCTGTTTAGAGAATCTCAAAATAATATAAGTGAAGCATGAGAGTTCAATAATTTCTATAAAATAAAGCCACCGCCGTGCTCTAAAAAGATATAAGTGAAGCACTAGAGCAAAATTGCCTAGCCCAAAAGATATAAGTGAAGCACATAGAGTATTCCAATAAATCACGATTCATGTGTGTCCCTCTCAAAAGGTGTGTACAGCAAGGATGATTGTGGCAAACTAAAAAGCAAATACTCAAATCATACAAGACTCTCCAAGGAAAACACATATCATGTGGTGAATAAAAATATAGCCTCAATTAAATTACCGATAGATGAAGACGAAAGAGGGGATGCCTTCTGGGGCATCCCCAAGCTTAGGCTTTTGGTTGTCCTTGAATATTACCTTGGGGTGCCTTGGGCATACCCAAGCTTAGGCTCTTGCCACTACTTATTCCATAGTCCATCAAATCCTTACCCAAAACTTGATAACTTCACAACACAAAACTCAACAGAAAATCTCATAAGCTCCACTAGTATAAGAAAATAAATCACCACTTTTGATATTGTTGTGAACTCATTATTTATTTATATTGGTGTAATATCTACTGTATTCCAACTTTTCCATGGTTCATACCCCCCGATACTACCCATAGGTTCATCAAAATAAGCAAACAACACATAGAAAACATAATCTATCAAAAATAGAACAGTCTGTAGTAATCTGGATAGTTTGAATACTTATGTAACTCCAAAACTTCTGAAAAATTAGGAAGACATAGGCAATTTGTATATCATTCTTGTGTAAAATATTCAGAATTTTATCACGCTTCTAATATTTTTTAAAATTTCGGGACTGGGCACAAAAGTTTCTGTTTTCAGCAAGATCAAATCAACTATCACCGTAAGCCATCCCAAAAGTCTTACTTGGCACAAACACTAATTAAAACACAAAACCACATCTAACGAGAGGCTAGATGAATTATTTATTGCAAAACATAACCAAAAAGCAAAGAACAAAAATAAAATTGGGTTGTCTCCCAACAAGCGCTATTGTTTAACGTCCTTAGCTAGGCATAAAAACACAAATAGATCTAGATATTGTCATCTTTGGTATGAAATCCATAAGTAGCTCTCATAATAGACTCATATGTCAATTTAATTTTATTTCTTGGAAATTGTTCCATGCCCTTCCTTAACGGAAATTGAAATCTAATATTTCCTTCTTTCATATCAATATTTGCACCAGCATTCTAAAGAAAGGTCTAACAAGAATAAAAGGACATGTAGGATTGCAATATGTATCAAGAATAATGAAATCTTGATGTCTACTACGCAACTTTATTCTTGTAGACACGTGTTGGGTCTCCAAGCGCAGAGCTTTCAGGACAGTAGCAATTTTCCCTCAAGTGGATAACCTAAGGTTTATCAATCCGTGGGAGGCATAGGATGAAGATAATCTCTCTCAAACAACCCTGCAACCAAATAATAAAAAGTCTCTTGTGTCCCCAACACGCCAAATACAATGGTAATTTGTATAGGTGCACTAGTTCGGCGAAGAGATGGTGATTCAAGTGTAATATGGATAGTAGATATTGATTTTTGTAATAAGAACAATAGAAAACAGCAAGGTAGCAATTGATAAAACGAAGCACAAATGGTATTGCAATGCTTGAAAACAAGGCCTAGGGTCCGTACTTTCGCTAGTGCAATGTGTCAACAATGCTAATATAATTGGATCACATAACCATTCCTCACGTGCAATGAAGAATCACTCCAAAGTTCTTATCTAGCGGAGAACATAAGAAGAAATCGTTTGTAGGGTAAAAACCACCTCGAAGCTAGTGCAATCTCCCAACAATGCTAATATAATTGTATCATATAACCATCCCTCAACATGCGATGAAGAATCACTCCAAAGTTCCTATCTAGCGGAGAACATAAGAAGAAATCATTTGTAGGGTACAAAACCACCCCAAAACTATTCTTTCCGATCGATCTATCCAAGAGTTCGTACTAAAATAACACCCAATAATTTCAGATTCATAATACTCAATCCAACACAAAGGAACCTCAAAGAGTGCCCCAAGATTTCTACCGGAAAAACAAAGACAAGAACATGCATCAACCCCTATGCGTAGATTACCCCAATGTCACCTCGGGAATCCGCGAGCTGAGTGCCAAAACATATATCAAGTGAATCAAAATAATACCCCATTATCACCATAGGTATTCATATGCAAGACATATATCAAGTGCTCTCAAATCCATAAAAAGTATTCAATCCGATAAAACGAAATCTCAAAGGGAAAACTCAATTCATCACAACAAGATAGAGAGGGGAAAACACCATATGATCCAACTATATTAACAAAGCCCTCGATACATCAAGATTGTGTCATCAACAACACGAGAGGGAGAGATTAAACACATAGCTACTAGTACAAACCCTCATCCCCGAGGGTGGACTACTCCCTCCTCATCATGGTGGCCGCCAGGATGATGACGATGGCCACCGGAGATGATTTCCCCCTCCAGTAGGGTGCCTGGACGGGGTCTAGAATGGTTTTCGGTGGCTACTGTGGCCTGCGGCGGTGAAACTTATGATCTAGGTTTACCTTGAGGGTTTTTGGAATATTTGGGAATTTATAGGGCAAAGAGGGGGTGCGGGAGGCCACCGAGGTGGGCACAACCCACCTGGGCGCGCCTGGGCCCCCAGGCGCACCCTAGTGGGTTGTGCCCCCCTCGGGGCGCCCCCAGGTGCTTCTCTGGATCACTGGATGTCTTGGTCCATAAAAAAACCCCAAAAATTTTCACGGTGTTTGGACTCCGTTTGATATTGATTTCCTGCGATGTAAAAGACATGCAGAAAACAGCAAGTGGCACTTGGCACTATGTCAATAGGTTAGTACCAAAAAATGGTATAAAATGACTATAAAATGATTATAAAACATCCAATAATGATAATATAACAGGATGGAACAATCAAAAATTATAGATATGTTGGATACGTATCAGCATCCCCAAGCATAATTTCGGCTCGTCCTCAAGTAGGTAAATGATAAACAGAATTTTTTATGTGGAATGTTGCCTAACATGTCATCTCATATTCTTTTCTTTGTAGCATGGACATTTGGACTTTTATATAGTTCAAACCAATAGTCTAGTTTTGACATGAGACTTAAATACTCAATCATACCAACAAGCAACCATGTCTTTCAAAATATCAACGCTAAAATAAGTTATCCCTAGCCCATCATGCTCAATCATTGATCCATTCATGAAACACACTCGCATATTAGCTACACCCAATGCTCAAGTACGATAATAGTGCCCCCTAGTTGGTGCTTTATAAGAGAAGATGGAGACTCAACATAAAATTAAAAATTGCATAAAGTAAAAGAAAGGCCCTTCGCAGAGGGATGTAGGGATTTGTAGAGGTGCCAGAGCTCAAAGCGAAAATTGAAAGAGAGAAAAAATTGAGAGGCATACACCAACGAAAACGACTTACAGCTCCCCACACTTTCCATGCTAGATATATCATAGGCGGTTCCCAAACAGAAAGTAAAGTTTATTCCTTTTTCAACCATACTTTCACTTTCCATGGCTAGCCGTATCCACGGGTGCCTTCCATACCAATACTTTCCAAGGAATTTATTATTTGACAACATAAAGTAAATTCATTTTTCACTTCGGGACTGGGCATCCCTAATACCTTTGCCTTACTCTTGTGCAATGACAAGTGAATAAACATTCAACGTGAGAATAACACATCTAGCATGAAAAATACCGGCCACCCCTCACCGCCTCGCGAGTACGAGCACACAAAAGAGAAATTTATTTTGAAAATTAGAGATGGCACATACAAATTTGCTTAGAATGGAAAAAGAACACCGCATATAGGTAGGTATAGTGGACTCATGTGGCAAAACTAGTTTAAAGGATTTTGGATGCACAGGTAGTGATCATACTTAGTGCAAAATGAAGGCTAGCAAAAGATTGAGAAGCGACCAACCAAGAAATGAATAATCTCATAAGCGAGCATTGAGCATAATTAACACCGAATGATGCACCACAAGTAGGATGTAATTTCATTTCGCAACTATTTACTTTCGTGCTTGCATAGGGAATCACAAACCTTAACACCAATATTCTTACTAAAGCATAATTACTCATAACATGACTCACATATCACATCATCATATCTCAAAACTATTACAAGGAATCAAGTTTATTTTGTCCAATGATCTTCATGAAAGTTTTTATTATATAGTTCTTGGATATCTATCACTTTGGGACTAATTTTCATGTGTTGCTTTTGATAAGCTCAAACAAATATAACTGAAGATCAAACGAGTAGTTATGTAAATAGGTAGCTATGTGGAGACTCTCTTTTATTTAAAAACTTCCATATCTAAGTATTTTATTCAAACAGCAAACAAAACAAAATAAAATGGCATTTCAAGAATAGCACAACTCATGTGAAGAAGCAAAAACTTAGGCTCAACCGATACTAACCGATAATTATTGTTGAAGAAAGGTGGGATGCCTATCGGTGCATCCCCAAGCTTAGATGCTTCAGACTTCTGGAAATATTATCTCGGGATGCCTTGGGCATCCCCAAACTTGAGCTTTTGTGTCTCCTTAATTCCTTTTATATCATGGTTTCCCGATAATGTTGATGACGAAAGAGGGGATGCCTTCCGGGACATCCCCAAGCTTAGTTGCTTGGATCTTTCTAGAATATGACATTGGGGTGCCTTGGGAATCCCCAAGCTTAGGGTCTTGTCACTCCTTATTCTCCTCATATCGACATCTCACCCAAAACTTGAAACTTCAATCACGAAATTTCATGAGATAGGTTAGTATGATAAAAAGCAAACCATTTCACTTTGGTACTGTCAAAGACAAGATTCATAATTGTTTCCACACCATGCCTACTGTAGCATATCATTTCTATAATTTATATTGAGCAATATAAGCCATAGAAACTAGGAAACGAGCACACTATGCATTGAAAACAGAATTTGTCAAAAACAGAACAGTCTGTAATGATCTGGATAACTACAATACTTCTACTACTCCAAAAATTCTGAAAAAATAGGAGAACGTAGACAATTTGCATATCAATCATATGTAAAAAATTCAGAATTTATCACGTTCCAGTGAATTTTCAAAATTCCTGGACTGAGCGCAAAAGTTTCTGTTTTTGCACATAATCAAGTCAACTATCATCCACACTATCCCAAAGGCTTTACTTGGCACTTTATTGAAATAAAAGCTATAAAACATGATTACTATAGTAGCATAATCATGTGAACACACAAAAATAGTAGGGGTAAATGTTGGTTTGTGTCCCAACAAGCGTTTTTCTTTAATGCCTTTTTAGCTAGGCATCATGATTTCAATGATGCTCGCATAAAAGATAAGAATTGAAACACAAAGAGAGCATCATGAAGCATATGACTAGCACATTTAAGCCTAACCCACTTCCTATGCATAGGGATTTTGTGAGCAAACAACTTATGAGAACAAGAAACAACTAGCATAGGAAGGGAAAACAAGCATAGCTTCAAAACTTTCAACACATAGAGAGGAAACTTGATATTATTGCAATTCCTACAAGCATAAGTTCCTCCCTCATAATAATTTTCAGTAGCATCATGAAGAAATTCAACAATATAACCATCACATAAAGCATTCTTTTCATGACACAAAAGCATAGAAAACTTATTACACCCACATAAGAAAATTTCTTCTCTTCAATAGTAGTGGGAGCAAACTCAACAAAATAACTATCATGAGAGTGAAAATTAAAATCGTGATGACAAGTTTCATGGTTATCATTATTCTTTATAGCATACATGTCATCACCATAATCATCATAGAGAGCAAATTTGTTATCATAGTCAATTGAAGCCTCATCCAAAATAGCGGATTCATCACTAAATAAAGTCATGACCTCTCCAAATCCACTTTCATCACTGTAATCATCATAAATAGGAGGCATGCAATTATTATAACAAATTTGCACATCAAATCTTGGGGACTAAAAATATCATCTTCATCAAACATGGCATCCCCAAGCTTATGGCTTTGCATATCATTACCATCATGGATATTCAAAGAATTCATACCAACAACATTGCAATCATGCTCATCATTTATACCAAACATTCTATTGAATTTTCTTCTATCAATTGAGCACAATTTTCCTTTCCATCGTTTTCACGGAAGACATTATAAAGTTGAACAATATGATGCAACCGCAATTCCATTTTTTGTAGTTTTCTTTTACAAACCAAACTAGTGATAAAAAAAGAAACTAAAAGATTAAATTGCAAGATCTAAATATATACCTTCACGCACTCACCTCCCCGGCAACGGCGCCAGAAAAGAGCTTCGTTGACAGGATGTGAGTGCCGCTTACCTAGCCTCCCCGGCAACGGCGCCAGAAAAGAGATTGATATCTACTACGTAACTTTATTCTTGTAGACACGTGTTGGGTCTCCAAGCGCAGAGTATTGTAGGACAATAGCAATTTTCCCTCAAGTGGATGACTGATGTCTACTACACAACCTTCTTCTTGTAGACGTTGTTGGGCCGCCAAGTGTAGAGGTTTGTAGGAAAGTAGCAAGTTTCCCTCAAGTGGATGACCTATGGTTTATCAATCCGTGGGAGGCGTAGGATGAAGATGGTCTCTCTCAAACAACCTTGCAACCAAATAACAAAGAGTCTCTTGTGTCCCCAACACACCCAATACAATGGTAAATTGTATAGGTGCACTAGTTCGGCAAAGAGATGGTGATACAAGTGCAATATGGATGGTAGATATATGTTTTTGTAATCTGAAAATATAAAAAAGAAAGGTAGCAAGCGATAAAAGTGAGCGTAAACGGTATTGCAATACTAGGAAACAAGGCCTAGGGTTCATACTTCCACTAGTGCAAGTTCTCTCAACAATAATAACATAATTGGATCATATAACTATCCCTCAACATGAAAAAAAAGAGTCACGCCAAAGCCACTAATAGCGGAGAACAAACAAAGAGATTATTTTAGTGTATGAAACCACCTGAAGGTTATCCTTTCTGATCGATCAATTCAAGAGTCCGTAGTAAAATAACACGAAGCTATTCTTTCCGTTCAATCTATCCTAGAGTTCGTACTAGAATAACACCTTAAGACACACATCAACCAAAACCCTAATGTTACCTCGATACTCCAATGTCACCACAAGTATCCGTGGGTATGATTATACGATATGCATCACACAATCTCAGATTCATCTATTCAAGCCAACACAAAGTACTTCAAAGAGTGCCCAAAAGTTTCTACCGGAGAGTCAAGACGGAAACGTGTGCCAAGCCCGCATAAGTTCACAAGGTCACTGAACCCGCAAGTTGATCACCAAAACATGCATCAAGTAGATCACGTGAATATTCTATTGTCACCACAGATAAGCACATGCAAGACATAATCAAGTGTTCTCAAATCCTTAAAGACTCAATCCGATAAGATAACTTCAAAGGGAAAACTCGATCCATTACAAGAGAGTAGAGGGGGAGAAACATCATAAGATACAACTATAATAGCAAAGCCCGCGATACATCAAGATTGTGCCGAATCAAGAACACGAGAGAGAGAGAGAGAGAGAGAGAGAGAGAGATCAAACACATAGCTACTGGTACATACTCTCAGCCCCGAGGGTGAACTACTCCCTCCTCGTCATGGAGAGCATCGGGATGATGAAGATGGCCACTGGTGAGGGATTCCCCTCCGGTAGGGTGCCGAAACAGGGTCCCGATTGATTTTTCGTGGCTACATAGGCTTGCGGTGGCGGAACTCCTGATCTAGGTTATGTTCTGGGGGTTTCTGTATTTACAGGAGAGGTTGGCATCGAGAACAAGGCAGGGGGCCCCACAGGGAGTCCACGAGGAAGGGGGGCACGCCCCAGGGGGTGGGCGCGCCCTCCACCCTCATGGAGCCCACGGGACTCCCCTCCGGTAACTCATCGTTCCAGTATTTTTTATATTTTCCAGAAAAAATCTCTGTTGATTTTCAGCGCATTTCGAGAACTTTTATTTCTGCACAAAAACAACACCACGGTGGTTCTGCTGAAAACAGCGTCAGTCCGGGTTAGTTCTAACCAAATCATACCAAAATCATGTAAAAATATTATAAACATGGCATGAATACATCAAAAATTATAGATACATTAGAGACGTATCAGCATCCCCAAGCTTAATTCCTGCTCGTCCTCGAGTACGTAAATGATAAAAACAGAATTTTTGAGGTGGAATGCTACCTAACATATTTATGAATTTAATCTTTTTTATTGTGGCAAGAATATTCAGATCCAAAATATTCAAGACAAAAGTTTAATATTGACATAAAAATAATAGTACTTCAAGCATACTAACCAAGCAATTATGTCTTATCAAAATAACATAGCCAAAGAAAGATTGTCCCTACAAAATCATATAGTTTGGCCATGCTTCATTTCCGTCACACAAAATGCTCCCATCATGCACAACCCTGATGACAAGCCAAGCAATTGTTTCATACTTCGTCTTTTCAAACTCTTTCAACTTTCACGCAATATATGAGCGCAAGCCATGGACATAGCACTATGGGTGGAATAGCATATGATGATGGGGGTTATGTGAGAAGACAAAAAAGTAGAAAGTCTCACATTGACGCGGCTAATCAACAGGCTATGGAGATGCCCATCAATTGATGTCAATGCGAGGAGTAGGGATTGCCATGCAACGGATGCACTAGAGCTATAAATATATGAAAGCTCATCAAAAGAAACTAAGTGGGTGTGCATACGACTTGCTTGCTCACGAAGACTAGGGCATTTTGAGGAAGCCCATCATTGGAATATACAAGCCAAGTTTTATAATGAAAAATTCCCACTAGTATATGAAAGTGACAAAATAAGAACTCTCCATCATGAAGATCATGGTGCTATTTTGAAGCACTAGTGTGGAAAAGCATAGTAACATTGTCCCTTCTCTCTTTTTCTCTCAATTTTTTAATTTTTTTATTTGGGCCTCTTTGGCCTCTCTTTTTTATTTGGGCTTCTTTGGACTCTTTTTTTTATATTTTTTCGTCCGGAGTCTCATCCCGACTTGTGGGGGAATCATAGTCTCCATCATCCTTTCCTCACATGGGACAATGCTCTAATAATGAAAATCATCACACTTCTATTTATTTACAACTCAAGAATTACAACTTGACTTAGAACAAAATATGACTCTATGTGAATGCCTCCGGCGGTGTACCGGGATATGCAATGAATCAAGAGCGACATGTATGAAAGAATTATGAAGGTGGATTTGCCACAAATACGATGTCAACTGCATGATCATGCAAAGCAATATAACAATGATGGAGCATGTCATAATAAACGGGACAATGGAAAGTTGCATGGCAATATATCTCAAAATGGCTATGGAAATGCCATAATAGGTAGGTATGGTGTCTGTTTTGAGGAAAATATAAGGAGGATTATGTGTGATAGAGTGTATCATATCACGGGGTTTGGATGCACCGGCGAAGTTTGCACCAACTCTCAAGGTGAGAAAGGGCAATGGACGGTACTGAAGAGGCTAGCAATGATGGAAAGGCGAGAGTGCGTATACTCCATGGACTCAACATTAGTCATAAAGAACTCACATACTTATTGCAAAAGTCTACAAGTCATCAAAACTAAGCACTACGCGCATGCTCCTAGAGGGATAGATTGGTAGGAAAAGACCATCGCCATTCCCCCGACCGCCACTCATAAGGAAAGCAATCAAATAACACCCCATGCTTCAAATTTGTCACACAACGTTTACCATACGTGCATGCTACGGGACTTGCAATCCTCAACACAAGTATTTCTCAATTCCACAATTACCCAACTAGCATGACTCTAACATTACCACCTTTATATCTTAAAACAACTTTCAAGTGTCAAACTTATCATAGTATTTAATGCACTCTATATGAAAGTTTTTATTATACTCATCTTGGATGCCTATCATATTAGGACAAATTTTATAGCCAAAGCAAATTACCATGCTGTTCTAAAATAATCTCAAAATAGTATAAGTGAAGCATGAGAGATCAATAATTTCTATAAAATAAAACCACCACTGTGCTCTAAAAAGATATAAGTGAAGCACATAGAATATTCTAATAAATTCCGATTCATGTCTATCTCTCCCAAAAGGTGTGTACAGCAAGGATGATTCTGGTAAACTAAAAAGCAAAGACTCAAATCATACAAGACGCTCCAAGAAAAACACATATCATGTGGTGAATAAAAATATAGCTCCAAGTAAAGTTACCGATGACTGAAGATGAAAGAGGGGATGCCATCCAGGGCATCCCCAAGCTTAGGCTCTTGGTTGTCCTTGAATATTACCTTGGGCAGCCTTGGGCATTCCCAAGCTTAGGCTCTTGCCACTCCTTATTCCATAGTACATGGAATCTTTACCAAAAACTTGAAAATTTCACAACACAAAACTCAACAGAAAACTCATAAGCTCCGTTAGTATATGAAAATAAATAATCACTCTTGGTACTGTTGTGAACTCATTCTAAATTCATATTGGTGTAATATCTACTGTATTCCAACTTCCTTATGGTTCATACCCTCCGATACTACTCATAGATTCATCAAAATAAGCAAACAACACATGAAAAACAGAATCACAAAAAATGTAATGCATCAGTAGCAATCTGATTTGTTCGAATACTTCTGGAACTCCAGAAATTCTGAAAAACAAGGACAACCATGATAATTTTTATATTGATCTACTGCAAAAAAAATTAGAATTTTATCATGTCCTGGTAAATTTTAACAATTATTTCTGTGAGCACAAAGTTTCTTTCTTTTTCAGCAAGATCAAAAAACTATCGCCCAAGAAGATCCTATTGGTTCTACTTGGCACATTGTGACGCCCCCGATTCGACCGTACACTAATCATACACGCAAATGTGTACGATCAAGATCAGGGACTCACGGGAAGATATCACAACACAAGAGTCAGCGGAAGCAACAATATCTGAGTAAATAAGCTCGAATACAAGCCATGGGCCTCGAGGGCTCGAATACATAAGCTCGAATACACAAGAGTCAGCGGAAGCAATAATATCTGAGTACATACATAAGTTGAATAGGGATGCCTTAAGAAGGCTAGCACAAAAGCAACAACGATCAAAAAGGCAAGGCTTCCTGCCTGGGAGCCTCCTAACTACTCCTCGTCGTCAGCGGTCTCCACGTAGTAGTAGGCATCGGCGGTGGCATCTGGCTCCTGGGCTCTGACATCTGGTTGCATCAACCAGAAAGAAGAAGAAAGGGGGGAAAGTGGGAGCAAAGCAACCATGAGTACTCATCCAAAGTACTCGCAGGCAAGGATCTACACTACATATGCATCGGTATCAATGAAAAGGGTTGTATCTGTGGACTGGACTGCAGAATGCCAGAAAGAAGGGGAAAGCCTAACCTATCGAAGACTAGCATCTTTTGGAAACCACCATCTTGCAGCAACAGGAGGGAGTAGAGTAGCATTAAGTAAAGTAGTAGAAGTGTTATCAACCTCGGCAAGAGATCCTTTCTCGACTCCCTGCGAGAAAGCAATCCCAGAGCCATACTATCCATTTCTCATATCCATGTCTCATCTCAAGTATCCAGTTCTAGTTGTATCGATCGGGATACAACTCAAAGTGTCCGTTACCATAGGAAAGGCTATCAATAGATGTTTTCTTCCTTGCAGGGGTGCGCCAACTTACCCACCATGCTTGATTAACTCCGGCCGGACACACTTTCCTGGGTCATGCCCGGCCTCGGCCAAACAATACGCTGCAACCCGACCTAGGCTTAATAGAGAGGTCAACACGCCGGACTAAACCTATGCCCCCAGGGGTCATGGGCCATTGCCCCGGGAACTCCTGCACGTTGCGTACGCGGCCGGTGAGCAGACCTAGCAACCTCCTTCAAAAAGGCAGGTTCTTACGCAGTCCAACCCGGTGCGCGCCGCTCAGTCGCTGACGTCTATTTAGCTTCGGCTGATGTATATGACGCAGAATGCCCATACTATGCCCACGTGATGGTTAGTGCTATCAGGCCAGAGGCCCCTCGGATCAAACATCCAAATCATAGTGGATTAGGAGCACGCAATAACAAGCAGAGACTCACGAAACATGTGACCCCGTTGCCCCGTCTCGAGGACTTGCAGCAAGGGCTAGGAATGCCCAGCCACGCCTCGTAATTATCTCGCGGGCACCCTCCAGGTCAACCCGTCTCCACATCACTCGCGGGTACCCCTCAGGGTCGACCCTCCTTTCCAAGTAATAGTTGTAAAGTCTAAGTATCCGTGTGTCCAAACATCAAGGGGAAAACCCGAGGAATCACCCCCGGTGAATTACACTCGATCTAATCATCAAGGTGAACATAAGAGGATCCACCCTCGAGGTTCACACTTGAGGGGTTGCACGACAGAGTCGTATCAGAAGTGGTTAAGGAGGAAATCACCCTCGATGACCACGACCGAATAGCTACACTACAATGTTAACATCAGAAGTGCTGATGAGGTCTCTCCCTCGGCACTCGATAGTAACCTAGTCGAGCAACTAAGGGGAAAGTGATGTGCGGTGCCGGGGCCTGGTCTTCGATCCCGTTGATCGGGTCTTCGATGATGAAGCAGGGGCAACAAGGACAAGGTGGGGGGTCACTGATGGATCACTAACCAACCTATACTAAGCAGTTCAGGATAAGCAGGTAAGGTAACAATAAGTAGGTTACAAAAGCAGGCTATGCATCAGAATAGGTGCAAACAATAACAGTAGCAAAATGTAATGCAAGCATGAGAGAACGGAATGGGCGATGTCAGAATGGTCAAAGGAGGGGCTTGCCTGGTTGCTCAGGCAAGGAGGGGTCGTCAGTGACGTAGTCGATCACAGGGGCATCGGCATCGGTCTCGGGGTCTATCAGAGGCAAGAGGGGGAAGAAACAGTAAATACAAGCAAACATAAAGCATGACATGACAATAAGCAGCACTAGGCGTGTTCTAACGCGGCACTAGACGCTAACGGCGAAGGGGAAAAACATCCAGGAATGTTTCCCTACTGTTAGGCATTTTCGGACAGAAGAACCGGAAGGGAAAAGTTCGATGTTCGCTATGCTAGGGGCATGTGACAGATGAGTGGAGAGTGTATTCCAATTCGTCTCGTCGTTCTGAGCAACTTTCATGTATAAAACTTTTTCATCCATGTTACGGATTATTTCTCATGAATTTCTAAAATTTTAGGAAAATTTTGAAATTATTACTAATTCGAAAATAAGGTTTAAACGCTACTGGTACCAAGCTCTGTGTATACAGAAGTGTACATAGATGATGACAAGTGGTTTGGGGGGTCCCGGTTGACCAGTCAGCGTTGACTGGTCAAAAGGGTGTGGGCCCCCCTGTCATTCTCAGCTAACTTAACTAACAGGTTTAAATCAGAGTAATCAACTGTTAATTAAGTTAAAAAGCAAATTAATTAAATTATTGTTAATTAAACATTTTTATTATTTTCTTAAATGTTTTCACAGGGGGCAGGCCCCAACTGTCATCTGCTGTGGGGCGGGGGGGGGGGGGCAACCGGGTGGTCGGTTAACGGGCGGCTGCCCGACTTGGCTTCGGCCCAAGCCAACCGCGGCTGAGCTCGTCCAGAGCGACCGCCGGTGAGCCAGCGACGCCAACGGAGCGTCGAGGTGGAGGGTGGCGCAGGGTCCAGTAGTGGCCGGTCGGGTGGAGCGGGAGGCCGGAGCGACGAGCGGCACCGAGAGGCAAGCGGGCGCGAGGCGCGGGCTGCGGGGTTGGCGGTGGCCACGACGGCTAGCATGCAGAGGAGGCGTCGGCCACGGGCAGTAGGGGAGGGTGCGGGCTTCACGGGAGCGACCGGAGGCGCGGTGAAGTGACAGGGGCGCGCGCACGTGGAGAGGGAATCAGGGGGAGGATGAGGTTCTCACCCACGCTGCCGGTGTTCGTCGGCAAGGCTCGATGGAGCCGACGTAGGGGAAGACGAGGACGAGGCGGTCCAGCGACGGGCGACTGTGCAGCATCGGGGCGGCGCGGCGCCAGATCGAGACGAGGCAACGACATCCGAGGTGTCGTGACGAGGGGGGCTTCGGGAGGAGGGCGAGGAGGACGGCGACGCGGTGGCGGGGCGATGATGGGGGGGGGGTGCCGGTGTTGGGGATCGGGGGGACAGTTTGCCGGGTTCGGGGGGTCGAGCGCCCCCGATCCAGATCGGGTCGTGGGGGAAAGAGGAGCGAGGGGAGCGTGGGGGAGTGGAGTGGCTCGGGGCTAGGGTTTGCGGGTGGTGGGGGTTATGCGGGGAGAGATGGGCCGGCCGGGTTGGGCTGGCAGACTAGGCCGGCCAGTTGGCTAGCTGGGCCGGTTGCTCAGTTGGCCAGGGGGTCTCTTTTCCATTTTATTTTCTATTTAAAACTTTGCTATTGCTTTTTATTAAACTGTAAACAAGTTTTGTTAGATATGAGACTTGCCTCATAAATCAAGCACATTATTTCTACGAGTCACAAAATGTTCGAGGCAAAAGGGAGTTGTCTAACCATTTCTAGAAATTGGAAAGGCCAAATTTAAATGTTGGCAGACCACTAAATAAATTTCCAGGGGCATTTTGGAATCCCAAAAGAGGTTGGTTCCAACATGATTAATAACCAGAGATTATTTGCCACACTTTGAACATTTTAGCTTTCATGTTTGAAAACTTTGAATTTGAATATAAACAATGAATAGTGATTTGGATCAAGAGAGGATTAGCAACAGTAATGTGATGACATGGCACCATTGACAAGGGATTACTGTAGCATGACACAGGGGGGTGTTACTGATACGTCTCCAATGTATCTATAATTTTTGATTGCTCCATGCTACTTTATCTATTGTTTCGGACTATAATGGGCTTTATTTTCCACTTTTATATTACTTTTGGGACTAACCTATTAACCGGAGGCCCAACCCAGAATTGATGTTTTTTGCCTTTTTCAGTATTTTGAAGAAACAGAATATCAAACGGAGTCCAAACGGAATGAAACCTTCGGAAACATGATTACCTCACCGAACGTGATCCAGGAGACTTGGACCCTACGCCAAGGAACCAGAGAGGTGGTCACGAGGGTGGGGGCGCCCCCCTAGGGCGCGCCCCCATGCCTCGTGGGCCCCTCAAAGCTCCACCGACGTACTCCTTCCTCCTATACATACCTACGTACCCCCAAACGATTAGAACAGGAGCCAAAAACCTAATTCCACCGCCGCAACTTCCTGTATCCACGAGATCCCATCTTGGGGCCTGTTTGAGCTCCGCCGGAGGGGGCATCCACCACGGAGGGCTTCTACATCAACACCATAGCCTCTCCGATGAAGTGTGAGTAGTTTACTTCAGACCTTCGGGTCCATAGCTAGTAGCTAGATGGCTTATTCTCTCTTTTTGGATCTCAATACAATGTTCTCCCTCTCTCTCGTGGAGATCTATTCGATGTAATCTTCTTTTTGCGGTGTGTTTGTTGAGACCGATGAATTGTGGGTTTATGATCCAGCTTATCTATGAATAATATTTGAATCTTCTCTGAATTCTTTTATGTATGATTGAGTTATCTTTGCAAGTATCTTCGAATTATCCATTTGGTATGGCAACTAGATTGGTAGTTCTTGCAATGGGAGAAGTGCATGGCTTTGGGTTCAATATTGCGGTGTCCTTACCCAGTGACAGAAAGGGTTGCAAGGCACGTATTGTATTGTGGCCATCGAGGATAACAAGATGGGGTATTTATCATATTGCATGAATTTATTCCTCTACATCATGTCATCTTGCTTAAGGCGTTACTCTGTTTTAACTTAATACTCTAGATGCATGTTGTATAGCGGTCGATGAGTGGAGTAATAGTAGTAGATGCGAATCGCTTTGATCTACTTGTCTCGACGTGATGCCTATATACATGATCATACCTAGATAACCTCATAACTATGCTCAATTCATCAATTGCTCAACAGTAATTTGTTCACCCAATCGTAGAATACTTATGCTCTTGAGAGAAGCCACTAGTGAAACCTATGGCCCCCGGGTCTATTCTCATCATATCAATCTCCATCACTTTTATACTTGCTTTGTTTTTACTTTGCTTTTACTTTTTGCTTTGCATCTTTATACCAAAAATACCAAAAATATTATCTCTATCAGATCTCACTCTAAATAAGTGACCGTGAAGGGATTGACAACCCCTAATCGCGTTGGTTGCGAGTAGCTATCGCTTTGTGCAGTACGAGGGACTTGTGCGTGGCCTCCTCTTTGGATTGATACCTTGGTTCTCAAAAACTGAGGGAAATACTTACGCCATCTTGTGCTGCATCATCCTCTCCTCTTCGGGGAAAACCAACGCAAGCTCAAGACGTAGCAAGAAGGATTTCTGGCGTCCGTTGCCGGGGAGTCTACGCAAAAGTCAACATACCAAGTACCCATCACAATCCCTATATCTCGCATTCATTATTTGCCATTTGCCTCTCATTTTCCTCTCCCCCACATCACCCTTGCCGTTTTATTCGCCCTCTCTTTCCCAATATCCTCCTCTTTTTCCCTTTTCCTTTTGTTTGCTCGTGTGTTAGTTTGCTTGTTTGTCGCGATGGCTCAAGATGCTACCAAATTTTGTGACTTCACCAATACAAATAATAATGATTTCCTTAGCAGTCTGATTGCTCCTCTTGCCAATACTGAATCTTGTGAAATCAATACTGCTTTGTTGAATCTTGTTATGAATGATCAATTCGCCGGCCTTCCTAGTGAAGATGCCGCTACTCATCTGAATAGCTTCGTTGATTTATGTGATATGCAAAAGAAAAAAGATGTCGATAATTATGTCGTTAAGTTGAAGCTATTTCTTTTTCGCTTAGAGATCGTGCTAAAGCGTGGTTTTCATCTTTGCCTAAAAATAGTATTGATTCTTGGAACAAGTGCAAAGATGCTTTTATCTCTAAGTATCTTCCTCCGCTAAGATTATCTCTCTTAGAAACGATATTATGAATTTTAAGCAACTTGATCATGAACATGTTGCACAAGCTTGGGAGAGAATGAAATTAATGATACGTTATTGTCCTACTCATGGTTTGAACTTGTGGATGATTATATAAAAAATTTATGCCGGATTGAATTTTGCTTCTAGAAATCTTTTAGATTCGGCCGCGGGAGGCACTTTTATGGAAATCACTCTAGGAGATGCTACTAAACTTCTAGATAATATTATGGTTAGTTATTCTCAATGGCATCTTGAAAGATCTACTAATAAAAAAGTGCATGCGATAGAAGAAATCAATGTTTTGAGTGGAAAGATGGATGAACTTATGAAATTATTTGCTACTAAGAGTGTTTCTTCTGATCCTAATGATATGCCTTTGTCTACCTTGACTGAGAATAATAATGAATCTATGGATGTGAATTTTGTTGGTAGGAATAGTTTCGGTAACAACGCGTATAGAGGGAATTTTAATCCTAGGCCTTATCCTAGTAGTCCTTCTAATAATTATGGAAATTCCTGCAACAACTCTTATGGAAATTTTAATAAGATGCCCTCTGAATTTGAGAATAGTGTTAAAGAGTTTATGAATTCACAAAAGAATTTTAATGCCTTGCTTGAAGAGAAATTGCTTAAAGTTGATGATTTGGCTAGGAACGTTGATAGAATTTCTCTTGAGGTTGATTCTTTAAAGCTTAGATCTATTCCTCCTAAGCATGATATCAATGAGTCTCTCAAAGCTATGAGAATTTCCATTGATGAGTGCAAAGAAAGAACCACTAGGATGCGTGCTTCCAAATATGCCTTTATTAAAGCGTGTTCTTCTAATTCCTATGAAAATCAAGATGAAGATCTAAACGTTATTGATGTGTCCCCTATTAAATCTTTATTTTGCAATATGAATCTTGACGAAACTGAATATGATATTCCTTTACCTAGAAGGCGTTCTAAGAATTCGGAGTTTTTAGATCTTGATGATGAAGTTGATAAAAGTGGGATTGAAAGAAATAAAAATCTAGATGTTGCTAAACCCACTATATTGGATCTCAAGGAATTTAATTATGAAAATTGCTCTTTAATTGATTGTGTTTCCTTGTTGCAATCCGTGCTAAATTCTACTCATGCTTATAGTCAAAATAAGGCCTTTACCGGACACATTGTTGATACCTTGATGCAATCTTATGAAGAAACACTTGATTTGAAAGTTTCTATCCCTAGGAAACTCTATGATGAGTGGGAACCCACTATCAAAATTAAAATTAAAGATTATGAGTTTAATGCTTTGTGTGATTTGGGTAATAGTGTCTCTACTATTCCCAAAACCTTGTGTGATTTGCTAGATTTCCGTGACTTTGATGATTGCTCTCTAAACTTGCATCTTGCGGATTCCACTATTAAAAAGCCTATAGGAAGAATTAATGATGTCCTTATTGTTGCAAATAGGAATTATGTGCCCGTAGATTTTATCATTCTTGATATAGATTGCAATCCTTCATGTCCTATTATTCTTGGTAGACCTTTCCTTAGAACGATTGGTGCAATTATTGATATGAAGGAAGGGAATATTAGATTCCAATTTCCATTAAAGAAAGGCATGGAACACTTTCCTAGAAAGAAAATAAAATTACCATATGAATCTATTATGAAAGCCACTTATGGATTGCCTACCAAAGATGGCAATACCTAGATCTATCCTCGCTTTTATGCCTAGCTAGGGCGTTAAACGATAGCGCTTGTTGGGAGGCAACCCAATTTTATTTTTAGTTTTTTGTTTTTGCTTCTGTTTAGGAATAAATAATCCATCTAGCCTCTTTTTAGATGTGGTTTTATGTTTTAATTAGTGTTTGTGCCAAGTTAAACCTATTGGATCTTCTTGGATAATAGTTATTTGATCTTGCTGTAATTTCCAGAAACTTTGCGCTCAGTGCCCGAATTGTTAAAAGTCACCAGAACGTGATAAAATATTGATTCCAATTGCTGCTGATCAATAAACAAATTGTCCAGGTCTTCTATTTTTTGTAGAATTTTTTGAGTTCCAGAAGTTTGCGTTATTTACAGATTACTACAGACTGTTCTGTTTTGCGTGTGTTGTTTGCTTATTTTGATGAATCTATGGCTAGTAAAATAGTTTATGATCCATAGAGAAGTTGGAATACAGTAGGTTTAACACCAATATAAATAAATAATGAGTTCATTACAGTAACTTAAAGTAGTCTTTGTTTTCTTTCTCTAACGGAGTTCACGAGATTTCTATTGAGTTTCGTGTTGTGAAGTTTTCAAGTTTTGGGTGAATTATTTTGATGGTTTACGGAACAAGGAGTGGCAAGAGCCTAAGCTTGGGGATGCCCATGGCACCCCCAAGATAATCCAAGGACACCAAAAAGTCAAAGCTTGGGGATGCCCCGGAAGGCATCCCCTCTTTCGTCCACTTCCATCGGTAATTTACTTGGAGCTATATTTTTATTCACCACATGATAAGTGTTTTGCTTGGAGCGTCTTGTATTATTTGCGTCTTTGCTTGTTAGTTTACCACAATCATCCTTGCTGTACACACCTTTGGAGAGAGCCATACATGAATTGGAATTTGATAGAATACTCTATGCGCTTCACTTATATCTTTTGAGCTTGATAGTTTTGCTCATAGTGCTTCACTTATATCTTTTGAGCGTGATAATTTTTGCTCTAGTGCTTCACTTATATATTTTAGAGCACGGTGGTGGATTTGTTTTAAAGAAACTTGATCTCTCATGCTTCACTTAGATTATTTTGAGAGTCATTAATAGCATGGTAATTTGCTTAATGTTAATATACTTGGTATTCAAGATATGTGAAACTTTCTTTTGAGTGCGTTGAATACTAAGATAAGTTTGATGCTTGATAATTGTTTTGAGTCATGCTAGTTGAGTAGTTGTGGATTTAAAGAATACTTGTGTTGAAGTTTGTGATTCCCGTAGCATGCACGTATGGTGAACCGTTATGTGATGAACTCGGAGCATGAATTATTTATTGATTGTCTTCCTTATGAGTGGCGGTCGGGGACGAGCGATGGTCTTTTCCTACCAATCTATCCCTCTAGGAGCATGTGCGTAATACTTTGCTTTGATAACTTCTAGATTTTTGTAATAAGTATATGAGTTCTTTATGACTAATGTTGAGTCCATGGATTATACGCATTTTTCCCATCCTTCCACTATTGCTAGCCTCTCTAATACAAGACCTTTCGCCGTATCATACACCCACCATATACCTTTCTCAAAACAGCCACCATACCTACCTATCATGGCATTTCCATAGCCATTCCGAGATATATTTCCATGCAACTTTCCACCATTCCGTTTATTATGACACGCCCATCATTGTCATATTGCTAGCATGATCATGTAGTTGACATCGTATTTGTGGCAAAGCCACCGCTCATAATTCTTTCATACATGTCACTCATGTTTCATTGCATATCCCGGTACACTGCCGGAGGCATTCATATAGAGTCATATTTTGTTCTAAGTATCGAGTTGTAATTGTTGAGTTGTAAGAAAAATAAAAGTATGATGATCATCATTATTAGAGCATTGTCCCAAGTGTGGAAAGGATGATGGAGACTATGATTCCCCACAAGTCGGGATGAGACTCGGACGAAAAAAGAGGCCATAAAAAGGCCCAAATAAAAAATGAGAGAAAAGAGAGAAGGGACAATGTTACTATCCTTTTACCACACTTGTGCTTCAAAGTAGCACCATGATCTTCATGATAGAGAGTCTCTCATTTTGTCACTTTCATATACTAGTGGGAATTTTTCATTATAGAACTTGGACTGTATATTCCAATGATGGGCTTCCTCAAATGCCCTAGGTCTTCGTGGAGCAAGCGAGTTGGATGCACACCCACTTAGTTTCTTTTGTTGAGCTTTCATATACTTATAGCTCTAGTGCATCCGTTGCATGGCAATCCCTACTCACTCACATTGATATCTATTGATGGGCATCTCCATAGCCCGTTGATACGCCTAGTTGATGTGAGACTACCTTCCCTCTTTTTGTCTTCTCCACAACCACCATTCTATTCCACATATAGTGCTATATCCATGGCTCAAGCTCATGTATTGCGTGAAGATTGAAAAAGTTTTGAAAATGTTAAAGTATGAAACAATTGCTTGGCTTGTCATCGGGGTTGTGCATGATTTAAATACTTTGTGTGGGGAAGATGGATCATAGCCAGACTATATGATTTTGTAGGGATAACTTTCTTTGGCCATGTTATTTTGAGAAGACATAATTGCTTTGTTAGTATGCTTGAAGTATTATTATTTTTATGTAAATTTAAAACTTTTGTCTTGAATCTTCCGGATTTGAATATTCATACCATGATTAAGAAGATTTACATTGAAATTATGCCAAAGTATCACTCCGCATCAAAAATTCTTTTTTTATCATTTACCTACTCGAGGACGAGCATGAATTAAGCTTGGGGATGCCTGATACGTCTCCAACGTATCTATAATTTTTTATCGCTCCACGCTACTTTATCTATTGTTTTGGACTATAATGGGCTTTATTTTCCACTTTTATATTACTTCTGGGACTAACCTACTAACCGGAGGCCCAGCCCAGAATTGTTGTTTTTTGCCTTTTTCAGTATTTCGAAGAAACAGAATATCAAACGGAGTCCAAACGGAATGAAACCTTCAGAAACGTGATTTTCTCACCGAACGTGATCCAGGAGACTTGGACCCTACGCCAAGGAACCAGAGAGGCGGTCACGAGGGTGGGGGCGCGCCCCCCTGCCTCGTGGGCCCCTCAAAGCTCCACCGACGTACTCCTTCCTCCTATATATATACCTACGTACCCCCAAACGATCAGAACAGGAGCCAAAAAACCTAATTCCACCGCCGCAACTTCCTGTATCCACGAGATCCCATCTTGGGGCCTGTTCGAGCTCACGGAGGGGGCATCCACCACGGAGGGCTTCTACATCAACACCATAGCCTCTCCGATGAAGTGTGAGTAGTTTACTTCAGACCTTCGGGTCCATAGCTAGTAGGTAGATGACTTCTTCTCTCTTTTTGGATCTCAATACAATGTTCTCCCCCTCTCTCGTGGAGATCTATTCGATGCAATCTTCTTTTTGCGGTGTGTTTGATGAGATCGATGAATTGTGGGTTTATGATCCAGCTTATCTATGAATAATATTTGAATCTTCTCTGAATTCTTTTATGTATGATTGAGTTATCTTTGCAAGTCTCTTCGAATTATCCGTTTGGTTTGGCCAACTAGATTGGTAGTTCTTGGGAGAAGTGCATGGCTTTGGGTTCAATCTTGTGACGCCCGAATAATTAAGCTACAATAATTCCCTGCTAATGAGGCCACGTCACCACGATTACTGTTGCTAATCTCATGATGATTCAGATCTCGTTCAAAGTCTAATTCAAAATCAAGTCAAAGGAATAAAGTTTTCAAAGGTTAAAACTAAAATGTTCAAGATAGGTCAAATAAATCATGAGCAATTATGGCGGAGAAACCACATTTTGATAAAATAGTTAGATGCTCAAAATATAAACAAAACAATAACAAAAAAATAAATAAATAAAAACAAAAAGATAGAATGAACTCCCGCTCGGCCCAACTGGGCCATGGCCCAGCCAGGCCGACCCAATTCCCTCCCCCGGCCCAACCGCACCTATAATGCACCCCACTCCCCCGGTGACCTAGCTCGGTCGTCCCACTTTCCCCACTCCCCCTCGCCAACCCCCACCTCTCGATCCCATCTAGATCGAGGGGGGGATCGTCCCCATCAACCCAGTTACCGCTGCCGGATCGCCCGCCGGCGTTGCCAGGCCTCCTCCCCGCCACCCGTCTCCGGCTCGCCTCCCCTCTCGCTCCTCTTCCCTGACCCAATCTGGATCGGGAAGGGGCAATGAGCCCGGCGCCTCCTTCACCGACGTCGTCGCCAGGCGCCACCTCCGCTCAAGACCTTGCCGTTCTTTGGATCTGCCTCCCCACGCTGCTCCCTCCTCCTCCTCACGCCCGCCCCGATCCCTACACCCCCCCGTGAGCGCCTCCCCTTCCTCTCTGCTTGTTGTATGCCGCCGTCGCAACGCCTCGCCACGCCTCGACCTCCCGATCACAGCGCCCGGCCTTGCGCCTTGCCCGCCGCCTGCAGCTTCACCGGACGCCCACGCCTCTGCTGCTCGGCGGCCTTGCCTCGGCCACGCCTCACCCTGCTAGCCTCTCCTTGCCGACTGGCGACCTGCCAGTCCGCCGCTTCCTCAGCGCCACAGGCATGCGCCCAAGACTACAAGCGGCGCCCGTAATCACTGAATCACTATGGCCTCGGGCCAATGACATGTGGGGCCTAGCCCCGAGAACGTAAAAAAAGGAATTAAAAAAAAACATGTATAATAAATAAATAATTAATAATAAAATTAATTAATTAATTAGTTAATTAACTAAATAACTAATTTAATTAATCCAGTTTAGTTAAACTAATTAAGCATGAATAACCTAAAATATATAATTAACCTAACTAATCTGTTAGTTAGGGTGATGTGTCTATGACGAACAGGACCCACATGTCAGTTGACTAGTCAACACCTCTGTTGACTGCTGACGTCATGATGATGTCAGCAAACACTGCTCTGGATAATGTTGTTTTAAAATAATTAAATAAATCCTAAAAATCATTTAAATCTTTGAAAATTAATATAAAATAAATCGTAGTTCAGATGAAAATACTTTCTACATGAAAGTTGCTCAGAACAACGAGACGAATCTGGATACGCAGCCCGTTCGTCCGCCACGTATCCCTAACCTATCGAACTCGCAACTTTCCCCCTCCGGTTGATCTGTCCGGAAACGCGAAACACCGGGAATACTTTCCCGGATGTTTCCCCCATTCAACGGTATCACCTCATACCGCGTTAGGGCACGCCTAGCATCACACATTGCTTTGTCATGCATCGTTATGCATCTGTTTGCATTGTATTCATTGTTTCTTCCCCCTCTTCTTCCACTAGACACCGAGACCGACGCCATTGCTACTCAAGACGACTACGGTGTTGATTTAATTCTCCTTCTTGCCAGAGCAATCAGGCAAGCCCCCCCCTTTGATCACTAGATATCGCCTATTCTTCTCTATACTGCTTGCATTAGAGTAGTGTAGCATGTTACGGGTTTCCATTAATCCTATTCTGCTGCATAGCCTGTCATTGTTGCTACAGTTGTTACCCTTACCTGCTATCCTACTGCTTAGTATAGGATGCTAGTATTCCATCTGTGGCCCTACCCTCTTGTCCGTCTGCCATGCTATACTATCGGGCCGTGATCACTCGGGAGGTGATCACGGGTATATTCTATATACTTTATACATGATACATGTGGTGACTAAAGTCGGGTCGGCTCGAGGAGCACCCGCGAGTGATTCACTGATTGGGGGCTGAAAGGACCTTTGTCCCGATGGCCCTCTGTGTGGATCTTTGTGGCGGAGCGACAGGGCAGGTTGAGACCGCCTATGAGAGAGGTGGGCCTGGCCTGCTCGGGCGTTCATGATCTTGAACACGCTTAACGAGATCTTGGTATTTGATCTGAGTTGGATCGTTGACCTTATACGCACTAACCGCCACGTGGGACAAGATATGGGCTACCGCGTCGTGGTATCACCAAGCATTTCGTGAAGTCACGAATCGAGCGGCGCGCTACCGGATTGGACCGAACGCTCGCTAGGCTAGGTTCGCTTCGGCCGCCCTCGCAACGTGCAGGTGTGCTAAGGGCGATGGGCCCAGACCATTGTGCGCTTAGTTTTAGACCGGCGTGCTGACCTCTCTGTTATGCCTAGGTGGGGCTGCGACGTGTTGATCTTCCTCGGCCCGGCATGACCCAGGAAAGTGTGTCCGGCCAAATGGGATCAAGCGTGTCGGGTAATGTGGTGCACCCCTGCAGGGAAGTTAATCTATTCGAATAGCCGTGATCTTCGGTAACAGGACGACTTGGAGTTGTACCTTGACCTTATGACAACTAGAACCGGATACTTAATAAAACACACCCTTCCAAGTGCGGATACAACCCGGTGATCGCCTCCCTAACAGGCGACGAGGAGGGATTGTCGGGTAGGATTATGCTATGCGATGCTACTTGGAGGACTTGATCTACTCTCTTCTACATCTTTGCCAAGGCGGAGGTTGCTGTAAGCATAGTCTTGACGGGATTAGCTATCCCCTCTTATTACGGCATTCTGCGATTCGGTCCACCGATATGGCCCTTTACACATATACCCATGCATATGTAGTGTAGCTCCTTGCTTGCGAGTACTTTGGATGAGTACTCACGGTTGCCTTGTTCCCCCTTTTCCCCCTTTCTTTACCCGATTGCTGCGAGCAGATGATGGAGCCCGGGAGGCAGACGCCACCTTCGACGATGACTCCTACTACACTGGAGGTGCCTACTACTACGTGCAGGCCGCTGACGACGACCAGGAGTAGTTAGGAGGATCCTAGGCAGGAGGCATGCGCCTCTTTCAATCTGTATCCTAGTTTGTGCTAGCCATCTTATGGCAACTTGTTTAACTTATGTCTGTACTCAGATATTGTTGCTTCCGCTGACTCGTCTATGATCGAGCACTTGTATTCGAGCCCTCGAGGCCCCAGCTTGTATTATGATGCTTGTATGACTTATTTATGTTTTAGAGTTGTGTTGTCATATCTTCCCGTGAGTCCCTGATCTTGATCGTACACGTTTGCGTGCATGATTAGTGTATGATTGAATCGGGGGCGTCACAAGGTTGGTATCAGGGCCGACTGCCTGTAGGAATCCCCTTCCACACTCCTTGGCCGAAGTCGAGTCTAGACATTACAAAACTTTTACTAACATGGCTGTGTGCCTTACGGGCCCACGTCGCCATTGGGTGGTATTAGGATCTTTTATTCCTCGATCTATACTCTGGAACTCTGATCTCTCTTTTATTCGGGTTAAATGAATTTGCTAAACTCTAACATTAGGTTCTCGTAACAACTTTTCCTTCGGAGAGCCCCTTATTACAGATGATCGTCTGCTGCACCAGAAGATTCCGAAGATACTCTTCGAGGTTTTCTCGAGACCGTTGTGCCCACCGACTTTACAATCCCCTACCACCGATATACCCTTATGGATAACTACCTACAATTGCCGTTCATACCTTCATCCTCAGTTGCTCTTGTTATTACAAGATGCCCTAAATTGCTCTCCGTTGTTCCGAAAATCCTTTAAGCTTACTGCCTTGCAGTTCTTTACCACATGAAAACCCCTATTGAAAATTCCTCGCACTTATTGAGTATCTGTTCATCCCCAGTTGTTCGTATGCTTCATAAGATACTCTAAAATACTATCCGACCTTCTGAGCATCCTCTTCAAACTATTGCTCTACAAATACTGGTATGCTTACAGTATGGATGCTCCCATATCACTAGCAATATTCACTAGTATATTTTGACACCGTCATTTTGATCCTATTGATTCAACATGTGTGCGGATGCACACAATCATCTATCAACCCTTCTAAATTATCTTTCCGGCTCAGACGTCATTTTGAACATGAGCTGGTTCTCGACCAAACTATTTGTCGTCAATTGTGCCTCTGGTCTATCCAACTTATCCATCCTTGATCAGAGCGTCTGCTCCTGATCCCTTGATTTGAAAATCATAGTTCCTTTGCTATTTAAACATTGAATTATTCAGATGTTCTATAAACCGATGCATTTGCATTCTTTCTTCCTCTGATTGGGTATCAATACTCACATCAGCTCCATTATGGATCGCCATATCCACTGTTGGATTATTATCCCGATGTTGTCCTTCATAATTAATCACCTTAAGTAGTTTTTTTCTCCAATATATAATGCCTTTGGTAAATTGTATCCTCTCCTTTTGCCAACCATGCTCGCTTTCGAGATGGTGATAATTGCTCTTGAAGCTCGTGGTATATGTTCCTAAGAAGCCCCGATGGGTTGAACCAATGCCTTCCCTAATCTGTGCAAACCCGAAAGATTTCACGGGTCATACGTGATTCGGTATTGCACCAGGTAAAACTTTCAACAGCTAATGCCATTTCGAAAAGAAACGAGAAGTGAATGAAAGGTTATGCATTGGAGAAGTGGGAGTCGACCTTGAACTTTGCGTTCATGCCCATGGACCCGATGTGGAACTTACCATGGAAGCTTCTTGCAAAATATTTAATCATTTGGGTAATTCTTTCGATGACATTAGATTGGATCCCTTGCAGCTATGGTTCCGACCATATTGTTTTTCTTTGATCCCATTTCTCGGGGAAGTTTAAATATTTGCCTTTTACAGAGCAATACCCGAGTCCAACCTCTACTTTGATTTGTCGTCGAGTATTACCCCCTGGTATCTCGAGATTATCACAGAACCGCATAACTTCTTATGAGTTCTTCGTCAAGTACTACATTCTCATCGATTCCAAGTTTTCCGGGTTTTGAGTGGTTAGTCACCGAGTACCCCGATAACTGAATCGAGTCCGATTACGGTTCAACAACTCTTAGTAATCTTCCTTACTTACGAGTTTGTACCCGATCATGTCATTCCTAGCCTATTTGGCTATATCATTATCATGATGATTTTAATTGTGCTACCTGGTCCTTATTCCTGGAGCACAAGTTTCAACGATGAGCTAAGCTTGCGTCGATTTTCGTCGTCATATCATTTCTCCTTGAACAACAAACTTGATTTCGAGTTTGTGTCCTAACCGTGGTTCCAATAACCTTTTGCTTCATCATTCGTTTGACTTGATGTCATCGTCGATCGATTACATCTTCGTGTAACCTCTCAACAAATGTGTCATGATCATCATCAACCTTATGAGCTCTTCCAGGATATCAATCGGATTCATGATGAGAAATACCATCCTTGCCTCGATGATTTGTGTTATCATCAAGCACTTATTGCCTTCCCTCCAACACAAACTTGTTCGTGTTTTGTGTTATACCTTGAGTTCCTTGCTACCCAGCATTGTTCTTCTTTACCTCGGAATATTACCACCTTTTATGTCAAGAATGTCATGGGAATTTCACCACCTCTTAAGAATTCTTGGTATGGTGATACTTCTCACCATCACCATTCTTTCTTGGGTCCTCGTGTTGGTTCCAACGAGGGTACCAACAAGTGAGCGGTGCTGTTTGGATTCCACCCTTCTAGCAACCCTATTGCTTTGAAGTTAATGTCCGGCCGTTCATTCTTAGACTATCGATTATGGAATCACCATTCCAATGTTGGCCGTGCAACCCAGCCCATATTTCGGGTGCACCTTTCAACCAATGTTTAGTTGTGTATGTTTTCCTCGAGCATACATCATTATACCATTTGATCTGACAAATGCTATATCCTTGTTCACATAATTGTGGAAATCCACCTTTTGGAAATCTCAAGGATTGTCACCGACTCCATCAGCTACCCCCGTCATCCTCTCTTTGGTTTAAATGATAAACTCTTGTGTTGAAACTCTCTCCCATAGTTAATTTCGAGAATCTTACAATGCCATCTCGACAATTTGTGTTGCACCTTTCTTCTCAGGCATCTTAAGTCTGAGTTATCCTGACACCAATTAGATTTGAATCTCGGTCGGATATGATGGTTGGGACATATTTTCAAGAGTTATAACATTGCTTCCTATATGCCCCGGTAAGGTGATGCCATGCCTAGCACACCTGACCAGAGGACCTAGTGTTATAGTTTCCTTTTTAACAAGGTTAATCATTTTTTCATGAGGAAATTGAATGCCTTGTTTAATAAGTTTATCCTGATGGATCCTTTGTGTATCCAAAGTCCGATTTTTGCTTGAAGACCATGTCAATGCTATCCCGAAGCATGTCTGTGGTACTCCGATTTTCAACAAAAACATTTGAAGCCCAATGTTGAATGTTTCTTGCTCGATTATCCAAACACCGATGTATGGGCAATGTCATGAAAATTCTCTCCCCTACCTAAAGAGTTTACTACATTATATCCTGTCATGGATATCATGCTCGTCATTCTTCAAGGATGTACCTTTGAAATATGTGTTTAAACACATTTTCCTTTCCATTGTTCTGTTTAATCTGATAATCATATTTTTTATTTCCATTTGTTGGGTTAACGTTTCTTGTGATCTATATGATCTAAGCAGTAATATTCTCCTGCTTAGGTAAACACCTCGATTTACAACTCATCGGTGTGACCAGGACCTCACTATTATTGCCGATTTACATCCTCGTAACCCCGATGGATGAGAACTTTGCCTATTGGTCCGCCTCGTTCAACGAGCAGGAAAATGGTTCTCTTCGTCCCTTGCCCTTGGTACCAACGTTGTTGCCAACATAACTGACATGCTATCCTCTGCCATGCCTTGCTACCATGACCGTGCAATATGTTGGCGTCCTTCCTACTTTTGAACCACATGGTGGGCCCATAACCCGCAGTTCCACAGGATCGAAACCTGACTATCCTGCACCCCTTGTTCCCAAGGTTGTTCCTCACGTGTGGCCTCTTATGTAATTCACGAGCCATCTTCCGAGGGATCATCAAATCTATTGCCGGACACAATACTTATTCCCGATTGCTTTGAGCCCCTTTCACGCCCTGTTTCAGGCATCGAACGGTTACCTGCTCGCTCGAAACTTCCCATGAAACCTCATTACTTTGCTCTCAATATTTTCTTAAGTTTCAATTCGAGAGTTACTTTCTGCCACCTTCCCCGATGATATCGACCAGATAGTCAACCTTGTAGAGGTTCGTTCTCCCGGAATACCCCCTTACCTATTCGTTAGTACGATGGAGTGCCCCGAAGAAAGGACGACAACTTCATCATGATGACCTGAAGTAGAGGAATGAAGACATCAATGTCATGGATCGACCTCTTCGAGAAGAGCAAGTATGACCGAGAAGAATCGTTAGAATTTCGTAACCAAATCCCTTCCCCCTTACTTCCCCTCTTAAATCTCGGGACGAGATTTCTTGTAGTGGAGGAGAATTGTGACGCCCGGATAATTAAGCTACAGTAATTCCCTGCTAATGAGGCCACGTCACCACGATTACTGTTGCTAAACTCATGATGATTCAGATCTCGTTCAAATTCAAATTCAAAATCAAGTCAAAGGAATAAAGTTTTCAAAAGTTAAAACTAAAATGTTCAAGATAGGTCAAATAAATCATGAGCAATTATGGAGGAGAAACCACATTTTGATAAAATAGTTAGATGCTCAAAATATAAACAAAACAATAACAAAAAAAACAAATAAATAAAAAAACAAAAAAACAAAAAGATAGAAAGAACTCCCTTTCGCCGCCTAATTGGGCCATGGCCCACCAGCCGACCCAATTCCTCCCCGCCCAACCGCGCCTACAACGCACACCCCACTCCTCGGTGACCTAGCTCGGTCGTCCCACTTTCCCCACTCCCCTCGCCAGCCCCACCTCTCGATCCCATCCGGATCGAGGGATCGTCCCATCAACCCAGTCACCGCTGCCGGATCGCCCGCCGGCGTTGCCAGGCCTCCTCCCCGCCACCCGTCTCCGGCTCGCCTCCCCTCTCGCTCCTCTTCCCCGACCCAATCTAGATCGGGAAGGGGCAATGAGCCCGGCGCCTCCTTCACCGACGTCGTCGCTGTGCGTCACCACCGTCGCCCGAAGACCTCGCCGTCGCCGGACTGCCTCCCCGTCGCGCGCCGTCTCCGTCCTCCTCCTCACGCCCCGCTGCCCCGAACCCTACACCCCCCCGTGAGCGCGCTCCCCCCTTCCCTCTCTCTGCTCGTTGTACGCCGCCGTCCACGCAGTACCCCTTGGCCATGCCCGACCTCCCGACCCGCCACGCTGCCTTGCGCGCCCCAGCCCGCCCGCTGCGGCAGCATGGCGGACACCCACGCCTCACGGTGCTCGGCCGGCCTCGCCTCGGCCATGCCACACCCGTCTTTGGCCTCGCCATCGCCGACTGGCGACCTGCCAGTCCGCCGCCCTTCCCGGCGCCCCTGGGCATGCGACGGCGCCCGCACCATGATGCTTGTTCGGCGGCGCCCGTAATCAACTCCACTATGGCCTCGGGCCACGACATGTGGGCCTAGCCACGAGAACGTAAAAAAGGAATTTAAAAAACATGTATAATAAATAAATAATTAATAATAAAATTAATTAATTAATTAGTTAATTAACTAAATAATTAACTTAATTAATCCCGTTTAGTTAAACTAATTAAGCATGAATAACCTAAAATATATAATTAACCTAACTAATCTGTTAGTTAGGGTGATGTGTCTATGACGAACAGGACCCACACGTCACTTGACTAGTCAACACCTCTGTTGACTGCTACCGTCATGCTGACGTCATGATGACGTCAGAAAACACTGTTCTGGATAATGTTGTTTTAAAATAATTAAATAAATCTTAAAAATGATTTAAATCTTTTAAAATTAATATAAAATAAACCGTAGTTCAGATGAAAATACTTTCTACATGAAAGTTGCTCAGAACAACGAGACGAATCTGGATACGCAGCCCGTTCATCCGCCACGCATCCCTAACCTATCAAACTCGCAACTTCCCCCTCTGGTTCATCTGTCCGGAAACGCGAAACACCGGGAATACTTTACCGGATGTTTCCCCCCTTCACCGGTATCACCTCATACCGCGTTAGGGCACGCCTAGCATCACACATTGCTTTGTCATGCATCGTTATGCATCTGTTTGCATTGTATTCATTGTTTCTTCCCCCTCTTCTTCCGCTAGACACCGAGACCGACGCCGCTGCTACCCAGTACGACTACGGTGTTGACGACCCCTCCTTCTTGCCAGAGCAATCAGGCAAGCCCCCCCTTTGATCACCAGATATCGCCTATTCTTCTCTATACTGCTTGCATTAGAGTAGTGTAGCATGTTACTGCTTTCCGTTAATCCTATTCTGCTGCATAGCCTGTCATTGTTGCTACAGTTGTTACCCTTACCTGCTATCCTACTGCTTAGTATAGGATGCTAGTATTCCATCTGTGGCCCTACCCTCTTGTCCGTTTGCCATGCTATACTATCGGGCCGTGATCACTCGGGAGGTGATCACGGGTATATTCTATATACTTTATACATGATACATGTGGTGACTAAAGTCGGGACGGCTCGAGGAGCACCCATGAAAGTGATTCACGGATTGGGGGCTGAAAGGACCTTTGTCCCGACGGCCCTCTGTGTGGATCTTTGTGGCGGAGCGACAGGGCAGGTTGAGACCGCCTAGGAGAGAGGTGGGCATGGCCCTGTTCGGCGTTCGCGGATACTGAACACGCTTAACGAGATCTTGGTATTTGATCTGAGTTGGATCGTTGACCTTATACGCACTAACCGCCACGTGGGACAAGATATGGGCAACTGGCGTCATGGTATCAGCCAAAGCATTTCGTGACGTCAGCGACTGAGCGGCGCGCGCCGGATTGGACTGGAACGCCTGCTAGGCTAGGTCTGCTTTCGGCCGCCCTCGCAACATGCAGGTGTGTTAAGGGCGATGGGCCCAGACCATTGTGCGCTTAGTTTTAGACCGGCGTGCTGACCTCTCTGTTATGCCTAGGTGGGGCTGCGACGTGTTGATCTTCCGCGGCCGGGCATGACCCAGGAAAGTGTGTCCGGCCAAATGGGATCAAGCGTGTCGGGTAATGTGGTGCAGCCCTCACAGGAAGTTAATCTATTCGAATAGCCGTGATCTTGATAACAGGGCGACTTGGAGTTGTACCTTGACCTTATGACAACTAGAACCGGATACTTAATAAAACACACCCTTCCAAGTGCCAGATACAACCCGGTGATCGCTCTCTAACAGGGCGACGAGGAGGGGATTGCCGGGTAGGATTATGCTACGCGATGCTACTTGGAGGACTTCAGTCTACTCTCTTCTACATGCTGCAAGACGGAGGTTGCCAGAAGCGTAGTCTTCGACAGGATTAGCTATCCCCCTCTTATTCTGGCATTCTGCAGTTCAGTCCACCGATATGGCCCTTTACACATATACCCATGCATATGTAGCGTAGCTCCTTGCTTGCGAGTACTTTGGATGAGTACTCACGGTTGCCTTGTTCCCCCTTTTCCCCCTTTCTTTACCCGATTGCTGTGACCAGACGATGGAGCCCGGGAGCCAGACACCACCTTCGACGATGACTCCTACTACACTGGAGGTGCCTACTACTACGTGCAGGCCACTGACGACGACCAGGAGTAGTTAGGAGGATCCCAGGCATGAGGCATGCCCCAGTTTGTGCTAGCCATCTTATGGCAACTTGTTTAACTTATGTCTGTACTCAGATATTGTTGCTTCCGCTGACTCGTCTATGATCGAGCACTTGTATTCGAGCCCTCGAGGCCCCTGGCTTGTATTATGATGCTTGTATGACTTATTTATGTTTTAGAGTGTCGGGGAGGCTGATCATACCCACGAACACCTATGGGGCCGGCGGACCAGGCCCCTTTGTGGTTCGGAGGGGGGCGGAGATCACACGAAGAGCGGATCGAGGCAAAGCACACGAGCAGTTTACCCAGCTTCGGAGCTCTCCGGAGAGATAAAACTCCTACTGCTGCTTGTTTGATGTATTGTGTTCTTGCTAGGGAGCGATGCAAGCTACAAAACCTAGCTTGAGCGTATCTGGTCTCGAGAGAGTCGAATGAACCGAACCCTTTCTACGTTGCTCATGGGCCTCCTTTTATATGCTCAAGGGGTCTCCGACAGGTGGCAACATAGGCGAGGGTACAAATGTAAACAGGAGTTGGTACACCTACTCGAGCGATTATGCGATGCAAAATACCTAACTCGACGGCAAGGGACAAAAGCAATAAATGCCCGTCAGGTCGCCCAAACAAAGGCAACAGAGACCGTCAGGTGCGCCACCGCTCGCCACGATGGCAAGCTTGTCAGCGTCGCTTATCGCTGCTCTCCGTTGGCTCCACAGCCTCTTAACACGCGTGCATGGAATGTTCCCATGGCAACACGTTGCTGGATGAGCTGGAGCGGAGATGGAGAGAGGTTGCTTGCCGCGGCCGAATCCTTGTCGCGTCCGGAGGCTTGTCGCGCTCCGAGCCTTCCGGCAAGCTCCTCTTGCCGGGGCCCTGTCTTCTGCATGCCTTGAATGGCCTTCCCGGCAAGCTCCTCTTGCCGGGGCCTTGTCTTCTTAGTCAAATACTTTGTTCTTGAATGGCTCCAAAGGAGCCACGGAGGATCTTGGCGGTGACCAAGCAAACCCTGCCCGCTGGTGCTGCAATCGTCCGTGCTGCAAGTACGGGATACTAGGGTACCCTACTCTAGTACACCGACAGAGCCCCGGGCATGGGTCAGACACTTGCCGAAGCGCTGTCGGGCCAGGCCCAAAAGCGATTACTGCGGTCACACGCGGCCTCGATCACGCCGCAACTTCGCCCGGACCCACCACGACCCCCACTAACGGCACGCACCGAACGTGGCGTCGTGCGAAGATCGTGGGCGTGGTCGTGGGGTTTCTTTATTAGGAAAAGCGGGCGTCCGTCCCTCCCCCTCTTTATAAGCGGGGAAACAGGGCAGGCCGTCCACTCCGCCATTGTTGTCTTGTCAAGAAAACCACCGCCGCTTCCCCTTCTTCTCCAAAGGCGAAGAGAGCGGCGCCCGCCCTTTTTGCCACAAGCGCACTCACCGCCGTCGGCCTCCTCCGCCGCCCTCGCCATGGCTCAAAGCCGACAAGGAGAAGGGCGCTAAGTCGGCCGAGGCGCAGCGGCGCGCGCGCGCATGAGCGGGCCATCTTCCCCCCTCAGCTCGGCGCAAAGGAGCCGCGGGATGTCTTCTATCTCTTTTGGTCGACGGAGACGCGTGCGCATCCGTGCACGAAGGTACTCCCCGCCTCCGCTTCTGACTTGGCCCCAACTAGGTACCCCTTCTTTGCCCTTTTCTTATATTGCGGGCTTTGCCCGCCCTTTTCCGAGTTCTTCTGCGATATCATGAACACATATGGCCTCCGCCTCCTTGATTTCACCCCCAACGCTGTCTTGACCATGGCAGTTTTCGCACACCTTTGCGAAAACTTTGTCGGGATCCACCCAAATGTGGCACTCTTCTGCCACTTCTTCGTGCCCGCGTCGAGAGAGGAGAGCCACTTGCCGGAGGGATAGCTTGGGTCTCCAGGATCGGCAAGAAAGAAGCCTATCTGGAAGGAGAATTCCGCAACAAGTGGGAGGAGTGGAGAGCCAATTGGTGTTGGGTCGTAGAGGAGAACCCGCAGCCCTTCACTGCCGTGCGCCAAACCCCAATAGTGCGCGGCAGAGATTGGAGTAGCTTGGCGCCGGAGGATGCTAGGTTGAAGATAGCTGCGACCCGGATTTTGCGCCTCAGGCTTGCCGGACTAACCGTAAGGCGCAGCTTGGCGCAGACTTCCTTCGCCGCCGCACGCTTCCCTTGCAGGAGAGGAGGAGGCCTGCTTGGGAGTTCCAAAATGCGGCAGACATCATGAGGTTGCGCCCGGGCCTGAACTGGAATTTCACCGTCTTGGAGCTGGATGCAATGCTGCTAGAGCTGTTCAAGAACGACCCCGATCACCCTGAGTGGTTTAGGTTGCCGAGGGGGGTCGTCCCATTGTGCAACAACTCGGCGCTCGACCGCATCCGCGCCATGATGCCGTTATGCGATTCCCATGGGATCGTTCCAACCTAGCAGGAGCCCCTAAACGAGGTCGTGCAGCAGTTCTTCGACGACTTGGAAGAAGTGCCGATCCGCTCCGACGAGCAGAAAAGGCTCACTCGCGACACCACCGACGAGGAGATGGCGCGTATTGCCACCAGGCTGGAGGAGGCGGCAGCAGCTGCTGCCGCTGGAGCCTTCGGGTACACCGTGGAGGAGGCGGACGCCGAAGGCGGCAAGCCTTGCCGAGCGAAGGAGATCACCGGCGAGGACGAGCTTGTCGAGCCCGAGGCCGGGTCGAGTGGACTCCGCCGAGGGCGCTTCTTCTCCACCACCCAGCGACTTGCCGCCAGCGAGCCCTCGGCTCCGCCAAGAGGCGTCTCCGCAAGGCCGGAGACGAAGTCGGGCGGCAGATCGCCCACAGAAGCGCTGCTGACGCGCTCTACAAGCGGAAGCGAGTTTGCTGGGAGCGCCTCACACTGCCATGCGACAACCGGGCGGGATCTTCCTGTGCCACCGCCGACGCCTCCGCCAGCTGCCAAGAGAGCCCACTCCCGCCTCGTCGCACCGAGGCGAGCTGAGTTTGACTTCTCCGCTCAGCTCGAGGAGGAAGATGAAGAGTAAGCTCTTGAGATTGTGTTTGTATTTCTTCAATTTTGTTGCTTCATCTTGAATCTGATTTGCTTGCTGAACTCTTTCCTTTTCAGGACGCTAGCCCAGAGAGCGTCGAAGAGGGCCAAGATCCCGACGGTCGTCGTTGAGGACGATCCACCCGTGGCAACAGAGGAGGCGTCTGAGACCTCCTTGCCGGACCCGGCAACCCTTCGTCAGAGCAGCCCCCAGCACAGCACCCAGGGTAAGTGTGCGGCTTTCTCCTTACTGTTAGGTGTGCAGGGGTGCTCCTTCTTCGTTGATACCTGATTGTTTGCTTGTGTAGGAGCAGAGCAGCCTCATCGGAAGGGCTCGAAGCCGCCCTGAAATCCTGTCTGCTGCCACTACGCCGCCAAGGGAGGATTCTCCGGCAAGGAGCGCCCTCCGACAAGGGAGGCCACTCCGCAAGGGAGGCTACCCGGCAAGGGACAGCGCCAGTGACCCTCCGCTGGTCGAGGCCGTGGCTGCGGATCCCGTCGCAGGTAATTTCCTTACACGAAAATCTCCCTTGGTCTTGTTTTCTTCTGTTTCTCTTTTTGAACATTTGCTTGACTGCTCTTTCTTCGTCTGATGCAGAGCCGATGGAGGTCGAGGCTGCCGGTGAGGAGGAAGCGCGCGGCAACACCGACGAGGCCGTCGTCGTGGAAGAAGAGGTCGTCGCTGTGGAAGAAAAGGCCGTCGCCGACGAGCCTGTCGGCGAGGAGGCCACCGAGGCTGTTGACGTAGGAGCTGGCGAGGGGTCGGGTGATCGCACTGACGGCCCTGAGGCCGCAGGAGCGCCAGGCGCTGCACCGACACTCCCCGCCACAAGCATGTTGTCAGGCTCCGAGGAGCCACAGCCCGACGCCTACCTGAAGGCCGACGAGGGTGTCTTCATCAAACTCCCCTGGGAGCCGAGCTCCAGGGCGCTGGTCGAAGGAGAGACCTTCGACGGCGAGCTACTCGCCTCCATTGGCCGACGCTGTGGACGCGCCAAGCAGCAAAGAAGGCGAAGTCTGAGGAGGAGCAATGGCTGAAGAGGTTGCTGTCGCTCTACCGCGCCCGCAAGCCAAGTTGGAGTCCCGGAAGCACTTGTCGCGAGGGCAGGAGCGGACATGGAGAAGCGCCGCAGAGCTCCGGAGCGCCAACCAAGAAACTCTCCGCGACGTAGCGAGCCGAGGGCAACTTGCGTAAGAGCGCCCGGCCTTCATCCTTGAGAAGGCCGCACTGAGGAGGAGCAAAGGGCTGGCTGCCGAGAAGCTCTCCGCCGCAGAAAGCGGTGGCGCAGCGGAAGGTCAACCTGGACAGCCATGAAGAAGACCTTGCCGCGCGCGAGGAGTCACTTGGTGGGGCGCTTAAGGAAGCGAAGGATGCTGCCGCAGCCGCCGAGGCCGCCAAGGAAGAGTTGAAGGCGAAGGTGGCACAGCTGGAAGCCAGCCTCAAGAAGAGTGGCGAGGAGCTTGACGCGCTCAAGCACGAGCGCGAGAAGGACGCCTACACTCTTGGCGAGCTGCAGAGCCGTCTCGCCGATAGGGGCAAGGAGCTCGACGCCGCCAAGGATTCCAAGGCGGATCTTGAGCTGAAGCTGACCACTCCACGCAGACGCTTGTGGCGCCCAGAGAGCGGGAGGTGGGCTTGTTGGAGACGATCAAGGCCAAGGAGGAGCTGCTAGCGAATGTTGTCTCCACCAGGCGCCTTGAGGGAGAGTGTGGAGCCTTTGGATCAAGGTCTTGTGGACACCGCTCGACATTCACAACGAAGCCGATGGAGCTGGGATGGCGGACCTTGCATACTCCTCCGACGAAAGCATCTCCAACCCAGCGCCAAACTCAGTTTATTCTTCAAAGGCGTGGTGGACGGGTCTCCAGCGACTCCGGGAAGAGGTCCCAAAGCAGCTGGCCGAGGAATCATGCCAGATCTGTGCAGGAGCCCTCGAGAAGGTGTTGATAAAGGTGGCTTTCCGCAATCCGGGCCTCAACCTTAACGGCGTCCTCAGATCCTTGCCGCCAGATGCCAACGTGGAGGAGCTCAAAGCCCTTGTCGCACCCATTGTGGACAAGGTGAACAAGATCAAGCGGATTGATGGCGCACCGCATAGACTAGGCCGCCAATTTTATCTTTCCTTGTCGCTCTTGATCATGTTTAGAACACTTTGTTAGATCAGCGACAAGTTATTTTGTAATATACTCTATCTTAGGCGATCAATGCAACATTATTTCCTCTACTTGATTCCTTCCTTTGTACGCTTCGCCCTACGCATTTGGGGGACTTGTCGGTGCGGGCACCTTTTGCATGAGCGCCGAGTGCGAACGTCAAGAGTCTGGCCGGCAAAGGTGCCGCCTCCGACAAGCAACCTTGTCGCGACTAGCCGCAGCTCACTTAAGTTGTTGAGCGGACTCGAAACAAAGTAAGGGCGCGACTAGCCTGCGAGTTGGTTCCTCTGCGCACAGGTTTTCCATACAAAGTACTCTCGTTCGAGGAAAATAACTTAAAAATTTAAAAATTGATTGCTCAAACTTTGGCAACTTAGCTTTTCTGTCTTTTTCTTCCCGATAAGGCGAAACTTCCTCGAGCGATGCCTGGTCCATAGTATTATCTTCTCCTTCCCCCCTGGTTAACTTGTGCGAGGGAGCCTTCCTTTCTTTGAGAAAAGAGAAAGAAGAAAATAAAGTTATGGAGCCCAATGACTCGATTTTGCTTACCGGTGTGGTTGCTGCATAAAGCGTTAGCCAAAGCATGCAATAAAATGATGAAAGCATGAATTTGACAAGTTGTGCGCAACACACGAGCTTTACTGATGCACGGGGTCTGCGCCCGGCTTTGTACAAAGGATTACATGCAACAACGGCAAGACTTGTACAAAAGGTGGTTGCCGGAACAGGTTCCGGCAACCACACCCTATGGGTAAAACTTACGAAGATGCTCAATGTTCCAGGAGTTGCTCACCGGGATGCCATCTTCGGTCTCAAGGCGGACAGCGCCAGGCCTAGTGACTCGTTTCACCCGATATGGGCCTTCCCACTTCGGCGTCAACTTGTTTGAATTCTTGGCGGACTGAACGCGCCGAAGAACAAGGTCGCCTTCCTCGAGACTTCTGGCACTAACTTTGCGGCTATGGTAGCGACACAAAGCTTGCTGGTAGCGAGCAGCTCGCACAGCGGCCTGAAGACGATCCTCCTCAAGGAGCAGCGCGTCATCTTGTCGCAGCTGCTCTTGCTCAAGCTCATCATAAGCGAGCACTCGAGGCGATCCGTATCTGAAGTTCCGTGGGGAGAACTGCCTCTGCTCCATAGACTAGAGCAAAAGGTGTCCGGCCGGTGGCTCGATTTGGCGTCGTCTGATCGACCAAAGAACCACCGGCAGCTCCTCGATCCAGCTTTCTTCCGCACTTGTGCAGCCCGTCGAAAGTTACGGTATTGAGCCCGCGCAGCACTTCAAAGATTTGCCCTCTCGCTGACCGTTGCTTCTCGGGTGAGCAATGGCGAAGCGCACCTTGGCGCCAAGATCTTGGACGTCGCATGAAGGTGCGACTCATAAATTGTGTGCCGTTGTCGGTGATGATCCTGTTAGGGATTCCGAAACGGCAAAAATCGACCAAGAACTTGATCACGACTGTCTTTGTCACCTTCCTCATCGCTTCCACTTCGGCCACTTTGTGAACTTGTCGATGGCGGCGTACAAGTACTCAAAGCCCCGACAGCTTCGGGGAAGGGGCCGAGATGTCGAGCCCCTGCACCGAAAGGGCCAGGATAAAGGGATCGTCTGGAGAGCCTGAGCTGGTTGGTGTATCTGTTTGGAATGGAACTGGCACGCTTCACACTTGGTTACTTGAGCAGTTGCATCCTGGAGGTCTGTCGGCCAGAAGAAACCTTGCCGGAAAGCTTTGCCGGCAAGTGCTCTCGCGCCAATGTGGTGACCACATATGCCTCCGTGTATCTCTGCCAACAGCTTCTATCCATCTTCCCTGGGAACACACTTCAATTTCACACCGTTGAGTCTTCTTCTGTACAGTATGTTGTCGACAAACTGGTACATACTTGACTGCCGGGCTACTCTTTCCGCTTCTTCTTGTTCTTCGGGAAGTTCTCCTGTCTGAAGGAAAAGGACAATCGGCTGCGCCCATGCTGGAGCTTGTGGCTCGACAACAAGGACTAAAGGCACATCTGCTGCTGCGGGAACGTCAGCTTCTACGACAAGAACCTGCGGCTCTGCCGGAGCTTCATGCTCCGCGGCAAGCTTGCCGGAGCAAGACTTGTCGGAAGCGTCGGCTTCAACGAAACAAACCCTGGGGCTTGTCGGAGCAGACTGCCCCTCAGCACTGTTGGAGTTGATCTTGGGGACCTTCGCAACGATGGCTTCGGAAGCTCTGCGGAAAGTAGTCACCAGAGATCAACTTCCTCTTCTTGCTTTGTCCGATTGATGGTGTTCTACGGTTGGTTGAGTCAGCTTGAGCACGAAAATCCCTGGTTCCACAGCAACTTAAGTGCAGCGCACTTTGACAACCGTCGGCAATATCATTCGAGCTCTTGGAACATGTTCCATTTGCAGGCCGTCAAAGTGCTCTTCTAGCTTCCTCACTTCATCAACGTAGGCTTCCATCAACGGACTCGATAATCTTTGTTCACTTGGCGGACGACAAGCTGCGAGTCACCTCGACGATAAGCTTTTTGATCCCAAGGTCCATCATGATCTCGAGACCGGCAAGCAAACCTTCATACTCAAGTATTGTTTGTTGCTTGCTCCTTGGGAAAGTGCATCTGGACTACGTGCTTGAGGTGCTCTCCGGTGGGTGCGATAAGCAGACGCCGCACCGCGCCTTTGCAGCGAGAAGGCACCATCAAAGTACATTAGCCACTCTTTGCTTGCTTCCTTGACGGGAATGCTCGTCTCCGGAATCTCTTCATCTGGCGTTGGCGTCCATTCTTCTATGAATTCTGCCAATGCTCTGCTTTGGATAGTTGAAATGCTTTCAAACTTGAGACCAAAGCTCGACAGTTCCAGTGCCCACTCGACAATCCTGCCTGTTGCCTCTGGATTCTGCAGTATCCTCTTGAGCGGAAAGCGAGTGACAACTGTGATCTCATGTGCTTGGAAGTAATGGCGCAGCTTTCTCGAGGCCATGAGGAGGCCGAAAGCAATTTACGCACACCGTAGTACCTTGACCTAGCCCCCTGCAGGAGGGAACTGACAAAGTAAACTGGGCGCTGCACCATCCTTTTCTGCATCTGTTCATGCGTCTGCGCGGATTCGTCCTTGTCGGGACCAGAGCTTGTCGGCGAAGTCCCCTGCTTGTCGCTGGATGTGCTTGCCGTGGTTGCTGGCTCGTCATCCGCCTCCCTCTCCGCTACTAACGCAGCACTAACCACTTGGTTGGTTGCTGCTATATATAGCAGCAACTTCTCTTGTGGTTTAGGTGCGACAAGTGTTGGAGTGGAGGACAGGTATCTCTTTAAGTCCTGCAGCGCAGCCTCCGCTTCGGGAGTCCATTTCATTGGACCTTCCTTTTTCAAAATCTTGAAAAACGGCAGTATGCGCCAGCAGACCTAGAAATAAACCTTGAGAGCAGCTACGCAACCGGCAAGTCTTCGTACATCCTTGACGCGCTTTGGTGCTTCAATTTGCTCAATGGCCTTGATGTTGTCGGGATTGGCTTCAATCCCACGCTGAGACACGAAGAACCCGAGAAGCTTGCCGGAAGGGACTCCAAACACGCACTTCTCGGGGTTGAGCTTGAGGTTGATCTTGCGCAGATTTGCAAAGGTCTCGTCCAAATCTTGAACCAGAGTTGCTTTGTCCTTGCTTTTGACCACTATGTCGTCCATGTAGGCTTCTACATTTCTGTGCATTTGTGGCTCAAAAGCGTCATGGACTACCCTTGCAAACGTTGAACCAGCATTCTTCAAACCGAAAGGCATCCGTATGAAACAATATGTGCCACATGGTGTAATGAATGTGGTCTTCTCCTCATCTTCTTCAGCCATGAAGATCTGATGGTATCCTGAGTATGCATCAAGAAACGAAAGCAAATCACATCCAGCCGTGGAGTCAACAATCTGGTCGATGCGCGGTAAGGGAAATGGATCTTTGGGACAAGCTTTATTAACATCCGTGAAGTCAATACAAAGTCTCCATTTTCCATTTGCTTTCTTGCGATGACTACAGGATTGGCCAGCCACGTAGGATGGAGCACTCCTCTGACAAGGCCTGCTGCTTCCAGTTTCTTGATCTCTTCAGCTATGAATTCTTGGCGCTCCACTGCTTGCTTCCTGACTTTTTGCTTGACGGGCCGCGCGTGAGGACAAACGGCCAAGCGCTGCTCAATCACTTTCCTGAACACCGGGATGTCGACGGTTGCCATGCAAACACGCCGACATTCGCCCGCAGGAAAGCAACGAGCGCCGCTTCTTCCTATTTAGGGTCGAGAGAGGCACCGATGGTGAAGGTACCACCAGTGCCCTTCCTTGGCGGGCCTTCTTGGTCTTTGGCGGAGCTACCATCTTCTTCTTTCACTTGCCGGTGGAGCTCGATGGTGCGTCCTCGACGGTAGCGCAGCACCAAGAGGTGCGCTTGCCGGAGTGGGCATCGAGCTCTTGCCGGACTTGGACTTTGTCTTCTTCCCCGGAGCTTCAAAGCCGCAAGTGTTTGGCAATCTGTCGCCGCTGCTGCATCCCGGTAGATCTTGTCGGCACGTATAAGGGTATCCTTCTTGTCACCATGGATGTAGATGACGCTTATCGGGCCCGCATGTTGAGTAAGTTGTAGGCGTAGTGAGAGGCTGCCATGAACTTGGCGAGTGCTTTGGACGTCCAAGTATCCCATTGTAAGGCAATGGGAAATCGGCAACGCCGAATGTGACCCTCTCGATCCTAAAGTTCAGCTCACGCCAAATGTTACCGGCAACGTAATCTTCCCTTCGCTTGCTCCTTCCGGATTGATTCCTTGAAGGCGCCGGTCTCTTCGAGCTTGTCGAGGATTTGAAGCTTCCGGAGCACCGCGGAGGAGATCAAGTTCAAGCCGCCCCGCCATTAACTAGCATATTGGTGACCTTGAGGTTGCGGATGGTTGGCGAGACCAACATCGGCAAGCACCCGATCGCAGTTATGCGATCGTGGTGGTCCTCAATATCAAAGACGATAGGCGTCTGGACCACTTCGAGGCTTGCGTGACTCTACGGATGGTTCCGCTGCATTGACCTCCCGCATCCATTGCTTGAGTTGGCGGTGGGAGGTATGCAGGAAGCACCTCCGTCAACGCAGAGGACCTCTGTGGCTTTCTCAAACTCCTGCTCATCGGGCGCCGTTGTCTTCCATATCTTCGCTGCCGCCATCGTCTTCATCCTTGTCGCGACCGCAGGGAGGTCATGCTCCTTGCCGCTGCTTGGCCTTGCCGCGCGTCCTCCCCGACCGGGACGTTTCTTGCTTGCTCCCCAGCACCTTCCCCTGGGCCTTCTCCTTGTCGCTACCAGATTTCAGCCTTCGTTGTTCAACAAGCTGCTCGACCTTCTTGCAGCTCTAGAGGTCGTGGCCCTTGGTGCGGTGGATCTTGCAAGATCGCTTGCCGGAGCCGTCACCGCTTGTCGGCGGCCGCCACAGACTGGTGGTTGGCGTCAGCGGCAACCTCCTTGCCGGAGCCACCAGCCTTGGCGTTCTTGTCGCCACCTCCGTTGCCGGACTGCTCGACATCTAACACTTCTCCGACTTTCTTCTTCCTATTGCCTCGCCGCCGGCTCTTCTTTGCCGGGGCGGTCTCCTCACTGTCAGATCCCGCTGCTGCATTCTCTCCTGGGAGTCTCCTCCCTTCCTCACAAGGCACACTTGTCGGCCAAGGCGTACAGCTCACTAACGTCCTTGACTTTGCACATCGCCATCTCCTCCTCATCTCGCGGTTCCGCACGCTCGATGAAACGCTACCGATCACCACGACAGGGTGGACATCTGGGATGTTGTAGTGCACACGGCTGAATCTCTGAATGAACTTGTGCAGGGACTCTCCTTCCTTCTGGGCGAGCAGATGAAGGTCACTCTCTTGGCCATGAGGTTTGTGGCCGCCTGTGAAGGCGCCAACAAACTGATGGCATAGATCTGCCCAAGAGGATATGGAGCTGTCCGGCAAGTGCATGAGCCAAGATCTGACGTTGGGCTTGAGCACGAGCGGGAAGTAATTGGCGAGGATCTTGTCGTCCCGTCCCCCCGCAGCCTGCACCGCGATGGTGTAGATGCCGAGGAACTCGATGGATGCGCCCTGCCATCATACTTCTCCGCACATCTGGTTTGAAATTTTTCCGCTGGGCCACTGGACTTGCCGCAGCTCACGAGTGAATGCAGGGCAACCTACCGCACGACGGCAAGTCGCTCGCTCCTCCGGCGCGCATGTCAACAGAAGGCCCAGCGGCTTGTCGGATCGACGTCGCGCTTCGCCGGGCGCCGATGCGAGTTCGAAGCGTCCTCTTGTTGTCGCTCATGAAGAACTTGGCGCTGATCGCGGGCGAAGCTCATGGATCCGGACGACGCGGTGGAGTCGCTGTCGAGGTGGATCCGGTGAGTCGGCGATCTTGGCCTTCGGGCGGAGAGTGCATGGTAGTTACACCTCCGACAGTCTCGCCGCCACCGGCTCGTGTTTTGTCGTCTTGCCGCGCAACGACGGCATTGGTTGCCGCGAGCGTCGCCATTGGCAAAGCCGATGAGGCTCGATAGTGGCCTCCACTCGCCGACTTCGCCGGGCCGTTGGAGGGTAGTCGAGGAGCAGCTGAGCTCTCGCCAGAGCTTCTCCTGGAGTAGTGGGTGGCATTGGCGAATGGTGCGAGGAGCGGGATATGCTCGGACTTCTAACTATGTTAGAAGGAGCAGCACCCCGCCCAGGCGACCAGATCTCACTCGTGCCGGCATGTTGGCGCCGCATGCTAGTCTTGAGGGTCTCGATCCAACGAACGTATGGCATTGTGAACGCCATGACGTTGTTGGTCCCGCCTCCCGAGATGGGTGCGGGGATGCGCGGACGCCGAGGTTTGCGGGCCTTGTCCTTGGACTTGGCAACGCCGCGAACACCTTCGTCGGAGCTGTTCTTCCGCCGGGCGTCGCCCCACCACCCGCTTGCTGCGGTGAGGGTGGGTATGACGCGACGGCTGCTGCCGCCAAGCCTTCTTCTTCGGTGGCATGTTGAGGAAGATGTTGAGGACGCTGCTCGTGTGAACGTCGGATCAGATTCACACGGCCTCGACGCCTACCGGGCGCGCCAAAGATGTCGGGAGGCTGATCGTACCCACGAACACCTATGGGGCCGGGCGGACCAGGCCCCTTTGTGGTTCGAAGGGGCGGAGATCGCACGAAGAGCGGATCGAGGCGAAGCACACGGCAGTTTACCCAGCTTCGGAGCTCTCCAAGAGATAAAACTCCTCCTGCTGCGTGTGTGATGTAGTGTGTTCGTGCTAGGGAGCGATGCTAGCTACATAACCTAGCGTGAGCGTGATCTGGTCTCGGCGAAGTCGAATGAACCGAACCCTTTCTACGCTATGCATGGGCCTCCTTTTATATGCTCAAGGGTCTCCGGCGAGTGGCAACATAGGCGAGGTACAAATGTAAAACAGGAGTTGGTACACCTACTCGAGCAAAGGTACAAAGGCAAAATACCTAACTCTGACAGCAAGGGACAAAAGCAATAAATGCCCGTCTGTGTCTCCCAAACAGTGCAATAGAGACCGTCAGGTGCGCCACCGCTCGCCACGATGGCAAGCTTGTCAGCGCCACTTATCGCTGCTCTCCGCTGGCTGCACAGCCTCTTGACACGCTGCGGCATGGAATGGTCCCATGGCGACACGTTGCTGGATGAGCTGGAGCGGAGATGGAGAGAGGTTGCTTGCCGCTGCAAGCGCCTTTGCCGCGCCGAATCCTGTCGCGCGTCCGGAGGCTTGTCGCGCTCCGAGCCTTCCCGCAAGCTCCTCTTGCCGGGCCCTGTCTTCTGCATGCCTTGAATGGCCTTCCCGGCAAGCTCCTCTTGCCGGGCCTTGTCTTCTTAGTCAAATACTTTGTTCTTGAATGGCTCCAAAGGAGCCACGGAGGATCTTGGCGGTGACCAGGCAAACCTGCCGCTGGTGCTGCAATCGTCCGTGCTGCACGAGCACGGGATACTAGGGTACCCCTACTCTAGTACAATCGGACATAGAGTTGTGTTGTGATATCTTCCCATGAGTCCTCGATCTTGATCGCATATCGCTTATGCATGATTAGTGTACGATTGAATCGGGGCGCCACAAATCTTGGCGGTGTCCTTACCCAAAGGATGTAAAGGGTTGCAAGGCACGTGTTGTATTGTTGCCATCGAGGATAACAAGATGGGGTATTTATCATATTGCATGAATTTATTCCTCTACATCATGTCATCTTGCTTAAGGCGTTACTCTGTTTTAACTTAATACTCTAGATGCATACTGGATAGCGGTCGATGAGTGGAGTAATTGTAGTAGATGCAGAATCGTTTCGATCTACTTGTCTCGGACGTGATGCCTATATACATGATCATACCTGGATAACCTCGTAATTATGCTCAATTCTGTCAATTGCTCAACAGTAATTTGTTCACCCACCGTAGAATACTTATGCTCTTGAGAGAAGCCACTAGTGAAACCTATGGCCCCCGGGTCTATTCTCATCATATCAATCTCCATCACTTTTATACTTGCTTTGTTTTTACTTTGCTTTTACTTTTTGCTTTGCATCTTTATACCAAAAATATTATCTCTATCAGATCTCACTCTCGTAAGTGACCGTGAAGGGATTGACAACCCCTAATCGCGTTGGTTGCGAGTAGCTATCGTTTTGTGCAGGTACGGGGGACTTGTGCGTGGCCTCCTACTGGATTGATACCTTGGTTCTCAAAAACTGAGGGAAATACTTACGCTACTGTGCTGCATCATCCTCTCCTCTTCGGGGAAAACCAACGCAGGCTCAAGACGTAGCAGTTACACACATACACAAATTAAAACATAAAACCACATCTAACCAGAGGCTAGATAGATTATTTATTACTAAACAGGAGCAAAAGGCAAAGGAAAAAAATAAAATTGGGTTGCCTCCCATCAAGCGCTAACGTTTAACACCCCTAGCTAGGCATGATGATTTCAATGATGCTCACATAAAAGATAAGAATTGAAACACAAAGAGAGCATCATGAAGAATCTGACTAGCACATTTAAGTCTAACCCACTTCCTATGCATAGGGATTTTGTGAGCAAACAACTTATGGGAACATGAAACAACTAGCGTAGGAAGGTAAAACAAGCAAATCCTCAAAACTTTAAGCACATAGAGAGGAAACTTGATATTATTGCAATTCCTACAAGCATATGTTCCTCCCTCGTAATAATTTTCAGTAGCATCATGAATTAATTCAACAATATAACCATCACATAAAGCATTCTTTTCATGATCTACAAGCATAGAAAATTTACTACACTCCACATAAGCAAATTTCTTCTCATGAATAGTAGTGGGAGCAAACTCAAAAAAATAACTATCATGTGAGGCATATTCCAATTGAAAATTAAAACCATGATGACAAGTTTCATGGTTATCATTATTCTTTATAGCATAAATATCATCACAATAATCATCATAGATAGCAACTTTGTTCTCATAATCAATTGGAACCTCTTCCGAAATAGTGGATTCATCACTAAATAAAGTCATGACCTCTCCAAATCCTCTTTTATAATTATCACATAAGGTTCAACATCCTCCAAAATAGTGGGACCATTACTTCCTAAAGTTGACACTCTTCCAAACCCACTTTCATCATCATAATCATCATAAATAGGAGGCATGCTATCATTATAATAAATTTGCTCACCAAAACTTGGGGGACAAAAAATATCATCTTCATCAAACATAGCTTCCCTAAGCTTGTGGCTTTGCATATCATTGGCATCATGGATATTCAAGGAATTCATACTAACAACATTGCAATCATGCTCATCATTCAAATATTTAGTGCCAAACATTCTAATGCATTCTTCTTCTAGCACTTGGGCACAAGATTGGTTTTTCATGGCTACAGAGGCTTGCGGCGGCGGAACTCCCGATCTAGGTTATGTTCTGGGTGTTTCTGTATTTATAGGAGAGGTTGGCGTTGAGAACAAGTCAGGGGGCCCCACAGGGAGTCCACAAGGCAGGGGGCGCGCCCCAGGAAGGTCGGCGCGCCCTCCACCCTCGTGGGGCCTACGGGACTCCCCTCCAGTAACTCTTCGTTCCAGTATTTTTTATATTTTCCAGAAAAAATCTCCGTTGATTTTCAGCGCATTCCGAGAACTTTTATTTCTGCACAAAAACAACACCACGGTAGTTCTGCTGAAAACAGCGTCAGTCCGGGTTAGTTCTAACCAAATCATACCAAAATCATGTAAAAATATTATAAACATGGCATGAATACATCAAAAATTATAGATACGTTGGAGACGTATCAATGACCTAAGGTTTATCAATCCATGGGAGGCGTAGGATGAAGATAGTCTCTCTGAAACAACCCTGCAACCAAATAATAAAAAGTCTCCTGTGTCCCCAACACACCAAATACAATGGTAATTTGTATATGTGCACTAGTTTGGCGAAGAGATGGTGATACAAGTGTAATATGGATAGTAGATATTGATTTTTGTAATAAGAACAATAAAAAAACAGCAAGGTAGCAATTGATAAAAGGAGCACAAACGGTATTGCAATGCTTGAAAACAAGGCCTAGGGTCTGTACTTTCGCTAGTGCAATCTCCCAAAAATGCTAATATAATTGGATCACATAACCATCCCTCACATGCAACGAAGAATCACTCCAAAGTTCTTATCTAGCGAAGAACATAAGAAGAAATTGTTTGTAGCTATTCTTTCCGATCGATCTATCCAAGAGTTCGTACTGAAATAACACCAAGTTATTCTTTTCGGTCAATCTATAAGAGTCCGTACTAAAATAACACTAAGTTATTGATAACCCACAAGTATAGGGGATCAATTGTAGCCTCTTTCTATAAGTAAGAGTGTCAAACTCAATGAGGAGCTAAAGGTAGAACAAATATTCCCTCAAGTTCTATCGACCACCGATACAACTCTACGCACGCTTTACCTAGAACAAGTATGAAACTAGAAGTACTTTTTAGGTGTGATAGGATAGGTTTGCAACATAATAAAGAGCACGTAAGTAAAAACTATGGGTTTTTAGATAAAGACACAACTAAGTTAGTTTTAGTAGAGAGCTTTTTGTCACAAGAAAGTTATTTGTCCCTAGGCAACCGATAACTAGACCAATAATCATTATTGCAATTTTATATGAGGGAGAGGCATAAACAAACATACTTTCTCTTCTTGGATCATATGCACTTACGATTGGAACTCTAGCAAGCATCCGCAAATACTAAAGATCATTAAGGTAAAACCCAACTATAGCATTAAAGTATCAAGTCCTCTTTATTTCCATACGCCATGACCCACTTATCCGTGTTTGTGTTTCAGTCACTCAGGCAACGTAGACAATAAGCAAACCATGAACATATTGCAAACCCTACAGCGGGGATCCCTCATGCTTGCACGACACGGAGAGCACCATAGGACAACACCAATAATAAAAACATGCAACTCAAACCAATCACGATCATCAATGAACCCATAGGACAAAACGGATCTACTCAAACATCATAGGATAGACATACATCATTGGGAAATAATATATAGCATTGAGCACCATGATTAAGTAAAGATTACAGCGGGGAGAAGAGGTGTTACACCTCTGCATAGAGGGGGAGAGAGTTGGTGATGACGGCGGCGAAGTTGTTGGTGTAGATTGTTGTCGCGATGATGGCCCCAGCGGTGTTCCGGCACCACCGGGAGAGAGGAGGAGAGAGCCCCCCTTCTTCTTCCTTAACCTTCCCCCAAGATGGGAGAAGGCTTTCCCCTCTGGTCCTTGGCTTCCATGGCGGCAGAGGGGCAGGAGCCCCTCCGAGATTGGATCTCTCTCTCTCTCTCTCTCTCTCTCTCTCTCTCTCTCTCTGTTTCCTTCTGTTTCCGCGCTCCCAGATTCTGCCCTTTCACCATTTCTTAAATTCTCGGAGATCCGTAACTCCGATTGGGCTGAAATTTTAACACGATTTTATCCGGGTATTAGCTTTCTTGTGCCAGAAAAAGTGCACCAACCGCCTTACGGGGTGGCCACAAGGACCAGGGACACGCACTACCCCCTGGGGCATGCCCTACGTCCTTGTGGGCCCCTCGAGCATCGTCTCACGTTGATTCTTTTTCCCAAAAATCACATATATTCCAAAAAAATCTCCATAAGTTTTTATCGCATTTGGGCTCCGTTTGATATGGATTTTCTGCGAAAGAAAAAACATGCAACAAACAGGAATTGACACTGGGCACTGGATCAATATGTTAGTCCCAAAAATAGTGTAAAAAGCTGCCAAAAGTATGTAAAATTTGTAGAATATTGGCATGGAACAATCAAAAATTATAGATACGACAGGGACGTATCAGCATCCCCAAGCTTAATTCCTTCTCGTCCTCGAGTAGGTAAATGATAAAAAAGATAATTTTTGATGTGGAATGCTACCTCATAATCTTGATCATATAATCTAATCATGGCATGAATATTAAGACACGAGTGATTCAAAGCAATAGTCTATCATTTGACATTAATACAACAATACTTCAAGCATACTAATAAAGCAATCAGGTCTTCTCAAAATAACATGGCCAAATAAAGTTATCCCTACAAAATCATATAGTCTGGCTATGCTCCATCTTCATCACACAAAGTATTAAATCATGCACAAACCCGATGACAAGCCAAGCAATTGTTTCATACTTTTGATGTTCTCGAACTTTTTCAACATTCACGCAATACATGAGTGTGAGCCATGGATATAGCATTATAGGTGGAATAGAATATGATGGTGGATGTTGTGTGGAGAAGACAAAAAGGGAGAAAGTCTCACATCAACTAGGCAAATTAATGGGCTATGGAGATGCCCATCAATGATGTCAATTCGAGGAGTAGGGATTGCCATGCAGCGGATGCACTAGAGCTATAAGTGTATGGAAGCTCAAACTGAAAACTAAGTGGGTGCGCATCCAACTTGCTTGCTCATGAAGACCTCGGGCATTTGAGGAAGCCCATCATAGGAATATACAAGCCAAATTCTATAATGAAAAATCCCCACTAGTATATGAAAGTGACAACATAGGAGACTCTCTCTATGAAGAACATGGTGCTACTTTGAAGCACAAGTGTGGTAAATGGATAGTAGCATTGCCCCTTCTCTCTTTTTCTCTATTTTTTGGCACTCTTTTTTGTGGCCTCTTTTTATTTATTTATTTTATTTTTCATCCGGAGTCTCATCCTGACTTATAGGGGAATCATAGTCTCCATCATCCTTTCCTCACGTGGACAATGCTCTAATAATGATGATCATCACACTTATTTACTTACAACTCAATACTATAACAAAGATATGACTCTATATGAATGCCTCCGGCGGTGTACCGAGATGTGCAATGATCTAGCATAGAAATTACATAAACAAAATGGACAAGCCATGAAAACATCATGCTAGCTATCTTACGATCATGCAAAGCAATATAACAGTGAATGCTCAAGTCATTTATATGATGATGATGGAAGTTGCATGGCAATATATCTCGGAATGGCTATGGAAATGCCATGATAGGTAGGTATGTGTCTGTTTTGAGGAAGATATAAGGAGGCTTATGTGTGATAGAGCATATTGTATCATGGGGTTTGGATGCACCGGCAAAGTTTGCACCAACTCTTGAGGTGAGAAAGGGCAATGCACGGTACCGAAGAGGCTAGCAATGATGGAAGGGTGAGAGTGCGTATAATCCATGGACTCAACATTAGTCATAAAGAACTCACATACTTATTGAAAAGTCTAGAAGCTATCGAAACAAAGTACTACGCGCATGCTCCTAGGGGGATAGATTGGTAGGAAAAGACCATCGCTCGTCCCCGACCGCCACTCATAAGGAAGACAATCAATAAATAAATCATGCTCCGACTTAGTTACATAACGGTTCACCATACATGCATGATACGGGAATCACAAACTTCAACACAAGTATTTTTACAATCCACAATTACCCACTAGCATGACTCTAGTATCACCATCTTTATATCGCAAAACTATTGCAAGGAATCAAACATATCATATTCAGTGATCTACAAGTTTTATGTAGGATTTTATGACTAACCATGTGAATGACCAATTCCTGCCAACTCTCTAAATAGATATAAGTGAAGCAAGAGAGTTTAATTCTTTCTACAAAAGATATTCCCACGCTCTAACAAATATAAGTGAAGCAAAAGAGCATTCTACAAATGGCGGTTTTCTATGTGTAGGGAAACATGCAATCCAAACTTCAAATGATATAAGTGAAACTCATGAAGCATTCTATAAAGCCATACTCAGAAGATATAAGTGAAGTGCAAAGAGCATTCTATAAATCAACCAAGGACAATCTCATACCAGCATGGTGCATTATTAAAACAAAAAAAGCACACGACGCTCCAAGATTTACGCATATCATGTGACGAATAAAAATATAGCTCTAAGTAAAATTACCGATGATCGTTCGAAGAAAGAGGGGATGCCTTTCGGGGCATCCCCAAGCTTAGTTGCTTGGGAGTCCTTGAATATTACCTTGGGGTGCCTCGGGCATTCCCAAGCTTAGGATCTTGCCACTCCTTATTCCTTCATCCATTGTGATCTCACCCAAAACTTGAAAACTTCAATCACACAAAACTTAACAAAACCCTCGTGAGATCTGTTAGTGTATTAAAGCAAATTACCACTTTAAGTATTGTTGCAAACTCATTCATATTTTATTTTTGCATTGTAGCTACTGTAATATAACTTTTCCATGGCTTATACCACCGATACAATCGATAATTTCATCAAAACGAGCAAAACAATGCATCAAAAATAGAAATCTGTCTTAAACATGACAGTCTGTAGTAATCTGAACATCAACCATACTTATGTAACTCCAAAAATTCTGAAAAATTAGGAAAAAATAAACAATTTGTACATAAGTATTGTGCAAAATGTTTCAGAAGTGTTTGACTTTCCAGTAATAAATGTAAGATAGCTCACTACAGCCAAAGTTTATGTTTTTGCACCGCACGAACCAAACAAGCAATCTAATCATCCTAACGGAAAATCTTGGCACATTATTTTATAATACAATGGATTTATACAAGGGGATAATTCTTTTTGTTGAAAAGTTCCTTTAATTAAGATTCACAAAGTTTCCATAGGCATGAACAAAGTTCAAGGCATGTTCCCATTTTAACAATGCTCGTCTCTCTTTCTTTCACTTTTCTTTTTGAAAAAGTTTTAGGTTCCCTCTTTATTTATTTTTTTGCTTTTAAACTTTTTAAAAGCACTCAACAGAAATAAATGACTCTCTAAAACTTTTGGGTTGTCTCCCTGGCAGCGCTTTCTTTAAAGCCATTAAGCTAGGCATATGGTGCTCAAGTAATGGATCCACCCGGATCCCAAGGTATATCAAAGCCAATTTTAATTAACAATGATTTGTAATTTAGTAGTGAGCACAAAGCAATATATATCATGTAACATCAAAATCTAACTCTCTTCCCATGCATCGGCATGTCATAAAAGAACAATTCATGCACAATCAAAAATTATAGACACTTTGGAGACGTATCAGCATCCCCAAGCTTAACTCCTACTCGTCCTCGAGTAGGTAAGTGATAAAAACAGAATTTTTGATGTGGAATGCTGCCTAACATGTCATATCATATTCTTTTCTTTATAGCATGGACACTTGGACTTTTATGTGATTCAAAGCAATAGTCTAGTTTTGACATGATAATTTAAATACTCAAGCATATCAACAAGCAACCATATCTTTCAAAATATCAACGCTAAAATAAGTTATCCCTAGCCCATCATGCTCAATCATTGATCCATTCATGAAACACACTCGCATATTAGCTACACCCAATACTCAAGTACGATCATATTGCCTCCTAGTTGGTGCTTTTGTAAGAGAAGATGGAGACTCAAATTCAAAATAAAAATTGCATAAAGTAAAAGAAAGGCCCTTCGTAGAGGGAAGTAGGGATTTGTGGAGGTGCCAGAGCTCAAAGCGAAAAATAGAGATAAAAACATTTTGGGAGGTGTATCCATCCCACCAATGAAAACGACTTAGAGTTCTCAACACTTCCCATGCTAGATATATCATAGGCCGTTCCCAAACAAAAAATAAATTTTATTCCCTTTTCAACCATACTTTCACTTTCCATGGCTAACCCTATCCACGGGTGCCTTCCATACCAACACTTTCCAACGAATTTATTATTTGACAACATAAAGTAAATTCATTTTTCATTTCGGGACTGGGCATCCCTAATACCTTTGCCTTACTCTCGTGCAAGTACAAGTGAATAAACACTCATCGTGAGAATAACAGATCTAGCATGGAAAAAATTAGCCACCCCCCACTGCTCCGCGAGCGAAATGAACACACAAAAGAGAAGTTTATTTTGAAAATTAGAGATGGCACATGCAAATTTGCTTAGAACGGCAAAAGAATACCACATATAGGTAGATATAGTGGAATCATGTGGCAAAACTAGTTTAAAGGTTTTTGGATGCACAAGTAGAGATCATACTTAGTGCAAAATGAAGGCTGTCGGATCTGGGTTCCGGCAAAATCCTCAAGGTTCAAACACTGGGGTGCGCGCAAAGATCTCCCCCTGCCGAATCATGCCCTCGGCCTCGTGTGGATCTCTAAGCTTAGCTCGACGAACTCGCAACACAAGGGACACAAGATTTATACTGATTCAGGCCATCGTTGTGGTGTAATACCCTACTCGAGTGTGGTGGTGGTGGATTGCCTCTTGGGCTGAGGATGAACAGTACAAGGGGAAGAACAGCCTCCTGCGGTGAGGTGCTCTTGTGCTTGGTGGGTGTGAATGGGTGAGGATTACTCTAGATCCGATCCAGCTGCCTCCTACTATGGTGGCTAGCCCTATTTATAGAGACCCTGGTCCTCTCCCCAAATATTGAGCGGGAAGGGAGCCAACAACGGCCAATTTGAAAGGGGACAACTAGTACAGCTTATCCTGACTAAAGGTGGTCTTCGCCTGCAAAAGGCTCTGGTGGTGACGCTGCCTTGGGCTCCATGGTGACCTCCGTCTTACCATCCTGCTGGTCTTGGTCTCGTTGCACCGACATGGAAACATTTGCTTGATGCCTCGGTACTCGTCTTCTGCGCTTGCCTCCTTAGCACCAAAGAGGAAACAAGGACACTGTGCGCTGGCGCCCACCTGGTCTCGATCATCATGGCTCACTTCATGAGAACCTCGCGAGGTTTGCCTTGCCTTGATCTCTCCGCCCCTCACGAGCCAGCCTGGTGAGGCCGCTCCTGAGGAGGTCTTATGTCGTCCGCCTCGCGAGGCTTGGCCCCTCACGATGGTCTTGAGTGCTTGTTGGTGAAGATGGGCCGTACATGCCCGCTCGCAGAGCCACGCCGTAGGCCGTAGGCAGGAAAGTCTGGGGACCCCCGTTCCCAGAACGCCGACAGTAGCCCCCGGGCCCAAGGCGCGCTCGGACTTGGCTTCGAGGTGAAGCCAAGGGGCAAGTGTGAAGCGCCGCGGGCCCCAACAGCCTGCGGCCTTGATCGACACGTGGCGTTTGATTGTACGTGGGCGTCTCCGCTTCCCCATGCTGCATTGATACCCGCCCGGCTAGGCGGCCACCACGGGCTACACGGTTTCCTCCCCATCGTTGCGGCGTGCTCCCCCAATTCTCCCGCTTCCTCAGAGCTCAGCCCCTTCTCCCAATCCGATTTGAGCTCAGTCCTCCCATCGCCATGGTGCCGGGCCAAACGGAGAAAGGGAAGAAGCCCCTGTCTTCTGCCGAACCGCGTCCGGCCATTGAGCCTGGTGCTCAACCAAGAAGCCATGGACAAGATGCGCCCCATGCTCGCCTCTAGCTTCAACGAGTGGGGAAGAACGGTGGCCTGGCCTGCATCTCGAGCTCGTGTCGACAGGACGTTCACCGTGGTCCCATTCTTCATCGACGCCCTTTGGGATGGCCTGGTTCCTCCTTTTTCCGCCTTCTTCAACGCAGTGCTTGCCCATTATCAGATGCACATGCTGCACCTTGATCCCCAATCTGTGACCCTTCTCGCCGTCTTCGCCTTTGTTTGAGACGCCATGGTGGGAATTGCTCCTTCCGTGGCCCTTCTCCGCCATTTCTTCTCGCTACACCTGACTGATCCCCGACAAAGCTCGGGATGCCTGAGCTTGCAGGCTGTGGCGGCGACGGCCGGCGTGGGGATTGACTTCGAGCTTCCGCCATCTACGAGCGAGTTTCGAACACGTTGGATATTTGTCGATGTTGGAGTTCTCAGCCCCCATGCTCTCTTTTCCATCATCACCCGCCATCCCCAACTCCAGTTGGTGCCACCAAAGGCTCGCTGATTCGCGCCTTGCCCTCGTCTGGCTCAGGCTGAAGGGACTGAAAGACCTCGACGTGACTGCGCCCATGGTGGCGAAGGAGTTTGTCCGGCGCCGGGTTGCTCTGCTTCAGCGCCATTCCCGGCCAATGTGGGCCGTGCTCAGCAGTAAGGACCGCATGAGACTTCAGGAGTCCGGGCTCCCCCTTGAGGCGTGGTGAACAGTGCTTGAGGTCCTGACGGATGTCCCATTGCCAGAAGACATGCCGGGGAAGAGTTGCATGATGTACCGCTGCTCGAACAAGGTGGAATTTGTGGCACGTATTCCCTTCTTCGACGAGTGGGGGTTGCGTCCGGTCGGTGTGGTGGGGCCCCGTGAGAACCCCGTCGATGTGGTTCCCCTCCTTGCCGCTGACGCCGAGCTCGCCCCAGGTGTGGAGGCAGGGGGCGAGCGCCACTGGAGGCCAATGTCGCGGGCGCCGAGGTGCTGACACCGCCTCGGGCTCTCGAGGAGTCATCTTCAGGAACTCATGACTTCTACAATGGGGGGGGGGGGGGCAGTCGAGGGGACGATGCATCCTGCGACTCCCGAGGCCGAGGCTCCTGAGGCCTCGGCAGGTCGCTGCGAGGCAGAGCCCGCTTGCCCCCCTCGGCTTGGCGCTCCTGAGGTTGTCCCTTCGAGCACCTCCCCAGCCGCACCTGGTGTTGGCGCCATGTACAGCGCTTCGGTCGGCTTTGTGTGGACTTCGAGGAGCTTCGCAAGAGGAAGGGGTCCCCAAGCCGCGGCAGCAGCACCTTCGGGCAGTTAAAACAGAGAAAGTACATCATCGTTGACAGGTAAGTACCTTATCTTTGTGATCCTTCGAGTGCTGCTTCCCTTCCTGATGATGGATCTTCAGGATCCCTTCCACCAAGGCCGCGAAGTCTCCTGAGGAACAGCCTCCTCTTGCTTCGTCTTCTCCGCCAGCTTCGAGCGCCTCAAGCCTGCATGCCGCCCCTAGCGCGGGATCCGTTGGAGGAGTAATCCCGCCAACGGGGTGCCTTGAGCTCGTGCCTTCAATGTCTCCCCCTTGCAGCCTTGCTTGGAGCACGGCCAGTGTGCCAAGGGCCCCTTCCCTGATCTTGGACGGTGCCTGGCTGGCTTCGATCCTGGGATCCTCTTCAGGCAGCGGGTATCCACTCGTCCGGGCCCCTCGCGAGGCTTGGCCGGCGGCTGGGCAGGCGCCAGCCCCCTGTTGCTAGGGGCGAGCCGCTTCGGGCCCCGTCCGCGTCACCCGTGGCAGAGGGCAGAGTTAGCAGCATGCTCAAGTCTGCGCAAGAAAGGAGCGTCGTCCGCCACGAGCTCTTTCAGGAGGCGATGGGAGCGATGAACCGGCTTGGTGAAGAGCTCGTGGATGTGGACGCACGCCTTGCGGCCGAAGGCCTTCAGCTGGTGGAGGAGCGGCCTAAGCTGAAGGTGGCCATCAACCTTGGGCGCCACCATCGCGAGCTTGATAATGCAAAGGCCGAGGTTTCTCTCGCAGCCTCGTGTGAGGCCTGCTCCCGAGCTCAGGAAGAGGCCCGGGAAGCGGACTGCCGTCGCGAGGCCACGGAGAAGCGCACGTGGGAGCTCCAAGCCTGGAGCGCCTCCTTGGAGCAGCAAGTGGAAGCGTGCAGAGCCGCCCTTGCATCATTGAGGGGGACGCTCGCCAAAGAGGAAGAGATCCGGAGGCGCGAGGAGGCATTGGCATAGGAAGCCTTGGAGTGTAGCCTTGAGCTTGAGCGGCTGGAGACGAGGGAGCTCCAAGTTTCTCAAGCGGAAGATTCCATTGGCGTGCGCGAGGCCAGGGCTCAGAAGGAGGTCGATCGCCGGGTGGCCGAGGCTCGCGGGGATCTTGAGGGTAGGCACGACCTGAAGTTGAAGTTCGTAGAAGTTGGGGCTGCCGGTAGGACTGTTACCCTCAGGTCCAGGTTAGTTGAGGTGGATCGGCGCGACGAGGCCGCCGCAGCTGCCCTGGCCTCGGCGCAGGCAAAGCTGGCCTCTGCCTGCGCCAAGCTGCTTCCTCTTTAGCAGCGGGTCGCTGACGCCGAGTCTGTTGCGCGGCAGAACAGGGAGGAAGTGCTCCAGCGGTGGACACTGGAGCGCGTGCACGCCCCCATGCTTGAGGGCCTCAGGAACAGGGCCAACGCGGTGTTGGGCAATATCTGTGATGAGACGCCCCTCATCCCCGCACGACCGACTACGCCAACCACCTCCGCTTTTTACCGACGTGGTGACGCGCCTGGAGAACCTTTCCGAGAGGGCTCGCCAGCTTGTTAAAGAGAGGAGCCGCGGTCTGCTGAGTCGTGCGTTCTCCCGCGTATTCATCCACCTCTAAAATACCTACCCCAACTTTGATTTTTACGCGGCCATTGCCCCTGTTCCAAAGGCCATCCGGGACGACTTGGCGCGGTGGGTGGAGGACAATGTGGACGCGCTGGTCAAGGCCTTCGCTTCTGATGACGACGCGGTGGTGGTCGCGGCGGATGAAATTGATGTGGTTGACGATGGTGACGGCGCGCCGGTGAAGGTGATGGTGATGCTAGCGATGGCGACAATGATGCCAGTGACGCGCCTGAGGGCGACCCGGGGGACGCAGCGAGTGATCTGTCTGAGTGATCCCGTGTTTACTTGTTGTTCGTCCTGCATGCAGAAGCTCGGGCGCGGCCCTAGAGGTTGTAAGAGCATTTTGGGAGGGGAAGCCCCTCATGTAAATATACTTCTACACCTATCCCTTTAGGCTAAGCTGAATATGTGTCTTTATGAACTCATGAATCATGGGGTGAGTTTGCTGTTGCGGTTTACCTTGGCCTGGACGGGTCCCGAGCTGGCTCGCGAGGTCACGAGTTCCTGAGGACCTTGTCGACCCGCTTGAGAGGGTTTCGTGAGAAGCAAGCGCCAGCCTTGGCGCGGCGTGCGCGTGGCGCGCGTGCGCCATGCACAGGCCCTGCTCGCGAAAGGCTCGCGAGGGGGAGCAATAGGTACGAACTCCAAATTAAGACAAGAGCCACATAGCAAGAAATTTCTCGAACGAGAAAAGGCACCCCCCCGCGCGCATCAATGAAAGTTCAACTTCAACTTAAATCCAAATCCAGAAGGCATGGCTACAGAAAAGAGATCCAAAGCAAATGGCCGCGTCCAGCGCCTAGTCTAGTCTTCTTGTCTTTGAGTCTTCTCACCAGCGCGGAGCTAAGTGCTGCCACTAGTACGTGTTAGGGAGCCCCCGAGGCCCGAGGGCGGCTCTCCTGAGGCTCCGGGGCGTGTACAGCCCCACTCATTATTACGTGAGAGTGTCACGAGTGGAGACCTTCACAGGTGTGAGCCTTACTTCATATCATCAGACGAGGGCCCCGCCTTGCGCCACCCTCTACCACCATTGGGATGACCGGAAAACCAGGACGACACCAAAGGGGCAGAGGGGACGCCAGCGGCGCCCTCGGCGACCACGGGTCCTCTGCCGGGGGAAGGCTCGCTGGCGCCTCCCCGGCAGAGGGCCTAACTCCGAGTAGCGCCTTGCTCCGTACATCGTGGGGAGGGGCCTCGCTCCCGGCCCCCTCTCCTGTAGCCCCCAGTGCGTCCCCCCCTGGCGGAAGGGAGGCTGACGAGCTGGGGCCGCCATCCACAGCTGCGACCTGATCCCCCTGCGTCCCATGGTTAGCGTAAGCCTGCTCCTGAGGAATTAGTCGTACCCGGTACCTGTTGTCGCTGGCGCGGTTGGTGAGGCTTCCGGAGGGCTCCTGGAAGGCACCGACTCCTAGCGCCTCCTCCTCCCAGCCTGGCTCGAGGAACGAGCCAGGGTCGTCTTCCAGCATGCACTCCTGGTCCATCATGCGGGGCACGTAGGCCTCTGAGGCCGTCGCCTCGAAGACCTTGCCGTAGTGCCGACGCTCCATGTTGCCCGGCCTAGCATGTCGTCTTGAGGATGGTAAGGTTGCATCCTGCCGGGAACGTAGGTGGCAGCGCTCGTGCTCGCGCCCAGCGGATGTGGAGCTAGTGCGAGCGTGCGTCCAGCTCCGTTGGTTGCGCAGTGTCGATGAAGCCTGGTGGCGCGCCCGTTGGCACGCGGGCGCGGCGAGGCTCACCATGCGACCCAGCCGCGGCTTGAGGTGTGAGAAGGGAGCAGAAGGGTGGCGCTCCCGAGGCTACGGCGTCCAAGAGCTCGGCGACGTGCTCCAGTAATGCATCATGGCCGCCCTCCATCAGCCGGCATCGCAGCAGTTGTAACACTCCAAAAAATTTGATTTGGCTTCTATTAAAATCTTTATTTGATTTAAAGGAGGTTATTTGAATTTTTTTTAGAAGGACTCTTCTCCTCAAATCAATTTTTATGACAAATATTTTTTTATGAGTCCTTCTCAATATTGATTTTGGTCTTGAGGGTTTTTCAACATGTGTTGAGGCAACACAGAGTATCTTGGGTTTTCTTAATATTTTCTTTATTTAAAAAAATATCCCTATGACTTATGGATTGATTCTTCCCCATTCAAAAATTTTCTCTTGCCATAACCTAGGTTGAAAATTTTCTTCCAAAACCCACCCCCATCTTGGATCAAGTCAAATATCCCAACACCAGCATGTTTCAACCCATTTTTGATTTTTTTCTATTTATCTTATCCTCAAAACAATTTCTGTCATTTATTTTGGACCTTGGTGACTTACAAAGGAACTACCTGATTCCTTTTGACTTTTGGCCCCAAATGAACTCCTCTGACTAGTCCTTAGTACCCTCAACCTAGATCCATCAAGATCCACTTGTCCACAGTTCAAAATTTTCAAATTTTGCTTGCAGCAAGTTTGGACCAGATTTGCCATTTTTGGTGAAATTCATTATTTTTCTTCTCCTAAAATTCTGAGATAAATCGGGCAGCCCCTAGATGCATTGAGAGGTCAGCTCACCAAAGATTAACTCCAGAAAAATTTTCCACATGCCAAAAACATTTCATCGAACACCTGGCGTGCACTGTTTCTGTCAAATTTCAGAAAGTTCAGAAGTTCAGTGATCCGTCAGTGTTGTTTCTTCAGAGTCGCGTCGTCAATCTCGCCAGTGCTCGCTCTGGCGTGATGCTCACTGATCCTTATCCTTATCCAGTGCACCGCACGGTCGTTTGGACGGGCACAAGCATCGGTGGCGACGTGTCCCGCCAACGCCGGCATCTTCTACGGTGGCAGAACCGCCCGTGGCGGCCGACAGGGACCGGCCCTGCCTTTCAGCGCCGACCAGCACCGCCCAAGCCACACGGAGCCTCCGCGTGGCCATCCCCTCCCATGTGCACGCTGCAGCACAGTCGCCGTGGCCAGAGAGGCGCAGAGCGCGCTCTCTGCCGCCGCCGAGCCCATGAGGCCGTTCCGTCAAAGACTCGGAGTGTCGCCCAAGTTTTTCCAAGTTTAGCCCTTGAATGGAACCAGTGAACCAACCTGATGATGCCCAATCACCTAAACCGCCTGCCCGACCACTGCCTCACTGTAATCACTCGCCGGAGTTATCCAGTTCTCGGCAACCGCCTCGGGCCGGCTATAAATAGCGCCCCGAGCTCGCCTTCGACCAGGCATCACCCCTTCACCTCACCAGAACCACGCCCAGCCACTAGGAGGGCCTCGCGGAGGTCTTCTTCCCCGATTCCGGCCGCCCCGATCTGCTTCGGGCTCCGACACGATTCGCTCCGGTGAGGGCACCTCTACCTCCCAAACTGCGTCAGCAACCTCCTAGTGCACCCACTCTTCTGACCCTAGCCTCAATTTGGCACCTGCAGCTCTCCTCGGCGAGATCCACCACCACCCGAACCACCGTCCGCCGGAGTGAAGGCCGCCGTCGACGTGGTGCTCGCCGATGGCCAACTCCGCCACTCACAGACGCAGGAGAGGACCGTGAGTCCGTAGGTACCGTCCACTCCCCCTACCTCGTCGTGGATCGACGCCGGCGACCACCGCGGTCCTCGGGCACCGGTGCACTCTGGTTTGAAATTCAAACCTGACGGGTGGGACCCACTCGTCAGCTTTTTCTTCTTTTTCGAACCGTTTTATGAAAATGCCTTCGGGCAAAATACGCTTTCTAACTGAGGCATTTTCTGTCTCTTTTATAAACTAACCCCTGGAAACTTTCTGTTTCATTACAGATGAGTCCCTGGACTAAAACCTTAATAACTTTTAAACAAAAGATGATTTCTAATTGATTCTTTTTCTGTCATCTTTGTTTTTCTATCTAGTTGTTTATCATATTTATTTGAAATATATTTGGAACAAGTTTTATGCACACACGGTATTTACATTAGTATGCGATTTCTTTATACCGTAGATACCGGAGGCGGTGACAGAACCGCAAACTTCGCCGAGCTAGACTCCGACTACTACGAACCAGGCAAGCATGTTTGAACCTTTGATATGATGAGTGTTTTGCATGTTTGCTTGAGTAGTTATTTCATGGCATGTTTATATAAGCATCAGTGAGTGTTATATTGCATGCACGGCAACTTCGAGTGAACTTCGAAACTTGATGTTTTCATTTGATGGGAGAATATATGATCATGTGGTGACATGAAGGTGGAAAGCTGGTACTGTTGAGGCATGCCAGTCTTACGTCAATCGTTTAACTCCATTGTTAACATGGATCAAGTCTCGATCCCATTCGCTTTTCCCCTTCGTGCTGCCACATGTTTTCTGCAAAGAGTGCGGTTTAGTAAGTTGCAAACCTCTTTCCTTGTACACACCAAACAGAGGGACCGTGATGAGGGTTCCAAGGCCCTGGATTAAAGCCCGTCATCCGGTCAGGGGGCATGGGTGTTTCTGGTTGGGACCGAGAGGGGGGCACCCCTTAGAGCACGCGATATAAATTTGATCCCATGCTATTCGAGGTTGTGACCTCCCCGTCTTAGAGTTTTTCTTGAGCGTTTCCTAGGGTGATTCCTGGCAGCGGAATGTGGAATGGGTGTGTACTGGTTAGATGTGTTTCCTCTAAAATATCGTAAACGGAACTAGTCCTTTGTGACTACTGAAATCCGTTAGCTGTGGTTAAAGAGTACAAACTCTGCAGAGTCAAAAACCATTCGAGTAACCGTGTCCAAGGTCAAGGACTGTGACCAACATATCATTGTCAGTATCAGTGTCAGTCTCAACGTCTGTCTCAGCGTCAGTCTCAGTGTCAGTCTCAGTGACAAATCTCCGGTGAATAAACAAGGGTGGTAAACTTGGCTGAATGTTATTCCCGTGGATGGACTAATCGGTTTATTTGATGTACTGAGTGTTTCCTTGGGATGGTTTAAATTCATAAGCTACTTGAATTTGAACGTTGATCTATAAGCCCTTTATGTGATGTCACTCAGACGTCCGACTGTGGCACTCTTGTTATTTACTTTCGATATAAGCCCTTTATGTGATCTCGTTCAGACGTCCGACTGTGGCACTCTTGGTATTTACTTTCGATATAATCCCTTTATGAGATGTCGCTCACACGTCCGACTGTGGCATTCTTGTTATTTGCTTTTGATATAAGCCCTTTATGTGATGTCGCTCAGACGTCCGACTGTGGCATCCATGTTATTTACTTTCTTTAAAAGCCCTTTACGAGATGTCGCTTAAGATGTACGACTGTGCCACACACTGTCATTTACATTTCAATATAAGCCCTTTATGCGGTGTCGCCCCGACGCCCGACTGCGGCATGTTAAATTTTCTTTTTACCTTTCGAGGCTTCGCTTCAGACACCCGATCGGCCTTCAGCTATTTTATTGGGATTTCAGGAGGACTACCGCCTGACTTCCTGTTCATTTTACTTGCAGTACAAATTTATTATCTGAGTGTGCATTACTAACCTGCTCATGTGCATCATGTTTGCATTTGTTATATCTTATGTCCAAACTTTCTTGCGAGTACATTCAAAGTACTCACCTGGCTTGTTGATTTGGCCAGATGTTGACGAAGGCGATCTTATGGATGAAGAGTTCGATAGAGGGTCCGACGCCTAGACGAGTCCCAATCAGTCCCGTGCGATCCTGAAATTGGTCACTTGTATCATATACGCTCTCGCTACCCGAATAAAATCATCGAGCCCCACTCCGGCGCTCGATGAGCTGTAAGATTTAGGAGTCACGTCACCCACTCCACTGTGACATATCCACCACCACATTTATTACGAGTCAGTAGTTATGCCGCCACACTCCTTGTGTCATATCCGCCCTTATGTATTATATCGGCGTGCTTGTAATAAATTGTTGAGCAGCCTCAGCTCAACCTTGTATAATATTTAGTACTTCGATTTACAGATCAAGGATTTGTCTACCAGTAAGGAGGATTCTCCTATACTGGATTGATATAAGGGTCGGTTTCTCAATAAATGTTTTATTGGAAAACCGATCTTGACAACCTTGGTATCAGAGCCAGGCTAACTATAGGAAACCACTAGGTGCGATCGCTAATCGGTTATTAGCATCTTAAGTGCTATTTTAGCATTTTGCAAAATGTAGCAATTTTCTGTAGTCATCATAAATTTATGATTTGACTATTCGGAATTTTTGTCTACTTTTGTAGATGGCTAGCAACGACTGTGAATCACATGTGTTCGCCAATGTACCTGACGGGTTTATCAAGCTCCTCGCCTCCATCGTCAAGATCGTGATCGGGCCATCGGCTCGTCCGGAGTTCACACTCTACCAGCACAAGATCAGCGATAGCGTGTCTATGCACCAGGCCGCGGTGCAATTCAGGGGAGGACGCCCGAGTCACGCCGCTTCGATTTGTGGGAAGGGCCATGCCTACGGAGAGGCATGCCATGCAGATGGCTGCCCGTGAGGCGATAGCTCGTCTCCGGGATGTTCTTCCTTCAATGAAGACTCGTCGCTACCGCTACCTCCCATGCCACGTGCCATACACTTGTCACTATGCATTCGCTTTCCCTAGGGGAGAGAGAGATGAGGCTATTGAGATGCTTGTTGAGTATCTCAAGGCTCTTGAGGCAGCTTTTGATAACCTCGTGGACGACCTTGTGGCTACTCAGATGGACTCGGTTCAGGATATTCCGCCAACAGAGGGAGCTCCTCCACACAGCACCACCATCGACTTCACGCCTTGTCCTCAAGATCCTATACACCTGCCATCTTCGCCACCGCCGCCGCCTGCCTACCACCGAGGAGTTTGACCAAGTCATTGCTCCTACTCCAAATCCGTGTTGCACCACCTGTCATGCGCAAGCACCAGCTCCTCAACTCAGTACTTGGCGCTGGAGCCTATTAGTGAGGAGGAGGTTGAGTCTCCAACATCACTGGGTCTTACCCTCGGCAGGCCGAGGGAAGTTCTTACCATCTCCGACTGAGTGCGCCTAGCAGCCGTGCGATGTACCAGCTTGTGTGATATGTGTATATGTATATAGGTTTGGTGAGAAGTAGTTTGTGTGCGCATCATGTAGTAACTAGGAGAAGTGCACTAGCCTAAATAACATGTCAGGAATGTGTACGCACATCCTGAGTGATGTATTGTATAATTACGGCTTGCATGTAAGATATGTACTGAGCGGCCCTTCTCCATGCGAAATCAAGTATTTTCTTGAAAAATGTTGGAGTTCTTAAATTTCCGCCTTTGCAAAATTATTTATTTTTGCCACTCAGTTTTTCTCATGAATTTTGCAAAAATACCCCAGAGTGGAAAATGCCTCGTCCCTCGACTCATTCCATGCCAAATCCGCCGGAAGAAAATTATGGTACCCAGACAAGCAACAATTTCACACAGGGGCAGTCAAGTCAGCAGGGCAGTGAAGCAGCATTTTCTCAAGTATGTCGCCTTTATGAGCAAAGCCAGCAGCAGCATCAAGAAATGATGAATCATGTTATCAATATGGGAAATCACCGTGAACCATATCAACAACAATCCAAATTGTCTGAACTACAAAAGACACGCCCCCAACGCTCTCTCACACTGATAGACCACTTGAGGCCGATGATTGGCTTCGAGACATTGAAAGGAAATTAATTATCGCACAATGTTCGGACCGTGAGAAGGTACTTTATGCACCTCACTACCTCACAGGAGCAGCTGCATCATGGTGGGAAAATTTCCTACACATGCACCCCAATGAAAATAACATCACCTGGGAAGAATTTAAAGAAGGTTTTCGTGGGGCGCACATCCCCAGAAGCATTATGAAGATCAAGAAAAGGGAGTTTGATGACCTCAAGCAGAGAAGCATGACAGTGACTAAGTACAATAGTCAGTTTACTCAATTATCTCGTTATGCCATCGAAGAGCGTATGACTGAAAATAAAAAGATGGAAAAAAATTGGACGGTCTGGCACAAGCACTTAAATGCCAGTTGGTCATACACACCTTTCCGGATTTCAAAACACTTGTGGACAAGGCCATTACATTGGAAAATGAGCGCCGCAGCTTGGAGGATTTTCGCAAGCGCAAAAGGGATCAGACCACTCATGCTCGCAACAACCGGGACAAGACTAACTTTTAGAAAAATGGAGCAAACAAACCCACGACCAATGTTCCACGCCCAAACATAAACTTCCATGCAAGGGACAAGGAGTTTACGTATCTCCCAGGTGTTACTTGCTACGCTTGTGGAGAGGAAGGACACTACGCCAAACAGTGCCCAAAACCAAGGAACTCGGCCCCCAAGCCGAACAACGGTGGAAATAATCCAGCTCCCAAGCGTAACAATTTCAACCCCAATAACAACCACAAGAAGGGTCACTTGAACCATGTGACCCAGGAGGATGAACAAAATGCCCCGGATATCGTACTCGGTACGTTCCCTGTCAACACAATACCTGCCACGGTTTTGTTTGATTCTGGAGCTTCTCACTCGTTCATTTCAAAGAAATTTGCTTTGCAAAATAACTTTTCAATGCTTCCCTTGGAAAAATACATGATCATCAAGTCCCCCGGGATTAAGCAAATCACTCAGAGATACTGCCAAGGTGTGGTTATTGAGTTTGAGGGACTAAAGTTTCAGGAAAACCTCATTGTTTTGGAAAATGAAGGACTGGATGTTATGCTTGGAATGGACTGGTTAACCACCAACAAGGGATTTATCGACTGCTTCAATCGGACTGTAATTCTTACCCATCATCACGGGAAGACAAAAAAAATTGCAGCTCAAGAAAGACAAACGTCACGGCAACCAAGGTTAAACAAGGTGGATGTTTTAGAGTTAAGCAAAGTTCCAGTGGTGTGTGAGTTCCGCATTGATGAGAATCCCGCGATAAGGGGACACGATCTCTGCTTGGACAAGACATGCCAATGGCAACCGCGTCTCAAAACGTGGAGAGGCAGACGAAAAATGGTTCAAAATTATGACCGGACAGACGTGATGATTGTGTTGTTAGAAAAGTTGTCAATGGATAGAACTCGTGTGAAAATATATATTCTCTCTGCGGTTATGTATGGTGTGTATGTGGAGGTCCGGATACTGTTACTTCATCCGAAGACTATCCTAGAGTTCGGGAAGGGGAACCCGCCTTGCAATGCCGGAGATAATCTGCGCGCCGGACTCCTCGTCATTGAAGCCAGGTTCAGGGGCTACTGAGGGAGTCCTGGACTAAGGGGTCCTCGGGCATCCGGCCTGTTATCCATGGGCCGGACTGATGGGCTGTGAAGATGTGAAGGCCAAAGACTGTACCCATGTCCGGATTGGACTCTACTTGGCGTGGAAGGCAAGCTTGGCGACCGAAGATTCCTTCTTATGTAACCGACTCTATGTAAACCCTAGATTCCCCCGTGTCTATATAAACTGGAGGGGTTAGTCCGGAAAGGACACACATTACCGTAGTCATATAGGCTAGACTTCTAGGGTTTAGCTATTACGATCTCGTGGTAGATCAACTCTTGTAATACTCATATTCATCAAGATCAATCAAGCAAGAAGTAGGGTATTACCTCCATAGAGAGGGCCGAACCTGGGTAAACATCGTGTCCCCCGTCTCCTGTTACCATCGATCCTAGACGCACAGTTCGGGACCGCCTACCCGAGATCCGCCGGTTTTGACACCGACACCTGTTGGACACGGAAATGACCCGATCTCAGTCCTTAATTGAAGACATCAAAAATCTTCATGCTAAGTACGACGAACTCGAAAGTCGTCATGAGACGCTCTCAACTACTCCTGAAAGGCTCTCCTATGATTATCTTCAAAGGAAGGAAGAGCTTGAGAACTTGAGATCGGCTCATGAAGATCTTCAGAAGGATAACGAGTCACTCCGCGCTCAACAGATCAGTTCTGCTCAGGAAGGATTTGAACCACCATGTCTAAAATGCCTTGAGCATGATAACGCTGTCTCTATTGCTGAATGTTCTACTGTTGCTACTGTTGCAATACCTTCAACTGCTGATGTGGAAACTAACCCCTCGACTGAGGACACCACTACTATTGCTGATGAAAATGCCAGGTTGAAGACATTGCTTAAGACTGGAATGTACAAAAGTCTCAAAGGGCATCAAACACTATGTGATGTCCTCAAAAAGTAGATTCCAAACCGAAACCCTAGGAAAGAGGGTGTTGGGTTCGAGAGGAAAATGAATGTTGATGGTTCTTACTGGAAGCCTGAGCAGTACCCCAAAACCACATGGGTTGCTACAAAGGGATCTTTAGTGGATCCATCTACCTTGTCTAGCTTCACTTGTGCTAACCCGATTATCATTGATGAATCCTTTGATGCAAACTATAAATTGTTTAAGAATCAGAATGGTGAAGTGTTTGCTAGGTATATTGGTACTAACTGCAGGAATGGACCACCTTTGAAGAGGATCTGTGTGCCCAAGAGTTGTCTTGAGAATCTTCAGGTGAATGTAATCATGACACCACCAAGGAAGAAGACAAACCCCAGACCAAAGGCGTCATATGGTCCAAAGGCTTCATACAAACAGAGGACTCACCAGAGTCACCCTAACGCCAATGTTTTGCAGGGAAACCATACTCAAACTTGTGAATATGAGCGTGTTTCCTCAAACCGCTATGTTCATAAGACCAAGAACTATTCTGCTTATTCTTATGAGTATTATTCACCACCTGCAAGGCTATTCGCTAGGGCTCCAAAGCCAAAGTTCTTAGATGTTGCACTTAGACTCATTGCTTCGAAGCCACCCCTGAAAATGTGGGTGGTTAAGAAAACTTAACTCTCTTTTGCAGGGAAAGGTCTCCAGCCGGAAATCAAAGGCGTCTGATGCTTATGCTGGGGACCTAAAACATCTTGTGGGCACAAGATAAAATGCCCAAATGGTCTTACTATGTATTTTGTTCCTGGTTTCCTTGACAGTCATCCTATCTACCCTAACCAGGATCTGAACTTTGATAATATCCTTGTCCATCAAATGTTTATGCTTCACATTTCCCTTGGTGAAGCCTATCCCCCTAACTTCACTGTAGGGTACGATACAAAAGGCTTCTGAGTGGATTATGGACACTGGATGCACTAACCACATGACTGGTGATCGGAGTCTTCTCATGGACTCAACCTTATGTCCATCTGCCAAGAGTCACATCACATTTGCTGACACTGGTAAAAGCAAGGTATTGGGTCTAGGTAGAGTTGCAATCTCAAAGGATCAACAAATGGATAAAGTGATGCTTGTTGAATCCCTTGGTTTCAAATTAATGGTTGTCTCAATGCTTTGTGACTTGAACATGATTGTGATATTTGGCAAATATCATTGCCTTGTACTTATGAAGTCTGACAAATCTCTAGTCTTTGAAGGATATCGAAAGGACGATTTGTACATGGTAGATTTCTCAGCAGGACCATAGTTGGCCGTATGTCTTCTAGCAAAAGCTTCAGAGTGTTGGCTCTGGCATCGGAGGCTAGGGCATGCTGGAATGAGGAACTTGTACACTCTCGTGAAGAAGAAACACGTCGTAGGCATCAAGGGCGGCAAATTCAAGAAGGATCATCTGTGTGGTGCCTGCGAAGATGGGAAGATGACTAGGGCCAAGCATCCCTCGAAGACAATCATGACGACATCACGTCCCTTCGAGCTGCTACACATGGATCTATTTGGCCCTACTCACTACTCTACTATTACTACCACTGCTTGTCTCTATGGCTTCGTCATTGTTGATGACTATTCAAGATATACATGGGTGCATATAATCCTCTACAAGAATGAAGTGCAGGATGTCTTCAGACAATTTGCCAACCGTGCCATGACAAACTATGGCATCAAGATCAAGCATATCAGAAGTGACAACGGCACAGAGTTCAAGAACACAGGCCTCGACACTTATATTGATACATTGGGCATCACTCATGAGTTCTCTGCACCATACACACCTCAGCAGAATGGCATCATGGAACGCAAGAACAGAACACTCATTGAGATGGCTCGGACGATTCTTGATGAGTACAAGACTCCAAGGAAGTTCTGGCCTGAAGCTATTGATACTGCATGCCACGTCGTCAACCGTGTTTATCTTCACAAGCTTCTAAAGAAGACATCCTATGAGCTCCTAACTGGTAAGAAGCCAAATGTCAGTTACTTCAGAGTATTTGGTGCTAAGTGCTGGATCAAGGGTCCACATCACACTTCAAAATTTGCACCGAAAAGCACATGAAGGTTTTATGCTTGGTTACGGAAAGGATTTGCACTCCTACAGAGTCTTCAACCTCTTTCACTATAAAGTGGTTGAAACTGTGGATGTGAGGTTCGATGAGACTAGCGGCTCGCAAAGAGAGCACCTGACAAATGTGCTAGATGAAGTCCCTCCTAGTGAATCGATTAAGCTTATGGGTACGGGAGAAATCATACCTTCAGAGGCACAGGCTGAAGAGGAACTTATCATTTCTGCGCCTAATCAACCTGAAGACACTGCTCATACTGAAGCCAATGCTGAAGGAGAAGACAATGGTCAGCAAGGGCAAAATCTTCGTCCAGTTCATCCTCGTGTTGCAAATGAAGTACAGATTGAGAAGATAATTGATAGCATTAATGCACCTGGTCCCCTCACTCGTTCAAGAGCAACACAACTAGCAAATTTCTGTGGGCACTTTGCATTTGTCTCTATATCTGAACCCAAGAAAGTTGCTGAAGCCTTCATGGAACCTGAATGGATTCAAGCTATGCAAGAAGAGCTTCAACAGTTCGAGCTGAACAATGTGTGGGAATTAGTCAAGCGTCCTGACCCTCGCAAGCACAATATCATTGGCACCAAATGGATCTATCGCAACAAACAAGATGAGCATGGTCAAGTTGTCAGAAACAAGGCTCGTCTCGTTGCTCAAGGATACACTCAAGTTGAAGGGATTGACTTTGATGAAACATTTGCTTTGGTGGCTAGGCTTGAAGCCATTCGCATACTGCTAGCCTATGCCAACCATCACAATATCCTCCTGTACCAAATGGATGTGAAGAGTGCCCTTATCAATGGCAAGATTGAAGAAGAAGTGTATGTTGCACAACCACCTGGCTTTGAAGATACAAAACATCCTGATATGGTATACAAGTTCAACAAGGCACTGTATGGCCTCAAACAAGCCCCTCGTGCTTGGTATGACACACTTAAAGACTTCCTGAAGAGCAAAGGCTTCAAACCTGGTTCCCTGGATCCCACTCTCTTCACAAACACATACGATGGTGAACTGTTTGTGTGCCAGATCTATGTGGATGACATTATCTTCGGCTGCACTGGCAAAAGATACAGTGATGAGTTTGGGCACATGATGCAAGAGCAATATCAGATGTCCATGATGGGTGAGCTGAGGTTATTCCTTGGTCTTCAAATCCATCAGCAGAGCAACGACATCTTCATATCCCAAGAGAAATACCTCAAAGATTGCCTGAAGAAGTTTGGAATGCAAGACTGCAAAGGGTACACGACGCCAATGCCAACCAAAGGTTAATTGGGTCCCGACGACAATGGTAAAGAGTTCGATCAAAAGGTATACCGCTCCATGATTGGTTCTTTACTCTATTTATGTGCATCTAGGCCAGATATAATGCTTAGCATTTGCATGTGTGCCCGATTCCAAGCGGCACCAAAGGAATCGCATCACTTAGCCGTGAAGTTTAATTCTTCAATATTTGGCTTACACCCCAACACTAGGATTATGGTATCCAAAGGGCTCAGAGTTTGATCTAGTTGGATTCTCAGATGCTGATTATGCTAGTGACAAGATTGATCACAAGTCCACATTAAGCACATGTCACTTTCTTGGACAATCTCTTGTCTGTTGGTCTTCAAAGAAGAAGAACTGTGTGTCTCTCTCCACTGCTGAATCTGAATACATTGCTGCTGGATCTTGTTGCACTCAGCTTCTATGGATGAAGCAAACTCTCAAGGACTATGGCATCCATCTGAAGCAAGTGCCACTCTACTGCGACAATGAAAGCGCCATCAAGATTGCCAACAACCCAGTTCAGCATTCGAAGACAAAGCACATTTAGATCTGTCATCACTTTCTCAGAGATCATGTCATGAAGGAAGATATTGATATCATTCACGTCAACACTGAAGAGCAATTGGCTGATATCTTCACAAAGCCCTTGGATGACAAAAGGTTTTGCAAGTTGCGGTGTGAGCTAAATATCTTAGAATCCTCGAATGTCCTGTGATTGGACACGCATCCTAACGCTTATGCATGTTGATGAGTTAGATGTGCAACACACGAAGTAATGTATATCTTCAATAAATGAAGACATACACTCTAAGTGTGAATACATTAACACGGGATTTGACTTCGGAGCGCCATGATAATTGTGGGCCGTGTCTGGGTCTAATACTTCCTATACGGTGGGTAACGCCACCACCAAACTCTTGTTTGAAGTGTTTTAATTGGCGTCACATTTGCATAATCTTTGCATTTGGTTTGTCTTCAACATTGATTTATCTTCGTGTTTATCTTCACAATGTTGGTTTGATCTTGTGCTGATATATGCATATATTCATGTCCTTTCCTCTACAACATTCACTTATAGCTATGGCTTCATGTTTGAATCTTCTTGATCTAAGTGAATGTGATCGGACCCTAACCCCTTCTATGCTTGTACCTCAGATTCTATCTATCCAAATCATATGCATTCTATTGAAACGGTCAATTGTCTTCTCTGAGTCCTTGTCAGCAGAAGACATAGAGATAAAAGTTAAATCTGTTTTAATGTTATATCCTTATTGCTTGAAAACCGAAGAAGTCGGAACGACCACCCGACAATTCAGTCGTGCGTGGGAACATGGAACAACTTCCAATGAGTTGCATGCATGCCACGTGTCCTTTAGATGTGAACCGCCAGGGGCACCTGCGTACTTACATTGTGATGTCTCTTTCCTTATAAATACACAACTCACTGCGGTCATTATCTCTTCTCCCACCTCGCCACCTCGCACAAACCCTAGCTCCTCCGCTAGCTCGCGTCGACGCTGGAGACGAAGCGCTTAGCTGCCGCGAACTCTTCGACTTCGTCCTCACGCCGGCCACGGACCTCGTCCTCTCCGCCGCCGCTGTAGGTGTCTTCCGCCGCCAAGTTAGGGCCCGGGAGATTGAACTGCTCGGCCTCCCTCTCAACCTCGTCTAGCAGTTCGTCGTGCGGTAATTAAAACTTACTTTTTACTGCCTTTTTGATCCATCAGATCCATCCACTTCAAGCAAAAGTGGTTTCTAAACTTCCAAATCTGGATCTATATTGTTCTGCATCTCATATCATGCCAAGTATATTCACTTATGCTTCATAACTAGTTAGATTCCTCACTTGTACTTATTCTTGGATTCGTACAAATCTGGAACCAGCTCTCATCAAATAAGTGAATGTCTTCACGCTATGAGGTCAAATGTCTTCAAACTGATTTATCTTCAAAATCTTCTGAGAATGCATATGACCTCTTCCCTTCCCTCACACCTCTAATGCTGTCACATGCACATGTCTGTGGGAGAATCCCTTGGTTCTCATAGTCTGCATTCATTTGCAGAGTTCTTACAGCGTCACATTCACTCACCAGAAGCCAGTTCCTGTCTAACCAGCAAAAGGAAGCCATTCACTGTATTGAAACCTTTCAGCCTGAATATTATGGCATCTGAAAAATCTACAAGGGAAGGTGGCAGACAGCACCATGGGGATACAGCTAAGGACTTGCCTCCAGATCTGTTTGAGCTATACAAGTCAGATCCTGAAGAAAGCTACAACCAGCGCAAGACCCGAATCCAATGGATTCGAAGATATTGGGTGGAAGAATGGTTCGAGTACAGATTTGTAACTGCTGAGTATGCTGAAAAGAATGCAATCAAGCGCCCATGGGGAGATATTATATACGGAGGTCTGCAGCCCAAGTCCCAGTCAGAAGCCATTGCTCAAGGCTTCTACCCATGCATGGTCTGGGGGGCGCAGCCAGAAAATGTCGACCCATCATCTCTGTTATGGTATAAAGAAGACAATCTCTTCAAACGCAATTTTCAGTTTGCAAAGGAGTCCGCAGCTAAGAACAATAAGGCATTTGGACTCGACTTCAACCCTGGTCCATCTGCTCCAAGGGCTGATGGTACCCGTGATGCCAATCCAAATGTCATCAGCCCCTTCTATAACCTTGATGGCCTTCTCACTCACATAGCTATACAGGGGGGCACCATGGAGCACTCAGCTGATGATGCAGATTCTGATAAAGCGCCAGCTCCACCTAAGCTGCAGAAGCAAAAGAAATCAAAGGCTTTAAAGCCCTCTGCCGCACCAAAAGCTTCGCATGCGAAGCCATTGGAAACTGCACCTATTGAACCCAGTGTGCAATTAGAGGATCTCTCTCGTGTCTCCAAGAAGACGGAGAAGCCTAAGAAGAAGAAGGCCATGAAGATTTCTGGGCATGAACTTACCCCAGCTATCGTTCTGCGGAATGAAGATGAAACCATTGATCTGTCAAGAGACGAAGATCTTCGTGATGATGCCCTTGAGCTACTGATCAAGAGCAAGCAAGAGGCGGAGATCTTCAATTATCTGCCCCTCTTCGATGTGGATATTCTGAACAACTTCATCGATGAGTGGTTTGACAACCCGAGCCTCAGCATTGATGATCTCCAGCTACCAGTGGACATCAGTGTCACCTTCCACGGAGACATTGCTAATGAGTTAGCCTTGGCTCCGAAAATTGTTGAGCTGAAGAACAAAATTGATTATGAAAAGGCTCACTTCAAGAAGAACATGGCCAAGCTCAGCGTGGCTGATGTTCAAAGCTTCAAGGAAACGCTGCATGAGCTCAGAGAACAATTTCACAAGAAACGTGAGGAAGCAAAAGGTTCACGAGAGCGAACGAAATACTTCGCAGAGAAATGTGTTCGAGCACACAATGAGGCAGAGAAGCGCAAGGCTCTTGGGCGTCCTGGCATTGACCCCAAGATGGCTGCCAAACAGAAGAAGAAACTGGTTGTGGCCCAAGCTGAAGCATCAAGGCAGGAAGCACCTCGCATTGTCTTCCCTGCCATCATGACAAGCTCGAAGCCTAAGGTCCCCACAGCAACTTCAGATCTGAAGAAGACAAGGGCAGCTGAAGCCGAAGCCAAGAAGCGCAAGCACAGGAATACTTCTGATGATGCACCATCAAAGAAGAAATTGAAGAAGTCTTCCAAGAAAGAGCGTGCTGCGGCCTCTGAGCCTCTTGTTGTCGAGCCCATTTCTGTTGCTCGTCCTGCCTCCACCAACCAAGAGCGTCAACTTGTAATCCACGAGCCTGCTTTCACAGAGGCTCCTGAAAATGAAGAAGTACCAGCTGTTGACCCCATCACAGCTGAAGACATTGGTCGTGAAGCCAATGTAAAGATGATGAAGTCCTTCCTAAACTCGAGAACCAACCGGTATCATCGCCTGTTCTCACGAACAGCGAACACATCAGCATTGGTCGTCCGTTGATGCCAATTGCTCAGGATGATGCTTGAGCTGATCGCCCTCAACAAGACACCCCAAGTCATGATGACTGATACGTCTCCAACGTATCTATAATTTTGTATTGCTCCATGCTACTTTATCTATTGTTTTGGACTATAATGGGCTTTATTTTCCACTTTTATATTACTTTTGGGACTAACCTATTAACCGGAGGCCCAGCCTGTAATTGCTGTTTTTGCCTATTTCTGTGTTTCAAAGAAACGGAATATCAAACGGAGTCCAAACGGAATGAAACCTTCGAACGTGATCTTCTCACCGAACGTGATCCAGAGACTTGGACCCTACTCCAAGGAGTGCCAGAGGCGGTCACGAGGGTGGGGCGCGCCCTCCCCAGGCGCGCCCCCTCGCCTCATGGGCCCCCACGCTCCACCGACGTACTCCTTCCTCCTATATATACCTACGCACCCAACAGATCGGGCGGAGCCAAAACCAAATTCCACCGCCAGCCTTCCTCAGATCCACGAGATCCCATCTTGGGGCCTGTTCCGAGTTCACGGAGGGGGCATCCACCATGGAGGGCTTCTACATCATCACCATAGCCCCTCCGATGAAGTGTGAGTAGTTTACTTCAGACCTTCGGGTCCATAGCTAGTAGCTAGATGGTTTCTTCTCTCTTTTTGGGTCTCAATACAATGTTCTCCCTCTCTCGTGGAGATCTATTCGATGTAATCTTCTTTTTGCGGTGTGTTTGTTGAGACCGATGAATTGTGGGTTTATGATCCAGCTTATCTATGGAAAATATTTGATTCTTCTCTGAATTCTTTTATGTATGATTAAGTTCGCAAGTCTCTTCGAATTATCCGTTTGGTTTGGCCAACTAGATTGGTAGTTCTTGCAATGGGAGAAGTGCTTAGCTTTGGGTTCAATCTTACGGTGTCCTTACCTAGTGACAGAAGGGGTTGCAAGGCACGTATTGTATTGTTGCCATCGAGGATAACAAGATGGGGTATTTATCATATTGCATGAATTTATTCCTCTACATCATGTCATCTTGCTTACAGGCGTTACTCTATTTTTAACTTAATACTCTAGATGCATGCGGATAGCGGTCGATGAGTGGAGTAATAGTAGTAGATGCAGAATCGCTTCGGTCTACTTGTCACGGACGTGATGCCTATATACATGATCATTGCACTGGATAACCTCATAACTATGCTCAATTCTCATCAATTGCTCAACAGTAATTTGTTCACCCACCGTAGAGTACTTATGCTCTTGAGAGAATCCACTAGTGAAACCTATGGCCCCCGGGTCTATTCTCATCATATCAATCTCCATCACTTTATTTACTTGCTTTGCTTTTACTTTTTACTTTGCATCTTTATACCAAAAATACCAAAAATATTATTTCTATCAGATCTCACTCTCGTAAGTGACCGTGAAGGGATTAACAACCCCTAATCGCGTTGGTTGCGAGTAGCTATCGTTTTGTGCAGGTACAAGGGACTTGCGCGTGGCCTCCTACTGGATTGGTACCTTGGTTCTCAAAAACTAAGGGAAATACTTACGCTACTGTGCTGCATTATCCCCTCCTCTTCGGGGAAAACCAACGCAAGCTCGAAACGTAGCAAGAAGGATTCTGGCGCCGTTGCCGGGGAGGCTTACACAAAGAGTCAACGTACCAAGTACCCATCACAATCCCTATCTCTTGCATTACATTATTTGCCATTTGCCTCTCGTTTTCCTCTCCCCCACTTCACCCTTGCCGTTTTATTCGCCCTCTCTTTCCCAATCTCCTCCTCCTTTTTCCTTTGCCTTTTGTTTGCTCTTGTGTTAGTTTGCTTGTTCGCTATGATGGCTCAAGATGCTACCAAATTGTGTGACTTCACCAATACCAATAATAATGATTTCCTTAGCACTCCGATTGCTCCTCTTGCCAATACCAAATCTTGTGAAATCAATACTGCTTTGTTGAATCTTGTTATGAAAGATCAATTCGCCGGCCTTCCTTGTGAAGATGCCGCTACACATCTGAATGGTTTCATTGATTTATGTGATATGCAAAAGAAAAAATATGTCGATAATGATGTCGTTAAATTGAAGCTATTTCCTTTTTCGCTTAGAGATCGTGCTAAAGCGTGGTTTTCATCTTTGCCTAAAAATAGTATTGATTCTTGGAACAAGTGCAAAGATGCTTTTATCTCTAAGTATTTTCCTCCCGCTAAGATTATCTCTCTTAGGAACGATATTATGAATTTTAAGCAACTTGATCATGAACATGTTGCACAAGCTTGGGAGAGAATGAAATTAATGATACGTAATTGTCCTACTCATGGTTTGAACTTGTGAATGATTATACAAAAAATTTATGCCGGATTGAATTTTGCTTTTAGAAATCTTTTAGATTCGGCTGCGGGAGGCACTTTTATGGAAATCACTTTAGGAGATGCTACTAAACTCCTAGATAATATTATGGCTAATTATTCTCAATGGCATACCGAAGATCTACTAATAAAAAAGTGCATGCTATAGAAGAAATCAATGTTTTGAGTGGAAAGATGGATGAACTAATGAAGTTATTTACTAAGAGTGTTTCTTCTGATCCTAATGATATGCCTTTGTCTACCTTGATTGAGAATAATAATAAAGAAGTACCAGCCGTTGACCCCATAACAGCTGAAGACATTGGTCGTGAAGCCAATGTAGAAGATGATGAAGTCCTTCCTCAACTCGAGAAGCAACCGGTATCATCGCCTGTTCTCACGAACAGCGAACACATCAGCATTGGTCGTCCGTTGATACCAATTGCTCAGGATGATGCTTGAGCTGATCGCCCTCAACAAGACACCCCAAGTCATGATGACACACCCAGTACTCCACCACCTCAAGTCACCACTCCGGTGCTTGATGACGACAATTACATGGTGCAGACCACTCCATCACCATAGGCTTCACCAGCTTTCCGCAGGCTTCGCAAAGGCCCTAGGCCACAGGTCACCATGTCGAGCATTCCGGAAGGTGAAGCGCCACAAAACTCAATAGCACGTCAAGTGTTTCTTGAAGCCACCCCTACCGTGAATGTCTCTGAGTCTGAAGCAAAAGCTGCTGAAGACATTCCGGCTGCATCAGTCGATGAAAATCAAGAAACAAGAGAAGAAGAAGCAAGAGTTGCCACACCCCCTGTTACTGAAGAAGTCATTCTCGAGGAGAATGTGATCAGGTTCACCCTCCTGTCATTGAAGACACGGAGGTTGAAACCACTGAGGCTGCCACCAACAATGATACTGAAGCCAATGACGTTGTCACGGCTGAAGATAATGTCGAGCCTGAAGCCAATGTTGTGCCAGAATCTCATGTGCAACCTGAAGCCACAATGAATACTGAAGCTACTATTCCACCCCCAAGGGCTCACACTATTGAGCAGGCATATGATCGCAGCCAACTAGTCATTGTCCGATGGCCTGTTTTGGTTCCACCCACAGCTCCCGGCCCACGATATGATTACCATGTGGAGCAAAGGCCTGATACTTCTGCGTCGTATCTACTTTTCCAAACACTTTTTCCCTTGTTTTGGACTCTAACTTGCATAATTTGAATGGAACTAACCCGGACTGACATTGTTTTCAGCAGAATTGCCATGGTGTTATTTATGTGCAGAAATAAAAGTTCTCGGAATGACCTGAAACTTCATGGAGATTATTTTTGGAAAATATAAAAAATATTGGCGAAAGAATTAAAGCCAGGGGGCCCACGCCCTTGCCACGAGGGTGGGAGGCACGCCTGCCCCCCTGGGCGCGCCTCCCTGCCTCGTGGGCCCCCTGGAGCTCCACCGACCTCAACTCCAACTCTATATATTCGTGTTCGGGGAGAAAAAAATCAGAGAGAAAGATTCATCGCGTTTTACGATACGGAGCCGCCGCCAAGCCCTAAACTCTCTTGGCAGGGATGATCTGAGTCCATTCGAGCCTCCGGAGAGGGGGATCCGTCGCCATCGTCATCATCAACCATCCTCCATCACCAATTTCATGATGCTCACCGCCGTGCGTGAGTAGTTCCATCGTAGGCTTGCTGGCGGTGATGGGTTGGACGAGATTTATCATGTAATCGAGTTAGTTTTGTTAGGGTTTGATCCCTAGTATCCACTATGTTCTGAGATTGATGTTGCTATGACTTTGCTATGCTTAATGCTTGTCACTAGGGCCCGAAAAGCCATGATTTCAGATCTGAACCTATTATATTTTCATGAATATATGTGAGTTCTTGATCCTATCTTGCAAGTCTATAGTCACCTACTATGTGTTATGATCCTGCAACCCCGAAGTGACAATAATCGGGACCACTCCCGGTGATGACCGTAGTTTGAGGAGTTCATGTATTCACTATGTTGATGCTTTGGTCCGGTACTCTATTAAAAGGAGGCCTTAATATCCCTTAGTTTCCACTAGGACCCCGCTGCCACGGGAGGGTAGGACAAAAGATGTCATGCAAGTTCTTTTCCATAAGCACGTATGACTATATTCGAATACATGCCTACATTACATTGATGAATTAGAGCTAGTTCTGTGTCACCCTATGTTATGATCATACATGATGATCCGTGATCCGCATAATTCTCCATCACCGATCCAATGCCTACGAGCTTTTCACATATTGTTCTTTGCTTATTTACTTTTCCGCTACTCAAGTTATAATCACTACAAAACCCAAAAATATTACTTTTGCTATCGTTACCATTACTTCCATATTACTTTGCTACGAAATACTTTGCTGCAGATACTAAGTTGTCCAGGTGTGGTTGAATTGACAACTCAACTGCTAATACTAGAGAATATTGTTTGGCCCCCCTTGTGTCGAATCAATAAATTTGGGTTGAATACTCTACCCTCGAAAATTGTTGCGATCCCCTATACTTGTGGGTTATCAAGACTATTTTATGGCGCCGTTGCCGGGGAGCATAGCTCTATTCTTTGAGTCACTTCGGATTTATATCTGCTGGTCACTATGAAGAACTTGAAAGACGAGAAAACAAAAATTTATCCCTCAACTACGAGGGGAGGTAAGGAACTGCCATCTAGCTCTACACTTGATTCACCTTCTGTTTTGAGTAAGCTTGTGACACCTAAACCCGCTTCTGCTATTAATTCTGATATGTCGCATGTTATTGATGATGGCACTTCTGCTATGCATGATACTTATGATTAAACTACTTCTTTTCTTGATACTACTGTGCCACTTGGTTAATTTCTTATGAACAACTTCCTAGGGCTAGAGAGAATGAAATTATTGAAACTGATAATATTGATGAAAGTGATGATGAAGATTCTCCTCCTAAATATGAATTGCCGGTTGTTCCTGAGGGCTATGTTTGGATGAAGAAACTGCTAGAGACTTTCTTGCTTGCAATGATAGAAGTGATCTTAAGAAATTATTAGCTAAGCTTAAACAAAAAACTCTGAATGCTAGAATGAAATATGATCTTGCTTATGCTACTTCACCTATCTTTGTTACTGATAAGGATTATGAATTCCCTATTGATCCTGATATAATTACTTTGGCCGAATCTGATCCTTTCTATGGCTATGAATCTGAAACTGTTGCGGCACATCTTACTAAATTATATGATATAGCCACCCTGTTCACTAATGATGAGAGAACTCGCTACTTTTATATCCTTAAAATATTTCTGTTCTCATTAAAGGGTGATGCTAAGATATGGTTTAATTCTCTTGATCCTGGTTGTGTGCGTAGGCCCCGGGATATGATTTATTACTTCTCTGCTAAATATTCCCTGCTCATAAGAAACAAGCTGCTTTAAGGGAAATATATAATTTTGTGCAAATTGAAGAAGAGAGTCTCCCACAAGCTTGGGGGAGGCTTCTCTAATTACTTAATGCTTTGCCTGGTCATCCTCTCAAGAAAAATGAAATACTTGATATCTTTTATAATGGACTAACCGATGCTTCCAGAGACCACCTGGATAGTTGTGTTGGTTCTATTTTCAGGGAAAGAACACCAGATGAAGCTGAAATTCTATTGAATAATATGTTGACCAATGAAAATAATTGGACACTTCCTGAGCCAACTCCGAAGAAAAGGGGTGTTCTATTTCTCAGTCCTGAAGATATGCAAGAGGCAAAGAAATCTATGAAGGAAAAAGGTATTAAAGCTGAAGATGTTAAGAATTTACCACCTATTGAAGAAATACATAGTCTTAATTTACCGCCTGTTAAAGAAATATGTGATCTTAATTCATTACCTATTGAAGAAACTCATGGTCTTGATAACCCGACACAGGTAGTAAAGGAAAATTCTCTCTATAGATATGATAAAGCTGAAACCCCTCCTACCAAGTTTGCTAGCCAATGTTTAGATGAGTTTGATAACTTTATGGTTAAGCAAGAAGATTTTAATGCTTATTTTGGTAGACAATTGAAACACAATGCTTATATGATTAAACACTTGGGTGATTATATGTCTAGAGCTAAAGGTGAACTTAAACTCATTAGTAAACATGCTTCTATGGTTACCACTCAAGTAAAACAAGTACTTAAAGCTCAGAATGATTTGCTCAATGAATTGAATAATAAGAATAATGACTATGATGTTAGAGTGGCTACTAGAACCGGTAAAATGACTCAGGAACCTTTGTATCCTGAAGGCCATCCTAAGATAATTGAGCAAGATTCTCAGAGAAATAATGTAGATGCACCTAGTCCATCTAAAAATAAGAAAAGGAAAAATGATAGGACTTTGCATGCTTCTAGTGAACCTGTTGCTGACACACCTAAGAATCCCAATGATATTTCTATTTCTGATGCTGAAACACAATCTGGTAATGAACATGAACCTAGTAATAATGTTAATGATGATGTTCATGACGATGCTCAACCTAGTAATGATAATGATGTAGAAACTGAACCTGCTGTTGATCTTGATAACCCACAATCAAAGAATCAACATTATGATAAGAGAGACTTTGTTGCTAGGAAACACGGTAAAGAAAGGGAGCCATGGGTTCAGAAACCCATGCCTTTTCCTCCCAAACCATCCAAGAAAAAGGATGATGAGGATTTTGAGCGCTTTGCTGAAATGATTAGACCTATCTTTTTGTGTATGCGATTAACTGATATGCTCAAAATAAATCCTTAGTACATGAAAGAAATTGTTACTAATAAAAGAAAGATACCGGAAGCTGAAATTTCCACCATGCCTGCTAATTATACTTTTAAGGGTGGAATACCAAAGAAACTTGGAGATCCAGGAGTACCTACTATACCATGCTCCATTAAAAGAAATTATGTTAGAACTGCTTTATGTGATCTTGGAGCCGGTGTTAGTGTTATGCCTCTCTCTCCTTATATCGTAGACTTGATTTGAATAAGTTGGCACCTACTGAAATATCTTTGCAAACGGCTGATAAATCAACTGCTATACCTATCGGTATTTGCGAGGATGTGCCTGTTGTGGTTGCAAACGTTACTATTTTAACGGACTTTGTTATTCTTGATATTCCCGAGGATGATAGTATGTCTATATTCTTGGAAGACCCTTTTTGAACACTTCAGGGGCTGTTATTGATTGCAACAAGGGTAATGTCACTTTTCATGTTAATGGTAATGAGCATACGGTACACTTTCCGAGGAAACAACCTCAAGTCCACAGTATCAATTCTATTGGAAAAATTCCATCAATTATTTTTGGAGGTTTTGAATTTCCTCTTCCCTACTGTCAAAAAGAGATATGATATTCTTATTATTGGGGATGTGCATATCCCGTTGAGGTAACATAGTGTTATTCAAATTTCTCCGGTTCCATGTTATTCGGAATGAGTTTGTTAACAAGACTTGATCAACCTTGTTAGTGGATTCCTTTTGAAGAACATGAGATGGATGAAGTTAGAAAGCACAACCTTCTGTACCCTCTCTCTACTTTATGTTATTTAGTTGAAATAAGGTAAAAATAGTATTTTCTGTCTATTTTCTTAATTATCCATGCAATATAAAAATACCCCGAAAATAAAAGTTCTTCAAATGCCCTGCCAATTTAATATGATTTTTCCTGAAATATTTGAGAATATTTGGCACTGAGAACACAATGGGGGGAGCAAGCACCTAGGCACGAGGGTCCAGGGCGCGCCCACCCCCTGGGTGCGCCCCCTGCCTCGTGGGCCCACGGTGGCTCCCCTCCACTTATTCCTGCACCCACACACTTCTTATTCCTCCCAAAAAAATCACCAACTAGCTCAAGCACGAGTTCTAGCTCATTTTGCTGCGATTTTTGATCTCCTTGCTCAAAGCACCTCTCACAAAACTGCTTTGGGGGATTGTTCCTTGGTATGTGACTCCTCCAATGGTCCAATTAGTTTTTGTTTTAGTGCTTTATTCATTGCAATTTTTTGCTGCCTAGGTGACCATGTTCTTGAGCTTGCATGTCAAATTTATATGGTTCCAAGTAGTTCTAATGCATGATATAGGCTCTAGGCACTTGTAGGAGTAGTTGCTGTCAATTTTGTTGAGCTTGGTTCACTTTTATTTGCAGTTACTAAAAATTTCAGAATTTTTTCAGAGGAAGAAATATGTTTAGGAAAATGTACCAAGGTGGTCCTTCAAGGAAGCAAGGACCCAGGCTTGCAATGCGCGATGGTGATGATGGACCACCAAGGACGCCCAAAGGCGGGCTTGTGAATGGCCTTCTGAGGACTTCATGGATCAAGCAGGAATCAAGGAAGAATTTAACACATATATGCGTAACGCTGATCTTGTGAGCTTCGAGGCAGATAAGTGCCGTCAGTACCACTATCTCACTAGTTCCTTTGTGAGGAGGTTTGAATTTTCATCTTCACGCAATTCTCAAACTGTCTTGTTTGATCTTTATGAAAATTCTTATACTATGGACTTAGAGGATTTTACCACTGCTTGCAAACTTTCACAACGGGGTAGTACTAGTGAACCCCGCAAATCTGAATTTAGAGATTTTCTTGCTAGTATAATTGTGGGGGAATCTAGAGACATAGCACAAGCTACCATAGGGAGCATTCATTTTCCTGCTATACATTATTTTGATCTCTTCATAGGTAGGTGCATAAATGGTAAGGATGAAGCATGTCACATGTGTGTCCCTGACCTCAGTATTCTCGTGGAGTGCTTGTGTTAGGAGATAAAAATTATAATTTGGGAGCCATTGTTGCACGAGGTTGCATCATAATAGATTTAATGGAGATTTCTTTGGTGGAATTTATGCAACCTGCTTAGCTAATTTTCTTGGTGTAATAAATGCGAGGATGATATTGAGTTACCTCCTGCTTATTTAGATTATGAGGCTATGGTTCGTCATCGTTTTGTTGAGAGGGACGATCAGTTCCTCCAGTACCGACTAATCTTTGACAGACGACGCACCTATCACGTCGCTCTCCCTGCTTCTACCTTCTTTGACTTTCAGACAAAAGGAAGATATTTTATAACCAGAGAGGAGGCCGATGAGTATAAGAGGAGGGCTAAGATAGCTCGCCTCCAAGCTGCAGCCCACAGTGCAATGACTGCTGCATCTCAGTACGACCCCAACTACAACTTTGGATATCCGCCAGGTCAGCCATGGCAATAGTCCAACTTAGGCCAAAAGCCTAAGCTTGGGGAGTACGTATTTCTCACCGACATTACATTTATGTTCACACACTCATTGCTAGAAGTCGGTGCTCATACTTTTTCACTGTAATATCCATGCTAGTTTATTTTCTTTTTATGTTTTCCTCTTGTGTGTTTGATAAACCTTAAGAAAACTAAAAAAATTAGTTGTAGCTTTAGCTAGTTTACTTTTCTTGCTGTAGTAGTAATAATTAAAAAGAAAACCCAAGAAGATTTCCCGTTCTTCTTTTGCTTGTTGGGAGCTTTCCCGTGTAAATAGTTTTATTTCTTTTCTTTTCTTTGGGGGTCGATAGGAGAAGACCATAATGAATTTGTTGAAGTGGCTCTTATATGCATTATTGTTGATTTAACCAAGAGCCCATATTGCCTTGTCTTCTCCTGTTTATTGAATGCTTGCAGATTCCAACTTAGTCCAATGCACGTGCACTATTATTATTATTCACATCGTTCGGTCGTGCAAGTGAAAGGCAATAATGACGATATATGATGGACTGACTGAGATGAGATAAGCTGGTATGAACTCGACCTCTCTTGTTTTTGTAAATATGATTAGTTCATCGTTCATGATTCAGCCTATTATGAATAAACATGTTTGCAATGACAATTAGAGATTATAGTTGCTTATTCCATGCTTAATTAGCTAGGAGTTTATAATGGTTTACCTTATGTGCCAACATGCTATTAAAATGGTTGTGATGTGGTATGATAGGGTGGTATCCTCCTTTGAATGATTCAAGTGACTTGACTTGGCACATGTTCACACATGAAGTTGAAAGAAAATCAACATAGCCTTCATGATATTTATGTTCATGGTGGATTATATCCTACTCATGCTTGCGCTCAATGTTTATTAATTTTAATGCATGTTCATGACTGTTGTCGCTCTCTAGTTGGTCACTTCCCAGTCTCTTTCTAGCCTTCACTTGTACTAAGCGGGAATACTGCTTGTGCATCCAATCCCTTAAACCCCAAAGTTATCCCATATGAGTCCACTATACCTTCCTATATGTGGTATCTACCTGCCGTTCCAAGTAAATTTTTATGTGCCAAACTCTAAACCTTCAAATGAAATTCTGGCTCGAATAGCTCATGTATCAACTAGGGATATCCGTATCTTCCATGTTAGGCGGGTTATTCTCAAGAGGAGTGGACTTCGCTCCAAACTCACGAGAAAATGGCTGGTCACCGGGATGCCCAGTCCCATGCTTTATGCAAACCAAATCAAAATAATTGCAAACAAAACTCCCCTGGGACTGTTGTTAGTTGGAGGCACTCGTTGTTTCGAGCAAGCCATGGATTGATGCTTGTTGGTGAAGGGGGAGTATAAAGTTTACCATTCTGTTTGGCAACCGCCTATAATGTGTGTAGCATGGAAGATATCGCCATCCCTTGGTTGTTATGTTGACAATGAAAGTATGCCGCTCAAAATATTATTTATCTCTGCTTTAAAACCGAGCTTTGGCACCTCTACAAATCCCTGCTTCCCTCTGTGAAGCGCCTATCTATTTACTTTTATGTTGAGTCATCACCCTCTTATTAAAAAGCACCAGCTAGAGAGCACCACTTTCATTTGCATTCATTACTGTTAATTTATATTGGGTATGACTATGATTGGATCTCTTTTACCATGAATTACAATGTCTAGTCAGTCCTTGATCTTTAAAGGTGCTCTGCATTTATGTTTTATGCTCGTAAAGGGCTAGCGAGATACCATCTTGTTATATCATATCATGATTGTTTTGAGAAAGTGTTGTCATCCAAGATTTATTATTATTGCTTGCTAGTTGATTATGGCATTGACATGAGTAAACATGAGACCTAAATGTTATTGTGAATATGGTTAGTTCATAATCTTTGCTGAAAACTTGAATGTCGTCTTTACATATTTACAACAACAAGAGCAAACAGAGTTTGTAAAAGTTTTTCTTTATCACTTTCAGTCTATCAACTGAATTGCTTGAGGACAAGCAAAGGTTTAAGCTTGGGGGAGTTGATACGTCTCCGTTGTATCTACTTTTCCAAACACTTTTGCCCTTGTTTTGGACTCTAACTTGCATGATTTGAATGGAACTAACTCGGACTGACGCTGTTTTCAGCAGAATTGCCATGGTGTTATTTATGTGCAGAAACAAAAGTTCTCGGAATGACCTGAAACTTCACGGAGATTATTTTTGGAAAATATAGGAAATACTGGCGAAAGAATCAAGGCCAGGGGGCCCACACCATTGCCACGAGGGTGGGGGACGCGCAGGCGCGCCCCCTGAATCATGGGACCCCTGGAGCTCCATCGACCTCAACTCCAACTCCATATATTCGTGTTCGGGGAGAAAAAAATTAGAGAGAAAGATTCATCGCGTTTTACGATACGGAGCCGCCGCCAAGCCCTAAACTCTCTCGGGAGGGTTGATCTGGAGTCCGTTCGGAGAGGGAAATCCGTCACCATCGTCATCGTCAACCATCCTCCATCACCAATTTCATGATGCTCACCGCCGTGCGTGAGTAATTCCATCGTAGGCTTGCTGGACGGTGATGGGTTGGATGAGATTTATCATGTAATCAAGTTAGTTTTGTTAGGGTTTGATCCCTAGTATCCACTAAGTTCTGAGATTGATGTTGCTATGACTTTGCTATGCTTAATGCTTGTCACTAGGGCCCGAGTGCCATGATTTCAGATCTGAACCTATTATGTTTTCGTGAATATATGTGAGTTCTTGATCCTATCTTGCAAGTCTATAGTCACCTACTATGTGTTATGATCCGCAACCTCAAGTGACAATAATCGGGACCACTCCGGTGATGACCGTAGTTTGAGGAGTTCATGTATTCACTATGTGTTAATGCTTTGGTCCGGTACTCTATTAAAAGGAGGCCTTAATATCCCTTAGTTTCCACTAGCACCCCGCTGCCACGGGAGGGTAGGACAAAAGATGGCATGCAAGTTCTTTTCCATAAGCACATATGACTATATTCGGAATACATGCCTACATTACATTGATGAATTAGAGCTAGTTCTGTGTCACCCTATGTTATGACTGTTACATGATGAACCACATCCGGCATAATTCTCCATCAGCTATCCAATGCCTATGAGCTTTTCACATATTGTTCTTTGCTTATTTACTTTTCCGTTGCTACTGTTATAATCACTACAAAACCCAAAAATGTTACTTTTGCTATTGTTACCGTTACTTCCATATTACTTTGCTGCAGATACTAAGTTATCCAGGTGTGGTTGAATTGACAACTCAACTGCTAATACTTGAGAATGTTGTTTGGCCCCCTTGTGTCGAATCAATAAATTTGGGTTGAATACTCTACCCTCGAAAACTGTTGCGATCCCCTATACTTGTGGGTTATCAAGGCCTCGGCTCCAGAAGCCAAAGCCCAGACTGCCAAGGTTTCCAGGTGCTGCAACATCGCCAGGGTCGTTCAGTGTAAATAGCTTCAGGGCACACAACACATTCTTTAATAGTGCCAAGAACCCATACTCGAAGCCAAAGATCTCAGCTGATCGCTTCTGGAGCTGCCAGCAGGGCAGTTATTATTCATGTGTCTTATACAATCAAGAGTGAATCTTTCCTCACATGCGTCTGGATTGTGAAGCCATTGTTGGTCCGCCCTGCCTGGAAGAAGCTCTGCACTGTTTCAGAGATGCTGGTCTTCTGCAATTCGTCACTGACAAAGAACATTGGAATGAAGAGCTTCTGCTGCAGTTCTATGCCACTCTTCACATTCGTGGCTACAACAGGGATCCAAAGACTTGGGTCCTTGAGTGGATGACAGGAGATGTGCATCATGAAGTAAATCTCAAGATATCATCGAGCTTACTTCCCTGCCCACTCCAGGTGAGCTCTATGAACCTGGTTGTCAGCTACACAGAATGCTACCGAGAGTATATTTCGGGCGAGCCCAATATGAGTCAGATGCTCAGCATGATGAAGCCATTGCCACACGATGTTGAATATCCCAAGGAATTCTTCGTCAAGGACCTTGAGTACCCACCCCGTACAATTTATCATATTCTGAGGCATACTCTATGGCCAGTCAAGGGATATTCTCCTGAAGCCAAACTTGAAGGCACCATGAAGACTTTGGTGTTCTATATTCTCAATGGCATCAGCTTCAATACCCGGGATTTCTTCATTAGGCAACTTGCTGCATCAGGAATTGATCTATTTCAGCTTGAAGTTTTATGCTGCATGGGTGATGCGCCTGACCAAACTTCATTCCTATGTCGACTATCAGCCCTCAGCGTGCAACCATCTTATCTTTATGCCTGAGGTTGATCTGTCACTTGAAGCCATCTACCCAGAACCTGATAAAGAACCTCAGAGCTTCACACAACTACTTGAAGGGATTCATGTTCCAAATGTTGCTACTCTTGCTTACCCTCTGGCCGACAATGTGCGTGATCCACATCGTGCCAACACTGATGCGACTGCCGGTACAATCGCTCAAAGGCCTTGGAAGCGGTCTCGCATTCTCAATGACCGAGAGCTTCTCGCTGCCTTACATCAGAAGCAGGACAAACACCATGAATGGCTCAAGCGTCAGATGCATAGTATCTTGGTGGATGTAAATCACATCCGAAACCTGGCCACCAAGAACTCCTTCGTAGCCCATGAAGCCTGTCGGCGGTCTTGGAAGAGTCTCACACTACTATGCCCTGTAAGTGCATCTAGTGCCCCTTAGTGATTTTGGTGTATTGAAGACCTATAGGTTAAGGGACTAATGCGTTTATGAGTGTACACAGGTTTATAAGTCTATGAGGAGTTTGATATTTACAGAGAAAGTCGACCCTAAAAATGAAGTTCTTCGATCAAGACTTTGATATTCTCAAGACTTTCTCAAGACTTTGAAATCAAGAAATCGGTGTGACCTTGAAGACTTGGTATTCATTTGAGGAACATGAAGCGAGAAGACTTTTGTTTTCGTAGTTTCGCTTTTCTCTTTCTTGAGTCATAGGAAACACCGTCGTTAAAGGGGGTCGAGGAAATACTAAGGAAAAATTTCCATGTGATGCTCAACTCAAAATCCTACACCTACCAATCCCTTCGAGTGAAGCCTTTGGAAATCTCTCATACAATTCAGTCAATTTCTTCAAAGGATGTAGACAAAGTTCTTCCGTCGCCGAGGAATTTGTTCGACCGAGGAGTTAGGAATTCGCCAAAGGCGGATTGCCTACACAAAGGAGGAACATGATAGCCCCGAGGAATTTGAGAGTCAAATTTCCGACCGTTCATCTTCTTGGCCACCTGTCCCAAAATATCTTATCCACCTAACGGTCATATCATTGAAGGGCATTTATGTCTTATCATGTCGCTGCTCCCTAGGCTATAAATAGCCGCCTCACAACCACTAGCTGGTTGGCTGCTCCGAGAGAACTTGACACTTGTCATTTGAGAGCAACCCATCCTCCGAGGACTTTGAGCGAAAATCATTGAGTGAGGAAAATCCCAAAACCAAACCCCTACAAACCCAAAGTGATTGAGCATCATCAAGAGATTGATCCTGTGGATCCGACGCTTGTTACCTTTGACGACCGTGCTTCTTCCAGACGGTTAGGCGTCATGGTCTAGAGCATCCAAGAGGAATTGTGGATTGCCGAGTAACCAAGTCTGTGAAGGTTTGGAAGTCGCTCAAGACTTACCACGAAAGTGATTGGACGAGGTCTGTGTGACCTTAGTTCAAGGAGAATACGGTGAGGACTTGGTGTCCCGAGCTGCGTGCTCGGTCGGGTGTCCGGACTGTGTGTCCTCGAGTTTAAATACTCAACCGCTCCAACCAGACGCATAACCGAGACAGCAGCTTGGAACTGGTCTACCAAATCATTGTCTTCACCAACCTAACTGGTTCTATTTCCTCAACTCTTTCATTTCCTCATTCGTGTTGAGTGTTCGTTCATATCTGTGTTTGAAGACTTTGATCAAGACTTTCTCAATTTCCGCAGCTCAATTCTTCACCGCTTTGTCTTCATCTAGTGCTATCCTGTGTTTACGCTTTCTGTACTCTTTGATTGTCTTCATTTCATCATGATGACCATGCCTGCATTCTGTTATGCTTACTTCTGAGTACTTATTCCGCTCCAAGTAGTTCTTCACTTAGGAATTTCCTCACCGGCAAATTCCTCATTGAAGAATTCATAAAAATCGCCTATTCACCCCCCCTCTAGTCGATATAATGCACTTTCAATTGGTATCAGAGCGAGGTACTCCCTTGTTCTGTGTGATTTTGGTTTAACCACCTGGAGTTTTAGTTATGTCGACCGCATGTATGATCAAGGTCTCAGCTGGGTGTCCTACCTTTGATGGGACGGACTACCCCTACTGGAAAAACAAGATGCGAATGCATCTTGAGGCAATTGACAACGATCTCTGGTATGTTGTGGAAAATGGTGTTCCCTCTGTCTCACCCTCACCGGAACGCTGCCGATGTGAAGAGATTCAAGCAACTCGATTCTCAAGCGAAGAATATCATATGTGGCCATCTGAGTAAAGGACAGTATGGAAGAGTGAGTGCTTTGGAAACTACTAAGCTTATCTGGGATAGGCTGTCCAAAGTAAATGAAGGACTCTCAACCGCTTCAAAAGACTCGACAATGAAAATGTTCAACAAACCTTCGATCGCCTCACTGACATCTCAAATGAGCTTCAAGCGCTTGGTGCCACTGACATCACCAACCATGAGGTGGTGAAGAAATTGTTGAGATCGCTTGATTCCTCATTCGATACTCTGGCACTGATGATACAAGAGTGTGCTGACTACAAGTCACTTGATCCAGCTGATACCTTCGAGAGGCTAAATACTCATGAGTTCCAAATTGTCAAAAGAGAGATCTCTATGGTTCTAGCTATGGAAAATCCACGAGCCCTCAAGGCCAAGGTTGTGTCTGAATCTGATTGTGAAGACTCAGTAGTAGCCTTGGAGATCCTCAAGAATTGAGCCAGGAGCTAGCACCGCTTTCGTGAAGAAATTCCAAGTTCTCAATACGTGGTCACTTTGGAAAATCCTCAAGGAGCAGTGATTCCTCATCCAAAGGACTATAAGAGAAGACTATGCCACAAATGCAAGAAACCTGGTCACTACATTCAAGATTGTCCTCGATTGGGAAAAGGAATTAAAGAAGAAGAAATACAAGGATTACAGCCTGATGACGCTTAAGAAGAAGAAGAAATCGTCGAAATCTTCATCATCAAAATCCTCAAAGTCTTCTTCTCACAAGAAGAGCAGCTCCAAGAAGGCTCGGGCATTCATTGGCAAGGAAATGGACTCTGAAGCTGAATCGAGGAACATGAGGAAGAGGAGGCATCAAGAATCTGAGTCCGGTGTGGCGAAGTCCTGCTCGCTACTACTTTCACGCCAAGTCCATCTTCTACTCTGAAGAAAATGACCTCGCCAACAAAGCTAATGAAGATAGTGATGACTACGCTCCCACCTATTGCTTCATGGCAAAGGGTGCCAAGGTACTGAAATATACCTCCTCTGAATCTAGTGAAAATGAATCTGATGAAGATCTCAAGCCCAGCTACTCAAAACTTGCTAAGATTGTTGTAAAACAACAAAGGGCTTTTGAAAAGGTTCAAAACATGCTAGACAAAAGTGATGATATGTTGGGTGAAGAAATGGATCGCATTAAAGCCCTCGATCGAAAATCTTCAGAGACTTCAGTCTAGGCTTGACAGTCTTCAAGGTCATCATAACACTCTCTTGTGTGATCATGAGAAACTTTCTTATGAATTTCTTCAAAGAAAGCAAGATCTTGAGAAGCTAAGAGTGAGTTATGAAGATCTTCAGAAGGAGCGTGATTCATTACTTGCTCAACAAATCAAGCGCTTCTCGTGAAGAATTTGTTCCTCCATGCTTAAAGTGCATTGAACGTGAATCGCTAATTCTTCACCGAATGTTCAAATGCTTCAACTGTTACAAATTCTTCACCTGCCTCTGCTATCACTAATTCCTCATCTGAGGACATTGCTAGTATCACTGACGATGTAGGGCTGAAGGAATTGTACATGACAGGCATGTACAAAAGCCTCAAAGGCATCAGACTCTTTGTGATGTGCTTAAAAAGCAGATCCTCAACAGAAACCCTAAGAAAGAGGGTATTGCCTTTGAGAGGAAACTCAATGCTGATGGAACATATTGGAAGCCTGAGCAGTACCCCAAAACCTCATGGGTTGCTGCAAAGGGACCTCCGGCTTATCCATCTAACTTATCTGGCTTTACATGTGAATCTCCTCATTCTTCTGATGAGTCATTTGATTCCAACTATAAACTGTTCAAAAATCAGAATGGTGAAGTATTTGCTAGATATGTTGGCACTAACTGCAGGAACGGTTCCCCTATGAAGAAAATCTGGGTTCCCAAGAAGCCTTGAAAGTCTTCAGGTGAATGTCCTCATGACAACACCTGTGAAGAATAGGAACCCCAGATCAAACTCTTCATATGGACCAAATTCTTCATATGGATCCAAGTCCTCATACGGACCAAATTCCTCACATGGATCAAAGTCCTCGTATGATTATCATCGTGCTAACAACTCTGTTTCGCAGGTAGAGCTAAGGGCTATGAATATGTGCATTATTCTTCAAACCAATATGTTCATAAGTCCTCAAAGAATTTCTCCGCTTATTCATATGCTTACCCTAACCTCTCTTATGTGAAACGAAATGGATTGGCTTCTATGCCACCATTCTCATATGGAGCTCGTAGAGTGATGAACTCTTTGCCACCCCTTCAGATGTGGGTGGTGAAGAAAAGGAACTAATCTCTTCTGCAGGGTCAGGCCTCCAGACGTGCTTTAACGTCTGAAGAATTTGCTGGGGGCCTGACAAAAATGCCTGAAAGGACGCAGGCTAATCATGAAGAAATGAACTTTTATTTCACACGTCCTCATACTGCTTATTTGTTATACTGCCTGATGAAATTCATCTGATGAAATTGATATCATATTCTTCAATGATGAAGTATATGAGATCGTAAGTTGCACTAATTCATCCGCAGGATGATCAACCCAAAGCCAATGAGTGGGTCCTCGATAGTGTATGTACAAATCACATGACTGGTGACAAGAATCTATTGATGGATGCTCCCTTATCACCGTCACATCTGAAGCATATCATCTTTGCTGACAAAGGCAAAAGTAGGGTATTGGGTCTTGGTAAGTTTGCGATCTCTAAGGACATACACATGGACAAAGTCATGCTTGTTGAGTCCTTAGGATACAACCTCATGTCAGTCTCAATGCTTTGTGATCTTGATATGGTTGTTGTCTTTGGAAAGTATCATTGTGTTGTGATCATGGAAGCTGACAATTCCAAAGTCTTCGAAGGCTTTAGGAGAGGAGACTTGTATATTGTTGATTTCTCTAGAGGACCACAACCAGTCGTGTGTCTACTTGCAAAAGCTTCGTATATTGGCTATGGCATCGACGACTTGGTCACGCAGGCATGAGGAATTTGCACACGCCATGAAGAAGAAGCATGTCATTGGCATTGAGAAGGTCAAATTCCTCAAGGATCACTTGTGTGGAGCCTGTGAAGCTGGAAAAATGACCAAGGCCAAGCATCCAGTGAAGACTATCATGACCACTACTCGTCCATTCAATTGCTTCACATGGACCTCTTTGGTCCTAATCATTACTCAGCAGTCACTAATGATGCATCTCTATATGGCTTTGTTATTGTTGATGATTACTCTCGTTACACATGGGTACACATTGTTACTTACAAACATGAAGTGCAGGAAGTCTTCAAACGATTTTCCTCGAGGGCTTCAACCAACTTTGGTGTGAAGATCGTGCACATCAGAGTGACAATGGAACTGAGTTCAAGAACTCCGGTCTCGATGACTATCTTGATGAACTTGGTATTACTCATGAGTTATCTGCTCCCTATACTCCTCAAAGAAATGGCATCGTGGGCGCAAGAACGTAACTCTTGTTGAGATGGCTCGCACTATGCTTGATGAATACAAAATGCCTCGTCGTTTTTGGATTGATGCAATTGATACCGCGTGCCACATCATCAACAGAGTATATCTTCACAAATTCTTCAAGAAAACTGCCTATGAACTCCTCACTGACAAGAAACCCAATGTGAGTTATTTCAAAGTCTTCGGTGCTAAATGCTGGATTAGAGATCCTCATCACAATGCTAAATTTGCACCGATAGCACATGAAGGTTTTATGCTTGGTTATGGAAAGGAATCGCACACCTACAGAGTCTTCAACAATGTTCTTTACAAGATTGTTGAAACTGTAGATGTGCGGTTCGATGAGACTAATGGCTCGCAAAGAGAGCACCTACCTTCTGTGATAGATGAACCAAAGCACCGAGGAATCTATCAAGTTCAAGGCGATCGAGGATGTCATTCCCTCTTTGAAGAATCTGCAGAAGAATTCATTCCAGACGCCAAGAACGCCGAAATGATGCACCTGAAGATAATGCTCAAGAAAATGGTGTCAAGAAAATGCTGATCAAAGTCCTCGACGACAACCAGCTCACCCTCGCGTTGCAAAAGAAGTGCAAGTTGACAAGATCATCAATGACATTGAAGCGCCAGGTCCTCTCACACTCTCAAAAGCTTCACATTTATCTAACTTTTGTGGGCACTATGCTTTTGTCTCTATCACAGAGCCCACTAAGGTAGATCAAGCATTTCTGGAGCCTGAGTGGATTCAGGCCATGCAAGAAGAATTACATCAGTTCGAGCTCAACAATGTCTGGGAACTGGTCAAACGTCCAGATCCTCGCAAGCATAATATCATTGGCACACAGTGGATATACCGCAACAAGCAAGATGAAAATGGCCTTGTGGTGAGGAATAAGGCACGACTTGTAGCTCAAGGCTACACACAGGTTGAAGGAATTGATTTCGATGAAACTTTTGCACCTGTTGCTAGACTTGTGGCTATTCGCATATTACTTGCTTATGCTAACCATAATAATATCACTTTATATCAAATGGATGTGAAAAGTGCATTCCTCAATGGTAAGCTTGAGGAAGAAGTATATGTTGCTCAACCCTGTGTTTTGAAGATCCAAAGAATCCCGACAAAGTCTTCAGACTCAACAAGGCCCTCTATGGCCTCTCAAACAGTTCTACAGGCGTGGTATGATACATTGAAGGAATTCTTCGTGAAGAATGGCTTCACACCCGGTTCACTCGACCCTACTCTCATTACTAAATCATATGATGGTGAACTGTTTGTGTGCCAAATATATGTTGATGATATTATCTTTGGTCAGATCTTGACCAAAGTTATAGTGATGAATTTGCCTATATGATGAGTGAAGAATATCAAATGTCTATGATGGGAGAATTGAAATTCTTCTTAGGTCTTCAAATTCAAAACAACACAATGGCATATTCATATCTCAGAGAAATACCTCAAGGATGTTCTCGAGGAAATTGCATGCAAGATTGCAAAGGCGTCAAAATTCCTATGCCCACAAATGGCCATCTATGCACCGATGAAAATGGTATTGACTTGATCACAAGGTATACCGCTCCATGATTGGTTCTCTATTGTACTTATGTGCATCTAGGCCAGATATAATGCTTAGTGTTTGCATGTGTGCCCGATTTCAAGCTACACCAAGGAATCACACCATAAGGTCAGAAGCATATTCTTCGATATCTAGCTCACACACCAACACTAGGATTATGGTACCCCAAGGGCTCTACTTTTGATCTCATTGGATATTCGACTCGACTATTCTGGTGATCGTGTGGACCGCAAGTCAACATCTGGTACTTGTCATTTCCTCGGACGATCTTTGGTATGTTGGTCCTCGAAGAAACAGAATCACAGATCACCGCTTCATCATGGAAGCTGAGTACATTGTTGCTGGCTCTTGTTGTGCTCAATTGCTGTGGATGAAGCAAACTCTCAAGGACTACAGACATCAACATGAAGAATGTGCCTCTCATCGTGACAATGAGAGTGCCATCAAGATTGCTCACAACCCAGTTCAGACTCGAAGACAAAGCACATTCAGATTCGCCATCATTTTCTTCGTGATCATGTGTTGAAGGGCGACATCTCCATCGAGCATGTGAAGACCAAGAACAGCTAGCCGATATCTTTGCAAAGCCCTTGGATGAGAATAGATTTATCAAGTTGCGGTGTGAGCTAAATATCTTAGAATCTTCTAATGTTCTTTGAAAAGGACACACATCCTGACACTTATGCAAAATTGATGACTTAGATGTGCAACACATGAAGAAACGCTTTTCTTCAATCAATGAAGAATAACACTCTAAATGTGAAGAAATTAATGAAGAATTTGATTCTCAGAACCCTACGACAATTGTACGCGGTGTCTGAAATCATCATTCTTATACGGTGGGTCACGCCACCACCAAATTGAAAATCTTCAATTTGAGTTTTTTTTTCTCAGTTTTGAAATTCTTCAGTTTTTCAAATTCTTCAACTTTGCAAAATCTTCACTATTTCCGTTGTCTTTCTTCATTGACTATATATATATATATATATATATATATATATATATATATATATATATATATATATGTGTTTATGTCATATACAGCATTAACTTTTGGATATTTCTAAAATTTGCTGTTTTATGATAAGTTAATGTGATCTGACCCTGACCCCTGTATGCGATACTCAACCCAATCTATTCACAAATTATTCATGTGCGTTCTATTTGAAACTCGTTCAAAATCTTCACTGTGTCCTTGTCAGCTGAAGAAATTGCGAACGGAACTTTTAACTTATCTTATAAAAAATTTCGGCTTTGCCGCTCAAACTGTTCCGCATCCCACGATAAAATTATCTATTCACCCACAATCTAACACAATCTCCACTTTTCAGTACGTGGGTGACACATGTCAAGCGAATGAGAAGGGTCAGGGGCACGTTCGTCCAAAATCTTCGGGCGAAGGATTATTCAATGTGGCTATATATACCCCCTCTCCCCTTCCTCACTTCCTTTACTCCGCTCGACCGCTCTCTCTCTCTCTCTCTCTCTCTCTCGCTCGAGTTTCTCAAACCCTAGCGTCGCCGCTACTCCATCGTCGCCGGTGAGGAAGAGCTTCACTGCCTCGACCTCGTCGCCGTCGTACTCGCGCCGACCGCGGAAATCTTCACTCCGTTGCCGCCGTAGTTGTCTTCCTCCGCCAAGTTAGGGCGTGGGAGATCTGAACTGATGAACTTCTAATCTACACTTCTCAGTTCATCGTGTTCTTCAGTTCGGGTAATTAAAAGTTACTTTTATTACTCACTTTGATTCTCAAACCTTCCTGAAAATCTTCAAAGGTGTTTATTCTTCAAATCTTCACACATATGAACATCTCAAACGAAATATGCTCTTGATTCGTTTCTCTAAGCAATGATTTTTCTTCAAGATTCCTCAATTGTGTGGATCCTAGATCTATACAACTCTGGAACCTAAGACAAAGATCGCTTAGTGAAATTCTTCAATGCTCATCTGGTCAAATTCCTCAAACTAGTTCTTTTTGAAAAACCTTCTAAGAAGGCATATGACCTCTCCAAATTCCTCGCAACTATACTGTGTTCACAGGTACTCATGTCCGCTGCTGAATCAATAGGTTCTCATCAACTTAACTCATTTACAGCGTTCCTCGAAGAAAAGTTGCATACTTCTTCAGAGAATTCGATTGTTCAAATTCCTCAGCTGAAGAATATGGCGTATGAAAGAAGCCACGTAAAGGAGGAAAGAGGCCTGAGGTCATGACTGCTTTCGAGATACCTGAGGACATATACGCTGACTATTGCACACCTGATGAAGCCAAGTTTGGTAAGGAAAACAAAAATCAGCGCAAGGTGCGCATTCAGAGGATTGAAAGGAGATGGGCAAGGGAATGGAGGGAGTACAAATATGTTACTCCAAAGTACATGAAGAAATTCGCACTGAATCCTCCATGCCCAAGAGCTCCATTGGCACCTGGCCAAGAAGCTGACCCCACTAGCATCAAGCGTGGTGAGGACTTTCCTGAAGAATGGGCCAAGCGCCAAGCCAAGTTGGCGAGACAAGCCAAAGAAGCAGTGAGGAAATTCAATGAAGACTCTGCTACTGCTGCTGCCACTGAGGCCGCTGTCATGCCAAGAAAATCTATGGCAAAGAAGCCCGCACACAAGCCAAGTGCTTCACCAACTGTGCCCTCACGGCCAATTCCTCATGCTGCTCCTGCTCCTCCCAAATCCTCAGCTCCTACAAAGTCCTCAGCAGCTCCTCCAAAGTCCTCAAGACTGTGCATCCGCCACGTACAAAGGACTGCAGGCATCTCCATTGCCTCTCGTGTCTCAAAGAAGTTCCTCTGCTGCACCAAATTCTTCATCCGCCCAACTCTGCTGAAGACTAAGGCAACAGCTGGACAAGGTCCTCGGCCAAGTCCCAAGAAGAAACAGGTCGCCTTCCAAGTGCCACCTGAAGATGATGAGGCTGATGATGATGAACTTGCGGAAATCATCAGAAATAGGCAAGTAAGGGCCGCTAGAGCCAAAGGCACACTTGTGCCGCTTCTGTTGGATCCAAGAGCGATCCTAGACTACATTGATCTCTGGCACAAGGACCCAAACACCCCTATGCCTGATTTTCATCTGACACCTGGACAAAGTCACATGCTGACCCATTTCATCACCGAAGAGAAATGGAAATTTGAGAAGGCCAGACAGATCAAGAAGGCTCAGTTCAGGAAAGAAAAGTTCCTGAGGAAAAACGTTGTCAGAATGACAACTGAGGAACTCCTCAAGATCCAGACTGAAATCCTAACCCTCAGCAAAGACTTTGATGCCTATTATGCTGATTGGCAAGGAGTCAAAGTCAGATTCGTCAACCTGACGAAGAAGTTCACAAATGCTGCGGCCCCAATGCAACAAGAAATTCCTCAGGCTGGAGCCTCTGCTCAAATTGAAGAACATGCCCGACTGATGATTTTCAGTCAAGAAAATGCTAGTTCCAGGCTGATGACTCCATTCCACCGTAAGAAATTGCCGTGGCATCCACTAGTGGTGCGCTGAAGAAATCGAAGAAGTCGTGGCAATCTGCATCGATTGCGCTGAGGAAATTCAACCAGATTCCTCAGCTCCTTCTGCGCCTACACCAACTCCACTCCTTCCATCTGCTTCAGATGTGAAGAAGACCAAGGCTGCAAAGCAAGCTGCAGTGAAGAAAAGGAAAGCATCAGCCGCTTCAAATTCTTCAGCCCCGAAGAAAATGAAGACTATGACAAGCTCTTTTGAAAATCCAATCGATGTTGTTCCAATTTCCTCCATTCCATCAAAGGACCTTGTTCCTTTTGGTGAAGAGTATGAGATCCCAAGCGGATCTGATGAAGAAAATCATTCTACTGCTTCGTCAGAGCAGATTGATGAAGAAATTGAAGTGGATGCGATCCCTTCAACACCAATCATTTCCTCGCATATGCCTCAGTTCACAACTGAAGAGGCTGGTGTTGAGGAAATTGAAGACGAAGATGTGGATATTGGAAGCACAACACCTGTGATGAACGATGACTTTTGGGAAAGTCAGCATCCCAATTCTCCGCTCTTCACCCCAATCCAACAGATTCCTCAGTCCCCTGCACCAACGATTCAAATGGGCTCTGAAGAAACTCATCCCAACTCATCCGTGCATGAAGAAATTCCAGCCACTAGTGCTGAAGAACCTGCTGCTACTGATCCTATGAACACGCAGACTGCATATGAAGAGGAACCTGAAATTCCTCATCCTGAAGAACCTGAGATTGCGATTCCTGAGGTCGTGATGCAACTCACTGACACTCCACTGCCAAAGCCAAAGAATCCATTCTCAACGAAGCAAAAGTTCAAGGCTGAAGATTTTTTCGGCGAGCATGTATTCTTCACTGACTACAACCCATATGACTCTGCTCGCATAAGGGAGAGGGGTTTCTGGACTGCTACAAGCCAACTTCTATTCCTTTGTGCTATTCAACAAAGACAAAGTCTTCGATCATGCACATATTCCTCATGTGGACATGGAATCTCTGCCAGGCTTTGAGCCAGTCCTCAGTGTTCTTCATGATGCAGGACTCCTAAATTTCTGCACTGACATCTGTGATTGGAATGAAGAACTTATTCTTCAATTCTATGCGACGCTGCATATCACTGGAGACGCCAAGATGTGAACTCATGGGTGTTGGACTGGATGTCTGAAAATACTCACTACAAGGCACCAAAGAATCGAATTGCTTCGTGTCCTTCCTCTCGATCCTCCCTTGACGGTGCACGCTATGCCTCTGATGAACCTGAACTGACAAATCACTATATGCAAGTGCTGATGAAGCCTTTGAAGCCAGGGCAGGCCCCACGAACCAAATTCCTCGTCAAGGAATTATTGTATGTGCCTCGGACTGTCTATGGCATTCTGACGAAGACAATGAGTCATATCAAAGGCCACGACTCAAATGATGAAGAAGTCATTGGCATCATGAAGAATATGCTTTTCAATATCACACATGGCTCTGCCGCCAATACCTCAGCCAAGCAAAATCCTCAAGCCACAGCATCCAGGGTGATGACTGATCGTGAGTTACTCCTCAGTCTTCATCAGAAGGTTGATCGCAATCATAAATGGGTCAAGCGTCAGTTTGGTTCGATTCTTCACAACATGACCTCAACACACAATGCAGTGAAGAAAAACCAATACTACCTCCATGAAACCTTCAACCGCACATGGGCTGTAATTTCTAATGTCTACAGCGTATAAGAACTGAAGACAATGGGTCTCAAGGCAGAATTTTACTGGTCTGTACCTCCACAGAAGAAATAAAAGAAGGTCAAGGTTCCTTAATTGGTAGCCAGCTCCTATTCTTCATCGCTACGACACCGATGAAAATGAAGACTTGGGCGACATCAGCGGCAGGCCCTACTACGACAACCGACACCGATAACGCCGGGCGCTCCTTCATCAACTTGAAATTCTTCAGGGGCGTTAGTCCTCAGTTTCAATCCTTTTGGTCATTTGATGACAAAGGGGGAGAATTTTGAGTTAGTCTTCAAGCGGGTCTATTTTTACGCCCATATACAACATTTTTGCTAAGTTACAACTCTCATTCTTCTGAAACTTTTATTGGATCGAGTTGTAATCTTAACCCCGGTGGTGCTCTGATACTTTTGATGTGTTCCTCTGCATGCTTATTCCTCATTATATGTTAATGCACGCATGCTGAATTACATCAGTCACCATATTTCATCATGCATTTCAAATTCTTCATATTATATTTCAAATGCATGTATGAATTACAAGATATAGGGGAAAATCTCCATGATTCAACTCTTCAAGTGTGCATTGCCTCAAAAGCAAATTCCTCACTATGCACATATTCAGGGGGAGTTCTTCTATATCTTGCAATCAAATTCCTCAATATCGATGATTTACACTTCATATGTTTATCCACTTTGAAAACTTAACATATATTGTCATCAATCACCAAAAAGGGGGAGATTGTAAGTGCATCTAGTGCCCCTTAGTGATTTTGGTGTATTGAAGACTTATAGGTTAAGGGACTAATGCGTTTATGAGTGTAAACAGGTCGATAAGTCTATTGTAACATCCCAAATTTTCAATTTGGCATGTTATACACAGGTCATCCATGCATATCATATTTTATTGCATTCTCATTTGCTATCCTCGAAATCCTAAGCAACTCAAGGACCCTCGGAGATAGTTGGGGATTTTCCGATTTTCATATTTGAATTTTATCAAAAATGAAAGACGAGGATTTTGGGGTTTTAGTATTTTCTCTCCGGAAAATATTTCATGTTTAAAAATAAACGAGAGGAGATAATATGACTTCTCCAAAAATATTTGAAATACCGGAGGAAAAATGTTAAAATCATTATTTGGGATTTTATTTTACTTATTTGGAATTTTTATTTGCCTAGAGAAAAATTTGCATATATTTAAAATTGCATTTTAGGGGCCAAGAAAAGTTGATCTTGTTCTAAACATTTTATTTAGGCAAAGAAAACTTGTTTTGGCATTTTTAGATTTTCATTTATTTTTCTAGGATTTTTACAATTTTCGGCGGAATGTTTTTAAAAAAAGGAACCGCGCCCGATCGAATAGCCAGCCCAGCAGGCCAGCCCAAGTCGCCCGCCGCCTCCGCCTTCACACACGCCGCCGCCGGACCCGAGTCCGAGCCGACTCCTCCCGCCGCCTTGCCCGCTCCTCCAAGCCACCTCCCCCTCTTTATATACCACCCCACTCTCCCTTAGCCACCGCCGCCGCCGCCGCCCGTCCGGACCCGGGCCGAGCCGAGCTCGGCGATCGCCGCCCGCCACCGCCCTTAGCCGCCGCCGCGCCTCAGCGCCGTCGCCCCTCGCCGAGCCGCCGCCCCTAGCCGCCCTCGCGGACCCCCGCGGAGCAGCCCGCCCAGCCGGACGATCGCGGAGGTAGCCCTCGTCGCTGGTTTTTTAATAACCTTCAGCTTTTTTTAGAAAACCCTAGCCCGCTTTTTTTTTATATTAGATCGGTTCTATTTCCGGTTTATTATTTTTGAGAACGTTCACCCGTTCGCTCGCTTTTCTGAACCGTTAAATCGTTTAGTTTCCGCTAACGAACGTTCGCTCGCTTAGCCGTTAAATCGTTTTCTTTTATCGGCTTTATTCCGTGATTTTTCCGATTGCGATTTCTGAACCAATGTTCAAATTAGTATAACTTTTCTCTCGTTTATCGGAATCAGGCGATTCAAGCGCCTGGAGTTTCATCTCGAAACCCTTTTTCCGAATAGCCAACTTAAACCAGTTTTTGTCTTTGTAAAATTTGACTATAGTTCAGATTAGTAAACGGACCTTGTTTCTCTCGCCGTTTGAGTTTCGTTGTTCCGTTTGGTTTGATTCTTTTTGCAAACCGGAGTTCTTAAGTTGAACTATCCGGTCAACCTCTTTCGGTTGAAGTTTCGTTTGTGCATCTTTGTTTGTTGCTTATGTATGTATTGTTTGCTTGCGATAGAATTCCCGGAGTGCGAATCGTGTTACTACGAGTCTCTAGGATTCACGGATCGTCAGCAAGGCAAGTAACACTTGATCATACCCTTTTCCTACCCAGTTTTATGCATTAGCTCAATCCTCAAACATTGCATGATTAGGATGTCATTAATTTGTGGGTTGGGAAGTAGATGATGAGGTAGGAACCTATTGCCCTGTTACTATTAAACCCTTGGGAGTTACTTCCACGTGTTGCTTATATTGCTATGCTATGCTCGTAGACGTGGTTTGGGTTTGAGAGATATTCACGACAGATGTGAGATTGATAATTAATGGTTTACTTTAAGGTGGCAACTTAAATACACATCTGGGCGGATTGAGGCACCTGGGGAACCCAGTGTTGTCTGTTTTATTTTTGGAAATCCCGGGGTACCCGTGTGATCTTCCTAAGGACCGCCACCCAGGCTCAAAGGGAACTGAGATTATTCATGCTAGAAACTTCCGTGTGCAGCCACAAGCTATTATGGGCTCTAGCATAGTCGAGTAAGTTACGTGAAGCTCTCGAAGAGGTAGATCAGCAGGTAGTGGGTTTTATAGGTTTGGTATGATCTATCCTAGTAGAGAGTTAATGTTTCGAAATATCAGTCTCGGTCATCCGTTTCTCAAACACCATGTAGTGCGAGAAACCAACAGAGGCGATCGAGTCTTGTGGGGAAAAGTGCGCAAACCTCTGCAGAGTGTACAATCTAATCATGGTTAGCCGTGTCCCCGGTTATGGACAATTCTGAGTATCTGGTACTTGAGTATTCACATGTATCTCATCACTCTAAATTAATATTGCTGGGTTGTTAATCACTTTAATTGGGATTGAGTTGGGGTTATACCTTCTCAATGATGTTTCAACCACCATGATAGTTAAAATAAAATGTATTCCGTTAATATAGGGAAAAATTGGCTTTATGCAAAATTGTAACCATAGAGCTATTCCACCAGCCATATATGCATGTAGTATAGCTTATTCTTTCATTACTCTCTATGTGTTACATTGCCAGCATATTCCATGTGCTGACCCGTTCCCGGGCTGCAACATATTATGTTGCGCACTTTTCGCACGAGGAGTAAGGATTGGTAGGTCGTTGCCATGTAGCTCAGTTATGCCGTTGGAGTTGATGGACTCACTTTATCTTCCAAGCCTTCCGCTGTTATCGCATTAGATGGCCTTAAGCCATATTATTGTAATAGGTTCTCTTTTGAGACATTTGATGTAATAAGTGTGTGATTGCTACTCCGTTATAAATCCTTCGAGTATTGTGTGTGTCAGCATTACCGATCCAGGGATGACACAGAAGCACAGAGACTTGACCATCTGAGGTCGGCTCGCTACAAGATGGTATCAGAGCACACGCTGAGTGTAGGACACGACCACTAAGATAAACCATAGGTCACTCCTCTCTACTCATTTCTGACTCCTCTCCATTTTTCCACTCTTTAGGATGACGGAGATGAAGTACAAGTTTGCACAACCGATGAAGACACACCTTTTGGACGCCACTTGAAGGAAGTCACTAGGTACCTGAATATTGGAATACCAAGCTTCACCGGACGCATAATGCCACCTTACCGTAAGAAGAATGCTGGAAGATTCAAGCTCTAGTTCCCTAAGGACGCTTATGCCAAGCACGGAGCCCATAGTATGTGTTTTCAATGCACCAACATGGAGTTTGGGAAAGAGTATGGCAGCTCACATTACCATGGGACGCATTGGAGAAGTCTACAATAAGGAGCTTAAAGACACCATATACCAAATATGTGGGCGCCGAGACGAGCAATGGGAAGTAATCAGCACCAAGAAGGATAGATCCATTGCAGCCTACATCCAGGAACTAAACCAGCACATTCGACGTCATGAGAACCAGATGTGCGCAGACATGATGGATTTGAAGAAGGCGAAAACTAAGACCATCGAGCTGGAGGAAGAACTCAAGTCTACACGCGATGGATATGAGGAAGAAATCAAAATACTCTCGGAGAAGAACGGCGACCTAGTCAAGAAGATCGGAGTCTTCATGGGAGGACCGGCACCCAAGGAAGAGGAGCAAGAAGAGGAAGAAGATCCCGCTTGTCCGCACAACTACATCATCATCGATTTACACCGACTCGCATCCAAGTGATGATGACTATAAAGACGAAGTCGAGCGTACATCATGGAGTCTTCCACCGATCAAAATTTCTAGATGACCACCATATAATAGTAGTATTTTCCCCATGTAACTAGTAGTAGTTGAACACTTATGCGATAGTCCTAGATCGTTTTGTATGCCCTTGCTTGCTTGATTGAATGAATGTGTGTTTGCCTCATGTGCATATGGCTAGTGTTTTCTCACTAGACCTCTTTCTATTCTAATATCTCCCATCTAAACCTTCAGATGCCTCCGAGACGTGACCCCGGTTTTGTTTTCCACCAGAGCTCACTCAGTTGATCCAACAACAGAATGCCTTGATGCAATTGCTAGTTCGTAACCGTGGCAATGCCAACAACAACAACAACAACAACCCGCCGCCAAGGACAATTTAGCCCGCTTTCTAAGGTTACAACCGCCGGTGTTTTCCAGTAGCACCGAGCCAATAGTTGCAGATGACTGGTTACGCCGTATTGGAAGGGAGTTAACCACCGCAGGATGCACGGATGCTGAAAGAGTGCGCTTTGCCGCACATCAATTAGATGGACCAGCAGCCGCATGGTGGGAGAATTACACGGCTACTTTTCCTATAGCCAATGTCACTTGGGACCAGTTCCAACAAGCTTTTCGCACGGTCCATGTTTCAACTGGAGCCATGCAGATAAAGAAGCGTGAGTTCCGCAACTTACGCCAGGGGAACCGTACTGTGGCTCAGTACGTGGATGAGTTTAGCAAGTTATCACGCTATGCCCCTGATGATGTGGCCACAGATGCCGCGAAGCAAGAGAAGTTTATGGAAGGGATGGATGATGAGATGAGTATGCAGCTGATGGTGGCAACTTTAAACAACTACCAGGAGTTGGTAGATAAGGCCCTAATGATTGAAGGAAAGCAGCAGCAAATTGAGAGTCGTAAGAGGAAGTTGTACAAGAGGAAGTACCTGTAGTGAAGGATTATCCAGATGTTTTCCCAGAAGAGTTACCAGGCATGCCACCGGATCGAGACATCGAGTTTCTAATATAACTAATGCCAGGTACAGGGCCAATATCAAAGAGATCCTATCGGATGCCCGCAAATGATCTGGAGGAAATTAAGAAGCAGATCAAGGAGCTATTGGAGAAAGGTTACATTCTTAGAAGTTCATCACCTTGGGGAGCCCCAGTACTTTTGGTGGAGAAGAAGGATAAATCCCTAAGGATGGTTGTTGATAACCGAGCTCTGAATGAAGTAACGATAAAGAACAAGTATCCCTTACCGATGATTAATGATCTGTTTGATCAGTTGCAAGGAGCTAAGGTGTTTTCTAAGATTGATCTACGATCGTGATACCATCGCTTGAAGATCCGAGAGAAGGATATACCAAAGACAGCATTCACCACACGATATGGATTATATGAGTATACTGTCATGTCATTTGGACTAACTAACGCCCCTGCCTATTTTATGAGTATGATGAACAAAGTGTTCATGGAGTATTTGGACAAGTTTGTTGTGGTGTTTATCGATGATATTATGGTTTACTCGAAGAACGACCTACGTTTGGTTCTTGAGAAACTCAGGGAACACCAGTTATACGCCAAATTCAGCAAGTGCAAGTTTTGGTTGAAGGAAGTTGGATTTCTTGGGCATGTTATATCAGGAGAGGGTATAGCAAGATATCCCAAAGAAATTCAGTCGATCCATCGAATGGTTGGCACCCACTTCACCAATGAGATTCGCAGCTTCCTTGACCGGCAGGATATTATCGGAGATTCATTGAGAATTTTTCCAAGATTGCTAAACCAATGACAGAATTGCTAAAGAAGGATACCAAGTTCAAATAGACAGAGGATTGTGAGACAAGCTTCCAAGAGTTGAAGAAACGGTTGACTACAGCACCAAGGCCGACATTGCCGATATACATAAGGAGTTTCAAGTGTATTGTGATGCCTCTCGCTTGGGACTTGGATGTGTTCTTATGCAGACGGAAAAGTTGTTTCAGTATGCCTCACGACAACTGAAGCCACATGAGTTGAACTATGCCACGCATGATTTGGAGTTAGCAATGTAGTACATGCGTTGAAGACCTGGAGACATTATCTCATGGGAAACCGTTGTGATGTGTACACGCATCATAAGAGTTTAAAGTACATTTTCACACAGAAGGAGTTAAACCTTAGACAGAGGAGATGGCTGGAACTTATAAAGGATTACGACATGAAGCTACACTATCATCCAGGAAAGGCCAACGTTGTAGCAGACGCTTTGAGTCGGAAGAGTTATGCCAATATCCTTGAAAGTAGAGGACTGCCAAAGGAGTTAGCGAGAGGATATTATGGAACTTTAGTTGGAGATTGTTCCAAGAGGTTTTCTTGCAACAATGGAGGTTCAGTCGACCTTGTTAGACAAGATTCGAGATGCTCAAAAGGAGGATAAAGAGATTGCTGAGATAAAAGAAAAGATGGGCAAAGGAAAAGCCAAAGGTTTTCGCGAGGATGAGCACGATACCATGTGGTTTGAGGATCGGATTTATGTGCCCAACAATTCGGAGATCAGGAAGTTAATACTTCAAGAGGCCCATGCCTCCCCATACTCGATTCACCCCGGAAACACCAAGATGTATTTGGACTTGAAGGAACGTTTCTGGTGCACTGGTATGAAGAAGGATATTGCCGAGTATGTAGCCGTTTGCGATGTATGTCAGAGAGTGAAGGCAGAGCATCAAAAGCCAGCAGGACTGCTGCAGCCTATGCCAATACCCGAATGGAAGTAGGACAAACTTGGCATGGATTTTATCACTGGATTACCCAGAACCAAAGCAGGATATGATTCAATATGGGTAGTTGTGGATCGTTTGACCAAAGTAGCTCACTTCATCCCAAAGTGAAAACAGCTTATACAAGTGCCAAGTTGGCCAAGATATATATGACCAGGATCGTATGTTTGCACGGAGTTCCGAGGAGCATCGTATCGATAGAGGAACACAGTTTACTTCAAAGTTTTGGCATCAACTACACCAGACTTTGGGTACCAGATTGAATTCAAGATGTTCCACCCATGCAGACGGATGGATGACAGAGAGAGTTAACCAGATTCTGGAGGATATGTTAAGAGCCTGTGCGCTAGATTATGGATCTAGTTGGGATGACAATTTGCCGTACGCAGAATTCTCATATATCAACAGCTACCAGGCCAGTTTGAAGATGGCACCGTTCGAAGCGCTGTACGGACGCAGATGTAGAACACCCTTGATTTGGGATGAGGTCGGAGACTGCCAGTTGTTTGGACCAGATTTGATCAAAGACTCAGAGGAGAAGGTTAAACTGATCAGAGAAAGACTAAAGATTGCTCAGTCTAGACAGAAGAGTTACGCAGATTCAAAACGCAAGGAAGTAACCTATGAAATCGGAGACAGAGCCTATTCATGAAAGTATCACCCCTGAGGGGAGTGAAACGTTTTGGAGTAAAGGGAAAGTTAGCCCCAAGATTTGTAGGACCGTATCGTGTTTTGGAACGAATGGGAGAAGTTGCCTACAAGCTGGAGTTACCCGAAGGACTCTCATGAGTTCATGATGTGTTTCACGTATCACAACTGAAGAAGTGCCACGCTGAGATGGCCGACATACCGTTAAAGGATACAGTGCCCCCAGAGGCGATACAGTTGGATAGTAATTTGACTTATGAGGAGAAGCCAAGAAGATTTTGGATTTCGACAACCGAGTCACTCGCAAAGCAAAGTTATCAAGTTTTGTAAAGTTCAAGGAGCCACCATACCGAGGAGGAAGCCACCAGGAGCGAGAAGATGATATTCGCAAGGACCATCCGCACCTATTTTCTAGCCAACCCAAATCTCGAGGGCGAGATTCATCTTAAGGGGGGTAGGTTTGTAACATCCCAAATTTTCAATTTGGCATGTTATACACAGGTCATCCATGCATATCATATTTTATTGCATTCTCATTTGCTATCCTCGAAATCCTAAGCAACTCAAGAACCTTCGGAGAGAGTTGGGGATTTTCCGATTTTCATATTTGAATTTTATCAAAAAATGAAAGACGAGGATTTTGGGGTTTTAGTATTTTCTCTCCGGAAAATATTTCATGTTTAAAAATAAACGAGAGGAGATAATATGACTTCTCCAAAAATATTTGAAATACCGGAGGAAAAATGTTAAAATCATTATTTGGGATTTTATTTTACTTATTTGGAATTTTTATTTGCCTAGAGAAAAAATTGCATATATTTAAAATTGCATTTTAGGGGCCAAGAAAAGTTCATCTTGTTCTAAACATTTTATTTAGGAAAAGAAAACTTGTTTTGGCATTTTTTGATTTTTATTTATTTTCTAGGATTTTTACAATTTTCGGCGGAATGTTTAAAAAAAGGAATCATACCGATCGGGCTAACGGCCCAAATTGGCAAAGTCGCCTAAGTCGCCGCCTCACAGCGTCTTGGGCCGCCGCTGGACCCGAGTCCGAGCCGGACTCCCTCCCGCCGCCTTGCCCTCCTCCAAGCCACCTCCCTCTTTATATACCGCCCACCCCTCTTCCCTTAGCCACCACCGCCGCCCGTCGCCGCCCGCCCGGACTCGAGCCGAGCCCGAGCCCGAGCAGCCGTCGCCGCCTCTGCGCCGTCGCCCCTCGCCGAGCCGCCGCCCCTAGCCGCCCTCGCCGGACCCCCCGCCGGAGCAGCCGCCGCCCCGCCGGACGATCGCCGGAGGTAGCCCTCGTCGCTGGTTTTTTTAATAACCCTTCAGTTTTTTTAGAAAAACCCTAGCCCGTTTTTTTATATTAGATCGGTTCTATTTCCCGGTTTATTATTTTTGAGAACGTTCACCCGTTCGTTCGTCTTTACGAACCGTTCGTCGTTTAGTTTCCACTAACGAACATTCGTTCGTTTAGCCGTTCGTCGTTTTCTTTTATCGGTTTTATTCCGCGATTTTTCTGATTGCGATTTCTGAACCAATGTTCAAATTAGTATAACTTTTCGCTCGTTTATCGGAATCAGGCGATTCAAGCGCCTGGAGTTTCATCTCGAAACCCTCTTTCCGAATAGCCAACTTAAACCAGTTTTTGTCTTTGTAAAATTTAACTCTAGTTCAGATTAGTAAACGGACCTTGTTTCTCTCGCCGTTTGAGTTTCGTTGTTCCGTTTGGTTTGATTCTTTTTGCAAACCGGAGTTCTTAAGTTGAACTCTCTGGTCAACCTCTTTCATTTGAAGTTTCGTTTGTGCATCTTTGTTTGTTGCTTATGTATGTATTGTTTGCTTGCGATAGAATTCCCGGAGTGCGAAGCGTGTTACTACGAGTCTCTAGGATTCACGGATCGTCAGCAAGGCAAGTAACACTTGATCATACCCTTTTCCTACCTAGTTTTATGCATTAGCTCAATCCTCAAACATTGCATGATTAGGATGCCATTAATTTGTGGGTGGGGAAGTAGATGATGAGGTAGGAACCTATTGCCCTGTTACTATCAAACCCTTGGGAGTTACTTCCACGTGTTGCTTATATTGCTATGCTATGCTCGTAGACGTGGTTTGGGTTTGAGAGATATTCACGACAGATGTGAGATTGTTAATTAATGGTTTACTTTAAGGTGGCAACTTAAATACACATCTGGGTGGATTGAGGCACCTGGGGAACCCAGTGTTGTCTGTTTTATTTTTGGAAATCCCGGGGTACCCGTGTGATCTTCCTAAGGACCACCACCCAGGCTCAAAGGGAACTGAGATTATTCATGCTAGAAACTTCCGTGTGTAGCCACAAGCTATTATGGGCTCTAGCATAGTCGAGTAAGTTACGTGAAGCTCTCGAAGAGGTAGATCAGCAGGTAGTGGGTTTTATAGGTTTTGTATGATCTATCCGGAGTAGAGAGTTAATGTTTACGAAATATCAGGTCTCGGTCATCCGCTTTCTCAAACACCATGTAGTGCGAGAAACCAACGGAGGCGATCGAGTCTTGTGGGGAAAAGTGCGCAAACCTCTGCAGAGTGTACAATCTAATCATGGTTAGCCGTGTCCCGGTTATGGACAATTCGAGTATCTGGTACTTGAGTATTCACATGTATCTCATCACTCTAAATTAATATTGCTGGGTTGTTAATCACTTTAATTGGGATTGAGTTGGGGTTATACCTTCTCAATGATGTTTCAACCACCATGATAGTTAAAATAAAATTTATTCCTTTGATATAGGGAAAATTTGGCTTTATGCAAAATCAGAACCATAGAGCTATTCCACCAGCCATATATGCATGTAGAATAGCTTATTCTTTCATTACTCTCTATGTGTTACATTGCCAGCATATTCCATGTGCTGACCCGTTCTCGGGCTGCAACATATTATGTTGCAAACTTTTCAGACGAGGAGTAAGGATTGTAGGTCGTTGCCGTGCAGCTCAGTTATGCCGTTGGAGTTGATGGACTCACTTTATCTTCCAAGCCTTCCGCTGTTATCGCATTAGATGGCCTTAAGCCATATTATTGTAATAAGTTCTCTTCTGAGAGATTCGATGTAATAAGTGTGTGATTGCTACTCTGTTATAAATCCTTCGAGTACCGTGTGTCAAGATTACCGATCCAGGATGACGTGAAGCACGTAGACTTGACCATCCGAGGTCGGGTCGCTACATCTATGAGGAGTTTGATATTCTGAGAGAAAGTCGACCCTAAAAATGAAGTTCTTCGATCAAGACTTTGATATTCTCAAGACTTTCAAGACTTTGAAAGTGAAGAAATTGGTGTGACCTTGAAGACTTGGTATTCATTTGAGGAACATGAAGCGAGATGACTTTTGTTTTCGTAGTTTCTTTTTCTCTTTCTTGAGTCATAAGAAACACCGTCTTGTTAAAGGGGGTCGAGGAAATACTAAGGAAAATTTCCATGTGATGCTCAACTCAAAATCCTACACCTACCAATCCCTTGAGTGAAGCCTTTGGAAATCTCATACAATTCAGTCAATTTCTTCGATGTGAGACAAAGTTCTTCCGGTCATTGAGGAATTTGTTCGACCGAGGAGTTAGGAATTAGCCAGGCGGATTGCCTACAGTGAGGAACATGATAGCCCCGAGGAATTTCAGAGTCAAATTTCCGACCGTTGCTTTCTTGCATGACTGTCCCAAAATATCTTATCCACCTAACGGTCATATCATTGAAGGGCATTTATGTCTTATCATGTCGGGCTGCTCCCTAGGCTATAAATAGCCGCCCCCTACAACCACTAGCTGGTTGGCTGCTCCGAGAGAACTTGACACTTGTCATTTGAGAGCAACCCATCCTCCGAGGACTTTGAGCGAAAATCATTGAGTGAGGAAAATCCCAAAAACCAAACCCCTACAAACCCAAAGTGATTGAGCATCACTGAAGAGATTGATCATGCGTGGATCCGACGCTTGTTACCTTTGAAGAATGTGCTTCTTCCAGACGGTTAGGCGTCATGGTCTAGAGCATCCAAGAGGAATTGTGGATTGCCGAGTGACCAAGTCTGTGAAGGTTTGGAAGTCGCCTGAAGACTTACCACGAGTGATTGGACGAGGTGCATGTGACCTTAGTTCAAGGAGAATACAAGTGAGGACTTGGTGTCCTGAGCTGCGTGCTCAGCGATCGGGTGTCCGGGACTGTGTGTCCTCGAAGTTTAAATACTCAGCCGCTCCAACCAGACGTACAACCGAGACAAAGATTGGAACTGGTCTACCAAATCATTGTCTTCACCAACCTAACTGGTTCTATTTCCTCAACTCTTTCATTTCCTCATTCTTTGTGTTGAGTGTTCGTTCATATCTGTGTTTGAAGACTTTGGTGAAGACTTTCTCAATTTCCTCAGTTCAATTCTTGATCTGTTTGTCTTCATCTTGTGCTATCATGTGTTTACGCTTTTGTACTCTTTGATTGTCTTCATTTCATCATGATGACCATGCCCGCATTCTGTTATGCTTACTTCTGAGTACTTATTCCGCTGCAAGTAGTTCTTCACTTAGGAATTTCCTCACCGGCAAATTCCTCATTGAAGAATTCATAAAAATCGCCTATTCACCCCCCCCTCTAGTCGATATAACACACTTTCATGCCCTGAAGAAGATCTTCGCGAAGATGGCTTCAATGAGGGTTTCAAATTTGACTCCAGACCTCCCCGCAATGCAAGCTGGTGCCGCACTCCATCAATAGAAGATTCTGAATATTCATCTTTGGCTTCAACTGTTGTTGCAAGAGTTTTCGATGAAGAAGACGACGCCACTTCACCAACTCTGGCTTCACTGCATCTCGACACTGCACCAGGCCCTTCTGCATCACCGAACTCCAACGCCGACCCTGCACCTTCATCTACTTCTGATGGGAACGAGTAGATGCTCTATGTCTTCAAACCTTTTTGGTCCTTACTGACAAAAGGGGGAGAAGCATATGATTTGATAGTCTTCAACCGGGTCCATATGGGTGGTTGCTATATTTATTTTGCCAAGTGGTCACAACTCTCGTTTTTGATACATTTGGTTATTTGGGTTGTAACACTTAAACTTGATGGTCGTCTGCTACATTTTCTGCTACTCTGTGATGCCATGATAAATTCCGCATGAAGTCATTCCGCAGACGTCCATTTTTCATCATGCATGTCATTATCTTCGTTATATCTTTATATGCATGATGAATTGTCTTCATAGGATGAAGAGGATCTCCACAAGTAAAACCTGCCATGTGCATTTGCATTCAAGAGCAAACTACTTATATGCACATCTTCAGGGGGAGCCTTTTGCTACTTATGAAGACAATGCCTTATCCTTAAACTTTCACATACTTTTATCCCCGTTGAAAACTTCAACCAGTTTGTCATCAATCACCAAAAAGGGGGAGATTGTAAGTGCATCTAGTGCCACCCCTAGTTGGTTTTGGAGTATTGACGACGAACTTGGTTGAGGGACTAATGTGTTTGTGAGAATTGCAGGATAACACAAGTAGTAGTCCCTCATTGATTCGGTTTACCTACCAGAGATGACCCCTAAAAATGTGTGAAGACATTGAAGACAATGGTGATCTGTGAAGATATTCACAACGAAGATTATGATCGAGAAGACATTCACGTGAAGACTATGGAGTGCGAAGACATAGTTGTTTTGTAGTTTCCTTTTCTTCTTTGTTGAGTTATAAGAACCACCGCACTGTTAAGTGCGGTCCAAGTGAACAAAGTCAGAGTGACTAAAGTGATGCTCAACCAAATCCTATGTCTTAGAGCAAAGACAATGAGAGCAAATCTTATCCAGAGCTGGATGAGTCAGCTTTACTTGTAGCCCAAGTCAAGCTGCCGCGTGTGTTTGAAATCTGACCATTGGACACGTGTCAGTTCCTTAGTGACACGGGGTTATTTCGGACAAATCAGGTCGGGTTGCCTCCTGGCTATAAATAGCACACCCCCTACACCATAAATTGGGGCTGCTCAGAGTTAGTGCACGACTTTTGTCATTTGAGACCAACCCACCTCCGAAGCATTTGAGAGAGAGATCCTTGTGAGGAAAAAGCCCAAAACACCCAGAGCCAAAGAGTGTTAGGCATCACTGAAGTATTTCTGTCCGCGTGACCTAAAGACTTGTTACACTTGAGGACTATGAATCCTCCAGTCGGTTAGGCATCGCGTTCTGAGCATCCAAGAGTCATTGTGGATTGCCAGTGAACAAAGTATGTGAAGGTTTGGAAGTCTACCTTGAAGACTTACCAGAGTGATTGGGCGAGGATTAAGTGTTCTTAGCTCAAGGGGAATAAGGTAAGACGCAGTCTTCTAAGTTAAATCTCAGCCTCCTTAACCAGACGTACATTTGTCACAGCAACTGGAACTGGTCCAACAAATACTTGTCCTCACCAAGCAACTGGTTCTATCCCTTACCTCTCTTTACTTACAGTATGCCTTCGTGAAGTCATTGCTTGCTTGCTTGATCTGTTTGGCTTCACTGTGTGAAGACTGTTGTTGTTTGGCTTCATACTATCTTCCATCCTGATCCATACTACCTAGCTGCTAATAGTCTTCATGCTTTCACTTCATTACCTACTTGACTATGGCTTGGCTAGTGTAGTTTACCTTCCGCTGGATATCAATAGGTTCATTTGTTGTGTTTGTCTTCAACGCCCCCATGTTTTGAAGACTTTCATAAAAATCGCCTATTCACCCCCCCCCCCTCTAGTCGATAACTAGCACTTTCAGTCTTGACTTGGCGTAGATCTCCCCGGCAACGGCTTGAGAAATTGGCAAGTTGACAGGAGACAAATCTTGACTCTTGACTTGGCGTAAATCTCCCCGGCAACGGCACCATAAATTCTTCCTGCTACTTCTTGAGCTTGTGTTGGGTTTTCCCTTGAAGAGGAAAGGGTGATGCAGCAAAGTAGAGATAAGTATTTCCCTCAGTTAGAGAACCAAGGTATCAATCCAGTAGGAGACAATGCACAAATCACCAATACCTGCACAAACAATCAAACAACTTGCACCCAACGCGATAAGGGGTTGTCAATCCCTTCACGGTTACTTGCAAAAGTGAGTTCTGATAGAGATAGATGAAACTAAATAGACGGTAAAGTAAATATTTTTGGTATTTTTGGTTTATAGATCGAAAAGTAAAATATTGCAAAATAGTAGGTCGGAAACTTATATGATGGAAAATAGACCCGGGGGTCATAGGTTTCACTAGAGGCTTCTCTCAAGATAGCAAATAACATGGTGGGTGAACAAATTGTTGTTGAGCAACTGATAGAAAAGCACAAAGTTATGACGATATCTAAGGCAATGATCATGAAATACAGGCATCACGTTCGTGTCAAGTAGACCGAAACGATTCTGCATCTACTACTATTACTCCACATCGACTGACTCTTGCCTGCACCTAGATTATTAAGCTCATGAAGAACAGAGTAACGCATTAAGTAAGATGACATGATGTAGAGGAATAAACTCAAGCAATATGATAAAGTGGTTTCGTGGAACTTCTGGTGGTTTGGGAATATATGTGAATATATCGGAGGAAGATCTAGGTTAGGGGGTCACCGAGGGACCCACAAGGTAGGGGCGCGCCCTACCCCCCTAGGCGCGCCCTCCACCCTTGTGGCTGCCTCGTAGCTCTTCTCACTTACACTCCAAGTCTCCTGGTGTCTTCTGGTCCAAGAAAAATCATCACAAAGGTTTTATTCCATTAATTCCTCTATGGGGTTTACATCTTATTGCCTGAGTTTATTCCTCTACATCATGTCATCTTAATTAATGCATTACTCTGTTCTTCATAAACTTAATACTCTAGATGCGGTGAGTCGGTCGACGTGTGGAGTAATAATAGTAGATGCAGAATCGTTTCGGTCTACTTGATACGGACGTGATGCCTATATTTCATAATCATTGCCTTAGATATCGTCATAACTTTGCGCTTTTCTATCAATTGCTCGATAGTAATTTGTTCATCCACCATGTTATTTGCTATCTTGAGAGAAGCCTCTAGTGAAACCTACAGCCCTCGGGTCTATTTTCCATCATATAAGTTTCCGGTCTACTATTTTGCATCATATAAGTTTCCGATCTACTACTTTACAATCTTTTACTTTCCAATCTATAAACCAAAAATACCAAAAATATTTACTTTATCTTTTGTTTAGTTTCATCTATCTCTATCAGATCTCACTTTTGGAAGTAACCATGAAGGGATTGACAACCCCTTTACCACATTGGATGCAAGTTGTTTGATTGTTTGTGCAGGTATTGGTGATTTGTGCGTTATCTCCTACTGGATTGATACCTTGGTTCTCTAACTGGGGGAAATACTTATCTCTACTTTGCTGCATTACCCTTTCCTCTTCAAGGGAAAAACCAATGCAAGCTCAAGAAGTAGCAGGAAGAATTTCGGCGCTGAGGGAGATCTATGCCAAGTCAAGACATACCAAGTACCCATCATAAACTCTCATCTCTTGCATTGCATTATTCGCCATTTGCCTCTCGCTTTTCCTCTCCCCACTTCTAAAATGATTTCCGAAAAGATTTTCCCTTTTCTTTCGCCCTTCTTTCCATATGCCTTTTTGCTCATTTGTTATCTTTGCTTGTGTTGCCATGTGCCTTCTATTTGCTTGCATCTTCGCTTCCTAAAAATCTAAGTTTATGGATCCTCATCCACTTGCTAATCTTTTTAAAAAATCCAATTATGATGAACCAATTGCTAGTGAATTTTTGCACTAGATTATCTTTATGAAGTTTTGCTCAACATGCCACCGAAGAAGAAGGCTTCGGCGGCAGCAGAGCCGTCCGCGTCGTACCCACCCTCACCGCAGCAAACGGGTGGCGGTGCAGACGCTGGCGGAGGAACAGGCGTCGACGAAGGTGCTCGCGACGTTGCCAAGTCCAAGGACAAGGCACCGCAAACCTCGGCGTCCGTGCATCCCCCGCGCCCATCTCAGGAGACGCGGGACCAACAACGTCATGGCGTTCACAACGCCATACGTTCGTTGGATCGAGACCCTCAAGACCAGCATACGCGCCGACATGTTGGCACGAGTGAGATACGGCCGCCCGGACGGGGTGCTGCTCCTTCTAACGAGGTTAGAAGTCCGAGCGCGTCCCGCTCCTCGCACCGTTCTCCAATGCCACCTACTACTCCAGCAGAAGCTCGCGAGAGCTCAATCGCTTCCTCGACTACCCTCCAACGGCCGACAAGGTCGACGAGTGGAGGGCCACTATCCAGAGCCTCGTCGGCTTTGCCAACGACGACGCTCCACGACAACCAACGCCATCGTTGCCGCGGCGAGGCGACAAGGCACGAGCCGGTGGCGACGACACTGTCGGAGGTGCAACCACCGTGCATTCTCCGCCAAGAAGGCCAAGATCGCCGACTCACCGGATCCACCTCGACAGCGACTCCACTGCGTCGTCGGATCCGCGAACCCGCCGCGATCAGCGAAAAGTTCTTCATGAGCGACAGCAAGAGGACGCTCGAACTCGCATTGAGCGCCGAAGAGAAGCGCGACGTCAATCCGACAAGCGCTACCGGGCCTTCGCTGACATGCACACGCCGGAGGGGCCAGGCGACTTGCCGTACGCGGTAGGTTGCCCTGCGTTCACTCGTGAGCTGCGGCAAGTCCAGTGGCCCAGCAAGAAAAACTTCAAACCAGACGTGCCAGAGAAGTACGACGGCAGGACGCATCCATCGGAGTTCCTTAGCATCTAAACCATCATGGTGCAGGCTGCGGGGGGACGGGACGACAAGATCCTCGCCAACTACTTCCCGCTCGTGCTCAAGCCCAACGTCAGATCTTGGCTCATGCATTTGCCGAACAGCTCCATATCCTCTTGGGTAGATCTGTGCCATCAGTTTGTTGGCGCTTTCACAGGTGGCCACAAACCTCATGGCCAAGAGAGCGACCTTCACTTGCTCGCCCAGAAGGAAGGAGAGTCCTCACAAGAAATTCATTCAGAGATTCAGCCGTCGCACTACAACATCCCGTGACGTCCACCCTGCCGCGGTGATCAGCGCATTTCATCGTAATGTGCGGAACCGCAGGATGAGGGAGGAGATGGCGATGAGCAAAATCAAGGACATCGATGAGCTGTACGCCTTGGCCGACAAGTGTGCACGCTACCGAGGAAGGGAGGAGGCTCCTGTGAGAGAATGCGTAGCAAGATCTCGACAAGGATGACACCGCCCGGCAAAGAAGGGCCGCGGCGAGGCAACAGGAAGAAGAAAAGCAGAGAAGTGCTAGCTGTCGAGCAGGGCGGGCAACGGAGGCGGAGACAAGAACGCCAAGGCTGTTGGCTCCGGCAAGGAGGTTGCCGCTGACGCTAACCACCAGTCGGTGGCGGCCGCCGACAAGCAGGACAGCTCCGGCAAGCAGTACTGCAAGATCCACCGCACCAAGGGCCACGATCTCCAGAGCTGCAAGAAGGTCGAGCAGCTCGTCGAGCAGCAGAGCTGAGTACGAGCGACGCGACAAGGAGAAGGCCCAGAAGGTGCCGGGGAGCAAGCAAGAAACGCCCCGGCCGGGAGGACGCCGGCAAAGTCAAGCAGCGACAAGGAGATCGACCTCCCGCGGCCGCGATAAGGATGAAGATGATGACGACGACGAAGATATGGAAGACGCAGCGACGCCGACGAGCAGGAGTTTCGTAAAGCCACAGAGGTTCTGCGTTGACGGAGGTGCTTCCCTGCATACCTCCCACCGCCAACTCAAGCAATGGATGCGGGAGGTCAATGCAGCGGAACCATCCATAGAGTCACGCAGGCCTCTGAAGTGGTCCAGCACGCCTATCATTTTTGATATTGAGGACCACCCTGATCACATAACTGCGGTCGGGTGCTTGCCGATGTTGGTCTCTCCGACCATCCGCAACCTCAAGGTCACAAAAATGTTAGTTGACGGCGGGCCGGCTTGAATCTGATCTCCTCCGTGGTGCTCCGGAAGCTTCAAATCCTCGACAATGAGCTCGAAGAGACCGGAACCTTCCAAGGAATCAATCCGGAAGGAGCAAGCCAAGGGGAAGATTACGCTGCGGTCACATTTGGCGTGAGCTGAACTTCAGGATTGAGAGGGTTACATTTGACGTTGCCGATTTCCCATTGCCTTACAATGGGATACTTATCGTCCGGCACTCGCCAAGTTCATGGTGGCCTCTCACTACGCCTACAACCTTCTCAAGATGCCAGGCCCGATAAGCGCCATCTCTGTCCATGGCGACAAGAAGGATGCCCTTATCTCAGTGCCGACAAGATCTTCCGGACGCAGCAGCCGCAACAGATTGCCGAGTCTTGCCGCTGAAGCTCCCGGGGGGAAGAAGACCAAGTCCAAGTCCGGCAAGGGCTCTGATGCTCACTCCGGCAAGCGCACCTCTTCGGAGTGTTGCGCTACCGTCGAGGACGCACCATCGAGCTCCACCGACAAGTGCAAGAAGATGGTGGCTCCGCCAAAGACCAAGAAGGTGCCCGCCAAGGAGGACGGCGCTGGTGGTACCTTCACCATTAGTGCCTCTCTCGACCCCAAATAGGAAGGCGCCATTGCCGCTTTCCATGGGCGAATGTCGGCGTGTTTGCATGGCAACCGTCTGATATCTCCGGTGTTCCTGTGGAAGTGATTGAGCACCGCCGCCGCTTGTCCTCATGCGCGCCCGTCAAGCAAAGAGTCAGAAGCAAGCGGTGGGCGCCAAGAATTCATAGCTGAAGAGATCAAGAAACTGGAAGTAGCAAGCCTTGTCAGAGGAGTACTCCATCCTACGTGGTTGGCCAATCCTGTAGTCGTGCGCAAAGCAAATGGGAAATGGAGGCTTTGTATTGACTTCACGGATGTTAATAAAGCCTGTCCCAAAGATCCATTTCCCTTGCCGCGCATTGACCAGATTGTTGACTCCATGGCCGGATGTGATTTGCTCTCGTTTCTTGATGCCTACTCAGGATACCATCAGATCTTCATGGCTGAAGAAGATGAGGAGAAGACCGCATTCATCACACCATGTGGCACATAATCGTTTCATACGGATGCCTTTCGGTTTGAAGAATGCTGGTTCTACATTTGCAAGGGTAGTCCAAGACGCTTTTGAGCCACAAATGCACGTAAATGTAGAAGCCTACATGGATGACATAGTGGTCAAGAGCAGGGACAAAGCAACTGGTTCAAGATCTGGACGAGACCTTTGCAAATCTGCGCAAGATAAACCTCAAGCTCAACCCCGAGAAGTGCGTGTTTGGAGTCCCTTCCGCAAGCTTCTCGGTTCTTCGTGTCTCAACCGAGGATTGAGGCAAATCCCGACAAGATCAAGGCCATTGAGCAGATTGAAGCACCAAAGCGCCAATGATGTATGAAGACTTGCCGGTTGCGTCGCTGCTCTCAAAGAAGTTTATTTCTAGGTCTGCTGAGCGCCTCGCCATTTTTCAAGATTTTGAAAAAGGCGGGTCCAAAGAAATGGACTCCGAAGCGGAGGCTGCGCTGCAGGACTTAAAGAGATACCGTCCTCTACTCCAACACTTGTCGCACCTAGGCCACAAGATAAGTTGTTGCTATATATAGCGGCAACCAATCAAGTGGTTAGCGCCATGCGTTAGTGGCGGAGAGGGAGGCGGATGACGAGCCAGCAACCGCGACAAGCACATCCAAATGACAAGCGGGGGCTTCACGACAAGCTCGGGTCCCGACAAGGATGAGTCCGCGAAGACACAAGAACAGACATGAAAAGGATGGTGCAGCGCCCAGTTTACTTTGTCAGTTCCCTCCTGCAGGGGGCTAGGTCAAGGTACTGTGTGCAAAACTGCTTTTGGCCTCCTCATGGCCTCGAGAAAGCTGCGCCATTACTTCCGAGCACATGAGATCACAGCTTGTCACCGCTTTCCCCTCAAGAGGATACCGCAGAACCCGTGGCGGCGTGCAGGATTGTCGAGTGGGCACTGGAGCTGTCAAGCTTTGGTCTTCAGTTTGAAAGCACATCAACTATCCAAAGCAGAGCCCTGGCAGAGTTCATAGCAGAATGGACTCCAACGCCAGATGAAGAGATTCCGGAGACGAGCATTCCCGTCAAAGAAGCAAGAAAAGAGTGGCTGATGTACTTCGATGTTGCCTTCTCGCTGCAGGCGCCCGGTGCGGCGTCGCTTATCGCACCCACCGGAGAGCACCTCAAGCACGTCGTCGGATGCACTTCCCCAAGGAGCAAGCGACAAACAATACCGCAGAGTATGAAGGTTTGCTTGCCGGTCTCGTGGATCGCCGTGGACCTTGGGATCAAGAAGCTTATTGTCGTGGGTGACTCGCAACTCGTCAGTCCGCCAAGTCAACAAAGATTACCAGAGTCCGTTGATGGAAGCCTACGTTGATGAAGTGAGGAAGCTAGAAGAGCACTTTGACGGCCTGCAAATGGAACATGTTCCAAGAGCTCGTAATGATATTGCCGACGCCTGTCAAAGTGCGCGCTTAAGCTACACCAATGGAACCAGGGACTTTCGTGCTCAAGCTGACTCAGCCAACCGTAACACCATCGGCCGGACAAAGCAAGAAGAGGAAGTTGGCCTCTGGTGACTACTTTCCGACAGAGCTTCCCGAAGCCGTCGTTGCAAAAGTCCCCAAGATCAACACCAACAGCCTTTGAGGAGCGATGCGCTCCGACGCATGTGGTTTGTGTCGTTGAAGCAAACGCTCCCGACAAGTCTTGCTCCGGCAAGCTTGTCGGGGAGCATCTAGCTCCGGCAGAGCCATCGGCTCTTGCCGTAGAAGCTGATGTTCCCACAGTAGCAGATGAGCCATTAGTCCTTGTTGTCGAGCCACAAGCTCCAGCATGGGCGCAGCAGATTGTCCATTTCCTTCAGACAGGAGAACTTCCCGAAGAGCAGGAAGAAGCGGAAAGAGTAGCCCGGCAGTCAAGTATGTACCAGTTTGTCGACAAGATACTGCATGTAAGAAGACTCAACGGTGTGAAATTGAAGTGTATTCCTGTGGAAGATGGATGTAAACTGTTGGCGAAGATACATGGAGGCATATGTGGTAACCACATTGGCGCCAAGAGCACTTGCCGACAAAGCTTTCCGGCAAGGTTTCTTCGCCGACAGCCTTCCAGATGCAATCGCACAAGTAACCAAGTGTGAAGCGTGCGGCCCATTCCAAACAGATACACCTGCCACTCAAGCTCTCCGTGGCGATCCCTTTATCCCCGCCATTTTCGGTCCGGGGCTCGACATCCTCGGCCCCTTCCCCGAAATGTCGGGGCTTTGAGTACTTATACGCCGCCATCGACAAGTTCACAAAGTGGCCGGAAGTGGAAGCAGTGAGGAAGGTGACAACACAACAAGCATCAAGTTCTTCAGTCGATTGTTTGCCGCTTCGAATCCCTAACAGGATCATCACCGACAACGGCACACAATTCACGAAGTCGCACCTTCATGCAAGACGTCCAAGACCTTGGCGCCAAGGTCTGCTTTCGCCTGCTGCTCACCCGAGAAGCAACGGTCAAGCGTAAAGGGCGAACGCTGAAGTGCTGCGCGGACTCAAGACCAGTAACTTTCGACAGGCTGCACAAGTGCGGAAGAAACCGGATCGAGGAGCTGCCGGTGGTTCTTTGGTCGATCGAACGACGCCAAATCGAGCCATCAGCCGTGCACCCTTTGCTCTAGTCTATGGAGCAAAGGCAGTTCTCCCCACGGAACTCGTATACGGGTCGCCTCGAGTGCTCGCTTATGATGAGTTTGAGCAAGAGCAGCTGCGACAAGATGACGCGCTGCTCCTTGAGGAGGATCGCCTTCAGGCTGCTGTGCGAGCCGCTCGCTACCAGCAGGCCCTGCATCGCTACCATGGCCGCAGGGCTAATGCCAGAAGTCTCGAGGAAGGCGACCTTGTTCTTTGGCGCGTTCAGTCCGCCAAGAATTCAAACAAGTTGACGCCGAAGTGGGAAGGCCCTTATCGGGTGAAACGAGTCACTAGGCCTGGCGCTGTCCGCCTTGAGACCGAAGATGGCATTCCGGTGAGCAACCCTGGAACATTGAGCATCTTCGTAAGTTTTACCCATATAGGCGCGGTTGTCGGAACCCGTTCCGGCAACCACCTTTTGTACAAGTCTTGCCGCTGTTGCATGTAATCCTTCAGACAAAGCCGGGCGCAGACCCGTGCATCAAGAAGCCCATGTGTTGCGCACAACCCGTCAAGTTCATGCTTTCATCAAGTTATTGCATGTTTGGGCTAACACTTTGTGCAAAGCAACCACACCCGTAAGCGTAATCAAGCCATCGGCTCTATAACATTATTTCCTCTTCTTTCTCTTGTCGCGAAGAAAGGGAGGCTTTCGCGCACAAGCTAACCAGGGGAGGAGGAGATAATACTATGGACCGAGCACCGCCGAGGAAGTTTCGCCTCATCGGGAAGCAAGAAATGTAAAAGCTAAGTTGCCAAAGTTTGAGCAATCAATTTTTAAATTTTCGTTATCTTCCTCGAACGATAGTACTTTGTATGGAAAACCCATGCGCAGAGGAACCAAACCGTGGATCGGTCGCGCCTTACTTTGTTTCGAGTCCGCTCAACAACTTAAGTGAGCTGCGGCTAGTCCACAACAAGGTTGCTTTGTCGGTAGCGACCCGCCAAAGAAGTCATTGAAGTTCCGCACTCGGCGCCAAGGGCAAGGGTGCCTGCACCGGCAAGTTTCCCTAAATGCGCAGGGCAGAAACGTACAAAGGAAGAAATCAAGTAGAGGAAATAACATTGCATCGATCGATTCAGATCAGTAATAAATTTGTAAAGTTATCTTCCTTGAACGACCGCGCTTTGTATGAGACACCCGTATGCGGAGGAACCAAATCGTGACTGGTCGCGCCCTTACTTTGTTTCGAGTCCGCTCAACAACTTAAGTGAGCTGCGACTAGTCCGCGACAAGGTTGCTTGTCGGCAGCGACCCCGCCAGCAGGCTGCTGAAGTCCCGCACTCGGCGCTCGCGGCAAGGGTGCCTGCGCCGGCAAGTTTCCCTGAAAAGCGTAGGGTAATAACATACAAAGCCAAGGGTCGAGTAAAGGAAGTAACGTAGCAGATGTTGCCCAGAATAAAGTTATGTTACAAAGATAACTTATTGCGGCACTGGCTAAATCGTCCTCAGAACTGAAATAATAGCGAAAAGGAGAAGAAGGGCACGCCAAGATTCCAAGCCCCGCAAGCCGTAGTTGCCGGGGCTGCGGCAAGCCAGAGTTGTCGGGAGCTACGGCAAGCCAGGGTTGCGGGGCCGCTGCAAGCCGTGAGTTGCCGGGGCTGAGATATCGATAAGCCTTTTCGCCTTTTTCAAACATCCCTTTTTCATTAAAAACATTCTACTCAGATGCAATCCGTGGGGAATGAAAAACATGAAAGAGAGGATTACAAGCTTTAAATGCGGATAAGGCCCAAAGGCTTACAAATTAAAAAGATAAGATGCTCGTAATCCTTTTCCTGTCCCTCTTTCCAGGAGGTAGGTCAAGGAGGCGGGAAGGGTAAAAGGAACGCCTAGACGAGCTACGGGTGCCAGAAGACACCAAGAGAACATCCCGGGAGCTCCCCGAGGGCTTGGCGGAGATGGCGGCGCCGGAAGCGGGTTCAAGGCGGGCGGCAGGGCCAAGACGCTGTCGAGGGCACTACGCCTCGCATCTCGACTTGACGGCCTTGTCGCCATCCCTCTTCCCTTCTCGCAGCCTCCCTCACGCCAGCCGCCCAAGGAGACGACCCCGGAGTTCAGGAGCCGCGACACGGATGATGGGGTCGCCGGTGACATGCGCGGCGCCTCGACAACTAATCGGGCCCGCCAACCTCGTCGTCAGCCGCTCCCCTCCTCGCCACTCGCTCGAAGGGGAATCTTCGCTGTCGGAGGAGCTGTCCACGCAGCACTTCGCCCGAGTGCCAAGATCCCCGAAGACCTTGACGGAGAGGAGATCACCCTCCATTAACTTAAAATGGAGGGTAAACCCTGCCCTCAGGCTGTGGATGCGGGTGAATGTCTTCCACCCACGATCGAGATACATCACATTAGGGGCTGGGAATACAACACGGACTCGCATGCCGCTGATCCCACAGCCCCTCATGTGCAATCTCAGTGTCTCGGGCGGATCCGACTCCATTGCGCTCGCAAACGGAGCTGGAAGCCGGAGGCGACGACGAGGCGCCCGGCGCAGCCCGACGAAGAACTCGCAAGGGTCGTCCCCGGTATGGACCGCCAGAGGGGAACCGCGGCGGAGGCGGAGACGGCGCGCACCGCCCGTCCGCCTCTTCCTCGACCTCGTCCTCGACCTCGCCCCTCCCTCTTCCTCTTGGGTCAGGCTCTGCCGCCCGGGCGTAGGGTTGGGAGGGGAGCACTGTCTAGCGGCGACCCTCACCGCCACCGATGAAGAACCAAGGCTCTTTTTCTCCATGGCGAATGAGAGAAAGGGAAGCAGTAATTGAAGAAAGGAGGAGATGGGAGAGGGCGGCCTTCAAGGCCCCCTTCCGCCTTTTTAAGGAAGCAAGGTGGGGCTCAACCGCCCTGGCCGATTTAATCAGGGCATAGGAAGAGCAGAGAATCGGGGCCGACCTGCTGCCTCTGCCCAAGACAGCCCAGTTTCCCACTTCCACCATCCGTGACCCCAAGAGCATGGGAACTACGTGGCGGGGAGGCAGAGCGGGGGCGACGGGTGGAGCGACCCCGCACGCCGCCCACTTCCCCCACGACGCCGCAATTGACGCTGCGTCTTTACGGGGACGCGGGCGGATAACGGAGTGGGTTTGGTTTGGACCCAGGCCGCTGCGTCTGCGTGCCTGTTTTGGGCCTGGCCCAACAGCCTTTCGGCACCGTGTATGGCCTGCATCCGGGGCTCTGTCGGTGTACTAAAGTAGGGGTACCTTAGTACCCCGAACTTGTGCACGGGCAACAGCGTCCCTGCGTGACAAGCCTCGCCAAGGCGTCCACCAAGACCCTCCACGGCCATTCAGAAGACAAGGCCCCGACAAGAGGAGCTTGTCGGGAAGGCCACCTGTGCACGCAGAAGACGAGGCCCCGGCAAGAGGAGCTTGCTGGGAAGGCCCGGAGCGCGACAAGTCTTCGGGCGCGACAAGGATCCGGCCGCGGCAAGGCGCTTGCCGCGGCATGCAGCTCCTCTCCGTCTTCGCTCCAGCTCACCCTGTGATGTGTCGCCACGAGACCGTTCCATGGGCGCGTGTCGAGCAGCTGTGCAGCCAGCAGAGAGCAGCGATGAGCGGCGCTGACAGGCTCGCCATCGTGGCGAGCGGAGGCGCACCTGACGGTCTCTGTTAATCGCTTGGGCGACAACGATGTGCATTTATTGCTTTTGTCCCTTGCCGCCGAGTTAGGTATTTTTGCACTGCATAATCGCTCAAGTAGGTGTACCAACTCCTGTTTTTACATTCGTACCCTCGCCTATGTTGCCACCTGTCGGAGACCCCTTGAGCATATAAAAGGAGGCCCGAGTGCAACGTAGAGGGGGGTTGGCCAGGGTTCGGTTCGCGTCTTTCGCAAGGTTCAGTTCATTCGACTGGCCATAGACTAGATACACTCACGCTAGGTTTTGTAGCGGGCATTGCTCCCTAGCAAGAACACAATAGATCAAACAGGCAGCAGTAGGAGTTTTATCTCTCCGGAGAGCTCCGGTTGGGTAAACCGCCCGCGTGCATCGCCTCGATCCGCTCTTCGTGCGACCTTCGCGCCCCTCCGAACCACAAAGGGACCCGCTCCGCCGGGCCCCATAGGTGTCCGTGGGTACGATCAGCCACCCCGACACAGAAGTTTAAACCCGAGTAAGGGGGTTATTGTGTATGGGATAAAGGGGACTTGATACTTTAATGCTATGGTTGGGTTTTACCTTAATGATCTTTAGTATTTGTGGATGATTGCTAGAGTTCCAATCATAAGTGCATATGATCCAAGTAGAGAAAGTATGTTAGCTTATGCCTCTCCCTCATATGAAATTGCAATAATGATTACCGATCTTGTTAACAATTGCCTAGGACAATCTCGCACAATGACTCATCATTATTCCACACTCGCTATTTATAATATATTCTAACTTTATGTTAACAACACCTAGTTTTATATTTTATTTCTCCGATATCATGCAAAGCTATCCTCTTCATACCCACAACGTAGTTTTATTTCTCGTTTCTAGATGGAAGCAAGCGTTCAATGTATGTAGAGTCGTATCTGTGGAAGATAGGACTTGTGAGAATATTAATCTTACCTTTAGCTCCTTGTGGGTTCGACACGCCATACTTATCACTTCCAGCTTTGGAAATTGCTATGACGATTCATTGCACTTGGGGATTATCACACACAGAGAAATGAAACTATAGTAAGAGATCATAGATGAACTGAGGAATGTGACAATGATGAATGAAAACAAGTGATGAGAATGAAACAAAATGAACACAATGATATACGAGGTAGACAACAGAACATAATGATGCAATAAGGGAAATACAATAGATGATAATGATTAGGATAACTATCGACACAGAGCACAAAATTAAACTGCTGAAGGAATTGCAATAAAGTAGATTGAACCAGTGGTGCTCGATGGTGACAGAGAGATTTGGTAGACCAGTTCACCCTTCTTCCAAAGGGCTATGTCTGGTTGGAGGGGCTGTGACTTAACACGGAAGATAAACTCTCTTCACCCTATTCTCCTTCAACTCGAAGCTGACCAGACTCCAGTTGATTTCACTCGTGGTAGATCGTTGTCGGCGATCTCCAAACCTTTGGTTGACCTTTGCAAACCACAATTACTCTTGGCTGTTGAAGATCTAGCTCGGTGAAGTCAACAACTCTTCAACACTCGGGCGGAAACCTATCCGTCTAGAGAGTGCTCAGCTCTTAAGAGTAACAGGTACAAGAACCCTAACTCAGAACTACTGTGATGCTAAACCACTGTCTAAGTTTGGGCTCTTGATTTTTCTCTCAGTGGATCTTAAACTCAAATCACTCGGAGAGGGGTTGCTCAAATCAATCTTCTCAGAAATCTCAAGCGGAGCAGCCAACAGACAACGTTGGAGCGGGGTGGCTATTTATAGCCGTAGCATTCCTTGAAGGGAAATGACCAAATTGGACATGTGAATCAACAAATGACCAAACAACACGAGTCCAAAGGTCAGAAATTGGAGCACAATGGTAACATTACTTGTGGAGCAAGTAATGCTAACTCCTCAGTCCAAAAGATATCTCCCGCAGCACGAAGAACAAGGCCTACTGCTGCCAAGTAATCATTCAGAGCACAAAGAGATTTCTCTCGTATCTTTCATAGGTTCTGGGCTAAGCATCACAGCGGATCTAAGCTTCGAGAACCTATACCCATCTTAATAGTATAGAGGTCTTATGACTCAAATGAACGAAATAAGAACAACGAAAATAATACTATGTCTTCAATTTGTCTTCGACTTCCGCTCACCGTAGTCAATTCTTCGGATGGCACCGAACCAAATGCTTCGCTTCAGCATTAAACTTTCGAGGGGTTAATTCCTTCACACCAATCCTCTCGCACACATATCTTCAACAAATGTAGCTCATTGTTCTCTGCAGCGCAGATATACTTTGGTGAAGTTCGTCGAACTTAGCACCGAAGACATCATTCTCTTCGGTTTTGTATGGACTATTTCTCTCTGTATGCACTAGCAAACAAATCAGTCCACACCTTTTTTGTCAATAATCTTGAAAACACAGGTAGGCAGATATTGCACCAACATCTGGGGAACTTCATATGGACAAGAGCCCGCCCCAAGTCGGCCGCAACAGAGGTGAGGTGTTCCTCCGGGTCGAAGCATGTATCAGTGCCGCTGACATGTGTACCTACAAGAAGCAAGTAAATGTTAGAAGCCAAACTGCAATTGCACAAATGATGTAAAATACTGTAATACATGGGATGCAGCTAACCTCGATGACAAACAACATCATCGCCTGTTATGGCCCTGCGTAAGTACATGGAAAGGCATGTTAACTACAATAGGGTTAGCATCCACCAAAAATAGCAAATGGGCGGCATCTCTAGTATATTTTAATTGCAGGGAGTAGCACGGTAGCAAATGGACAGATTAAAAAATGGATACAAGTGTTAATTGCAACAGGCTTAAAAACATCCTAAGTCATGTTTTGTAAGTTTGTAGCTGCTATTGGTGAAATTGAGCTGGACAATTCATACTTAACATCACACAGTGTGCAGTACTAAAAATAACAAGGCACCTTTAACTACAGCCAACCTAGTATAGCCATTGAAACTGGTCCTAATAAAAATGCAATTGGTAGAGTTAAAAATCACAAAGTAGGTGCTGCCAGGGCACAGAATGACCTAGTTCTCTATAAAAAGGTAGGGAAAATAGCTAAGACGTGTTAGGCATGTTTACTACAACATGCACTACAAAAAAAAGACACATCCGTGACATTTTGGGCCGAACGATTTTTTTTCCTATCATGCTTATGACACTTTTATGACGATAATTGTGCCAAAACCCGGTATCATCATAGATGTGGTGGGCTCCTACTTCTATGACAAAAAATCATGACAAAAATGGGCTTTTCGTCCTGGGCGGGCCGGAGACACAGCTGCATGACAATCTTTGGGCCGTCCATGGCAGAAAAAATCATGGTAGAAGCGAGGGCGAGGAAAATATCGGGGAGTTCCCGGTTACGCTGGGTGGTCGGGGCAGAGTGATGCATGGAGGTTTGCGCGCTCCTCTCGTACATGTACGCGTGTGTGTGCGAGGCGTTGCACTTTAACTGAACCCGAGAAATTGCACTAGCTACGTTACTGAACCCCGATCGATCCCTTGCTTTTAACTAAACCTGAGTGATTCCTTCGCTACTGCTGCTAACTGAAGCCAATCGAAGCTGCCTCTTGATGAACAGTTCCCGATGGGGGTTGGATGAACAGGATCCCACGGTAGTAGAGGCCGTTGTTGCTGGATGAACAGGACCCCGATCGAGGAGGCGTGGGGTGGATGAATAGTAACTTGTGGAGGGACCCCGTACGTGGAAGGCTGGTTGAACAGGACCCCTTGGAGGGCTGGTTGAACAATAGCTGGTGGAGGCTGGATGAACAGGACCCCATGGAGGGCTGGATGAATAGTAGCCGATGGAGGCTGGATGAACAGGACCCCTGTGGATGAATAGTAGCTGGTGGAGGCTGGAGGAAGTCGACGATGGATGAACAGTAGCAGGTGGAGGCTGGAGGAAGTCGACGGTGGATGAACAGTAGCCCGTGGAGTCTCGTTTTGTGGTACGCCACACCCCTCTCGATCATAGGCGGTCGAAGAGAAGTTCGTTTCCTCCATTTTGCGGTACGCCACACCCCTCCCGATCAACAAGACCCCGTTTTGACCGTACGCGGTCGAACACAAGTCCGTTTCCTCGGTTTTGTGGTACGCCAGACCCTTCTCGATGAACAGGACCCCGTTTTGACTGTACGCGGTCGAACAGAAGGCCCGTTTCCTCCGTTCTGCGGTCTGCCAAACCTCGTTTCGGCTGCTCCGTCCAAGCCGGTTGGCTCCCGATGAACATGACATATTCCGTTGCCTCCGGATGAACACGACGCATTCGGTTTGTCGGTGTACTAGAGTAGGGGTACCCTAGTATCCCGAACTTGTGCACGGGCAGTTGCGGCCCTCCGCGGCAAGGCTTACCGGGTGACCGCCAAGGTCCTCCGTGGTTCCTTTGGAGCCATTCAAGAACAAAGTATTCAAGCTAAGAAGACAAGGCCCCGACAAGAGGAGCTTGCCGGGAAGGCCACCCAAGGCACCTAGGAGACAAGGCCCCGGCAAGAGGAGCTTGCCGGAAGGCCCAAAGGAGCGACAAGCTTCCTGGACGCGACAAGACAACAACGCGGCAAGGCGCTTGCATGCGCATCACCACTCAGACCTGCGCCCAAAGCACATCCACTAATGTGTCGCCTGAGCTTTCAGCGCCAAGATGGCAAGAGGGCCGTCTGGCCAGCGGAGCGCTGATGGCAAGCAGCGGCATCGACAAGATTGCCATCGTGGCAAGCGGTGGCGCCTCGACGCAGTACCTTTATGCATCGTTAGGGCGACGAGACGGGCATTTAATGCCTTTGTCCCCTGCCGCCGTGGTTAGGTATGATACAATCGTACAAGTAGCTGTACCAACCACTCCTTTTCCATTTTACCCTTGTTCACGCTGCCACCGTCGGAGACCCTTTAGCATATAAAAGGAGGCCCATGCGCAACGTAGGGGGGGGTTCGAGAGGTTCGAAACCAGAGAACACTCACGCCGGTCTCGTTAGCAGCTTGTGTGTATCAGAGCACTCAGCGCCTCTGAGCAAGAACTCAATACACTCGGACATGCAGCAGTAGGAGTGTTATCTCTCCGGAGAGCCCCGACTGGGTAAACCGCTCGTGTGCTTCGCCTCGATCTGCTCTTCGTGCGACCTCCGCCCCCCGCCGAACCGAAAGGGGCTCGGTCCGCTGGTCCCATAGGTGTCCGTGGGCCAGATCAGCCACCCCGACACGGTTGCCTCCCCATGAACACAACGCTACAGTTTCTCCGTTTCGACCCAGCCACTTGGCTTCCCACGAACAGGATTAGTCTTTGTACGCGTTAGAGACCCCGCCCGTATGTACATTGGTAGTCGTATTTACTATCTTGCAGCATGGCCGTACGTACGTGTACACGATATAGACGAGACTGCGTGACATGCTACGTTGACGCCTCTACTTCAACACGTGCCTCTCCTTAGTCGGCCACGATACGTCGCTGCAGAGACACCGATCGGCCGCTATGTATGTACACGTTCGCGGCCAGACAGATAATGCTACCTTCGCTTCAACCTGGTGGGTCCCAGCTGTCAGGGGGTAAGAAGGCAGTTCCTTCCGTGCGAAGATAAAGCCGGTGTCCCAGCTGTCAGGGGGAACGTTTTTTTCACAAAATACATAGGCCCTTCTGGTAGGTCCGAGGTGTCAGGTGGAGGAATCATTATTTTGCACGTAATAAGGAGGCACTTCCTTGCGTGCGGCCATGGACCCAGCTGTCAGCCTCTCCACTTACAGTCCTCTTTTATCACTGTCATTCATTGACCGCGTTGACAATGTCGTACCGCCCGAGAGCACCAAGGTGGTGGACGACGGCGCGACCTAGGAAGGGAAAGACCCGGAGCCGGGGAATACGCAATAGTGGATGCCCACGCGGAGGGGAGTATGAGGGTTGACTGCTTCGGCTGCGGTTTGAGGCTGCCATCTTCGGAGAATAACAGGGGTTATGGGTGAGTAGAGGGAAGGCCTGGCCAATAGTAGTATGGTCAGGCGGTGAGGCCTGCGCGGCAGCACAGCCGGCCATGAGAGGCTGGAGTAGGCGGTATGCCAGGCGCAGGTTTGGGCGGCTGGAGCAACAAGACCAGAGGTTGAAGACGCAGCTTGGCCGTTGGATTAACATCCAACGGTCAGTGCAGCTAGAATCATTTATTGACTAAGTTGACAAAGCCCTGTGTACGCATTAACTTAGTAGGCCCACAAGTCAGCCTCCAAATCTGGTGGGTCCCAGCTAGCAGGGGAACCAATTTTTTTTCGCGTAATAAGGTGGCACTTCCTTTCGTGCGAAGATGTTTTCTGGTTTTTTTATTTCTTCTTTTTCGAGTTAGAATAAAAAGGAAACAATTTAACATCTTCGGTACAATCTATATTTTCACGAAAAGGATCATAATAAAGCTGGTGGGTCCCAGCTGTCAGGGAGAGGAAACTTTTTATTTCCGCGTAATAAAGGAAGCACTTCCTTACGTGCGAAGATGTAGCTGGTGGGTCAAACCTGTCAGGGTGAGAAATTATTTGTTTTCGCATAATATGGGGGCACTTGCTGCGTGCGACCATGGGCCATGTGGGTCCCTACTATCAGCCAATCCACGTACATGCCTCATCCGATGGCTGTCGTTTGTTGACAAAGTTGACCACACCCGTCGAGAGAACCAACATAGTGAACGATGGCGAGTATTACGAAGGGAACGACCCGGAGCCGGCGAAGACACAGCAGTGGATGCCCACGCGGAGGGGAGTACGAGGGTTCACTGGTTCGGCTGCGGTATGAGGCTGCCGTCACCGGAGAAGAACATGAGGTGTTGGTGAGTAGAGGAATGGCCTGGACGGTGTTTGGGATTAGAGTGGGCCGGTGAAGCCTACACGGTAGCACAACCGGCCACGAGAGACAGTAGCAGGTGGTACTACCTGTGGTGGTTTGGGCGACTGAAGCAAGAATATCCGAGATTGAAGAAGCACTACAACCGTTGGATGGACATCCAACGGCCACTGCTGCTAGAATCGTGTCTTGACTATAAGTTTTTTTTGAGGGAGTGTCTTGATTATAAGTTTACAAAGCCTTCCGTACGCGTCACTGAGTATAATTCTCAAAAAAATAGTAGGCCCACAAGTGAGCATCACATCTGTGGCAGAGAACATATAGCCCATTTGCGATTCGTAATAATGTACAACCCATTTTTGAATTCTAATGGAATATACTACAACCCATTTACAGTCTATTAAAATTACAACCCATTTTCTAGCCAGGACAACGACTAATAATTTCAACCAATCTCTCAAAACAGAATTCAACCAAAAATCCCATATTTTGATGGGATCCGAAATATTTTATCCCAAAATTACGAGTCATATTAAATATAATTTCAAAATGAATTTGTATTAGGTAAAAATCTAAAGAAATATTGTGCACGCAATAAGTAATGAAATTAAAATTTCCAAATTCAAACAATAATATTTTTGAAAGTAATTACCTGTTTGGTGCGTTTTTGTATATTTACAGCCTAGTTTTTATAATTACATCACATTTATTATTTATTAAAGCCCATTTTCTTGTTAGGCCTAATGCATCCCTGATAGGAAAGATTTACAGCCCATCGGGGCGGAGAATAACAAGTTGACCTGGGTTGGGTATTCCACAAAAAAGTATAGCTGGGCTAGCCATTTTCACCTTGAGAAAATAATATCTGGGCTGGATATTTGGTCGACATAAAATAATAGCCTGGGCTAGATGGGCCATAGCCCGCCCAGTTGATACCCTGCTCCTCTGAACAACAACAAAAACATCGCTCAAGAAAAACTCCGCTTACATCTAAAGAAACAAATACTGCTCGAGCTGCTGTGTCCCAACGGTCGGCTGCTCCTTGTGCAATTCTCGCGTTTATTGACTATATAGGTTGACGATGGTGTGGGACAGTGATGTCAGGAAATCAGGAGGAAGCAAAAAAAATTAAAGTTGAATATAATAAGGAGGAACTTGCCTACGTAGGGCTATGGCCCTAGTGGGTCCCTAGTGTCATCCTCTCCAAATAAAGACATCTCCTGATTCCTCATGTTCTTTGACCATGTTGACAATGCTCGGCGCCACGGCGAGCGCAACAACTCGGAGGATGACGGAGAGGGCCTCGCGGGCCCTACGTATGTTCTGATACAACACCCGTTGCTCATTCAGGAAGCCAGGATCATCGGAAACCTATGAGCACCTTCGAGAGATTGAGACGGCATGAAACGGTAAGGTCGTGCTTGGGAGCTCTGGATTGTTTCACACCTGTATTAAGATACAAGTGTAATTTAATTGTCATCGGAAACAATGCGTAAAATACAGGCGTAATGAAACCGAGGGCCCGAGGTCTCTAACGAAAACCGGCGAGTTGCGCGTGTAATTTGAGAGACCAGTGTATATTTTACTAGTCAAAATCGACCAACCAAGCGCTTCGCCCAAGACTATCTGCTTTTATTTACAAGCATCAGTTTTACAAGCGGTTTTGGTTGGAAAACGACGATCCAATCACGACCTAAGATGATGAGTTGATCAGAAGATCATATGGTTTCACCTCTAACCTACCCGAGTTGTCGTATAGGCTATGAATGAAACATAAGACAATCAACTTATTAAGCACAGAAACAACAGAAGAGGATGATTTTCTTAACATGCAAATCACAGGGATTAGATCAACATGCAAAACATATGAAGCATTATTCTCAGGAGGCACGGGGAACAGCTCGTGATGCCGCATGCCAGAACATTCGAAGCTCAACTTTGCAATTAAACTCACAAGACCTGGCATTACATAGACAACATTCAGAACCAACTCTTAAAATACCTTACATAAGTCAACATTCATGTGAATATGCATCTCAGCAGAGTAAATATTTACTTCTGAACTGAAGACCGGAATAGAAAAAAACGATCGACGCTGCTCACAGCAAAGGGCGTCCCAGTCAAAAATATCAAATGCATGTCTTCTGGCTAACATCAATGAGCAAAGTTTGACAAAGTTTTCCAATTCCAATATATTAAAGTAATGTATTCTTTCTAATATCAACGATTAAACTTTGACAAGCTTTTCCCATTCAAAATATGTAATGCCTATGATTGTGGAACGGGCAGGGTTTGTCATCAGTTTGTCATCTGATAGTCCAGTGGCTCAAGGGTGATGACGAAATATTAGAGAACCATTCAATGTATTGTGCATGATGAAGTATTATGGAGGACACGAACCATCTGAACTTTTTGTGCAGTTCCACTAAAATCAAGCTGAGCATCCCTGTGGATTTCGTATTTATATGCTGCAAGAAAACAAAGACACATCAGCACACACATGAATATTGGCCTGAGTGTCAACCCACCAATCAGTGGACTGGCAAACTAAAAGTACAGTAAATAGATTACCATACCCAGATGCCCCATCATTGTTGCTTAGAGTGACATTGACAGACTTGGAGTCCTGTCCTGTCTTCTTGTACTTGTTTGGGCACTTGTTTGCCCAGTGTTCCTCCGAACCACAAGTAAAGCAGCCATCTCTCTTTTTTTTCTTTCTTCTTACCCTTCTTAAAGGTAGTATTCTCACGATGTAGTTCTTTCCCTTGAACTTGTGGGAATTCTTCTGCCTTGAAGACGTTGGTAGCTCCATTCAGACGGGCATGGTTTGTCATCAGTTTGCACATTGAAGTGTCACATGGAGCCGGATTAACCATCGTATCTTTTTGTGCAGTTCCACTGAAGTCAAACAATGTCTTGAGTAGCATGGTGGATTTCGTATTTATATGTTGCAAAGTGTTAAACAAATTGGCAGCTCCATTCAAACAGATAGTCCGGTGGCTCAAGATGACGACGAATGATTAGAGAACCATTCGATGTATTGTGCATGATGAAGTATTATGGAGGACACGAACCATCTGAACATTTTGTGCAGTTCCACTAAAATCAAGCTGAGCATCCCCGTCTGCATAAATACAGAAAAAGCATGATGAATATAATAGTGGTACTACTTGATTAAACATACACTTACAACTATAATCATCTTCATTATCTTAACAGGAAAATATAGCAATACAATAGCTTGAATTAAACATTTATTCAAAACAATACAACAATATAAGTAGCACAACATAACAAAGCACAATCATGTGGATGAAGGCCGATACTGACCTTGTTTGCTACAGATGCGTCGGCAACTGACTTGGTCATACCTTTCCTTGTGGAGTGAATTTTGCACTCCACGTGTTGTTGAGTTGCCCATGCTCACTGCAGACTAGTCATGTCACCAGCGTCTACTGATACTCTGTAAAGCTTCTCGATCATTCCTTCTGTAATGTAGCGTAAACAGTGACTACTTCTTTCTGCAAAGTGGTAAGACCAACTGGACCCACTAATGCAGTAGTTTGCCTTAAACACATTGGCTCATTTTGTGTATTTCAACTAAAATCAAAGTCGAAATAAAATCGAGCAGAAGTTTTGATATCCCTGTATGCAACAATAGGTATAAGGGAAACAATCACTAAGAAATAACGATTGATGACTTATACTCCCAGAAGAAAAACATCTACTGATCTACCTTATCCTAATGGGAAACAAAGTAGGAGAGTAGCAATTCTCAATCAGTGTGATTCATTCATATTAACTGAGATATTATCTTAACAATGCCTTGTTTCAACATGTATAAAGAACGACAAAGCAGAAAGTACCATTCCTAAAACAATGTGTCAGGACCCCGATCCTAAGTCACACCGATCTAGCATGTAACACATCATATCACTTTGCGGCCTCACGCACGGTATTCCCACGGGTGTCGCCTTACCATGGCCGGGACCGTTTGCGTCTTTTGGCTCACGTATGATGGTGTCGCTAGCATCCATATGACAAAGAACCCGGGCCGACATGGCTAGTCGTGAACCCAAAGCGGCGCTTAACCTATGGGGACAGGCATACATGAATCACATCGAACATGTCGGTCATCAACGTATATATTCGGCTGTAGCATCGGCTAACAGGACTCGGTATCCCGGCTGTAGCAGGCTAGGCAGGACTCCGAATAATATCGCGTGACATTTCCCGAAGGATAGACATAGGAACGGTGAAACACATGCCGCCAGTCAAGTGTCCAAGCGGTAGTCTTTGGGCTAGCAGGACTCCGGTGAACCGGGCTGTAGCGGACTACTATCGCCGTAATCACAAGACTACATTTCCCCATATGAGAGGCTGCCAAGGATAAACAACTAGTTTGTCGGATCCCACACATACCAAGCATTTCAAACATACACACATTATGCTCAATATGCGTAGATACAACATGGCATCACAACATAACTCTACGACTCAATATATTAATCATTAGGCTCAAGAGCGAGATATTACAAACATGGGTCTCATGACCCAACACTCGAAACATACAAGTCAAAGCACAAGCGGAAGCTAATCATGTCTCGAGTACGCATAACTATAAATGAAAAGGCCGAGAAGCCCGACTATCTACCAGATCCCGCCAAGGCACAAGATCGTAAATGAGGTATCAAGCTAAACGTCAAGTCCAAGCGGAACTACTAGCGAGACCAAGTCTCTCGCAAAACATAAAATAAGCAAACGTGAGTACAATTGTACTCAGCAAGACTTACATCGTAACTAACTACATATGCATCAAGATCAAAGGGGGGTGGTGGAGTTTGACCGCAGCAAGCCAGCTTTGACCCGGTGGCTATCCCTGAACTACGATTGCAAGTAACTCTTTTGAGGTGGCGCACACGAGTCCACATATTCACCATATCAATACACCACTATGGACCCGCCTCCCGTCTCCCTACGAGAACGCCATCCATAGCACTCACGCTTATCTTCATGCATTTTAGAGTATCCACTTTCACTTGTCTATGAACCGATATAGGCAACCCAGAAGTCCTTCTCCGTGGACACGGCTATTCGAATAGATCATATTAAACCCTGCGGTGTACTTCTTCACACATGCTCTCACCACTTACCGCCGTTTACACGACATGTACTCGGCAACCTTCAAGCGGAAGCCCAACGTGGGTGTCGGCCACGACCTACCTAAACACACAAGTCCCAAGTCCAGGTTTATCGCCTATTCGGGTTCCATCCGCAGGGAGTCCTGCCGAGGTTTCCCATACAGCCCCGAACGATGTGTGCGGGGTTCCCGAGACACCAAACAGGCGAATCGGTACACCGGGCCACGGTAACTACCGCAACACAACCCACCCCTATGGTCAGCGTTGCGCCCCAAGATGCTACAAACACCGAAACTACTTGCAACTCCTGACCGAGGACAAGAGTGGTTAAGAAGCCGAGAGGGTCCATTGGTTTCGGGCCCAATGCGTGGTAGTAACTGCTTTCATGGATCACAAACACAGATCTCAGTTCTTGAGGACGGCTGCAATGAGACAACCCACCATGTACTCCTACATGGCCTCTCACCGCTACCTTTACCAAATCGTGTTCACACACTTAGCTCACACACAGTAGGACATGTTCACACAACCATTCCAATTCATTCCCGATGAATCAGACCTGACTCAACTCTAAGCGATGGCAGGCATGACAACAAGCATGAATGAGTAGGCACAACATGGCTCAAACAACTCCTACTCATGCTAGTGGGTTTCATCTAATTCTTGTGGAATGACAGGTCATGCAGAGGATAAAGGGGTTCAGCTACATGACAAGTAACACATGAGTCGTTGTTGTCCTAATGCAATAAAATAGAGCAGGAGCGAGAGAGTGGGATTATATCGGAATGAACAAGGGGTTTTGCTTGCCTGGCACTTCGAAGATAATATAGCTCTTCATCGGTGTCATCGAACAATCGCTAACATCGCTCACCGGAGGGGACAAATACCGGCAAACAAGAGAGAACACAATTAATGCAATGCACATTCACATGAATGACATGTCATATTAAGGTACTGAATTCACCTAATGCAATAATAACCCAAGTTAGTTGAGGTGGAATTCAAACAAGGTTGAACTCCAACTCCAAATGCTATTTCATAAATTACCCTAATCATGATTCATCCTATTCAGTGAGGTTAACTTGTTCAAACATGCATGATCATGGCATAAACAGATTCTTCATATTTTTCTGATCATTTTTCATATATAAATTATTTCCATCCGAAGTTACGGTTGAATTTATATGATTTTTAGAAGTTTAGAGTATTTTCTCGAATTTCCTGAATTAAATTAAGTCCAAAAAGAATATTGCGCCACCGACGTCGATGTGACGTCGGCGGGTCAACTTCGCTGTCCAGGTCAACTCTCGACGCTGGGACCCACTGGTCGTTGTCTAACTAACTAACCTAACTTAGTTAATACTAATCTAACTTAATTAGCCGAGCGGGCCCGCATGTCGATGAGGGAGAGGGAGGTCAAACCGGCGATGGGTCAACCCATGCCGTCGGGGTCGGTCACGGACGCCAGCGTTTAGCCGCCGGCGAAGCAACGCTGGCGGCGGGAGTGATTTTGCCATTCCGTGACCAAATGGGTCATGAGGGCACCTAGGAGTAGCGGGAGGAGCCAAGCTCTTGGTGGGTTAGCTGGCCTGGGTGGTTGGAATCGACGCCGTGGCGTGTTTATGGCGGCCGGAGCTCGGGCGAGCCTCGGGCTCGATGCTTGGCGCACTAGAGGGGAAGCGGAGGGCTGCGGGTTCCCCGGTGTCAAGCGGTGAGCCCAGAGGTGGGGTTGGCTTCGAGCCACTGGGGCTCTAGCCACGCCGGCGACGAGGCACGGCGGCGGCGGGCTTCGGCCGCGGTGGAATCGGTGGCTAGAGGAGGGGAACGAGTCGGGGAAGAGGGGCGAGGGGCGCAGGAGCTCACCGTGGTTCCGCAGGGTGGTCACTGGCTCGGGAGGGGCCGGAGCAAGCGGGCGGCGATGGAAATCTCCGGCGACCCGAGGGGATGAAGGGTCGGGAGGGTGCTTGAGGCGTCTGGCGGGCGCGGCTCGGTGGGGAGGAAGAGGAGGTCGAGGCGGAGCTCGGGACATGCCGGGAGGCTCGGGACGGCCGTGGCTGGTCAAGGGTATGGCGAACGGCGCGACGAGCCTGCTCGTTCGGGCAGAGAGAGCGAGACAGAGGAGAGGGAAGGCGTTGGAGAGAGGAGAGGGGCCGAGGGGCACGGGCGTCGTCGTGGCGCCTCCCAAGGCGTCGAGGGGAGCCAGCAGGAAAGGTGGAGGAGGTGGCGAGCTCGGCCGGTCGCCCAGAAACCTCCTCCGCCTCTTACCGGGCAGGTAGGCGACGAGCGGTGAGGCGGTAGGTGGGCCGGGCCACCGGGCCAGAGGGGGAACTGGGCCGGGTGGGCTGCGCAGTAATCGCCGTGCATGCCTCTCTCCTTTCCCTTTTCTATTTCTATTTTCTGTTTGTTTTAGTTTAGTAAAATACTAAACTATTTAAATAAATCCTGAAAATAATTATGGGCATTAACTAAATTATTACAGAGGCCCTTAACTATTTTCAGAATTGTTGGAGCATTTAAAAATAATATCAATAGTATTTAAATGCCCCAATTCAAATACAATATGGTTTATTCAAAAATCCAAAATGTCTTGGAAAAATATCCATCACCTCTGGATATGGTTTTCACCTTTTTCCATTAATCATGAACATTTTTGCAAACCACTTTGGGTTCTTTGAAGATATTTTGAAGTTGAACCTATTTGAATTGCTTTAGGGCTAGGGCTTGATCATCCCCATTTCAAATTTTCATGAAAATTAAACATGATGCATGGATGCAATGCTACTAGCTACAAACAAGTTCTAGGGCTGATCTGGGTCAGTGATGTTCACCCCACTAAACAAGAATCTCGCCCCGAGATTCAAGACGTGAGGTAAGAGGAAAAGGGAAGTCACAAACTATCACAATCCTCATGATCCAATTGCCTTTCTCGAAGATGTTGATTCATTCCATTATCTTGGTCTTGATGTCTTCGAGATCTTCACTCGACGCGACAACAACAATAAAGGGGAAACCCTACATGATTCGATCTTCACGAAGATCAAGTAAACATGATCGACTCACGGACTGAGGCGGTGACACATCTCGAGTTGGGGCACAAAATACATCGAGAGGGATGGAGGAACAACCGATGGGGTTTGATTGGTGGCAACAATTCCACGCTTAGAAAGATGGTGGATGGTGTCAAGGTGGCGAGAAGATATTTTCCATGATTCAATAACGGGCCACCTCGAGAAAGGTGACGCAAGAACTATTCCCTGAAGTGGCAAAAAGAATTACTTTTGATCCCTAGATCATTGGAACTCTTTATACCAGCCTAAGGCAATTCACAACGATCGTTAGACGGAGTGCAAAGGAATGGTACACCCGGACTAGAGTGGATGATGTGGACTACCTTGTTGAAGACAACGCGATGGATGATTTTGCTTATCATCGAAGGTGGGGGGACCCATGGTAAGTCCACTTTTGAGGATGATCTTGAACAGAAATTACTAAGAAGGCAGCCTATGGTGAAAAGCACAAAGACGGTGCAAGCTGGGAACGAAATGCAACTGTTGGAATGTTCCAATCATCATATCTGCTCGAGATTCAGATCCGATCGGTAGTAGGATACTTCAGACTCAAAGATGTCTGAAAAGAAAGTTTGCAACACAATTGACGAGATGGCGTTGCGAGATTCTCGGATATGAACTACGACAAGAAGCTCCAAAATATGAGCGGGTTCCGCTACAAACCCATGAACACGCTGTCCAAGACAGGCATGACCACGTAGTAGTCTTATGATAGAAATACTACCGAGTTCAGGTTGGGAACCATCATCGAGGATAACGAAGTCCTAACATACGTCATGACTAGTTGTTATGAAGGAACTCCTTCTCCTTGAACAAATCAATCGCTGGCTTGGTGTGCCAGGAACACATATGGAATGGAGGCGCCAACCTATCAAACCATAGGGCACTTTCGCACGTGCATGACCGACTTGGGATGGTACCATAGGAAGCAAAACAAACCTTTCTCATAATCATGGCGGCAACTTACACCTAACGCACATGAATTTGAGGAAGTCACTTCTTCCATCCAGGCATAGGCTTCATGAACGGTACACGAAGAAATGCCTACACAAGTTTCCAACACTAGGTTGATGTTCAACACGACTCATGGGGGAGACGAAATGCTACTGATGGGCTCAACAGCAACTCATCGAAATTTCCATATCACTGGACTTCCACCATCATGTGAACACGGTGATAGCATTGGTCGGACCAAAAGATATAATGGTGTATGCTCGAGGGATCAACCACGAGTAAGACAACATTACGAATATCGTTGGTTCTGATTTGACTTGACAATGGCCCATACTCAAATCAAAGAATTGGTAGGACAATAGATCCAACAACTGATCACGAGGACCAATCGATGAAGATATCATCTTCTTCAACACACACTACACAAGAATATCCCTTTGGATCGAACTAGGTTAGGCAAGCTTTTATCTTCCAACTCTCCAAGTTATTGTCTAGCTTAACCAACTAGCTCAGGGATATCCAACACAGATTCTTGGAGAAGGGTGGTTTAGAGGAATACCAACTTGATCACGAGCCCAACATAGCAGTCAGGAAACAACCCGGTAACACTTCCAAGAAGATATTTGGAAAGTCACGAACCACCGGTATGTTACTGAGCTCGAGAGCAATCTTGCTTTTGAGGCAAGACGATATTATCAAATGAGTGAGGACTTGACAAGATCCTAACTCATCAATCAAGGTGTGCACCAGAAATAAGGACTAGGTAGCACGATCTATCTTAGAATGATGATTTAATAACCAACACGCTAAGAATGAGAATATTGTCCATTTACCACCAAGCAACGAGTTGCTCGGAGTATTAATTTCACACATCACAACTCACTTGTCGGCATTCCGGTTACAACAACACGGGACCGAGGAATGAATGATGATGGTGAGAAGTATCACTACGCCAAAAATTCATGAGAGTTAGTGCAATCCTCATGACACTATTGACATAAAGATGGTAACACTCTGTGGAACAGAATCAAAAGCTGAATTGGTATTTTGATCTGCGGGATACAACTACTTTGACCCAATCCGGCATATGGATGAGGTACTGGAGTTTGTTTCTCCTAGTCATTCCGGAATGGAATGGCTTGACGGACCACATGAGTAATAGGCATCGATAAATGGATGCATGCATACCCTTGACTACCATTGACAGGCGGGGTCAGAATAGAACTAAAGAGGGACAACTCAAGGAAACTTATAATTTTCTGAGTTGTGGATGCACAGATTAGTATGTTGAGCAAGCTCAACATTTCTTCCGGATAACCCATGCGTAAAAGGTAGAACTGGCAGAGTCACAATTATGAATGGAGAACTCCTCAAGAGCACTCTAGTTGTGATCTGTTGGTTCAAAAGAACTTCTGCCATAATTAGTTTATGGTATTTGGAAGAAGGAGAATACCACGGATCATGAGGACTATTGCAAGGTTACTAATATCCTAAAGGAGCTAGCAACACATCAATGTGAAGTAAGTAGGGTGAATCTCGGATTCAGGAACCCGAGGATAGAATACCTACTACTAAATGGCATCACGGGATGCTTTCGAAAATGATGGCCAGAATCATCACACTGGGGATACAAAAGCATTGCTAAATTGCTAGGTGACTTCCTAAACACCTAGGGTCATAATAGTAGTTCCAACATATATGTCGAGGCAACAGAGTACCTCAACTGACTGGTTGGTGTGCTTAATCTGGCCCAAAAAGGACATCGGAAATGGAAGGGAAGGACTTGCAAATGCATCAGACTATTTAGAGACCTGGGATGACTCGGACAGCATAACGGCTGTAAATGCTCAAAATGATTTGAGACATCCTGCAAGAATGGTGGCATAACCACTCAACAACATCATAACAAGATTACGAGATCAACAGTTATCATACGTAAGTAGTAGGAACTGAATCGGGATTAAAACCAACAATCTTATAAGTCTATGGATTAGTAACACGTCATCCTAATGGATAGATGAGAAGCCTAGTTCTTAAACCCCGTAGAAGAGAAGAGGATGACTCAGATCGTAAGGCCATGAGGTATAAGGAGTAAAAAGAGCCTTACGCCCTTCCACAATCAATTCCCTTACATAACTAAAGCATTTCTAGACACAACTTCGATCAGTTTGGCTTGGTAATCCTCTGAGCAACGAGGCTCGATACCAACGCTGTCAGACCCCGATCCTAAGTCACACCGATCTAGCATGTAACACATCATATCACTTTGCGGCCTCACGCACGGTATTCCCACGGTGTCGCCTTACCATGGCCGGACCGCTTACGTCTTTTGGCTCACGATATGATGGTGTCGCTAGCATCCATATGACAAAGAACCCGGGCCGACATGGCTAGTCGTGAACCCAAAGCGGCGCTAACCTATGGGGACAGGCATACATGAATCACATGGAACATGTCGGTCATCAACGATATATTCTGCTGTAGCACTGGCTAACAGGACTCCGTATCCCGGGCTGTAGCAGGCTAGGCAGGACTCGAATAATATCGCGTGACATTTCCCGAAGGGACGTATATAGGAACGAAGTGAAACACATGCCGGCCAGTCAAGTGTCCAAGCGGTAGTGCTTTGGGCTAGCAGGACTCGTGAACCGGTCAGAAGCGGACTACTATCGCCGTAATCACAAGACTACATTTCCCCATATGAGAGGCTGCCAAGGATAAACAACTAGTTTGTCGGATCCCACACATACCAAGCATTTCAAACATACACACATTATGCTCAATATGCGTAGATACAACATGGCATCACAACATAACTCTACGACTCAATATATTAATCATTAGGCTCCGAAGAGCGAGATATTACAAACATGGGTCTCATGACCCAACACTCAGAGCATACAAGTCAAAGCACAAGCGGAAGCTAAACATGTCTGAGTACAGACAACTATAAATGAAAAAGGCTGAGAAGCCTGACTATCTACCAGATCCTGCCGAAGGCACAAGATCGTAGCTGAGGTATCAAGCTAAACGTCGAAGTCCAAGCGGAACTACTAGCGAGACCGAAGTCTCTCTGCAAAACATAAAATAAGCAAACGTGAGTACAATTGTACTCAGCAAGACTTACATCAGAACTAACTACATATGCATCAGTATCAAAGGGGGGGTGGTGGAGTTTGACCGCAGCAAGCCAGCTTTGACCCGGTGGCTATCCCGAACTACGCATCGCAAGTAACTCTTTTGAGGTGGCGCACGAGTCCACATATTCACCATATCAATACACCACTATGGACCCGCCTCCCGCCTCCCTACGAGAACGCCATCCATAGCACTCCACGCTTATCTGGCGCATTTTAGAGGATCCACTTTCACGTGTCTATGAACTGATATAGGCAACCCAGAAGTCCTTCTCCGTGGACACGGCTATTCGAAGAGATCATATGAACCCAGCAGGGGTGTACTTCTTCACACACGCTCTCACCACTTACCGCCGTTTACACGGCATGTACTCGGCAACCTTCAAGCGGAAGCCCAACGTGGGTGTCGGCCACGACCTACCTAAACACACAAGTCCCAAGTCCAGGTTTATCGCCTATTCGGGTTCCATCCGCAGGGAGTCCGCCGAGGTTTCCCATACAGCCCGAACGATGTGTGCAGGGTTCCCGAGACACCAAACGGGCGAATCGGTACACCGGGCCACGGTGCCTACCGCAACACAACCCACCCCTATGGTCAGCGCTATGCAGCGGCCCCCAAAGATGCTACAAACACCAGAAACTACTTGCAACTCCCGGACTGAGGACAAGGGTGGTTAAGAAGCCGAGAGGGTCCATTGGTTTCGGGCCCAATGCGTGGTAGTAACTGTTTCATGGATCACAAACACAGATCTCAGTTCCTGAGGACGGCTGCAATGAGACAACCCACCATGTACTCCTACATGGCCTCTCACCGCTACCTTTACCAAATCGTGTTCACACACTTAGCTCACACACAGTAGGACATGTTCACACAACCATTCCAATTCATTCCCGATGAATCAGACCTGACTCAACTCTAAGCGATGGCAGGCATGACAACAAGCATGAATGAGTAGGCACAACATGGCTCAAACAACTCCTACTCATGCTAGTGGGTTTCATCTAATTATCGTGGAATGACAAAGTCATGCAAAGGATCAAGGGGTTCAGCTACCGCAGCAAGTAACACATGATTCGCTGTTGTCCTAATGCAATAAAATAGAGCAGGAGCGAGAGAGTGGGATTATATCGGAATGAACAAGGGGGTTTTGCTTGCCTGGCACTTCTGAAGATAATATAGCTCTTCATCGGTGTCATCGAACAATCGTTTAACATCGTCTACCGGAGGGGACAAATACCGCAAACAAGAGAGAACACAATTAATGCAATGCACATTCACATGAATGACATGTCATATTAAGGTACTGAATTCACCTAATGCAATAATAACCTGTTAGTTGAGGTGGAATTCAAACAAGGTTGAACTCCAACTCCAAATGCTATTTCATAAATTACCCTAATCATGATTCATCCTATTCAGTGAGGTTAACTTGTTCAAACATGCATGATCATGGCATAAACAGATTCTTCATATTTTTCTGATCATTTTTCATATATAAATTATTTCCATCCGAGTTACGGTTGAATTTATATGATTTTTAGAAGTTTAGAGTATTTTCTGGAATTTCCTGAATTAAATTAAGTCCAGAAAAAGAATATTGCGCCAGCCTGACGTCGATGTGACGTCAGCGGGTCAACTGGGTCGCTGTCCAGGTCAACTCTGACGCTGGGACCCACTGGTCAGTGTCTAACTAACTAACCTAACTTAGTTAATACTAATCTAACTTAATTAGCCGAGCGGGGCCCGCATGTCAGTGAGGGAGAGGGGAGGTCAAACCGGCGTTGGGTCAACCCATGCCGGTCAGTCGGTCAGCGGACGCCGGCGTTAGTCAGCCGCCAGCCGACAAGCGGCGGGAGTGATTTTCGCCATTCCGGCGACCAAATGGGTCGCGGAGGGCACCTAGGAGTAGCTGGGGAGGAGCCGAAGCTCTTGGTGGGGTTAGCCGGGGTCGGGGTGGCTGGAATCGACGCTGGCGGCGTGTTTGGCGGCGGCCGGAGCTCGGGCGAGCTCGGGCCTGAGGCCTGGCGCACTAGAGGGGAAGCGGAGGGCGCCAAGGGTTCCCTCGGTGTCATGGTGAGCCCAGAGGTGGGGTTGGCTTGAGCCACTGGGGCTCTAGCCACGCCGGGCGACGAGGCACGGCGCGGGCGGGCTTCAGCCATGGTGGAATCGGTGGCTAGAGGAGGGGAACGAGTCGGGGAAGAGGGGCGAGGCGCAGGAGCTCACCGTGGTTCCGCAGGGGTGGTCACTGGGCTCGGGGAGGGGCCGGAGCAAGCGGGGCGGCGATGGAAATCTCCGGCGACCCGAGGGGGATGAAGGGTCGGGGAGGGTGCTTCGAGGCGTCTGGCGGGGCGCGGCTCGGTGGGGAGGAAGAGGAGGTCGAGGCGGAGCTCGGGGACATGCCGGGGAGGCTCGGGGACGGCTGTGGCCGCGGGTATGGCGAACGGCGGCGACGAGCTCGTTCGGGTTCGGCAGAGAGAGCGAGACAGAGGAGAGGGAAGGCGTTACGAGAGAGGAGAGGGGCCGAGGGGGCACGGGCGTCGCCGTGGCGCCTCCCAAGGCGTCGAGGGGAGCCAGGCAAAGGCGAGCGGGGAGGAGGTGGCGAGCTCGGCGCTGTCGCCAGGTTCCCTCCTCGCCCTACCGGGCAGAGGTAGGCGACGAGCGGTGAGGCGGTAGGTGGGGTTTGGGCCACCGGGCCAGCGAGGGGGGAATCGGGCCGGTGGGCTGCGCAGTAATCGCCAGTGCATGCCTCTCCTTTCCTTTTCTATTTCTATTTTCTGTTTGTTTTAGTTTAGTAAAATACTAAACTATTTAAATAAATCCTGAAAATAATTATGGGCATTAACTAAATTATTACAGAGGCCCTTAACTATTTTCAGAATTGTTGGAGCATTTAAAAATAATATCAATAGTATTTAAATGCCCCAAATCAAATACAATATGGTTTATTCAAAAATCCAAAATGTCTTGGAAAAATATCCATCACCTCTGGATATGGTTTTCACCTTTTCCATTAATCATGAACATTTTTGCAAACCACTTTGGGTTCTTTGAAGATATTTTGAAGTTGAACCTATTTGAATTGCTTTAGGGCTAGGGCTTGATCATCCCCATTTCAAATTTTCATGAAAATTAAACATGATGCATGGATGCAATGCTACTAGCTACAAACAAGTTCTAGGGCTGATCTGGGGCTGTGACACAATGTGACTGATTCATATTAACAGATACATTATCTTAACAATACCTTGGTTAAACATGTAGAAAGAACTACAAAGCAGGATAGTACCATTTGTAGAACACTATAACTGATATATAATAACAGAGACATTATCTCAATAATACATTTCTTAGTGATGTACTCTGGCCGATCCCTAACAGAAATGGTACTCCCGCTGATCCCTAACAAGTGTTCTAGTTTTGAACAAAGATTCAGTAGATAATTCTGAGAGTGGCATTGCTTAATTTTACCAGCGGCATTAGATTAACAAAAAGCATAAACAGTTCCAAGGGAGAGTGGGAGCAACAATACCATTTGCTTCCATCTACTTATAAAGGGGGTGATGCAGAGTTTTGTTGTAACAAAGAAACAAGCATCATGTCTGGGTTGGAACAATTTTTGCTCACTTAATGGTAAAAGACAGCAGTTCAATAGCTTCAATCCAACATTTCTCCAAACAGTACCAATACAAGTAGCACAACATCTCAAAGCACACTGCAACATCATGTGGATGAAAGTCGGTACTGACCTTTCTTGACCAAGATTTGAAACAACTCGCGAGGAGGACTTGAAACAAATCTCAACACATATATGGAAATCCGATCTCCTTTTGTGCAGTTCCACCAAAATTAAGCAAGGTCGCCGGTGTGACATTCAAGTTGAACTGCACAAAACACTCTTAAAACAAAAGTGTTTCGCGTAGCGACGCAAAATGTCGCAATAGCAACAAGTTGAATAGATATCCCTGTTTTAATAGAGGCAAAAAAGAAATCAATTACTGGCCAATAAAGGAGGATGAAACATGCGGCCACAAAAAGAAGCATCTACCTTATCTTGATGGAAAACAAAGTATATGACAGTAGCATTTCTAAAACGGTTGCATTGATTCATATTAACAGAGAAATTCTCTTAAAATAACATTCGTTAAAAATGTAATTTACTTTTAACAGTGGCATTGCTTCAATTTTCCAGCGGCATTCTTAGATTAACAACAGCAAAATAGTTGTATGGGACATGGGACATGCCAGCACCATGTGCGTCCACACGTATAAATGGGTGATGCAGAGTATGTTGCCAAGCAGCATATCTGCGTTGGTCCCATATTTGTTCTCTTTGAACCTTTTTCCTATGTGAGGGCAGAAAATCTAGTCTTGCAAAAACTACCCGACACCCCAGTTTATTTCCTTTTTCAACAAAGAGATCGGTTCCTTACAAATGTGTGTACTGGGTTACCCCATTTTTCCCTTTTCGACCAACAAAGCGGCTAGATAGCCAGTCTATACTACTTTCCCTCCCTCCTTTCCTCATTGAACCACGTCCTAGATTCATGCTCCACCCCACCGCACCCTTCTTTCCTCTTTGAACCAAGACCTAGATTCGACTACAGAATCGAAAAAGATCCGCATGCAGCTAGGGCAATGACGGTTTCAAAGAAAGTTATACCTTAGGGTTGTCGGGATGTGGCTTGGTGTGCGGCGGGAGGACGGATCTGCCCACACTACGTACGATAGCGAGGAAGAAGGGGTGGTGGTCCTCCCACACATGCGCTGGGTGAAAGAGAACAACATAGCCGGCAGTGGATTGCCTCCCTCGCCGCAGGCGATAGAGTGAACACTGCACCACCTCCCCTTCCCGGTGCGACGGATTCGGACGGCTCCTTCACCAGCTATGAGGGGGAGAGAGAGACAGAGGACAACGCAGTCTTGTTTAGATCTGGTGAAGAGGGTGAGAGACAGTGAATATAGCAAACCCTAGCAAAAGAACGCTGAGCCTCCAGCGTGTATATATATGTAGTGCGGCGAGAGTGTGGAGAGTGCAAACCCTAGCGAACAAGCGCTGAGGCTCCAGCTTATATAGTGCAGTACTAGTACTCGTGTATACTACTAATATATAGTGGAGTGGTTTTCTTTTTCTCTCCATAACAATCATTTTAAATTGTGTAAGTACGAAACAAAACTCTTTATTTAACGTACCAGTGAAGAAAACTACTTATGATGAGCTAACGATCCACGTGTCCTGGTCGCACTTCCTGTCCTTCATGTGCGGTACACCACCCTCCGTTAAGTGAACAACCACACATGCGCCAAATTATCGGAAACGTGTGAGAGTGTGCACAAATAAAGAATTTTAATTTCAATTATCATAAAGGTTTGAGGGTATGTGCAGTTTGCGTGTCTCAATAATTATGGTTTGTTGTGTTCGTCCTAAACTTGGTCAAACTTTACAAAGTTTGACGTCAGTCAAATATAATATGTAGAGTAAATAAAAATGGAGGGCTACTACGTACATCCGGGTTTTTAGTCCACACCATTTTTAATCAAAGTCTGACCACATATTTAGTTAATAGCTGGACAAATAAAATTACAGGGGAGCCGAAGACAAAGTTGTGAGAAGGCTTAGAAATCAATACAAAACTTATGCTCTTAGTGCCAACGTCGATCCTTCTTCGTGGAAACATTTGGTTCATTGCCAATTGTGTGATAAAATTGTACCAACGTGAAAGACGGTTGCTTCTCCAATGCAACCAAGGTGAACTGATGAATGATATCATCTTTGTGGGTAACAAGCAAAGAGCACTGATGGAAGACAACTTGTTTTTCGTTGAAAATCGATCAGCTTCACCAGCCAATGCAACCATGAGGCGCAACCATGAGCATCGATAGGTCATCATGGTGATGCATCATCCATTTGGCATCAAGTTTGGGTGAGGCACCAATGAAGTTCGACAAATCCTCACTCTGGTCTGTTTCTTCTCGGTAAGCAAGCTCGAGGAAGGAAGAACCACGTGGCAGAGGACAGTGAGGCGGAACAACAATGGCCATCCAATTTTGTGCAGTTCCACTAAAATTGAGGAAGACATGCTCGGGTATGGAGATACGCATCGCTGTTTGCAAAAAATATAAGAAATGGATATAGTGTTGTTACTTTGTTTTGGCAGTGGTACAAGATTAACAGTGACATCTCAATTGTCAATAAGAGTTAATGAAAAGTACACCAACAAATAGAAGCATCATGATTATCTTGATGGGAACTAAACCAGGATACCCGAGAAAAAAAACATTACTTCATTTAACCAGTGATAGTATTAGATTAACAGCAGCAATAAGAGCATATGGACAATGACCGCACAACCACCATGTACTTTTTGTCGAAACAACATGTATACCTCCACCGAGGCATAAACCAGGACAACTTTTCGAGTGGCATCTCCTCTATAATAGTAAAAAATAGGTGATGTTGGACCAGGCGACGAACCCTAGCTACTATACATGGGGAGCTGGGGAGTAGTGGCATAGAAGAAAACCCGCATGCAGTGACCTGGGGAGCTGGACCAGTATAAGAAGTTATACCTCAGGTGGGCGAGATGTCGCTTAGGCAGGCGGGCGGGATCTGCCCACACGACGACAATGAACAAGGGCACGGAGGACCTTTGTCTGCGCCAGCGCCGGCTCCGAGAGGACGGTACGCATCGGCTTTCTACATTGCCGACGGCGACAACGTCAATGCTGCACCTCCTCACCTCCCACAGTGGACGGGATTCAGCCGCATCTGTGAGCACCGGTGAGGAGAGAGATAGAGTGGACACTATCATCTTGTTTAGATATGGAGAGGGTGAGAGAGCGAGACGTGAGAAACCCTATCAAACAAGAGGCTATATATACAATGGAGTAAAAAATCTCTCCATAGCAGTGGTTTTAAATAGAATACGTGCGTTCCCGAAAAAAGAAACGAAAACTGGCGGACAATTTTTTAACGTACCAAGAAAGAAAACTCGATCAAAAACACGTCCTTGCGAGAGTCATCACGCACACACACATAGACATAGACATGCATATCCGTGTTTACATAAAATTCCATCTCCAATCATATTTGTCCAATTGGCACATTATTTACGTTGTTAATTATATACACAACAATATTAACGTACATCATCTCTTGTTTGCGGGCGCCCGGACCACTGCCACGCCCGCTCCTGACCAACCCAAACCCTCTTCATCACCTGTGCGTGCTTCCCGCCCGAAACGGTTAGTGCCGCATTCATGCCTGACTAGAGCGGACACGACCTCTCACTGGCGCCGGCATTGAAGCGGCACGCCGGCAAAGAGAGTGTCGCCCGCGCCGCTTCCCGGTGCACGCGACTACTCCATGTTCAAAGGTCGCAATAGTCGGCCACAACATGCATGTAAAAAGTTCTTGGGAGTCCGTGCTACAGCTAGCTATCCTCCCCCTCCTTATCAATCTCTTCCAGTAGTGCTAGTACTCCATGGCGCGATCCATCGACAAGTAGCCGGGAAAGTTACCTTATACTCGGTTTGCGGAGTGGCATGCCAAGCGATCGTGTCGGGTGGAGCTGTGGAGGAGGGTGAGACACGAACACGACATATGTGATTTAAACGTTGGTTTTGCTCGATGGCACGATCCAACAAAAAGAAATGTTGGTTTCTCTCCGTTTCCATTTTTTCTCCGGAAAAACAGAAACTTTCCACTCCATTTTCATTCCTACTCCAGGGTTGCCCCGTTACAACATTCCATCAAATACAATGGAAAACTAACACGCATGCTGATGCATCTCAATGATTCACAGATCATAGCCAACACTTCACAACTGAAGACAAAAGTTGTGAGAGTGTGTACAAAATAAAAACTACTGATGTGTCGGGGAGGCTGATCGGACCCGCGAACACCTATGGGACCGGCGGACCGAGTCCCTTTTGGTTCGGAGGGGGGCGGAGATCGCACGAAGAGCGGATCGAGGCAAAGCACACGAGCAAGTTACCCATCTTCGGAGCTCTCCGGAGAGATAATACTCCTACTGCTGCTTGTCTGGTTTGTATTGTGTTCTTGCTAGGGAGCGATGAGAGCTACAAGACCTAGCGTGGGTGTTCTCTGGTTACGTTGGAATCGAACCCCCCTCTACGCTATGCATGGGCCTCCTTTTATATGCTCAAGGGGTCTCCGATAGGTGGCAACGTAGATGAGGGTACAAATGGAAAACAGTAGTTGGTACACCTACTTGTATGCGATTCTGATGTACTCTACCTAACCCCGACGGCAAGGGACAAAAGCATTAAATGCCCGTCCTGTCGCCTAACAATCTGCTGAGGACCGTCGGGGCGCCACCGTTCGCCACGATGGCAAGCTTGTCGGCGCCGCTTATCGCTGCTCCCGCTATCTGCACAGCCTCTTGACACGCCAAGGCATGGAATGGTCCCATGGCGACACGTTGGTGGATGAGCTGGAGCGGAGATGAAGAGGAAGTCGTCACGCGACAAGTGCCTTGCCGCTGCTGAATCCTTGTCGCGTCCGGAGGCTTGTCGTTCTCGAGCCTTCCGGCAAGCTCCTCTTGCCGGGTCTTGTCTTCTGCGTGCCTTGAGTGGCCTTGCCGGCAAGCTCCTCTTGCCGGGGCCTTGTCTTCTTGGTTAAATACTTTGTTCTTGAATGGCTCCAAAGGAACCACGGAGGATCTTGGTGGTGACCAGGCAAGCCTTTCCGCGGGGTGCTGCAACTGTCCGTGCACGAGTTCGGGATACTAGGGTACCCCTACTCTAGTACACCGACAGGAACGTGGCGTCGTGGGAGAGATCGTGGGGGGTCCAGAGCAAGTTACAGCGTGATCAAGGCCTTGTGTGACCGTGCACTGTTTTGGGCCTGGCCCAACAGCGCTCGGCACCATGTGTGGCCCAGGCCCGGGGGCTCCTGTCGGTGTACTAGAGTAGGGGTACCCTAGTATCCCGAACTCGTGCACGGACAGTTGCAGCACCCCGCGGCAAGGCTTGCCTAGTGGCCGCCAAGATCCTCCGTGGTTCCTTTGAAGCCATTCAAGAACAAAGTATTTAACCAAGAAGATAAGGCCCCCAAGAGAGGAGCTTGCCGAAGGCCACTCAAGGCACGCAGAAGACAAGACCTCGGCAAGAGGAGCTTGCCGAAGGCTCGAGAACGCAAGCCTCCGGACGCGACAGGATTCAGCCGCAAGGCACTTGCCGCGCAGCACTTCTTCATCTCCGCTCAGCTCATCCACCAACGTGTCGCCATGGGACCATTCCATGCGCCACTGTCAAGAGGTCTGTAGCCAGCCGGAGAGCAGCGATAAGCGGCATCGACAAGCTTGCCATCGTGGCGAATGGTGGCGCTTCCCGACGGTCCTCAAGCACTATTTAGGGCGATAGGGACGGCGCAATGCTTTGTCCCTTGCCGTCAGGGTTAGGTAGAGTACACTATACACGTACAAGTAGGTGTACCAACTACATCGTTTTTCCATTTGTACCTCATCTACGCTGCCACTGTCGGAGACCCTTGAGCATATAAAAGGAGGCCCATGCGCAACGTAGAGGGGGTTCATTCCAACGTAATCTGCAGAACACCCACACTAGGTCTTGTAGCTCTCATCGCCCCTAGCAAGAACACAATACAAATTAGTTGAAGAAGAGTTCGAGAGTTCGGTTAGACTTGCAGTGCTTCGCCGATCTGCTTCTTCGCATCTCCGCCCTCCAACCAAAAGGGACTCGGTCCGCCGGTCCCATAGGTGTTCGCGGGTCCGATCAGCCTCCCCGACATCTTTGGGTCCACCTATGGGACTTGCGGACCGAGTCCCTTTTGGTTCGGAGGGGGGCGGAGATCGCACGAAGAGTGGATCGAGGCGAAGCACACGAGCAAGTTACCCAGCTTCGGAGCTCTCCGGAGAGATAATACTCCTACTGCTGCTTCCAGTTTCTTGATCTCTTCTGCGATGAATTCTTGACGCTCCACTACTTGATTCCTGACTTTCTGCTTGACGGGCCGCGCATGAGGACAAACGGCAAGACGGTGCTCAATTACTTTCCTGGGAACACCGGGGATGTCAGACGGTTGCCATGCAAACACGTCGACATTTTCCCGCAGGAAAGCAACGAGCGCGCCTTCCTATTTAGGGTCGAGAGTGGCACTGATGGTGAAGGTACCACCAGTGCTGTCCTCCTTGGCGGACACCCTCTTGGTCTTTGGCGGAGCTGCCATCGTCTTCTTGCACTTGCCGGTGGAGCTCGATGGTGCATCCTCGACGGTAGCGCAGCACTCCGAAGAGGTGCGCTTGCCGGAGTGGGCATCAGAGCTCTTGCCGGACTTGGTCTTCTTCCCCCCGGGAGCTTCAGCGGCAAGTGGCTTGCAATCTGTCGCGGCTGCTGCTTCCCGGTAGATCTTGTCGGCTCAGATAAGAGCATCCTTCTTGTCGCCATGGACATAGATGACGCTTATAGGGCCTGGCATCTTCAGGAGGTTGTAGGCATAGTGAGAGGCCGCCATGAACTTGGCGAGTGCTGGACGGCCAAGTATCCCATTGTAAGGCAATGGGAAATCAACAACGTCGAATGTGACCCTCTCAGTCCTAAAGTTCAGCTCACTGCCAAATGTCACCCGCAACGTGATCTTTCCCTTCGGCTTGCTCCTTCCCGGATTGATTCCTTGGAATGTGCCAGTCTCTTCGAGCTCGCTGTCAGGGATCTGAAGCTTCTGGAGCACCGCGGAGGAGATCAGGTTTAAGCCGGCCCCGCCATCAACTAGCATCTTGGTGACCTTGAGGTTGCGGATAGTTGGTGAGACCAACATCTGCAAGCACCCGACCGCAGTTATTCGATCGTGGTGGTCCTCAATATCAAAGATGATAGGCGTCTTTGGACCACTTCAGAGGCTTGCGTGACTCTCACGGATGGTTCAGCTGCATTAACTTCCCGCATCCACTGCTTGAGTTGGCGGTGGAAAGTATGCAGGGAAGCACCTCCATCAACGCAGAGGACCTCTGTAGCTTTCTGAAACTCCTGCTCATCGGCGTCATCATCATCCATGTCTTCATCGTCGTCATCATCTTCATCCTTGTCGCGGCCGCGGAGAGGTCTGTCTCCTTGCCGCTGCTTGGCCTTGCCGCGGCGCCCTCCCCGGCCGGGACGTTTCTTGCTGGCTCCTCCAGCACCTTCCTGGGCCTTCTCCTTGTCGCGTTGCTCGTATTCAGCTTTCTGTTGCTCGACAAGCTGCTCTACCTTCTTGCAGCTCTGGAGGTCATGGCCCTTGGTCCGGTGGATCTTGCAGTACTGCTTACCGGAGCCATCCTGCTTGTCGGCGGCCGCCACAGGCTGGTGGTTGGTGCCAGCGTCAACCTCCTTGCTGGAGCTACCAGCCTTGGCATTCTTGTCGCCACCTTCGTTGCCGGACTGCTCGACGACTAGCACATCTCTGCCTTTCTTTTTCCCATCGCCCCGCCGTCGGCTCTTCTTTGCCGGGGCGGTCTCCTCACTGTCAGATCCTCCTGCTTCGGTATTCTCTCCGGGGAGTCTCCTCCCCTCCTCAAAGACGCGGCGCACTTGCCCGCCGGCCAGGGCATATAGCTCACTGACTTCTCTGATCTTGCTCATCGCCATCTCCTCCCGCATCCTGCGGTTTCGCACGTTCTGATGGAACGCGCTGATCACCGCGGCAGGGTGGACATCTGGGATGTTGTGCTGTACACGGCTGAATCTTTGAATATACTTGCGCAGGGGCTCTCCTTCCTTCTGGGCGAGCAGATGAAGGTCGCTTTCTTGGCCATGAGGTTTGTGGCACCTGTGAAGGCGCCGACAAACTGATGGCATAGATCTGCCAAGAAGATATGGAGTTGTCCGGCAAGTGCATGAGCCAGGACTGACGTTGGGCTTGAGCACGGCGGGAAGTAGTTGGCAAGGATCTTGTCGTCTCGCCCCGCAGCCTCGCACCGCGATGGTGTAGATGCCGAGGAACTCCGACGGATGCGTCTTGCCGTCGTACTTCTCCGATGCGTCGGCTTGAAGTTTTTCTTCTTGGGCCATCGACTTGCCGCAGCTCACGAGTGAACGCAGGGCAACCTACAGCGTCTGACAAGTCGCATGGTTCCTCTGGCGCGTGCATGTCAACAGAGGGCCCGCGCGCTTGTCGGATTAACGTCGCTTCTCTTGGCGCCGATGCGAGTTCGAGCGTCCTCTTGCTGTCGATCGTGTAGCACTTGGCGCTGATCGCGATGAGCTCGCGGATCCGATGACGCCGTGGAGTCGCTGTCGAGATGGATCCTGCGAGTCGGCGATCTTGGCCTTCGGGGCGGAGAGTGCATGTTGGTTGCACCCCCACCGGTCTCGTCGCCACCGGCTCGCGTTTGGCGGTCCTGCCGCGGTAGCGACACACTCGGTTGCCGCGGAGCGTCGCCGTTGGCGAAGCCGATGAGACTCTGGATGGCGGCCCTCCATTCGTCGACCTTGTCGGCCGTTGGAGGGTAATCGAGGAGTAGTTGAGCTCTCACCAGAGCTTCCGCTGGAGTGGTGGGTGGCAATGGTGAACGGTGCGAGGCGAGCGGATATGCTCGGACTTCTAACTATGTTAGAAGGAGCAGCATCCCGCCCAGCGACCGTATCTCGCTTCGTGCGGACATGTTGGCGTGCATGCTGGTCTTGAGGGTCTCGAGATCCTCCAGCTCGGTCTTGATCCAACGAGCGTATGGTATTGTGAATACCATGACGCTGTTGGTCCCGCTGCTCCTGAGATGGGCGCGGGACATGTACGGACGCTGAGGTTTGCGCGGCCCTGTCCTTGGACTTGGCAGCGTCACGAACTCCTTCGCCGGCGCCCGTTCTTCCGCCAGCGTCTGCTCGACCACCCGTTTGCTCCGGTGATGGTGGGTTCGACGCGAACGGCTCCGATGCCGCCGAAGCCTTCTTCTTCGATGGCATGTTGATGAAGATGTTGAAGATGATGAAGATGTCACTCGTGTGAACGCCGGATCAGGTTCACACAGCCTCGATGCCCCCTACCTGGCGCGCCAAAGATGTCGGGGAGGCTGATCGGACCCGCGAACACCTATGGGACCGGCGGACCGAGTCCCTTTTGGTTCGGAGGGGGGCGGAGATCGCACGAAGAGCGGATCGAGGCGAAGCACACGAGCAAGTTACCCAGCTTCGAGCTCTCGGAGATAATACTCCTACCGCTGCTTGTCTTGTTTGTATTGTGTTCTTGCTAGGGAGCGATGAGAGCTACAAGACCTAGCGTGGGTGTTCTCTGGTTACGTTGGAATCGAACCCCCCTCTACGTTGCGCATGGGCCTCCTTTTATATGCTCAAGGGGTCTCCGACAGGTGGCAACGTAGATGAGGGTACAAATGGAAAAACAGTAGTTGGTACACCTACTTGTACAGTGTACAGTGTACTCTACCTAACCCTGACGGCAAAGGACAAAAGCATTAAATGCCCGTACCTGTCGCCTAAACAGTGCAACAGGGACCGTCAGGAGCGCCACCGTTCGCCACGATGGCAAGCTTGTCGGCCGCTTATCGCTGCTCCCGCTGGCTGCACAGCCTCTTGACACGCTGCCGCATGGAATGGTCCCATGGCGACACGTTGGTGGATGAGCTGGAGCGGAGATGAAGAGAGTCGCTTTGCCGCGGCAAGTGCCTTGCCGCGGCTGAATCCTGTCGCGTCCCGAGGCTTGTCGTTCTCATGCCTTCCCGGCAAGCTCCTCTTGCCGGGTCTTGTCTTCTGCGTTCCTTGAGTGGCCTTCCGGCAAGCTCCTCTTGCCGGGCCTTGTCTTCTTGGTTAAATACTTTGTTCTTGAATGGCTCCAAAGGAATCATAGAGGATCTTGGCGGTGACCAGGCAAGCCTTGCCGCGGGGTGCTGCAACTGTCCGTGCACGAGTTTGGGATACTAGGGTACCCCTACTCTAGTACACCGACATGATGGGGTCACTACGACTCAAACCCTAAACCCTAAACAGGATTTAATTTCCTGGCTAGGTAGATTCTGTTGATGGAAAGACGACTGGCACCCTCGGATCATACGATGCTTTTGTGCAGTTCCACTAAAATCGAGTTGAGCATCCCTGATGGCAAAGATATTGAAGAAGTGTGATTAGAATAATAGTACTGGCACTAGGTCATGAGACATAAACTCATCAAAAATAGAAGCCGGTAGAGGTTGATAAAGATCGACATGGAGATGGAGCTACGTGGGGAGCTGCGGCAGTGGAGCAAGCTGGCTCCAAAAGGAAGTTGTACCTGGGACGTCGGGCTGTAGCTAGAAGGGCAGTTGGGAGGCGGCATCAGCCCATACTGCGGGGACCCCCGATTGGGACGCACTGACAGTGGGTTTTCTCCCTCGCCGATGTCAATCGCGTCTACGCAGAACATTGCCCCCTTCCCCCAGCGGCGGGATCAGGCCGGATCTGTGACCAGCGGTGTGGCCATCGTCGTTCTATGCTTGTGAAGAGAGCAACCCAAGCAAGCAGGCTTGTAGCTTAGGCTCCTGCTACTGTATATATAGTGGTTTTCTTTTTCTTTCCATATCATCCATTTTATATTGCGTACGTGTCATTGAAGAGTGAAATGATGGTTGTTTCTTCCGACTAACTTACTGTGTGATTTGACTGCTCCTTAGTGTCCCCTACACGTACTCCCCCTACGTGTATGACCGTTCCTGAGTCTCACATGTACTTATCTCTATTTTCTTGCATGACACGTAAACATGATGCGCATGGAGGAATTTTGTTACTGCATGTTGTTATGTAGTACTACTAGTACCTACTCCCTCGTCCCGGTTCACTACTAGTACTCCCTCCGTCCTGGCTTATTGGTCCCCTTTGTACTCAATTCATGGGCTCGTTTTCCTCAAGAATTTGTATTTACCAACGTATTAATATCGGGAATGCATGCATGAACAACGAATGGTTAAACCTTGCATGCAACATTTTGACAAAGCATTGACTTATGAACATGTGAATGTGAGGGACTACAACCCCGTGCATGCATGCAACAATCACACGTACACAAGGACACAAAAACGTGCGCGACGCGCTAATGCATGCATGTCCGTGCACACGACGGAACACACACGGTCATGCTCAAGTGCTCAACCTACATGTGCATGCACACACATACTCAACCCAGGTGAGCTAGTGACCGTATAAACACCGGAAAATGTATATATTGAGCGCGATGAGCGTATTATGAAGTCCACTGACCGTATTTTTACAAATATACAGTGACAGACAGTGTATTTATCTCGTTTGAAATTAAGCCATATTAACCGGAAAGGAGGCAGTATGGACTAGCATTACTTTGCTGTGTCCCGTCAACTTGCCGAACAAGGAGAAGCTTGCAGGACGGGAGAAGCTTGCGCGCGGTGGCTCGCAGGACAAGGAGAAACTTTGACTAATGCAAGCTCTCCCTCGCTCAGGCGGTGGACGTGCAATAGTTAATTTGGTGTTAGACTGCCAGAAGCATACACTGTACTAGTACTATTATTGTTCGACTTCTTGAAGAGGCGAACAGCCAAGCGCAAAGTTTACTAGTACTAGTACTACTACTATAGAGGTACTCCCTCCTTTTCGGTTTATAGGGCTTTTCTCAAAATTTTAGATTTCTGATGGTTCCCTACCACATGTTCAGATTCCAAGGTGCACTAAATCATTGCATGCAAGTATTAAGAGAAAATTAACCAATGCATGGACTTCATGCATATATGCATTGCAATTAATGCATTGGTAAACATAATTTTTTGAGGAAAACGAGTGCATTAATTGAGTGTTTTTGCAAACTACAAAAATTATTCCACCACTCACCATCTACCTTGGTTGATGAGATTTTTGAATTGAGCCCTATAAACCAGAAAGGCGGTAGTATGTACTACTGCTAGGAACCAGATGGAGGAGCGTCTGCACTCTTATTTTATTTTAAAATGTGATAAAGCAATCTTCAACACATTTGGTTCTCTTCGAGGGTTCTCACATGTGATAATGGGATTTGATTGCATGGAATACTCGCCACAATTCTCGCTTAATTCTGGCTCATATCATGTTACAAATAGGAGCGCTCGATAATATTTTCTCTTTTTTTTGTTATTCAGGATGTAAACATGCCACCAAACCTTGTGGCGCATCTTTGTGCGAACCGTGCTTGCTGCACTTTGAATGTGACCGAGAGTTGGCTTGATGAAACATCTCGCTTCCTTCTTTTTTTTGCAGGGTACCTCGCTTCCTAGTGACCAGTCTCTTGGCTGATCGTCCTAAGAATGCTTATATATGGATAAAGCTCTCTCATTTACCCGCAAAAAAGAATAAGCCATATTAACTGGAAAGGAGGGAATATGGACTAGCACTACTTTTTGGTGTGTCCCGCCAACTCGCAGAATGAGGAGAAGCTTGCAGGACAAGGTGAAGCTCGCTTAATCCCACTCCGTCTACCTCAAGCCTGGTGGCTTGCAGGACGAGGAGAAGCTTTTGACTAATGCAACCTACCCTCTCCCAGGCGGTGGACATGCAGCAGTTCATTCGGTGTCAGATTGCCAGAGGCATACACTGTAGTACCATTAATGTTTGACTTCATGAAGAGGCGAAGAGCCAAGCACAATAATGTTTAGTAGTACGAGTAGTACTACTACTAGAACCGCATGGTGGAGCGTCTGTACTCTTATTTTATTTTAGTCTCTGATAAAGTACATATTTATTCGGGAGAAGTGCGGAAAACGGTAGCCCAATAGTAGTATTAAAAAACATCGAACATGTAATGATGATATCGATCAACCATGCTCGAATATATCTTGGCCTCCTTGCGAGCCCGTCTGTGTGTTCTCGCTCCTCGTCTCTCTCAAGGAACAGCGAGTTGGCCATTTTGCCGTCAATTGAGATCGGTTTGCTCACACTCCGGTCCCACATGTCAGTGATATGCCAAGAGGAAGTGCGTTGATCGACTGGCCATACGCGTACTTGGTTTTGCACCTTCATACTACTCCTCCCTCCGTCACAGTTTACAGGGCGCGCTTCATTCTCATGCATTTCGCTCCATGCATTTCCACCACCAGAGAGACTTTAGACGCGTTTGTTTAATGCTCAATTAATTAGGGTGTGGTAACCACAATCAAGTCCACAATTTTCTCTTGATGTACTAGGTGTGTACGCAGAGTGGAGTAAGTGCATGCATGTGTGTACCCGGGGTGGAAGTACTGCATGCATGTCTGTACGCATTATTTCCTCTAGTAATAGACGCCGGGCTATAACTTCCAATGCTATTTTTCAAGCCGATCGCTAGTCGCCTTGGTCCTAGAGATTGTTTTTTGAAGCGCGCTCTATAAATAGTGACGGAGGGAGTAGTATGAGTGGATTCAAAGAAGAGCACATTGATGGTTGCTTCTTCCGAGCAACTTAGGCTAGTCATAGTGGGTAGTAACTTAGACTAGTAACATGCATATGCTACTAGTCTATGTTACTATCATTATAGTGGGTAGTAACATAAGTGTAGTGTCATGCAAGCCTTCGTTTATTATGTTGTAGAATAATTTTTCATTGGGGTGTGTTATGTTATGGTAACATATTATGTTACCACAAGCACCTCTCTCCTCATTAAGTCCATGCCACATAAGCATATATATCTTGGGGTGCGTTATGTTACTATCGAAGTTACTCCCACTATGGCTAGCCTTAGTGGGAAAGGTGGGCTTATGATTTGACTGCTCATTACTCACTATTAGTGCGGCGCAATGACCTGGCTGAGTCTCCAATGCAGTTGTGCACTACTCCCTCTGTTCTTAAATATACTATGGAGTATTTGTCTTTCTAGAGATTTCAATGAGTGACTACATACGAAGCAAAATGAGTTAATCTACACTCTAAAATATGTCCATTTGAAATTTGTAAAAAGATAAATATTTAGAAACAGAGGGAGTATAATTTTGTGCATGGCACATGGACCCGGATGCTGAAGAGGCTTCTGGCAATGCTATCAAGCTTCCAGCATTTGTTTACATAATTGACGTACTATACAAATAATTTTCCAGTGACATGAAATTGTAAAATGCTCTAAGCTTTCAGCTTTAGTTTCGTGTGTCTTGCCATCCATGCTCTTTCAGAAAAAATAAAAAACTAACTTCCTTGCTAATGCATCTCAATGATTAGCAGATCAGAGCTAATATTTACATCATAACTGAAGACAAAGTTGTGAGAAGGTGTTAAATTAAAATTTATCCATGCTTTCATTGGCAGCAACTTCCCCCCAGCTCTGTCTAAACCAACAAGGCATGTTGGGAAAAAAGTAGTTGTCTGGAGCATGCAACATTCCGATCATTTTGTGCAGTTCCACTAAAATAGAGCTGAGCGTCCCTGTTCCAAAGATATTAAGTGTGATTACAAAGAGGACTGTTGATGAAACAATAAACACACAAATAGAAGTCGGTCACCTTTGCAGTCTCTCTTAAGACTAACTAGTTGGAGAAGATTAAGCAAATAGTTGGAGAAGATTAGGCTCGGAGTTGGATGAGGAGGATAGAGCAAAACCAATCTCCCTTTGTGCAGTCGCACTGAAATGTAGAGATGTTGCCCGTGTGACATTTTAGTACAACTGCACAAAACACTCTTAAGAAAAAAGTGATTTGTGCAGTTCACCAAATGGTCGCAATAGCAACAAGGTGAAATGGATAGCCCTGTTTGCAAAAAAGAGGTAGAAAGGAAACAATTACTGGCCAATAACAGTTGATGACACATACAACGATAAAAAAGAAGCATATTCCTTGTCCTAAGGGAAGATAACAACACGGTTGTGTTTTTCTAAAACAGTGTGAGGACGAGATTGCAATACGGAAAGTACACCGGACAAGCGACGTTTTGGGCAAAGAACTATGGAAGATCCACATGCAAGATTTTCCAGATGCAGCGACGTGGGAAGACGAACAGTGGAGCAAGGCCGGAGGGGATACCTGGGGGTCATCTGGATGTAACTAGGAGAGCGGCGGTGGGCGGGATCTACCCATACCGCAGTAGCGAGCAAGTGGCATAGGCCCTACCGCGCCGGAGCTTGGTCAGAGAGAATGGCGGGTACCGCAGATTGGGACGTGCTGCCTCGGCGCCGTCGAATGGAGAAACGATGCACATCCTCCCTTTCCGCCGGCCGACAGGATGCGGACGGATCAGTGACCAACGGTGAGAGAGAGAGAGGCCACCGCCACCTTGTGTGAGATACTCTAAAGAGAGACAAACCCCGGCAGGTAGGCTCCATTGTATATAGTGGAGCAGACCACGTTTTTCTCCATAAAAATCATTTTATATTCTGTGTACGTGCCATTGAGCGATATAACTTTATTTAAAAATAACGCGCCAACACATCAAGTCGAACTTTGTTTCGTGCACGAGTGGTACACGACCTCCGTAGGTAAACAACCGCTACATGCGCTCAAATTAGCACGTGGGCTGCCATTTCGTACAGAAATGAGCTCCACCGTGTACCCGCGCGGGTGTGGCTGGGCACGAAACGTGAGTACGTGCACCTATTCTCTGTGTGTACATACACCACCTACGTGGGGTTGTGTGAGAGAGATACAAATGTAGAGAGATATAGTGTGTGAGTTCGTGAGTGTTTTTTTGGGGGGGGGGGCGTGAGAGATAGAAAAGGAATATGTGTTGATGATATTTCAATAAAAAATGTAGCATATGCAATGTGTGTGAAATAGAGGCCTGGATATATCATATATATAGAGGGGGCGATCCACTAGAAGAGAGTGGAGGTATCATCGGCGTGAGGTATCCATAGAATCGAAGAGAGGGATGATGTGTGTGTGTGTGTGTGCGCGCGCGCGCGCGATCGATAGAGTGCCATCAAATTTGTGTGTGCCCACGTCAAAGATATAGGGTGGCTGGCCTACTGGAACGTGAGAGGGGATAGGTGCAGGTTGTCTCTGTGGCATGGATATCTACCTACAGTGCTGGACTATCGGTGTGTGGTGGTGGTGGTGGGGAGAGACCTAATTAACTATAGAGGTACAATGGCTGTTATATGTGTGGAGGAGGAGAGAGACCTACCTTATGTATTGAGGGAGATCGATCGGCATCCATGCATATGTATAGGAGAGGAATAAGGTTGTGAGAGAGAAAGAGCTAGAGTGTCGAAGGGGTTGGTGGTGGAGTTGCTTCTAACAAATGGTGGGATAGGCTTGCTAGACAAACGGAGGGCACACCTGCAATATCAATAAGAGAGGGTATGCCTTCCTGTCTGTGCACATGCGTGTGAGAGACGGGTCAGGAGGCATGCACGATGATGAGGGGGACGATATGGCTCTGGTAAGCAGACATAACTACATAGGAAGATCAATCGTCCTTTGTCGGAGAAAGGAGAGACATAACTTGTGAGGTACGTCGATCGATGGGTGGGGGAAAATAGTTAAAGTCGACCTAGGTATATGTAGGGAGATCGATCGGTATACATGCATGTATGTGTTAGAAGCAAATAAGGCCCAGAGAGAAGGATAGAGAGAGAGAGAGGGATGCAGCTAGGAGGTGGTGCGAGAGGCATACTATATCGGGGGGGGGGGGGGGAAGAGTGTGCGAGTACGAGAACGATGAAAAGAGGGGTGGGAGTGAGGCATGGACGATGAGAAGAGAAGAGGGAAAGCTTGTGTTTGTGGTAGGCACACTTGGCTAGAGAGGCATATCGATTGATGTGTGCCATAAAGAAGGAGCTGGGGGGCTACACACACCGTGGGTGAACGACCTAAAGTGAAAAGATGAATTTGCGCGATGGAGTTAGAGAATGCTGAGGGAGGGTGAGAGGGATGAGGGCGTGTGCATGCACGAGAGAAAGTTAGCACTAGCTACAAAGATAAGAGGATTGTGTTGGTGTAAAAGACGAATAGAGATCAAATTCATTATAAAAAGTGAATTCGGATATTTGAAGAATTTATCATAGTGTTTTAAACTGACGCATGCGTGAATATATATAACGGTGATACACACAGTGTGGTTATGAACATCTTATACTACATATAATATATTTTATCTCTACTCTTATAAAAACAGAGTTGTTGATGATGGTGTGCCTGCCATCCTGCAATATAGGCCGTCCGATTTATATCTAATGGATAGGAAGGAAACTATGGCAATTTTGAAAAAAGATACCCACACCCCTCTCCACATTTGAAAATAAGGCCTCCCCTCGACCATCTTGATGTTCCGTGCAACGCATGGGCATCTTACTAGTACTACATATAATATATAGAACATTGGTTATAATTTGGGATAATGTGTGGCTTTTGCAGCTCAGGGCTAAATACTTGTCATAATGTAGGGGGGCGGGAACTATACTTTGTGTGATAAACACGGTGTACGTATGGAACATGGTTTAGATTATGAATATCTAGTTAGTACATCAAATGTACTATTATTTGGAATCAACATCAAGTGTATTCAAAAAATTGAATTCGAGTTCATATAGTATACATAGTTCATATCTATCTCTATAGTAATCATGTGGTCTGTTGTTAAGGTAATACACGAATGATGGTTGAAGTTGGTGATGTCTACCACACAACCTTCTTCTTGTAGATGTTGTTGGGCCTCCAAGTGCAAAGGTTTGTAGGACAGTAGCAAATTTCCCTCAAGTGGATGACCTAAGATTTATCAACCCGTGGGAGGGTAGGATGAAGATGGTCTCTCTCAAACAACCCTGCAACCAAATAACAAAGAGTCTCTTGTGTCCCCAACACACCCAATACAATGGTAAATTGTATAGGTGCACTAGTTCATGAAGAGATGGTGATACAAGTGCAATATGGATGATAGATATAGGTTTTTGTAATCTGAAAATATAAAAACAGCAAGGTAACTAATGATAAAAGTGAGCACAAACGGTATTGCAATGCTTTGAAACAAGGCCTTGGGTTCATACTTTCACTAGTGCAAGTTCTCTCAACAATAATAACATAATTGGATCATATAACTATCCCTCAACATGCAACAAAGAGTCACTCCAAAGTCACTAATAGCAGAGAACAAACGAAGAGATTATTGTAGGGTACGAAACCACCTGAAAGTTATCCTTTCTGATCAATCTATTCAAGAGTCCGTAGTAAAATAACACGAAGATATTCTTTCCGTTCGATCTATCCTAGAGTTCGTACTAGAATAACACCTTAAGACACAAATCAACCAAAACCCTAATGTCACCTAGATACTCCAATGTCACCTCAAGTATCCGTCGGTATGATTATACGATATGCATCACACAATCTCAGATTCATCTATTCAACCAACACAAAGAACTTCAAAGAGTGCCCCAAAGTTTCTACCGGAGAGTCAAGACGAAAACGTGTGCCAACCCCTATGAATAAGTTCACAAGGTCACTAAACCCGCAAGTTGATCACCAAAACATACATCAAGTAGATCACGTGAATATCCCATTGTCACCACAGATAAGCACATGCAATACATACATCAAGTGTTCTCAAATCCTTAAAGACTCAATCCGATAAGATAACTTCTAAGGGAAATCTCAATCCGTTACAAGAGAGTAGAGGGGGAGAAACATCATAAGATCCAACTATAATAGCAAAGCTCGCGATACATCAAGATCGTGCCAAATCAAGAACACGAGAGAGAGAGAGAGAGATCAAACACATAGCTACTGGTACATACCCTCAGCCCCGAGGGTGAACTACTCCCTCCTCGTCATGGAGAGCGCCGGGATGATGAAGATGGCCACCCGTGAGGGATCCCCCCTCTGGCAGGGTGATGAAACATGGTCCCGGTTGGTTTTTGGTGGCTACAGAGGCTTGCGGCGGCGGAACTCTCGATCTAGGTTATGTTCTGGAAGTTTGGGTATATATAAGAGTTGTTGGCGTCGGGAACAAGTCAGGGGGGTCGCCGAGGTGGCCACGAGGTAGGGGGTGCGCCTTGGGGGTAGGGCGCGCCCCCACCCTCGTGGGTGCCTTGGGACTCTTCTAGCCCATCTCCGATACTCCGTGGGCTTCTTCTGGTCCAAAAATAATCTCCGTTAAGTTTCAGGTCAATTGGACTCCGTTTGGTATTCCTTTTCTGCAATACTCAAAAACAAGGAACAACACAAACTGGCATTGGGCTCTCGGTTAATAGGTTAGTCCCAAAAATCATATAAAATAGCATATAAAACATCCTTGATGGATAATATAATAGCAAGGAACAATAAAAAATTATAGATACGTTGGAGATGTATCAGTTGGCAACAATCATGATTGTAGATTCTTATTCAAATAGAGAAACGAATTCAAATTTAGTTCTAATTGCAGTGGTACTATAGACATTTGGAATGCACTTAAATGTTGGTATGAGTAGGTTACATGCATTATACAGCTAGCGAAAAAATTTAATTGGACATAAAATGGATTCATAGCTTTGAATATCATTCGTATAGTAAAACGGGACAAGACTCTGTCTTTGTGTGGTGTGAATAGTTTTATCTTTTTTCATTTTATTCGTTGAGGGAAGTGCGGATTGATTTGGTACGTACAAGTACAATATTACACGTTAGGCTTGTCCCTAAAATTCAACCCGCGCCTTGTTATATCCCGAAAATTCAGATATCGTGCTCCCAAAACTCACGCCTTCACAAACATGTGCCTTGCTATCCCGAAATTACAACACGCGCGAAAACTCCCTCCAGCTGCCAAATCCCAACACGCGAAATCCGCCTTCTAACCCTGAGCCGAAAGGGCCGCTCGTTCAAATCGGCGGGGTACTTTTGTAACACACCGTACATTTTGGACAAGCGTGTCCCTAATTCATGGTTCCCCCCTCCCATCGCCTCCTTTTCGCCATTCGAAATCCCAGGCCACCATAAACTCTCTGCTCCAGCCGGGAAACCCCACCCTTCTCCGTCCCCCACCTCACCGCTGCCCAGCCGGAGCCTCTTCCCCGATGACGTCGTCCACCGCAACAGCTCGACGTCCCTGATCCACCTCCCCGAACGAGGATCTGATGTCCATCTCATTGTCCCGCTGGTTCAGCCGATCCGTCCTCCACCTCCAAGGAGCTACTCCGACGATCACCTCGTCTATCGCGGCTGCTTCATCCCCACAGCGCCGCCTTAACCTGCTCCACCGGAACCGCAGCATCCTCACCGACTCCTGGACGAAGCCGAGGCCTACTCGGCGCCACCAAACAGGTTGTACACTCATCGCATCGCACCTTCTCCTTAACTCGACCTCCCGACGCCGTCGGTGCTCCATCCCGGACCCCCATGGCACGGCTACCTCAAAGCCGGTGCCGCAGGCGACATCTCCACGGCGGCTCTCCCCCAGTGTGAGGCCCCTTCAGCGGCGGCGTCCATACCAGCCGGATCTGCTACTGCTGCTCCGGCTCTCGCTCGCTCACGCTACTGCTGCTGCTCCGGCTCTCGCTCGCTTCGCTTTCATGCTGTTCTTCTTTGCTCGGTCTCGCTTCGCTTTCAGCAGCTTCTTCTTCTTCTTTACTTCAGCTCTCGCTCGTTAAGCTCACGTTCTTCTTGATGCTCTGGCTCTCACTACGCTTCATGTGCTACTGCTCTTTACTCCGACTCTCGCTTCGCTCACTGCTTTGTTCTTTGCTCTCCCCTTGCTCGTGCTGCTGCTTTGCTCTGGTTTAGCTACACTTCAGTCGACTGAATCGACTTTTGGGTTAGTCGATTTTCAGGGGGGGGGGGCTTGCCGGAGTTAAGGAAGAACCAACTGCAGCGGAGAGGGGGGCTCGCCAGAGAGGTACCCAACTATCTATCTTAGGGTTCAGGGTGGGGGCGCGGTGGCATGGGGATCGCTGGAGAAAAATCTCGGCTGGGGCTAGAGGGCTGGCCGGGGCGGCGGCGGACCAGCGGTGGGGAGTTGTTTTGGGGCGGCAAGGCGGCGCGGGAGCGCCGCGGGCCGGTGGTGGCTGGCTCAGGGGGGTGCAGGTTGAAGATGAACTGCAGGCCCTCCCTAAACTACATGTGAAGTGCCTCTCTGCTACCATTGCGTTCAGTTTTGACAGTAACATTCATGTTCCACAGTAAATTTCAGTTTCGACAGTTAAGTTTAGAGTCAACAGTTTTTACCTCATTTGTTGTAGTCAGGTGGTTTTTGGTGATGTAAATTTTACATCTATCAATTTTTGGTAATGTATTTTACATCATCTATTGGAGATGCTATTAGAATCCCACTTGAGATTAACGATGTCTGTCTTGTACTGCTTTAGCCTGGACGTCTTACGGCTCGCTGGAGCTGCTCCAACAACGGAATCATCCATCACAACAGAGCAGTGCCCTGGACGTCGTCTACAAATTCCTCAGATCTTACTCCACACCTCCAACAGCCACCTCTGCCTCAACTTCTTCAACGACCAACCCAATGAGGCTGAGGTCGACACGACTACGGCAAAGAGGTTGTACACTTGTCACATCAATTATTACTCTACATTCATGTCGATCCATTAGGGCTATTTTGGTTCAAAGGAAAAACATAGCAATAGGAAATTTTCCTATGGAACTCTACTATTCAATTATTCATGCATTTTGTTGAAAGGAATGGAGCAAAACATCCACCTGGACCTACTTTTCAAAATCCTATGCATGAAAACATGACCAAGTCCATTAGTGGCAGAATAACATTCTAACTGTACACGCTTTGATATGGTTTCACTTTAATTTGGCCATGTTTCTTGCATTCCTCTGCTCTTCCAATTCCTATGAACCAAACACCCAAGTTGACAAAAATCCTATGTTTACAAATGCTTTGTTTGCCATGTGCATTCTTATCCTATTCCGGTGTTTTTCCTATCCCTGCGTTTTTAGAATCATGCAAGCCAAAGGAGCCCTTACCGAATTACTTCAGTTATAGGTAGATGTTGAAGAAAACTTTGTGTGGTTTGTCCTGCTCCTGTCGCGACGTCGTCCACCTCACCTGAGTTGCTCCATCGACAGAAGCATCCACCAAACTAGACATCACGACTCCTGACCGTCTTTTGCCACCTCAGATCTCCTTCCCCGCCGCCGGCACCCACCGCAACAACATCACCATCATCGACTCAGCAGATGAACCTGAGAAGTACACGGGTCCACAAGAGAGGTCGCACTCTTTTGTTTCTGCTTATGTTATGCATTGTTTAATATCGTCTTGTTCACCTCTTAGACTCCAAGTCAGGTCCAAATTAATGTTCAAACTTGAGTTCTAAATTAGTTGTGGGGCACATATCGAGGCAGCAATGAATAGTATCTCTGTCCAATATTTTGTTCACCTAGGGTATGCCTATTTTGTTCATCTTGGGCGGGAAACAAATGGTAAAGCAATCATCATCTGTCTTTTTTATTAAATTAAAGCAATCATCTGCCTGCTATCATTATTTTTGGATCCATCCATTGGTTGTTACCATCACTCTAGATTTCTGCATGCTCTTCTTACATAATCTCACTATATTTTTTCGTATGCATGTCAGATATTGTACATAGTCATGCTGAACATGTAGAGAAAAAGAGAAGAGCTTTGCGCGGCAATACAATGTCATGCAGACATCGCTCCATGGTGGGTTCAATGGCAAACCCTCCCCCCTCTCCAGATTGTAATCCAGAGGAAGATATCTGTTCTGAGGCGGATTCAGACGCAGCTGACCACTCCTATTTACCCCACAAGGTGTTTTCTCCAACTAGGCATGATGATGCTAGTCATATCATGCATATGTTGCCTTGGAGTTCCTACTTTCGACATCATATATGTTATCTGCTTAGTTTAGACATGTTCTGTAATGCCACATGTTTAGTTTCTATATCATATATGGGAATTATGCAGTCTCATGTCTTTTAGCCAGCCATAATATATGTGAAATGTGCAATGCTATCCTATTTAACCAGGCATCATATATTTCAATGATATATTGCCCATCCTTTTCTGCATTACATTTCCATTTGTCGATAATGTTTGTACATTAAACTACTCTTCATGTGAATCAGCCATTTGAGTGGGTGATGAAAAAATCTGGAGTGAAAACAAGGCCTTCAGAGCAGACAATGCTACCTGTCGAAGCAGATCTCTTGCTGGGTCCCGATAGCTCCTCAGAGATGAATTTAGAGACCGGTCCTATTCCCCCATCGAGGTGTATGCTCTAACTTGGCATGGTTATACTGCTCATATCATGCATATGGTGTCTTGCATTACATAATTTAGATATCATATACACAATATTCAACACCATGTTCTTAGTTCAGACATCATATATGCGAATGCCCTCTGCTTAGCATATAAATCACATATGTGAATTAAATCACGCGATCTTGATTACTTAGATAACATGTATGTGAATTATGTCATGCGACCCTGTTTAGTTAGTCATCATATCTTTGAATTATGTTATGCTATGCTATCCAGTTTAGATAGACATCATATATGTGAAATTATGTCATGCTATCCGTTTTAGTTAAACAATATACATGCCAACTATTTCATGCCCTCTTTTTTCCACACTATCTATTGCATCTGTCTCTCATACAATGTCTGTACATTCAACTATGTTTCCTGTTTATCAACCATTTGAATTGGAGCGAGTGATGGCAGTATCTAGCAGAGTACAACCACGGTCATCAAATATAACAGTGCTCCCTCTTGGTGGAGATAGCACCCCGGCTCTACATGCACGAGAACTAGCCCTACCACACATAACCCAGACTCTCACAGATTGTACCCCTACTGTCGGATTGTGGGTTTCGGCAAACCCTTGAGGTTCGAACTCTGGGGTGCACACGAAGATCTTTCTCCCTCTCTAGCTCGCTCACGCAATGATCTTAAGGCCTAGCTTGCCGAACCCAAAGAACAAGGGACACAAGAGTTTATACTGGTTCGGGCCACCGTTGTGGTGTAATACCCTACTCCAGTATGGTGTGGTGGATTGCCTTGTAGGCTGGGGATGAACAAGTACAAGTTACGAACAGCCTCCTGAGGAGAGGTGTTCTTGAGCTCGAGGAGCTTGTGGGTGTGTGGGAGACCTGAATGATCCGTCCTAAGGTGAGGTCCCAGATCAGTTGCCCCCTACGGTGGTGGCTAGTCCTATTTATGGAGGCCCTGCTCCTCTTCCCAAATGTTAGGCGGGAAGGGATCCCAAAACTGCCAATTTTGAAGGGAGACAACTAGTACAAGCTATCCTGACAAAAGGTGGTCTTCGCCTGCCAAAGGCTCTGGTAGCAACGCTGCTGTGGGCTCCGCGGTGACCTCCATCCTGCCGTCCTGGTGGTCTTGGTCTTGTTGCACCTATATGGAAACCTTTGCCTGATGCCTCGGGACTCCTCGCCTGCGCTTGCCTCTTTAGCACCAAAGAGACTGGTGCTCTGCGCCCGCTGGCGCCCGCCTGGCTTCGGTCGTCATGGCTCACGTCATGCGAACCTCACGAGATGCCCCTGCCTTGATAGCTCCGCTCCTCGCGAGCCAGCCTAGTGAGGCTGCCCCTCAGGAGGTCTTGTGTCGTCTTCCTTGCGAGGCTTGGCCCCTCGTGAGGGTCTTGAGTGGTTGTTGATGACGATGGGCCGTACCAGGCCGTTGGTGGAGCCATGCCGTGGGCCACAGGCAGGCGAGTCTAGGGACCCCCGTTCCTAGAATGCCGACAGTAGCCCCCGGGCCCAAGGCGCGCTCGTACTTGGCTTCGAGGCGAAGCCAAGGGGCAAGTGCGGAGCTCTGCGGGCTCAACTGCCTGTGGCCTTGATTGACGCGTGGTGATTGACAGGACATGGGCGTCTCCGCTTCCCCATGCTGCCTTGGCCACTGCCCAACTTGACGAGTCCCTGGTGCATGTAGAAAAATCATCATTACCTGCGATCATGGAGGTCGACAGTTGGCCTCCTCCAGGCTATAAATGAGGAGGGGGGCCTCTTCCTCCTCGCTTTTACTGCCTTGCTGCGACACCCATGGCGTCGACAAAGAGGCTCGTCAGGAGGGGCCCGGGTCGCCTCCACCTAAGAGGGGGCGTGGCCGCCCCCGCAAGCATGCCGCCACCCTCGCTGTGGTCCCTCGCGGGCGTGGCCAAACTTCTTCGAGGCTCGGCGCCGTTCCTGGCTTCTGCGGCAGTGCCTCCCCACGTGGCGGGAGCCTTCCGTGGCACGGTAGTTCCGTCAACGAAGGGAGGCGCGCCATGGTCTCATGGCCTCCCCGACCACGCTTCCACTCGGTGGAGGTGCTGCCGAAGTTTGTCGTGTGGTCAGAGAACCCGGCCGACACCTAGCTTTAGCTTTCGTGCTCCTTTGCCGGTGAGCTGCCGACCGCAGGTCCTGGTGGCCTCTGGCTGCAGGCCGACGGCTGCTGCAGCAAGGCCTCGTGGGTCGCGGTGGAGGTCTCCATCACGGGCAATGTAGCCCTGGCCTGCGTCTGGCAGACATTTGCCCGCGCGCGTGATCTGAGCAGGCGGTGCACCCTCCACTTGAAGTACGACAGCGTCGCGACCCTCTTCGTGAGGGTGTTCAGGGAAGACGGTCGCCGCGCTGGGTGCTGCCCTGAGGAAAACGATGGTGATGAAGTGCTCGGCCTTGGCGACGGCCGTGAGGAGGAGGAGGGCGAACTTGCCCTCGGCGATTGCCGTTGCTCGTCCGACAGCGGCAACTCTTCCTCCAGCGAAAGCTCTAGCAGCGGCGGCTATGAGCAGCCGCCGCGCTGCCGGGCTCGCTTCGAGGACGGTGCCGGGTCGTCCTGTCGCCACACCCCAGTGAAGCGCGAGGAGGGCTCCGTCTGAGTCCCCGGGGGTGCTGGGAGCTGATCCTCGTGAGCAGCCGCAGGCGTAGGAGCCGCTTTTTCCTGTCTTTCCCTTTCTTCCTATACTTCAGACACAAGTATGGGTCCCTGCGAGGGCGTGTATTGAACTATAATGCTTATGCTGCTCTATGCTTATGTCTACCGTTTCCGGGCTGTGTTGCGGCATCTGTGCTTTATGTAGGCGTAAGGGGATAACTTAGCTTGCTACATCCGGGGTAGTTTCTGCTTGGTGTGGGCGTGCGCCTCCTAGCCTCTGGTGAAGCTTCCTTGCTGATGACTTGGGGGACAATGAGAAATTGCCAAAATTTGCTAGGAAATCCTTATCCCTTCTTGCGCAGGTCCTCGGGCGTAGGCTGACCATGGCCTAGCGCACCGTGTCGCGACACTATGGGGTACGGACTTAAACAGGGGGTGCGTCAACTATGAGCTCGATTGAGGGCGCCTCGCGGAGATCAAGGGAGCCTCGCGGAGATCAGGGGAACGCCCATGCATGCACCTGTCCAGCCCCCTCGAGGCGTGCGAGGGAGAGCATCGGGTAACTGCCGCCCTCCCTGACGCAAAACAGAGAACTGAGTGGGGAAACAGAGAGAATAGGAAATCCGAACAAGCCAACGAGAAACGCTAGACCTTTGAATTTCATTAAAAAGGGGCAAGCCAACTACAGAAAGCAAATGAACAGCCGCGTCCGGCACTTAGTCTAGTCTTCTCACCAGCGCGGAGCTAAGTGCTGCCACTAGGACATGTGAGGGAGCCCTCGAGGCCCAAGGGCGGCACTCCGGAGACTCCGGGGCATGTAAAGCCCCACTCATTATTACGTGAGTGTGTCACGAGCAGAGACCTTTACAGGCACTGGGCCTTGTTTCATGGGTAGAACTTCCGGAGGTGCTGAATGTTCCAGGCGTTCTGGATGGAGATCCTGTCCTACGTCTCCAGGCGCACGGCGCCAGGCCTGGAGACGTGGGCAATCCTAAACGGGCCCTCCCACATGGGTGAGAGCTTATGCAACCCTTCCTTGGAGAGCACCCGCCTTAGGACGAGATCGCCCACCTTGAGCGTCCTGGAGCAGACACTGCGGCAGTGGTACGGTCGCAGTGCCTGCTGGTATCTTGCCGCCGGGAGCGAGGCTTAACGGCAGCGCTCCTCCCCCAGCACGAGGTCCATCCCCCGCATGGCGTCCTGACGTGCCTCGTAAAACTCCAGGACCCGCGCGAAGCGATGCTTGACCTCGTGAGGGAGGACTGCTTCGGCTCCGTAGACGAGGAAGAATGGGGTCTCGCCTGTTGGCTTGGTTGTGGTGGTGCGGATGGACCACAACACGGACTGGAGATCGTCGTGCCAGCCCCTACCACAGGCCTCGAGCTTCTTCTTGAAGGTCCTGGTCTTGAGACCTCTCAGGACCTCTGCGTTGGCGCGCTCGGCCTGGCCATTGCTCCTGGGGTGTGCCACTGGGCGTAGCATATCTGCGTTCCAAGGTTAGCACAATATGTCTTGAAGAGATTGCTAGTGAACTGCGAGCTGTTGTCGGTGATGATGCAGTTAGGGACCCCAAACCGGCTCATGAGGCCCTTGATGAACTTAACTACGGACCCGGCTGGGATGGTGTGGACGGCCTCCACCTCTGCCCATTTGGTGAACTTGTCGATGGCGACGTAGAGGTAGCGGTAGCCCCCGGGCACTCGAGGGAACGGTCCCAGGATATCCAGCCCCCAGACCGCGAACGACCATGAGAGCGGGATAGTCTGGAGGCCCTGGGCCGGCTGGTGGGTTTGCTTGGCATGAAATTGCCAGGCTTCACAGGATCTTACCAGCTTGGTTGCGTCATTGGGTGCCGTGGGCCAGTAGAACCCGCTGTGGAACACCTTGCCCACCAGGGTGCGCGACGACGAGTGATGCCCGCAATCTCCATCGTGTATGTCAGCTAGCAGCTCGCTCCCTTGCTTCCTGGAGATGCATCACAAGGAAACATCATTCCGTCGTTTCCTGTATAGCTCACCATCCTGGATGCAGTATGCCGTAGCCTGCCGGACAACGCGCTCCGCGTCCTCCTCTTTCTCCGGCAGCGTTCCTTGCGCCAGGTAAGCCCTGAATTCTTTAGTCCAGCACCCCTCCTGAGGTTCGAGCGCCAGGAGCAGGCGCGCTCCTGAGGTCGGGCCACAAGCGGGTGCTCCTGAGGCTGGTGGCTGGGGAAGTTCCTTCTGAGGCGGTGCAGGATCCGCGGCCGGGGGGAGGGGGCATCGAGGGCTTGAAGAGTCGTTCTTCGAAGACACCAGACTCTTGGGGCTGACGCCTTGACGCCCTCTTGGTGATCTCATCGGCTTCCTTGTTAGTGCCGCGTGGCACATGTTGTAGTTCCAGGCCCAAGAATTGCTTCTCCATTTTGCGGACCTCCACGAGGTATGCCTCCATGTGCTCGTCCCTCGGCTCATACACCTTGTTGGAGAAGTTGACGAGGAGCTGAGAGTCGCCCTTGATGGTGAGGGGCTTCACCCCCAAAGCTTCCACCGCCTTGAGGCCAGCGATCAACCCCTCATACTTTGTGATGTTGTTGGAGACCTTCTCGCCCCTCTGAAAGCAGAGCTGCACGGCGTAGTATAGCTTGTCCTGGGTGGGAAAGATGAGTACGGCTCCAGCCCCCGCGCCTCGACATGCAAAGGCGCCGTCGAAGTACATGACCCAGCCGTCAGGAGCTTCACTCCCCGGCGAGAGGGGTCGGTTCTCGCCTGCTTCGGGCTCCGGAGCATCGGTCCATTCTGCCACGAAGTCGGCGAGGGAGGCTCCTTTGATGACCCTGGTTGTGCTGAACTCCAGCTAAAATGCCTGCAGTTCGATGTTCCACTCGTCGACTCTTCCCGCAGCATTGGGGCTCCGGAGCACCCTCTCCAGTGGGTAGGTTGAGACTTCCTTAATTGGGTGGCCTTGGAAGTAATGACGCAGCTTGCGCGAGGCCACTAGGAGTGTGAGTAAAAGCTTCTGAGGCATGAGGTATCGTGCCCTTGCGTCCTGTAATACCGTTCTGACGAAGTACACCGGGTGCTCGACAAGGGTGGGAGCGTCGATGGAGCCTGCGGCTTCCGGAGGTTGCGGCGCCTCCTGAGGTGGGGGGACTCAGGAGCTTGGGCATCCATCGGCCTCTGCAGGCCCGTGAACGCCGTCTTGCGGGGCCTGATCATCTGCGGGCGTCATCATGGCTCTACCAGCGCTGTCTTGGTGCCGTGCCGCTCCGGCTGAAAGGGCGGCATTACGCGGCATGCTCTTGGCCTGGCGCTCCTCCCGGACGGCCACCAATGCCGCGCTGACTGAATGGGGCGTGATAGCCAGGCAGGCCACTAGGGGCTCAAGGGGGCGATGCGCTACCATCACCGGTGGGCTGGTCAAGTATCTCTTGAGGTCTTGAAACGCCAGGTCGGCCTCCGGGGTCCACTCGAATGGGCCCTTCTTCTTCATCAGCTTCAAGAACGGCAGGGCGCGCTCCCCCAGCTTGGAGATGAAGCACCCTAGTGAGGTCACGCAGCCCTTGAGCTTCTGCATTTCCTTGAGAGTTTGAGGCGGGCTCATGTCTTCTATCACCTTGACCTTCTCCGGGTTGGCCTCGATCCCCCTGTGCGACACAAGAAAGCCTAGTAGCTTGCCGGAGGGGACACCAAACACGCACTTCTCCGGATTGAGTCGCAAGTCCACCTGGCGTAGACTGGCGAAGGTCTCCTCCAGGTCCTGAATGAGAGTCATCACCTCCCGAGATTTCACCACAATGTCGTCGACGTAGGCCTCTGCGTTCCTCCCGAGCTGCTGGCCCAAGGCGATGTGCATCAGCCGCTGGAAGGTCGCCCCAGCGTTGCGCAGTTCGAACGGCATGCAGGTGTAGCAGTACACCCCACATGGGGTCAGGAAGGCCGTCTTCTCGATATCCTCCACTGCCATCTCAATCTGGTGGTAACCCGAGAAAGTGTCCAGGAAGCACAACATGTATCACTCAGTAGTGGAGTCGATGATCTGGTCGATGCGCGGAAGCGGGAACGGGTCTTGAGGGCAGGCTTTGTTGAGGTTGGTGAAGTCGAGGCACATGCGTTCCTTTCCGCCTTCCTTGGGCACGACGCCGAGGCTCGCGAGCCACCCGGGGTACCGAACCTCACGGATAACGCCTGCCGCTTGCAGCTTGCGGGTCTCCTGGATGATGAAGGACAGCTTCTCCGTGGATTGTCACCGCGCCTTCTGCTTCACGGGGCGCACGTTGGGGCACACCCTCAAATGGTGCTCGATTACCCCCCTTAGGACCCCTACCAGCTGCTTGGGCTCCTAGGCGAATACCTCCTTGTTCGCGCGCAGGAACTTCACCAATGCCTCCTCTTGGTCAGGGTCGAGGTTGGCGCCTATGGTGAAGGTGGCTCCTGAGGACCCATCCTCCTCGATCGACACTTGCTTCGTTTCGGCTCGATCCTTGGTGAACAACTTCTTCTTTTTCGCCGGTGCGGCCCTATTAGCTCCTGGGGCGGCTTCGTCGGCCGGGCGCACGGCCGCAGTGGCCCTGAAGGCAAGCTTGAGAGCTGGCAGAGCCTCTTTGGTGTCCCCCGCCACGGTGAGGACGCCGTTGCTCCCGAGCATCTTCATGAGGTTGTAGGTTGGATGGGTCGCTGCCATGAACTGAGCCAGGGCTGGGTACCTGAGGATGGCATTGTATGGGAGGCCGATGCAGGCGATGTCGAAGTCGATCAGCTCAGTGCGGTAGTTGTCCCGGGCACCGAAGGTTACCGGGAGGCGTATCTGCCCCAGGGGGCTGGTGGATCCGCCACCGACTCTGGAGAACGGCTTGGTGGATCGGAGCCGGCCGACACATGCGGCAAGCCGAAAGCTTCCAGAGAGAGCACGTTGAGGCCAGCCCCACCGTTGATGAGGGTCTTGGTCATGGCGACATTGCAGATGGTGGGCGTGCAGGGCATTGGGAGCGCGCCTGAGCCAGCAGTGGTCCTCTGAGTCGAAGGTGAGGTCGGCCTTGGGAGCCGCCCATCCTGGAGGGGCTCCCTGCTGTGCAGAGGCCGCACCAATCTGGCGGAAGAACTGCTTGACACGGCGGTCCAATGGTGGTGCTTGTGAGCTGCCGAGGAGGGCCGCGCTGGCGACAGGCACTGACGCCGTGAAGCGTGCGACGAAAAGGCCGCCCAGCTCCTCCCAGGAAGCCACAGAGGACCCTGGCAGGTTGAGCAGCCAGGAGGCCGGCGCGCCAGCGAGGGCCATGGGGAACCAGTTGGGCATGACCTTGTCGTCGCTCCCAGCCTCCAGAACGGCCTCCTCGTAGAGCAGCAGGAAGGGTGACGGATCCTCCGCGCCGTCATAGTGGGGTGGTATCTCTGGCCTGAACTTGGGCGGCCATTGCACCCGCCGTAAGGCGGGGGTGAGGGCCCTGAGCCCCATGGCGCCGCCGCGGGCGTCCGTCGATCCAGTCGGAGGAGCGACGTCGGCCATGGGGACCGAATGAAGAGGTGGAGTCGGTGGAGCGTGGATCGATGAGGGGAAAGCTTCAGCGCACCCCTACCTGGCGCGCCAAATGTCGGATTGTGGGTTCCGGCAAACCCTAGAGGTTCGAACACTGGGGTGCGCATGAAGATCTCTCTCCCTCTCTAGCTCGCTCACACAACGATCTCAAAGCCTAGCTCGTCGAACCCAAAGAACAAGGGACACAAGAGTTTATACTGGTTCAGACCACCGTTGTGGTGTAATACCCTACTCCAGTGTAGTGTGGTGGATTGCCTTGTAGGCTGGGGATGAACAGCCTCCTGAGGAGAGGTGTTCTTGAGCTCGAGGAGCTTGTGGCTGTGTGGGAGATCTGAATGATCCGTCCTAAGGTGAGTTCCCAGATCAGTTGCCCCCTACGGTGGTGGCTAGTCCTATTTATAGACGCCATGGTCCTCTTCCCAAATGTTAGGCAGGACGCCAATTGTGGCTAGTCCTACAATGGCCAATTTTGAAGGGAGACAACTATTACAAGCTATCCTGACAAAAGATGGTCTTCGCCTGCCAAAGGCTCTGGTGGTGACGCCACCGTGGGCTCCACGGTGACCTCCTTCTTGCGTTCTGCTGGTCTTGGTTGTCGGATTTCGGGTTCCGGCAGACCCTTAAGGTTTGAACTCTAGGGTGCGCGCGGAGATCCAACCATCCACTGTCTCGTACCTCGCCGAATCACAGGGACCTAAACTACTAGAAAGAACAGCACAAGAGACACAAGATTTAAACTAGTTCGGGCCACCGTTGTGGTGTAATACCCTACTCTAGTTTGTGGTGTGGTGGATTGCCTCTTGGGCTGATGAGGAACAAGACAGGGGAAGAACAGCCTTGCGAGGGTCTGTTCTTGGTGGGTGTGATGAACTGCTAGGTGGTGTTCCGTCGCTCTAGCTTGAGGATCGGGTCTCTATCTCTCTATCTGGATTCCAAATGCCCACCTTCTTCCTATCCGATCGTCCTGATCCCTCCTCTGAGTGTGGCTACTCCTATTTATAGACGAAGGCCCTGGGCCTCTTCCCAAATATTGAGCGGGAAGGGCGCCAACAATTGGCCATTTTGAAGGGGAACAGCGGTTACACTTATCCTGACTAAAGTTGGTCCTCGCCTGCCAAAGGCTCGTGACGACGCCGCTTGGGCTCCATGATGACTCCCTTCCGGCCGTTGGGGCTGGTCTTGGTCTTGTTGCACCAAACGGATGCCTTTGCTTGATGCTCTCTCTGCACTTGCTCCCTTTGCACCAAAGAGGAAAGGAGGACGCTGCGCGGCTGGCGCCCGACTGGCGCCCTTGGTCGTCATGGCTTGCGTCATGGGCACCTCGCGAGGTACCCCGCCTTGAACTCTCCGCCTCCTCATGAGCCAGCCTGACGAGGCCGTGCCTGAGGAAGTTCCTTGTCGTTCGCCCCGTGAGGCTTGGCCCCTCACGAGGGTCTTGAGCTTGTGTTGATGAAGATGGGCTGTCCTTGGCTTCATTTGAGCCACGCCGCAGGCATGAGCGAGGCAAGTCCTGGGGACCCCGTTCCCGAACACCGGCAGATAGCCCGGGCCTGATGCGCCCGAACTTGGCCGGCAGAGGCGAAAGGGCAAGTCTGCGAGCGTCGTGGGCCCTAACAGCTCTCTTGACCTTGGGCGCCGCGTGGTGGTTGATTGGACGTGGGAGCCTGCTCCCCCACGACGCCTTGGTAACCGCCCGGACTCGACAGGTCCCTGCATGTAGAGTTGGGCATGATGACTGGTGATCGTGGAGGCCGACAGTTGGCCTTCGCCGGCTATAAGTACGGAACGGCGCGTGCCCTTCCGGTCTATCCTTCTGTTTCTCCTCTACCTCGTCTCGTCTGGTTGCCATGGCTCCGATCCGCCGGTTCTCCAGGGAAGAGAAGGGAAAGGCTCCTCAAGAGGATCCTGACCCGCTCCCCCCAAAGAAGCGGCTTGCTCTCTGATGTCGAGGCGGGGCGCTCGCCAGGCGCCCATTCCACAGATGCGTCGGCCGCCACCAGGGTTTCCTCTTCCCTTGTACGCGCGAATTGGTGGCCCTGAAGGAGGTGACGCCGGGCGCCACGAGCGGCGCCGCCGACGACGCCGGCGGGTCACGAAGGTGTGCGTATTCCCCCCTGGAGTTTACGCCGAGGGCTCCTGCCGGGAGTTCGTGCTTCGCGTCACCGCGCCTCCTAAGTCTTGGATTCATCTTCCTTCTTTCTTCGCCTCCGTCGTCCGGCAGGGGGAGCCCCTGGGACTCTGGCTGCAGCAAAGACGCCGGCTGCGGCACCCTTGCGACAGGCGCGTAGGTCGCAGAGTTGCCAGGCGAGGTCTTCATGACACGAGGCTGGAGCGAGGTCGCCCGGGTCTGCAGGACGAGGGGCGCCCTCAAGATCCACCTGGAGTACGACGGTGCTTCGGTGATGTCCTTCAAGCTCTTCGACGCGGAGAGTCGTCGGCTGGAGTGCTGCCTCGGGAGAGGCGGTCGGGACCCTGCTGTGGTGAGGCGGAGGCCAACTGACCACTCCCTTGGCAGCTTCTCAGGCGACGAAGGCGCCGGAGGACCCAGCGAATCCGCCGAGCTCTTCGCGACGCTGGAGATGAGCGACGACAGCTACGAGCCCCCGAGCCTGCGCCGCTCCCGGAGCAGCGCGAGCTCGTCAGGTCGTCGCCGCCCCTGATTTGGATGGGGTTGGCTCCCGACCGGGTGGCCCACTGTTGATGATGGCGTCTGCCGCGGTGGTCCCTGTGGATAGGACTCCTTAGGATTCGCGCCTTTTGTTCCTGCGAGGAGCCAAGAATGTACCCCGCGGGGGCTTATAAGATATTTGTAGCTTCGTTTGTCAGTATGATCCCTATCGTGAGGCAATGCGGGATGCTCATTCCGTTCTAGCTCAGTTTCTTCCTTTCAGACCTCGTGAGGGCTTGGTGCTCTCGCTGGCCGGTCCCAGTCCCAAAGGCGGCTTCAGCCGACGCTGGTATGCTGTGTCGCGATGCCGTGGTCAAGGCCAGAGGTGAGCGGCCCGAGGTCCCGATGGAAGAGCCTCACGAGTCGCGATGCTCAGGGGGTCCCCCTTGGCGCTCAAGCAGCCATCACTCGGTGAGAAAGGAGAGCGACATTGCTGACACGGAGTTGCATTGAGTGTGGGGATGGTGTTGCGATGACTAGTGTGTCCGAAGGGTGACTTATCTCGAGGGCCAGGACAATGCTTCCTGGTGCGGCGCCAGGTCCGTGCCTTGGCCGGCGAGAGATTGCATGGCGAGGTCGTTTCGTGCTCCTTGGAGGGACCCTGCAGTTCACCACAAAGGAACAAGAGCTCGCCTTGGCGATCGTTAGTTCTGCCCAAGTTAGTTGCTTTGGAGAGGTACGAGAGGCCTCGCGAGGTGTGTCGGGCACCCGTGAGCCAGTAGCAGGACTCACGAGGCGCCACCTCAAAGGCGGAGTTGCGCTGGCTCTGGGCCTTATCTTCGAAAGTGTGTTCCTACAAATTTGGCCAGATGCCGTGTGCTCTCGTCTTGGTCCGGCTCTCGGGCTGGTCTCAGCCGTCATTGCAAGCCAGTCGCGATGCCATGGACAAGACCGGAGGGTGAGGGCTGAGAGCCGGTAGGAGCCCTGAGTCGCGATGCTCGGGCACCCCCTTTAACGCGCATAAGCTGGATTAGATGAGCAATCAGACGTCCTCGGGTCCGGCTCTCGGGCTGGTCTCGGCCGTCAGCAAGCCAGTTGCGATGCCATGGACAAGACCAGAGGGTGAGGGTCGGAGAGCCGGTAGGAGCCACGAGTCACGATGCTCGTGCACCCCCTTTAACGCTGCATAAGGTGGGTTAGATGACGAAACTCTCGTCCTCGGGTCCCGGCTCTCGGGCTGGTCTCGGCCGTTCTTTGGCAAGCAGTCGTGATGCCATGGACAAGACCGGAGGGTGAGGGCGGAGAGCCGGTAGGAGCCCACAGTCGCGATGCTCGTGCACCCCCCTTTAACGTGAAAGATTCCGCCACCCAGGAAAAGGCACCAAATAACAAGCATGGTGAAGCGAGAGCATAATCCTAGGGAAAAGTAGGAAGGATACATGCCACTGGGGACTGGCCCGGCGGCTTGGGGATGATGCAGCCCGAGGGGCGCCCCCAACAGGATAGGCTAACGACATGAAATAAAAGGGATACATGCCGCAGGGACGGACCCACACGGCCTGGGAATAATGCGGCCCTGAAGGCGCTCCCAGCCGGAAATAAAACTTAAATATGTCACCTAGTGATGTTGGGGATGAAGGGTTGTTGATGTAGCAGACTCGGTGGGCTGCGGGAGCCGATCCTCACGAGCCCCAGGCCCGGGGCCTCGGGAGGCTCGGGAGGCTGGCGGCTGCTCATGGGCCATCTCCATCTCCGCCCGGTCTGCAGCGTGCTGACCTCTTGAGCCTCCGGGATGGTCCTCATGAGGCCAGCTGGTATCGGCAGCCCGCGTTTGGCAGGCCATAAGGCATGCGTGACGTGGCTGTGGGGCGGACCCTGTAACGTCCCACTCGCGAGGGCCGAGGCGCTCTTGAGATGCGGCTCGGTTGAGCCCTGGTATGTCGATGCAGACGCGCAGCCCACCATCCTCGCCTGGATGGGGGCCACAACGGTGGCGGCGGCTGCCCTCATGACCCTTGACTCCTGTAGCTCTGAATGGCCTTGCTGATGAACTCTTGAGGGTTCTGTCCTCCTGGTCTTGCTCACCTTGCGGGAAACATGCTTTCTGGCTCACGCCCACGTGGTGCCCAAGCGCCTTCCTCGAGACCTTGGCGAGGTCGGCGGCCCTCCAGGGAGAGCCCCCAGCCCTGCACGAGGAGGGCGCCAGGCGCTTTCCTATCTGCGATGGAAGGAGGCTCCCCCTGGCGGTCTGGGACCACGAGGGGCCTGTCTCTTGAAGAGCCGGGCGGTCGATGTCTTCGTCTTCTTGGGTGCGGCCTCGAGGCCTCCTGCTGCCGTGGTGCAGGTCTTCGGCGTCGTCCTAAAAGCTCGCTCCGGGGAGCACTGCGCATCTCTCTCTTCCACGAGGCACCGTGATGACTCCGCCGCTTCTGGCATCTTGAGGATGTTGTAGCCATGGTGGGTTACAGCCATGAATTTGGCCAACGCCGTACCCGAGGATGGCGTTGTCTGGCCGGCGAATGTGGGCGACGTCGAAGTCGATGAGCTCGGTGTGGTAGTTGTCGCGGGCCCCGAAGGTGACAGGAAGGCGGACCTGCCCGATCGGGACCGTGGAGCCGTCGGTGACTCCGGAGAAAGGCTTGGTTGGCTGAAGCTGACTGTAAGGCACTTGAAGATTGTTGAATGTCTCCACAGACAGGACGTTGAGCCCGGATCCGCCGTCGATGAGGGTCTTGGTGACCAGCACGTTGCTGATGATTGGGGAGCAAAGCATCGGGAGGACTCCTACGGCTGGGTCAGCACTTGAGCTGATCCATTTGAGCTGAACGTGATGGCGCACGCCGACCACCTGAGAGGGCGCGTGGACTCGAGCTTGGGGAGGACTGCATTCACTTCGCAAGCGAACTGCTTGAAGATGCGCTGAGAGGCTGGGGCTTGAGCTCCACCCAGGATGCAGGCGATCGCACGCGCTTCCTGGAAGCCCCCAGCCCCCTCGTCCTGATGACGATCTTCGATTCTCCTTGGCGGCGGCGGCAGCGGAGGGAGGCATGCGTTCCCCTGCGGGCGATCCTCGCGAGGCTGATCCCTCCAGCCCCCCTCGCGAGGTGGGTCTTGCCAGCGGTCCTCGCGAGGTTGGTCGCGCCACCCTTGGCGCGGGCCGCGGTCTTCCCAGCGTCCTGCGTTCCTTCCTCCTCCTCGGTCGTAGCCCCGGTCGCTGCGCTCGGGGCGCCTGCCGACCCTTCCTTCGCGCATGGCCCGGAGCTCTTGACATTCATTGGTGTAGTGGGTGTGGAGGTCGTGGTACACGCAGTACCGGCTGCCCTTGGAGGACTCGGGCTGATCTCTACCGCGCTTGGTGTCTGGTTCGGCCGCGAGCACGGCAACCCCCTTGCGCTTCACATCCTTGGCCTTGGACTTCTTCTCTTCGGGATCCGCGGCAGGCAGCTCGAGGAGGGAGAGGCGCCCCTCCTCAGCCCTGGTGCACTTGGTCGCCAAGTTGAACAGCTCGTGGAGGTGCCACAGATCTTCATGCATCGCCAGCTCCTCCTTCATCTTGATGTCGCGCCGCGCCCGTCGGAGAAAAGGCGAGATGATGGCCTCCTCCGTTACCACAGGGATCTTTAGGCGCGAGTTGTTGAAGCGGCTGGATGTACTTTTGCAGGGTTTCGGCTGCTGCTTGATTCGACGCATGTCGCCACGGCGGGTGGCGGTCGCGAAGTACCTTGGAAGTTGGCGATGAAGCGGAGTACGCATCTCGGCCCGAGAAGAGATCGTGCACAGGGCCAGATTCATGAGCCAAAAGGGGCTCCGTCCTTGAGCGCCATGGGAAACCAGTTCGCCATGACCTTTTCATCCCCGTTGGCAGCCTCGATGCCCAGCTCATAGAGCTGGAGGAACTCCGTAGGGTCAGCTGTGCCGTCGTAGCGAGGAGGCAGGTCTGGCTTGAACTTGGCGGGCCACGCCGACAAGCAGCCTCGGAGGTGAAGGCGCGGCAGCCCGCCGTGGCAGCTGGGGCCTCGGACGGCGAAGAGCTTGGTCTTGCAGGCCTCCCTGCGCCGCGGCTGGGGCAGCGCAGGTCTTGACGTCTTTGGAGCGGGAGCGCTCGGGCAGCTTCTTGCGGCGAGGAACTTCTTGGCAGCTACTGCTCTTGTTGCGTCGGCGCTGGCGGAACGGGTTCCGCCCGAGGCCGCGCATATGGGGCCAGCGCGCCCGTCTTGAGAGGAGGCGGTTGAGGCGGCTGAGCCTTCCGCCGTCGCCTCGCAGCGCGTGAACGAGCTCGGGCGACTCGGTCGAGCCATTCTTCGTGAGACGCTGCCGACGGGCGGTGGCAGAGCGGTGTGGCGCGTGGACGAGGAACCAGCGGGGTGAGCGGCGTGGCGGTGGCTGCCGTCCCTCATGGACGGGTGCTTGACGACGCTTGTTGCTCGTTTCGCCGGGCCGTGGCGGCGTTGACGGCAGGTGACGGAACGAGCGACGCGCCCGACGGAGCCGTCTGGGCGACATATGGGAGGCGAGGGCGGCTTCAGCCTTGGCGCAGTTCGACGAGCGTCGAACATGGTTGCGGTGGTCGGGAAGAACAAAGGCGACGAAAGGCGATTCCGCACACCCCTACAGCGCGCCAAATGTCGGATTTCGGGTTCGGCAGACCCTTAAGGTTCGAACTCCGGGTGCGCGGAGATCCAATCCTCCACCGTCTCGTACCTCGCCCGAATCACGTGGACCCTAAACTACTAGAAAGAACAGCACAAGAGACACAAGATTTATACTAGTTCGGGCCACCGTTGTGGTGTAATACCCTACTCTAGTTTGTGGTGTGGTGGATTGCCTCTTGGGCTGATGAGGAGCGAGACAGGGAAGAACAACCTCGCGAGGGTCTGTTCTTGGTGGGTGTGATGAACTGCTAGGTGGTGTTCCATCGCTCTAGCTTGAGGATCGGGTCTCTATCTCTCTATCTGGATTCCAAATGCCCACCTTCTTCCTATCCGATCGTCCTGATCCCTCCTCTGAGTGTGGCTACTCCTATTTATAGGCGAAGGCCCTGGGCCTCTTCCCAAATATTGAGCGGGAAGGGCGCCAACAATTGGCCATTTTGAAGGGGACCAACGGGTACACTTATCCCCGACTAAAGTTGGTCCTCGCTTGCCAAAGACTCTGGTGATGACGCCCGCTTGGGCTCCATGATGACTCCCTTCCAGCCCGTTGGGGCTGGTCTTGGTCTTGTTGCACCGAAATGGATGCCTTTGCTTGATGCTCTCGCCTGCGCTTGCTCCCTTTGCACCAAAGAGGAAAGGAGGACGCTGCGCGGGCTGGCGCCCGACTGGCGCCCTTGGTCGTCATGGCTTGCATCATGGGCACCTCGTGAGGTACCCCGCCTTGAACTCTCCGCCTCCTCATGAGCCAGCCTGACGAGGCCGTGCCTGAGGAAGTTCCTTGTCTTCCGCCCCGCGAGGCTTGGCCCCTCACGAGGGTCTTGAGCTTGTGTTGATGAAGATGGGTTGTCCTGGGCTTCCTTTGAGCCACGCCGCAGGCCGCAGGCAGGCAAGTCTGGGGACCCCCGTTCCCAGAACGCCGACATTGGTCTTGTTGCACCGATATGGAAACCTTTGCCTGATGCCTCGGGACTCCTCGCCTGCGCTTGCCTCTTTAGCACCAAAGAGGAAATTGGTGCTCTGCGCCCGCTGGCGCCTGCCTGGCTTCGGTCGTCATGGCTCACGTCATGCGAACCTCGCAAGGTGCCCCTGCTTTGATAGCTCTGCTCCTCGCGAGCCAGCCTAGTGAGGCTGCCCATGAGGAGGTCTTGTGTCATCCGCCTCGCGAGGCTTGGCCCCTCACGAGGGTTTTGAGTGGTTGTTGATGAAGATGAAATGTACCAGGCCGTTGGTGGAGCCATGCTGTGGGCCGCAGGCAGGCGAGTCTGGGGACCCCTGTTCCCAGAACACCGGCACGTACTGCGATGGACCGAGAACCAGCTTCACCCAATCTAACCCCAACCCCAGCAGATAGTAACCCAGTTCCTGTTGACACAACACCATCTCCACAACAGAGCTCCCATACATGAGCAGCTAGTAAGGAAACTCCAGTGCCCAAAGTGCCAGTACTACCACGGCGAACCCCATCTCCACCAGTTAGTACACCCATTACTGTGGAGGAAGCACAATCAGCCATTCGTAGTTTAGCATCTATCGCATTTGATGTTGTTAAATCCTATGTGCGTATCTTCCCATCATGGAAATATTATACTGAAGATCAAGGAAAATGCCAGTTGCAGGTGTTTGTCCAGGAGTTATGTGTAAGTAATGTTATTCATGGCAATTACTTTGCTTTGTCCCATACTTTCTACCACCATGATGGTTATAATACAACAAAATTTCCCATTTTTCTCTATAGAGAAGGACTGATTTGGAAACTCTGGATAAGGTAACATGTGCTAATACCTCTGCTATCTTCAAGAATGCTTGGTATCAGTATCGGAATTACCTGAAGAAAACGTACTTCACTAGCAAAGAAACTCATCAAATTCCCTTACGTTCTCCTGAGACACATTTACTGGACGATGAATGTGAATGCCTTCTTCTGTATTGGTTCCGAACTAAGAATGTGGTAAGGTCTATGAGCTCATTTTTTAAGTACTATATGCTTGCGTCTTGTTGTACTTTGTTCATGTAGAACAAGTGCTTAAACCTGAAGAACAACTGTTCTCATTTAAGATTCCATTGCTATCGTACATACTGCTTTGCTCTTGTATCACTGTATTTACTCATACAAACTTATTTTTAAATTGAAGGATCCAATCGAAACTCCCATGGCACAACGGGTATGTTTACACATGTTTCTTTAACTAGTTTGCTCTTATAAATAGCTCTGTTGATTTCAATTTCGATTGTGTATACAGTTGACTTCTCATAGTATGCACATTACTAGCATCACAACAGAGCCAATAGTGTTGTTGTACATGTAGACCCGTGGTACCCATATGAAATCTTGTTGTGCCATGTAGTTTCCCACGCCTTACATTCTTTCAATGCTGCTTTCTCTTGAACTGATATGATTTGAACCGTGTCTCTATTTTGATTTGGCAAGACAATGCAGTGACCATAGGACATAGGTATATGTTTGTTTGATGCTTTTATGATGTACTACATGGCAATAGAAGACTTGGTAGTTTAATCTTGTCCACCTTACTAATGAACTGGTTCACCGAAATGAGTTTCATATACTAGTACATACTAATGAACTGGTTCACCGAAACCGTGTCTGCTTGTTTCTTATTTTAGAATGCTGACAGAATATTGGGGAAGAGTGCCTTATTAAGCAATGGTAAAGGAAGTAATGCAGACAAGGTTCAGGATAGTGAGACATCCTTGTTGGTCTCCAACAAAGCTGATAAAACAGCTAAGGAAAACTATCTTGAAGATAGTGAGACAACCCCAAAGTCCTGTCTTGGTTTAGTGTTCGAGTTACTGGCCACTACCGCTGGCACAAGCTATTCAAACTAACTGTCTGAATCAGATCGGTTTCTTGAGTCTCAACTACAAGCTGAAAGACATCGATCAGCTGGGCTGTGACAAGAAGCGGAAGGACTGCGGAAGCCCATGGAGCATTCAGATGCATACTTTCTAGTGCAACAGCAAGCGTTGGAGGATTTTAGCGCCAAACAGGACAAAGCTAATAAGCTTGCTAAGCTTATTTCCATAATGGTGGATACCCAGGATAACGTTTCTTGAGCTCTTCTGAAGTTGTTTCATTTATGTACTTGATTTGTTGTTGTGTTTATTTGCACTGGTGGCCAATTTAGACGGCCAGTGTATGTAATATGCTGCTTTGTTCCCTATATTTGCACTGGTGGCAAACTTGATGCCCAGTGGATGTAATATGTGTAATAGCCGTAATAGCCTAGCGTTAGTTGCCTTCTTATTTATTTCCTTATTGTCTTGTTTAGTTCTTTGCTTGTTGTCACTGTCATTCTTTTTCCGCGTTTTCTAGTGGCCACAATAACCTATTTTTGGTAACTAGGCCACAATAACCATGGCAACACACGGACTGTTGTAACCATGGGCCTCCAGCGGGCCATAGGATCCATGGCCCTTCTACGGGCGTAGGATCCATGGGCCTTCTATGGGCCGTAGGATCCATGGGCCTTCTACGGGCCATAGGATCCATGGGCCTTCTACGGACTGTAGGATCCATGGGCCTTCTACGGGCCGTAGGATCCATGGGCCTTCTACGGGCCGTAGGATCCATTGGCTTCTACGGGCCGTAGGATCAATGGGCCTTCTACGGGGCGTATAATCATTTCGCCAAACATGGGCCGTACTATTCGCGGGCCATAACAGGCTGTTAATAGGCCGTATTTGATAACGCTATGAAAATAGCCCAACGGGTTAACGGCCACAAACATGCCGAATGTATCCACATGCTGAATTTGGCCCACAAACGGAACAGGCCAGTAACGGACTGTAACTAACCAAATTCTAGAACTGAGCCCAAGAATAAATGGGCCCTTAGAAGGCCGAAAGTTAACACAGGCTGGAAACGGCTGACGGAATAATGGGCCGTTAATGGGTATAAAGCGATACACTGTTCATTATGGGCCAGTTTCATCTCGGGCCTTTAATGGGCCCAGAGTTACAAAGGGCCTCCTATGGGCCGAAAGACGTCATGGGCCATTGAGGGAGTCCTGGATTAGGGGGTCTCCGGACAGCTGGACTATATCCTTTGGTCGGCCTGTTGGACTATGAAGATACAAGATTGAATACTTCGTCCCGTGTCCGGATGGGACTCTCCTTGGCGTGGAAGGCAAGCTTGGCGATACAGATATGTAGATCTCCTCCCTTGTAACCGACTACATGTAACCCTAGCCCCTCCGGTGTCTATATAAACCGGAGGGTTTAGTCCGTAGAACAACAATCATACCGTAGGCTAGCTTCTAGGGTTTAGCCTCTACGATCTCGTGGTAGATCAACTCTTGTAATACTCATATCATCAAGATCAATCAAGCAGGAAGTAGGGTATTACCTCCATCGAGAGGGCCCGAACACAGGTAAAACATCGTGTCCCCGGCTCTGTTACCATCCGCCTTAGACGCACGATTGGGACCCCCTACCCGAGATCCGCCGGTTTGACAATCGACATTGGTGGTTTTATTGAGAGTTCCACTGTGCCGTCACCATAAGGCTTGATGGCTCCTTCGATCATCGGTAACGATGCGGTCCAGGGCGAGGTTTCCTTCCCCTGACAGATCTTCGTATTCGGCGGCTTCGCACTTCGGGCCAACTCGCTTGGCCATCTGGAGCAGATCGAGAGCTACGCCCCTGGCCATCAGGTCAGGTTCGGAAACTTGAACTACACTGCCGACATCCGCGGAGACTTGATCTTCGACGGATTCGAGCCCATGCCCGGTGCGCCGCATGATCATGACGAGCATGATTTACCTCTGCCGTCGGGAGATCACACCATCGACCGCTCCGGCCTTCAATCCAGAGCAAATTGCACATTCCGAGGACGGGCTTATAGACCCTGCCATGGAGGCCGCACCCTCAGTGGCGATAGAGCCAGATACTGAATTCATCCGTTACGAGAGCCGTGTTGCCAAGCCACTGGATTCGTCTCTGGCTACGGACTCCGAGCCGCCTGCGTCCGTGCCTATCGAATCCGATTGGGCACCGATCATGGAGTTTACCTCCGCGGATATCTTTAGGCACTCGCCCTTCGGCGACGTGCTAAATTCTTTAAGGTCTCTCTCCTTGTCAGGAGAACCTTGGCCGAACTATGTCCAGCTAGAATGGGATGCGGACGACGAAGAAATTCGCTGCCCACCCACCACCCACTTAGTAGCCACTGTCGACGATTTAACCGACATGCTCGACTTCGACTCCGAAGACATCGACGGTATGGACGACGATGCAGGAGACGAAGAGGAACCACCGCCCACAGGGCGCTGGACCGCCACCTCATCATACGATATATATATGGTGGATACCCCCAAAGAAGGCAATGGCGACAAGACAGTAGAGGATGACCCTCCAAGAAGCAACCCAACCACCGGCGTCAGCGCGCCCGCCTAGAGTCCCGCCATAGCAAAAGCGGTGATACCGCACAAGAGACAATAACACTCCGGATAGTGCCGAAGACGATGACAACCCCCTCTAGCCAGATTTGGAGCAGGAGGATGAACAAGCTAGCCCTCCAGAACAGGTAGCAGATGGAGAAACGGAGGATGACAATTACATGCCTCTCTCCGAAGACGAGGTGAGCCTCGGCGACGAAGAACTTATCGTGCCTAAGGATCCCATCAAGCAGGAGCGCTTCAAGTGCCGGCTTATAGCCACAACAAATAGCTTGAAGAAAAAGCAACAACAACTTCGAGCCGATCAAGATTTGCTAGCAGACAGATGGACCGAAGTCCTGGCGGCCGAGGAATACGAACTCAAACGTCCCTCCAAGAGATACCCAAAGCGCAGGTCGCTCGAGGAGGAAGCATTGAAACCTACTTCACCAGCGTAAGATGCGGCTGACCGGCCACCTCGTGGCCGAGACAGAGATGCGTTTCAGCCTGAAGTTCAGCCTGCACCCCGCCGCCAATCAAACAAATATATCAAATCCCGGGGCATCACGCGGGACCTGCGAGACGTATTGGAAAGCAGGGCAAAACATGCAAGATAGATATACGGGTCATGGGGGCGCGCACCAACGCGGGACGATGACCGTCATGCCGGATACACTAAAAGTAAATCCGGTCGGGCCGAATAGAGTAGACAAGACTCATATGAACTGCGTCGTGATATAGCCCGGCACAGAGGCACCGCGCACCCCCTATGTTTCACTGATGAAGTTATGGATCATGAATTCCCGGAGGGTTTTAAACCCGTAAATATCGAATCGTATGAAGGTACAACAGATCCTGCAGTATGGATTGAGGATTTCCTCTTCCATATCCACATGGCTCGCGGTGATGATCTACATGCCATCAAGTACCTCCCACTAAAACTCAAAGGACTAGCTCGGCACTGGTTGAATAGCTTGCCAGCAGACTCCGTCGGCAGTTGGGAGGATTTGGAAGATGCATTCCTCGACAACTTTCAAGGCACTTATTGTGACGCCCCCGATTCAATCATACACTAATCATACACGCAAACGTGTATGATCAAGATCAGGGACTCACGGGAAGATATCACAACACAACTCTAAAAATAAAATAAGTCATACAAGCATCATAATACAAGCCAGGGGCCTCGAGGGCTCGAATACAAGTGCTCGATCATAGACAAGTCAGCGGAAGCAACAATATCTGAGTACAGACATAAGTTAAACAAGTTGACATAAGATGGCTAGCACAAACTGGGATACAGATCGAAAGAGGCGCAGGCCTCCTGCCTGGGATCCTCCTAAACTACTCCTGGTCGTCGTCAGCGGGCTGCACGTAGTAGTAGGCACCTCTGGTGTAGTAGGAGTCGTCGTCGATGGTGGCGTCTGGCTCCTGGGCTCCATCGTCTGGTTGCAGCAATCGGGTAAAGAAAGGGGGAAAAGGTGGAACAAGGCAACCGTGAGTAATCATCCAAAGTACTCGCAAGCAATGAGCTACACTACATATGCATGGATATATGTGTAAAGGGCCATATCAGTGGACTGAACTGCAGAATGCAGAATAAGAGGGGGATAACTAATCCTGTCGGAGACTACGCTTCTGGCAGCCTCCGTCTTGCATCATGTAGAAGAGAGTAGACTGAAGTCCTCCAAGTAGCATCACATAGCAATAATCCTACCCGGCGATCCCCTCCTCATAACCCTGAGAGAGAGCGACCACCGGGTTGTATCTGGCACTTGGAAGGGTGTGTTTTATTAAGTATCCGGTTCTAGTTGTCATAAGGTCAAGGTACAACTCCAAGTCGTCCTGTTACCGAAGATCACGGCTATTCGAATAGATTAACTTCCCTGCACGGGTGCACCACATTACCCGACACGCTCGATCCCATTTGGCCGGACACACTTTTCTGGGTCATGCCCGGCCGCGGAAGATCAACACGTCGCAGCCCCACCTAGGCATAACAGAGAGGTCAGCATGCCGGTCTAAACCTATGCGCACAGGGGTCTGGGCCCATCTCCCTTAGCACACCTGCACGTTGCGTACGCGGCCGGAAGCAGACCTAGCCTAGTGGCTTCCAGTCCAATCCGGCGCGCGCCGCTCAGTCGCTGACGTCACGAAATGCTTCGGCTGATACCACGACGCGGGTTGCCCACATCTTGTCCCACGTGGCGGTTAGTGCGTATAAGGTCAACGACCCAACTCAGATCAAATACCAAGATCTCGTTAAGCGGGTTAAGTATCTGTGAACGCCCGAATGGCCAGGCCCACCTCTCTCCTAGGCGGTCTCAACCTGACCCGACGCTCCATACAAAGATCCACTCGCGGGTGCTCCACAAGCCGACCCGACTTTAGTCACCACATGTATCATGTATAAGTATATAGTATATACCCGTGATCACCTCCCGAGTGATCACGGCCCGATAGTATAGCACAACAGACGGACAAGAATGTAGGGCCACAGATGGAAATACTAGCATCCTATACTAAGCAAGTAGGATTGCAGGTAAAGGTATCAACAGTAGTAGCAAGGACAGGCTATGCATCAGGATAGGAATAACGAAAAGCAGTAACATGCTACACTACTCTAATGCAAGCAGTATAGAGGAGAGTAGGCGATATCTGGTGATCAAGGGGGGGGGGCTTGCCTGGTTGCTCAGACAAGAAGGAGGGGCGTCGGTGACGTAGTCGACCACAGGGGCATCAGCATCGTCACGGGGTCTACCGGAGAGAAGAGGGGGGAGAAACAGTAAATACATAGCAAGCAAGTGCATAACAGGACAACAAGCAGAGCTTGACGTGCTCTAACGCGGTATGAGGTGATACCGGTGAAGGGGGGGAAACATCCGGGAAAGTATCCCCAGTGTTCCGTGTTTTCGGACAGAGGAGCCGGAGGGGGAAAGTTGCGAGTTCGATAGGTTAGGGGGGTGTGGCGGACGAACGGGTTGCGTATCCGGAATCGTCTCGTCGTTCTGAGCAACTTTCATGTTGAAAATATTTTAATCCGAGTTACGGATTAAAAGATATGATTTTCTAAAGATTTAATCATTTTCTGATTTTATTTAATTATTTATTTAAATCCAACATTATCCAGAATAGTGTTTGCTGACGTCATCATGCCGTCAGCAGTTGACCTAGTCAACCTGACATGGGGGTCCCGCATGTCATTGCCTAACTAACTAACTAACTGTTAGTCAAATTAATTAGTAGGTTAATTTGGTTTAATAGTTAGTTAACAGAATTAATTACGTTAATTAATTCTTTAATTAATTAATTAATTAATATTATTTAGTTATTTTACTATTATTTTTAATTCTTTTCTCTAACATTCTGGGATGGGCCCCGGCTGTCATTGGGCCAGGGGCCATAATGGATTGGGCGCTAGCGGGCGTCGCGCACCAGCCCGAGCGGTTCGGGCGTGCGGGCGAACCCGAAGACGGGCGCCATGGCGTGGGGCTCGAAGCGGCGACCAGCCGCCTTGCGGCACGACGAGGCCCCCAAGCCGCAGCGGCAACGAGGCCGAGGGCGGGGCGCGCGAGCTGCGGTGGCGGAGGCAGGGATCAGGGGCGGAGCAGAGCTCCAGGGCGCACGGCCGTCGGTGATGAGGCGAGCAAGGGCGTACGTATGTAGCCCCTGGTGAGGCGGGCGGTGCGGGTCGGCGGTGACCAACAGGCGCGACCACGGTGGGCGACACGGGAAGGGGCCACTGGCGTGCCCGCAGGCGAGGCGCAGGGCGCGGCCACGCACCGGGCGCGGACACGGCGAACAGGAGCAGGCCCGTGGCGCGAGTCTTCGCGACGAGTAGGGGAAAGGGGTGTTGACCAGCGGGCGGGGGACGACGGGCACGGACGAACGGTGTAGCGCGTGGCCAGGGCGTGGCCGGCCGCGGTGAGCGCGGGGCCGGAGCAGGGGAGGAGGAGGAGAGGGAGCAGGGGGAGGCGCTCACATCGGGGCCGTAGGGACTTGGCAACGGTGCGCGGGGAGCGACTCGGGGAGGAGGACGAGGAGGTCCGGGGTGGGGGGAGGCAGGCCGGCGATGCAGGATGTCGAAGACGAGATCGATGGAGGCGAATCGGTGCGGCTCCGCTCGATTTGACGCTCTGGATGGACGAGGTCGTCGGTGGCGATCCTCCTGGACTCGTCGGAGCGGCGAACGGTGGCTGGTGGCCATGGGGTTCACGGCGGCGCGGCGTCAAGCGCCGGTAGCGTCGGCCTTGAGCGGGTCGTGGTCGGCTTCACGAGGGGCGTCGTCAAGGGAGAGGAGACGGGGACGCGAGGAAGAGGGCAGTGGGAGGCTAGGGCGGCTTCGGCTCGCAGCAGAGCAGTGGGGGAGGCGAGGCCATGGGGATCGGGCGCTGGCCTGCCTGCCCTGGCGATGGGGTGTTGGGTTTCGCCTCGATCCAGATTGGATCGGGGTGGGGGGAGAGGGAGTGGCGGCGTGGTGGAAAGTGGTGGAGTGGGACGCTAGGGTTCGGGTGGGTGTGAGAGGATAAGGGAGGAGTGGGGGTGGGCTTGCAGGCCCAGTTGGGCCGGCACTGGCTAAAAGCTGGGCCGACTGGCCCAGGGGGTTTCTTTTTCTCTTTACTTTTGTTCTCTGGCTTTATCCTTTTATTAATTTTTCCTTTTCTGTTTTAATAAATTTTGGGTATTTAAGCATTGTATAAAATTGTGTCTTCTACATCATAACCATCTATGTAATATTTAGTACAAACCGAACATTTTTGTGTTAATGTTTGAAACCATTTCTTATTTACCAAATTTTGAATTTGAATTTTGGACCAGTTTTGATCTAAGCCACAGTAAGAGAGGTGACGTGGCATCGTTAACGTGGGATTACTGTAGCATGATTACCCGGGCGTCACAATTCTCCTCCACTACAAGAAATCTCGTCCCTAGATTTAAGAAGTAGAGAAGGGGGGGAGGTCTAGTTACGAAATTCTAACAGATATTCTCGGTCTTGGTTGCTCTTCTCGAAGTGGTCGATCCATTATATTGATGTCTTCATTTTTTTGCTTCAAGTCATCAAGATGAAGTGGGCATCCTTTCTTCGGGGGGTTCCATCGTACTTATGAATAGGTAACGGGGAAGATCGACAACGACAGAATGCTATAAGGGTAATAATCGTCTGGGGTTTTCCCGTGAATGAATAGATGAGTATCTCTCGAGTTGAACAAATCGAGAGTAAGGTAAGAAGGTACAATAAGAAGTTTCAAGCAGATAGGCAATCGTTCATTGCCTGAAGCATAGTTCAAAAGAGGTTCAGAGCAACGGGAATAAGTATTGTGTCCGATACCAGAATAGATCAACAGGCAAGTGGCCCGTGAATTACATACAAAGTCAAGCACAAGGAATAACTTTGACAACAGGTTGTACAGGAGTCGAGTTTCGATCCTGTGGAACTGTGGGTTATGGGCCCACCATGTCGGTTAAAAGTAGAAAGGGGCTGACATCTTGTATGCGATCACGATAGCAAGGCATGTCGAGAGAGTAGCATGTCAGTTATGTCGGCAACAATGTTGGTACCAAGGGCGAGGGACGAAGAGAACCATTTTCCTGCTCGTTGAAGCGAGGCGGGCCAAGAGGCAAAGTTCTCATCCATCGGCGGTTACCAAAATGTCATCAATAGAAACAGGGTCTCACTGGCAGAGTTGTACACCGATGTGTTTACATAAGCAGTGAATTATTACTGCTTAGATTATATAGATCACAAGAAAGGTCAAACAAACCAATGGAAAGGAAAATGTGATCATCAGGTTAAACAGTACAATGGAAAGGAAATTTAAACACATAACTCAGGGGTATATCCTTCCCAAGGACAAGGAGAGCATGATATCCATGTCAGGATATTATGAAGAAAACTCCTCAGGTAGGGGAGAGAAATTTCATGACATTGCCCATACAACGGTGTTTGGATAATTGAGCAAGAAAAATTTAGCATTGGGCGTCAAATGTTCTTGTTGAAAATCAGAGTATCACAGACATGCTTAGAGATAGCATTGACATGGTCTTCAAGCAAAGGTCAGACTTTGGATATAGGAAGGATCCATTAGGAACAACTTGTAGGATAAGTCTTACAATTTCCTCCAGGAAGAATGGTTATCTTGCAAAAGAAATTATAATGATAGGTCCTCCAGCCGGGGGGGGGGGGGTGCTAGGCATGACATCATGTTACCGGGTCATCAAAGGATCAACATCATAACTCTCGGAAAGTTGTCCCAACCATCATATCTGACCGAGATTCATATCCAATTGGTGTCATAATACCTCAGACTCAGGGGGTCCGAGAGGAAAAGGTGCAACACAAATCGACGAAATGACATTTCAAGATTCTCGGGAAATGAACTATGGGAGCGGGTTCCTGAAGCAATAGTTCATCATTAAACCAAGGACGGGATGAGAAGGTGGCTGATGTGCTCAGCGACAATTCATCGAGAATTCCAACGGATGGATTTCCACGATAATGTGAACAACAAGATGACACTTGTCAATTCAAATGATATAATGTTGTATGCTCGAGGAAAACATACACCATCAATCACTAGTTGAAAGGTGTGCCCGAAATATGACCTTAGGCAGCAAGATCAATGTTAGAGTGACGATTCAATAACCAACAGTCTAAGAACGAACTGTCGATCGTTAACTTCAAAGCAATAGGGTTGCTAGAAGTCCAGAACTCAAACAACACCATTCACTTGTTGGTACCCCGGTTGGAATCAACACGAGGACCAAGAAAGAATGGTGATGGTGAGAAGTTTCACTATACCAAGAATTCTTAAGAGGTGGTGAAATTCTCACGACATTCTTGACATAAAAGATGGTAATACTCCAACATAAAGACGAACAAATGCTGGATAGCAAGCATCTTAAGGTATAACACAAAACACGAACAAGTTTGTGTTGAACGGAAGGCAATAAAGTGGTCGATGACAACACAAATCATCGAGGGCAAGGATAGTATTTCTCATCATGAATCCGGTTGACATCCTGGAAGAGCTCATAAGGTTGATGATGATCACAACACATTTGTCGAGAGATCTCATGAAGATGTAATCAATCAGCGATGACATCAAGTCAAGGGAATGATGAAGCAAGAGGTTATTGGAACCACGCGATTCTGACACAAACTCGAACTCAAGCTTGTTGTTTAAGGCGAAAGGGTATGACGAGGAAAATCGACGTAAGCTTAGCTATCGTCGCAAATTGGTGCTCCGAGAATAAGGACCAGGTAGCATGCTTAGAATCATCACGACAACGATATAGCCAAACAGGCTAGGAATGGCGTGATCGGGTACAAACTTGTACTTATAGAAGCTTCTTGAAGAGTTGTTGAACCGCAGTCTGGACTCGGTTCGATTATCGGTGTCTATGAGTGTTTAATAACTCAGCCCGTGAAAAATTGGAATCGGTGGGAAGGTAGCACTTGATGAAGAACTCATAAGAAGTTTTGCAGTTCCATTATAATCTCGAGATACCAGGGGGGGTAATACTCGACGACAGATCAAAGTAGAGGTTGGATTAGGGTAATGCTCTGTAGAAGACAAGTACTCTAACTTGTCCGAGAAATGGAATCAAGAAGAAAATATGGTCAGAACCATGGTTGCAAAAGACCAATTGCCATATATAAGATGAACTTATACCGAATAGGGTTTAAGAGAAGCATCCATGATAAGATCAGCATCGTGTCCATGGGCATGAACGCAAGGCTCAAGGTCGACTCCCACTTCTCGTATACACAACTTTTCATTTACTGCTCTCAGTTAAGAATGTTTAGAGTTTGAAAGTTTAACTGGCGGAATACCAGAAGGTTATGACCCATGAAGACTTTTGGGTTGACAAAAATTAAGGAAGGTATATGTTCAACCCATCGGGGCATCTTAGAAACATATACCACAATCTTTAGGAGTAATTAACTCAAACTCGAAGGCGAGCATGGTTGAGAAAGCAGAGGATACAATCTACCAAAGGCATTATGTATCCGAGGAAAGGCTCACAAGGTTATTGAATATGAAGGGCGTTGTCAGATAAATCCAACAAAGGATCTGGTGGTCCATAAGGGATCTGATGTGAGCATCGGTACTCAACTAGAAGAAGAAAGAATGCAAGGATATCATATGATTTGAACAATTGACTAATTCAAAGCTCAATCGCAAAGGATTTATGATTTCCAATTCAAGGGATCAGAAGCAAATGCTCTGGTTAAGGATGGAATAGTTGAATAGACTTAGGGGTACAGCCGACGGCAATTTAATTGGTTGAGAACCAGCTCACGTTTGAAATGACGTCTGAGCCGGAAGGATGAATTCTAGGATCTGATTGAGGATTGCGAGCAGTCGCAACATATTGAATCAACAGACTCAAAATGATAATGACAAGGTATGCCATTAAGATTACGAGACTTATGGGATTAACCATAATGCAAGCAAGCAAGAATTTCAAGAGCAATAGGCTGCTCAGGATTTTCGGAAGATCGGGTAGTATTTGAATGTATTTCTGTGAAACACATGATCAACTTTGGGCGAACGGATACTCGGCAAGCGCGAGTAATTATCCGTAGGGGTATTCATGCAGCAAGGAGCTGCAGGGCAGTAAGCATAAAGAATTCTCAGAATATCGAAGAGTATTTCAGGACATCTTGTAATAACAAGAGCAACTGGGGACGACAATATGAACGATAGGTGTAAGTAGTTATCCAGAGGGATTTATTGATGGAAGTGAATTGCAAAAGCGATGGCACATAGTCTCGAGAGCACATCGTAGAGTATCTTCGGAATCTTCTGGTGCAGCAGGCGGTCATCGGTAATAAGTGGCTCTCCGGGAGAAAGTACTTGCGAGAACCTAAAGTTAGTTTTGTTTTTAGCAAAATCATTTAACCCGAATAGAAGAGAGCTCAGAGTCCCAGAGAAAAGATCGAGGAGTAAAAGATCCTAATACCACCCAATGGCGACGTGGGCCCATGGGCCACACATCCAAGTTAGTAAAAGTTTTGTAAAGTCTAGACTCGACTTCGGCCAAGGAGTGTGGAAGGGGGATTCCTACAGGCAGTCGGCTCTGATACCAACTTGTGACGCCCCCGATTCAATCATACACTATTCATACACGCAAACGTGTACGATCAAGATCAGGGACTCACGGGAAGATATCACAACACAACTCTAAAAATAAAATAAGTCATACAAGCATCATAATACAAGCCAGGGGCCTCGAGGGCTCGAATACAAGTGCTCGATCATAGACGAAGTCGTGGAAGCAACAATATCCGAGTACGTACATAAGTTAAACAAGTTGCCATAAGATGGCTAGCACAAAGCTGGGATACAGATCGAAGAGGCGCGGGCCTCTGCTGCAGGATCCTCCTAAACTACTCCTACTCGTCGGCCGGGCTGCTGCGTAGTAGTAAACACCTCCGTGTAGTAGGAGTAAATGGATTGACGATGGCGTCACAGCTCCTGGGCTCCATCGTCTGGTTGCAGCAATCGAATAAAGAAAGGGGGGAAAAGGGGGAACAAGGTAACCGTGAGTACTCATCCAAAGTACTCGCAAGCAAGGAGCTACTCTACATATGCATGGATATATGTGTAAAGGGCCATATCAGTGGACTGAACTACAGAATGCCAGAATAAGAGGGGGATAACTAATCCTGTCGAAGACTACGCTTCTGGCAGCCTCCGTCTTGCAGCATGTAGAAGAGAGTAGACTGAAGTCCTCCAAGTAGCATCACATAGCAATAATCCTACCCGGTGATCCCCTCCTCGTAACCCTGAGAGAGAGCGACCACCGGGTTGTATCTGGCACTTGGAAGGGTGTGTTTTATTAAGTATCCGGTTCTAGTTGTCATAAGGTCAAGGTACAACTCCAAGTCGTCCTGTTACCAAGATCACGGCTATTCGAATAGATTAACTTCCCTGTAGGGGTGCACCACATTACCCGACACGCTCGATCCCATTTGGCCGGACACACTTTTCTGGCTCATGCCCGGCCGCGGAAGATCAACACGTCGCAGCCTCACCTAGGCATAACAGAGAGGTCAGCACACCGGTCTAAACCTATGCGCACAGGGGTCTGGGCCCATCGCCCTTAGAACACCTGCACGTTGCGTACGCGGCAGGAAGCAGACCTAGCCTAGTGGCGTTCCAGTCCAATCCGGTAGCGCGCCGCTTCGGCCGACGTCACGATGCTTCGGCTGATACCACGACGCCGGTTGCCCATATCTTGTCCCACGTGGCGGTTAGTGCATATAAGGTCAACGAAACAACTCAGATCAAATACCAAGATCTCGTTAAGCGGGTTAAGTATCCGCGAACGCCGAACAGGGCCAGACCCACCTCTCTCCTAGGCGGTCTCAGCCTGCCCTGACGCTCCGCCACAAAGATCCACTCGCGGGTGCTCCACAAGCCGACCCGACTTTAGTCACCACATGTATCATGTATAAGTATATAGTCTATACCCGTATCACCTCCCGAGTGATCACGGCCCGATAGTATAGCACAGCAGACGGACAAGAATGTAGGGCCACAGATGGAAATACTAGCATCCTATACTAAGAAAGTAGGATTGCAATTAAAGGTATCAACAGAAGTAGCAAGGACAGGCTATGCATCAGGATAGGAATAACGGAAAGCGGTAACATGCTACACTTTGCTCTAATGCAAGCGATAGAGGAGAGTAGGCGATATCCGTGATCGAGGGGGCTTGCCTGATTGCTCTGGCAAGAAGGAGGTGTCGGTGGCGTGAGTCGACCACGAGGCATCGGCATAAGATCGCCACGGGGTCTACCGAGAGAAGAGGGGAGAAACAGTAAATACATAGCAAGCAAGTGCATAACAGGACAACAAGCAGAGCTAGACGTGTTCTAACGCGGTATGAGGTGATACCGGTGAAGGGGGGAAACATCCGGGAAAGTATCACCGGTGTTCCGTGTTTTCGGGCAGAGGAGCCGGAGGGGGAAAGTTGCGAGTTCGATAGGTTAGGGGGTGTGGCGGACGAACGGGTTGCGTATCCGGAATCGTCTCGTCGTTCTGAGCAACTTTCATGTTGAAAATATTTTAATCCGAGTTACGGATCAAAATATATGATTTTCTAAAGATTTAATCATTTTCTGATTTTATTTATTTATTTATTTAAATCCAACATTATCCAGAATAGTGTTTGCTGACGTCATCATGACGCCGTCGTGATTATTCTAGTCAACTGACATGGGGGTCCCGCATGTCATTGCCTAACTAACTAACTAACTGTTAGTCAAATTAATTAGCAGGTTAATTTGGTTTAATAGTTAGTTAACAGAATTAATTAAGTTAATTAATTCTTTATTTAATTAATTAATTAATATTATTTATTTATTTTACTATTATTTTTAGTTCTTTTCTCGAACATTTTGGGATGGGCCCTGTCATTGGGCGAGGCCATAATGGATTGGGCGCTAGCGGCGTTAGGCGCTAGCGGCGTCGAACACCAACCGAAGCGGTTGAGCGTCTTGAGGCGAACCCGGCACGACGGGCGCCATGGCGTGGCTGGCTTGGCGGCGAGCTGGTCTTGACGACGAGGCCCCAGCCGCAGCGGCAACGAGGTCGAGGGCGGGCGTGCGAGCTGCGGTGGCGGAGGCGAGGATCGGCGAGCAGAGCTCCGGGCGCACGCCGCCGTCGGCGAGGCGAAACAAGGGCGTGGCCGTCATGGCGGCGTGGCGGTCTGGTCGGTGACCAAAGCGCTGACCACGGTGGGCGCGCACGGGAAGGGGGCCGCGGGCGTGCCCGCAAGTGAGGCGCAGGGCGCGGCCACGCACCGGGCGCGGACACGGCGAACAGGAGCAGGCCCGTGGCGCGAGTCTTTGCGACGAGCAGGGGAAAGGGGTGTTGACCAACGGGCGGGGCAGCGAACGCAGACGAAGCAGTGTAGCGTGTACAGCTTGGCTGGCCATGACCCCGGAGGCGAGGAGGAGGAGGAGGAGAGGGGGAGGCGCTCACGCCGGGGCCGTAGGGACTTAGCAGCAGTCTTGTGAGGAGCGACTCGGGGAGGAGGACGAGGAGGTCCGGCGTGGGGGGGGGGGGAGGCAGGCCAGCGATGCAGGATGTCGAAGACGAGATCGATGGAGGCGAATCGGTGCGGCTCCGCTCGATTTGACGCTCTGGATGGACGAGGTCGTCGGTGGCGATCCTCCTGGACTCGTCGGAGCGGGCGAAGTGGCTGAGTAGCCATGGGGTTCCACGACAGCCTTGGCGTCGCGGCCTTGATCATGGTCGGCGAGGGCGTCGTCAAGGGAGAGGAGACAGGGACGCGAGGAAGAGGGCACGGGGAGGCTAGGGCGGCCTCGGCTCGCAGCAGAGCAGTGGGGGAGGCGAGGCCGTGGGGATCAGGCGCTGGCCTGCCTGCCCTGGCGATGGGGTGTTGGGTTTCGCCTCGATCCATATTGGATCGGGGTGGGGGAGAGGGAGTGGCGGTGTGGGGGAAAGTGGTGGAGTGGGACGCTAGGGTTCGGGTGGGTGTGAGAGGATAAGGGAGGAGTGGGGTGGGCTTGCAGGCCCAGTTGGGCCGGCACTGTCTAAAAGCTGGGCCGACTGGCCCAGGAGGGTTTCTTTTTCTCTTTACTTTTGTTCTCTGGCTTTATCCTTTTATTAATTTTTCCTTTTCTGTTTTAATAAATTTTGGGTATTTAAGCATTGTATAAAATTGTGTCTTCTACACCATAACCATCTATGTAATATTTAGTACAAACCGAACATTTTTGTGTTAATGTTTGAAAACATTTATTATTTACCAAATTTTGAATTTGAATTTTGGACCGGTTTTGATCTAAGCCACAGTAAGAGAGGTGATGTGGCATCGTTAATGTGGGATTACTGTAGCATGATTACCCGTGCGTCACACTTATGTGCGACCACCGGATGCTGATGACTTGAGCCATATAACTCAGCAGCCAGGGGAATCGGCCAGGCAATTCTGGACACGGTTCCTAACTAAGAAAATCCAAATTGTCGACTGCCCGAATGCAGAGGCCTTAGCGGCATTCAAGCATAACATCCGTGATTTAGTGGCTCGCCGGCACCTCGGTCGAGAGAAGCCGAAATCTATGGCAGCCCTCACGACACTCATGACTTCGCTTTTCTTGGCGAGCGGCGATAGCTGGCTGGCTCGCAGCAACAACACATCAAGGAATCCGGCCACCTCAGATACTAAAGATGCTAACGGCAGACCACGTCGTAACAGACACAAGCGCCGCAACAACGGCGATAACGCCGAAGATACGGCAGTCAATGCCGGATTCAGAGGCTCTAGATCCGGTCAGCGGAAAAGCCATTCAAAAGAAGTACTCCGGGCCCGTCCAGTTTGGACCGCATACTCGATCACTCGTGTCAAATTCACGGCACCCCCTACAAGCCAGCCAATCACACCAACAGAGAATGCTGGGTGTTCAAGCAGGCCGGCAAGTTGAATGCCAAAAACAAAGACAAGGGGCTGCAAAGTGATGACGAGGAGGAGCCCCGGCTGCCGAACACGGGAGGACAGAAGAGGTTCCCCCCACAAGTGAAGACGGTGAACATGATATACGCAACCGACATTCCCAAGAGGGAACGGAAGCGTGCACTAAGGGACGTCTATACGATGTGGCCTGTTGCCCCAAAGTTCAACCCATGGTCCTCTTGTCCGATCACCTTCAATCGCAGGGACCACCCCACTAGTATCCGTCATGGCGGATCCGCCGCATTGGTCCTAGACCCTATCATTGACGGATTTCACCTCACTCGAGTCCGCATGGACGGCGGCAGCAGCCTGAACCTACTCTATCAGGATACAGTGCGCAAAATGGGCGTAGATCCCTCGAGGATCAAACCCACCAAAACCACCTTTAAGGGTGTCATCCTAGGTGCAGAGGCCCATTGCACGGGCTCAATCACACTGGAAGTGGTCTTCGGATCTCCGGACAACTTCCGAAGCGAGGAGTTAATCTTTGATATCGTCCCGTTCAGATGGTTATCACGCCTTTGCTCGGGCGAACCGTGCGCAAAAATTCAATGCGGTACCGCATTACGCATACCTTAAGCTGAAGATGCCAGGACCTAGGGGGGTCATAACAGTCAATGGAAACACAGAGCGCTCGCTCCGCACGAAGGAGCACACTACGGCCCTCACAACAGAAGCACAAAGCAGCCTTTTAAGGCAAACTGCCAATTCGGCGATACACCCCCCGCACACGGTCAAGCGAGTCCGGAGTAACCTGCAGCAGGATCGCCTGGCATGTTCAGAGCACGCCTAGCGATTCGGCCCCCGTCCTAGTCCCAGTCAGGCGACGAAATCCGTGCCGCGCGTACATAATTATGCAGTGAAAATACCATGGGCATAGACGGGGGAACGATCAGGGCATGTCCCATAATGCGGCTCAACCACCCTAGGGGCTGCATACCTTTATCATTTTTTCTCTTTCAGGACCTTACTCTCCGGAGGCCCTTTCCGGCAGCATGATTGCCGGACACATTACGGGAAGGAACAACCAAAGGGGCAAGAAGCTAAGTCGTACAATGGAATCCCAAGGTGGTCCCTGATAACGATCGAAATACCTTTTTTAAATACCCGTACGCAGCTTGCCCTTGGATAGGACATGTCAAATAGTCTTATTCTTTGCTTATTTGCACTACCTGTATACATACACTTCGACGTATTATTTAAATAACAATGCATAGCATTAGTCTATTATTGCATTATCCATCCTTTTTTCTTGTATGTTCATTTACGATACTTTGCACCCGTACATTCTGGTACGGCTAGTACGCCACGGGCTTTCGTATACCCCATAATACGACGTGAGAAGTCCGAACACTTTCGATAGTGCGGCACCCCGAACTTATAGCATTATATGCATCAGCTCCGAATCATGTCTTGGGTCAATAGTTGGGTTCGCCCGGCTCCCATGTTTTGGTACCTTACGTTCCGCAATATCGGCTAAGGTAGCACTAGGAGAACAACTGCGATTGTGTCCCGGTTCTTCCGGACGAACACCTCGAAGAGAGAAAGCCAAAACTGACATCATGATAAGGCGAGAGCTGGTCGCTGGTCGAGAGGTCTCAAGTCCTTAAAGACTTTTTTCGCTTCAGGCGAGGAGTCGGCCTTGCCCGACTTAGGCGTATATAGCGCCCCAAATTCGGCCTTCCGAATACTAGGGGCTTCATAAAATTTAAAATTGTAGACTTCTATGGCTAAGTGAGAGTGATAAAGCCTTATAGTCCGATTGCCTGGTTCGTTGCGCTGAACACCTCCCTCGAAGGACCCAAAATTGGGATAAAGAGTGCTCAGGTTTATCCCGAACACCTCAGTACTAGTTACATGGGGGCAGAAGCCGACGACTGGCCAACTCTCAGATTTTTATAAACGGCCACGCATAAGGTAATATTTTAAATTCAAAAAGCGTTGCATAGTGCAAATGAACTAGTTTTCACATTACAGGATCACATGAGCACGTTCATTCAAAAGTTACATCTTTAGCACATTCCTCCACCACAAGGCGGGCATCCTTCAGGACGCCATCATAATACATTTCGGGGTGGCGATGCTCCTTGCCCTGCGGTGGCCCCTCCTTCACCAGCTTCTCGGCGTCCATCTTCGCCCAGTGCACTTCGCATGGGCAAAGGCCCTGCGTGCACCTTCGATGCAGACGGACCGCTTGATGACTTCAAACCGGGGGCAGGCATTCACAAGCCGCCTCACCAGGTCGAAGTAGCTGCCAAGCAGGGGCTCGCTAGGCCACATCCGGACTATGAGATCCTTCATCGCCTGTTCTGCAGCCTTGTGAAGCTCGACCAGTTGCTTCAGCTCGTCACTCAAATGCATGGGGTGTTCGATCCCAGTATACTGAGACCAGAACAACTTCTCCGTCGAGATCCCCTCCTCGGCCTGGTAGAACTCCGCGACATCCGACACACTGCCGGACAGATCTGCGAACGCTCCTGGAGAGCTCTGAACTCGGGTAAGTAAAAAGAAATTTTCTTTAACATGCTTGCTTTGCATAATGAATGCCTTACCCACCGCTATCTTCTTAACTGCCCCAATTTCCTGGAGGGCCTTTTGGGCTTCGGCCTTGGCATGTTTTGCGCTTTCGAGGGCCTTCGCAAGCTCGGACTCTCACGTCTTAGAGTCAAGCTCGAAGGACTCGTGCTTCTTGACGAGAGCCTGGAGCTCTTGCTGCACCTCGCCTACTCGGGTCTCTTGTTTTTCACGCTCGATGCGCTCCTTGGCCGCTTTGTTTTGAGCCTCGGACAGCGCCCTCTTGAAGTCGCCACTTGATTCGTGGCCCATGGCACATTCATGATGATCCTATTATTTTGCAACCAAATCTCTTTTTTATATATAGACAAGGTATTGCTTACCTTTGCTCTCCTCGAGCTACCTCTTGGCAAGGCCGAGCTCTCCCTCGGACCGCTCAAGGTCCTGCTTGATCTGGCGACCTCTCTGCGATCGTCTTGGCAGCGTGACAGTGATGAAGCCTGCATATTCACATAGACATATTATATTTAGACTCCTGCGATTATTATTTGATCCTCTATTCAGCTTTTCTTCGCGAACGCCAAACGGAGCATCATGGGCTACTGTCTATGCGGTAATATTTTCCTATATTTTGACTACTTACCTGAAAGCCTGTTAGGAGGCTGGCACAAGCTTCATTTAGTCCGTTTTTGGCGGACTGAACCTTCTCGATCACCGCACTCATAATAGTGTGGTGCTCTTCATCGATGGAAGCGCCGCGAAGCGCTTCCAGCAAGTTGTCTGGTGCCTCTGGATGGACAGAGGCCACCAGCATGGGCGGCTTGCCCCTTTTAATAGGGGGTCGCCTGCTGGAGTCCGGAACCACTGGAGGTTCCGGCGCAGTGTTCAGCTGGGGTCCGAACTTGGATCCCGTGGGAGCCTTGCTCCCTTTACGCCCAGGGTCCGGAAGGTCGCCTCAAGGCGCCTTCGGGACTACCTCCCCTCGGCTCAGTGCCCTTTGGGACAACACCTCGATGTTGTCCGTGGGGCGAGGGGTAGAGGCGGTCGGAAGTGAATCGCTATTCATATCTGACGGGTCCAAAGAACCATCCGACGAAGATACGTCGATATGGACTCGGGGCGGACTGCATAATCATGTTCGGCATGATGAGAAGAAGTGCAATAAAACATGCCATGAATTGTTATGGAATCCGGACACTTACGACTTTGTCAGGGGCTTATCCCTGAGCAACCACTCGTCGTCGCTGTAGGAGGCTCTCGTGGAGCAGTCCGGGAGGAGGGTCCTTCCCTTCTTGGACCCTTCAGCCTCCCTGGTTGGGGTGGCCTTCCTTTTCTTGTCTCCCCCGGCTGGGGGGGGGGGAGAACTTTCCTCTTCCTCCTCCTCGTTTTCGTGGGAGGAGTGCGCCTCGGAGTTGTCAGACGATGAGTCCGATATAACCTTGCGCCGGAGACCCTTTCGGGTCCCCGTGGCCTTCTTCTTGGCCTTCTTCTCCGGCACCTCATAAGGCGCCGGAACCAGCATCTCCGTTAGGAGAGCATCTGTCGGATCTTCGGGCAGTGGGCTGGACAATCGATCTGCTCCGCTGTCTCGACCCAGTCCTAGAAAATGGCGTGGAAGCTTAGATCCCGCACATGATTAAACTGGGGAAAATAAATATCCTGCGAGATATGAAAACTTACCGGATTGGCATGGCGCTTTGCGCTGAGTCCGCGGTCTTCGGTAAGGGGAGGAGGTACCTCGGCGCCCTTGAACAACACCCTCCAGACGTCCTTGTGTGTCATGTCGTAGAGCTCTTGCAGCGTCTGGTGCTTGGCCGGGTCGAACTCCCATAAATTGAATGCCCGTCGTTGACATGGGAGGATCCGGCGGAAGAGCATGACCTGGACCACGTTGACGACCTTGATCTTCTTGCTCATCATGTTTCTAATGCATTTTTGTAGTCCGGTCAGCTCCACCAACGGACCCCAAGATATGCCCTTCTCCTTCCAGGAGGTGAGCCGCATGGGGACGCCGGATCGAAATTCGGGGGCCGCCACCCAGTTGGTGTCGCACGGCACGGTGATGTAGAACCATCCCGACTGCCACCCCTTTATGGTCTCCACATAGGAGCCCTCGAGCCATGTGACATTGGGCATTTTGCCCACCATGGCGCCTCCGCACTCCGCTTGTTGACTGACCACCACCTTCGGTTTACATTGAAGGTCTTCAGCCACAGGCCGATGTGGGGCCGGATGCGGAGGAAAGCCTCGCACACGACGATAAACGCCGAGATGTTGAGGATGAAGTTAGGGGCCAGATCGTGGAAGTCCAGCCCGTAGTAGAACATGAGGCCGCGGACGAATGGGTGGAGGGGAAATCCCAGTCCGTGGACAAAGTGGGTAAGAAAAACTACCCTCTCATAAGGTTCTGGAGTAGGGACGATCTGCCCCGCATTGGGCAGCCGGTGCGCGATATCCGCGGCCAAGTATCCGGCTCCCCGCAGCTTTTTGATGTCGTCCTCCGTGACGGAGGATTTCATCCACTTTCCTCCCACTCTGGACATGCTTGGAGCGGTTTGAGGAGAAGGACGCGAACTTGGGTGCTGGAGCTCGAGTGCGCAAGAATGAATGAGCAAGGAGAAAGAAGGCGTGGGTGAAAAAGGTGAACCATTATCCCTTTATATGGGCGGACGAAGCTATACGCCCCCACCTGCCTAGTAAACTCGCTTATTCCCCAAGCACCGTAATTGATGGCGTGGTTGGGTTACCCACACACGTATTGATGAGAATCCCGTGATAAGGGGACACGATCTCTGCTTCGAAGTCGTGCCAAGGAAATCGCCTCGCAATATGTGCCATGGCTGGTTGAGAAAAACGGTTCGAATAATGATCGGGCCATGGTGTGATGTCATGCTACAGAATGTGTCAGGAGATTAGATTTGTGGAAATATTATTCTCTCTACGGTGGTATGTGGAATTTGTTTTGCAGAGCCGGACACTATCCTTGTGTTCAAAATCTTCTATGGAGTATTCGGAGGAGGAACCCGCCTTGCAATGCCGAAGATAATCTGCGCGCCGGACTCATCATCATTGAAGCCTGGTTCAGGGGCAACTGAGGGAGTCCTGGATTAGGGGGTCTCCGGACAGCCGGACTATATCCTTTGGCCGGATTGTTGGACTATGAAGATACAAGATTGAAGACTTCGTCTCATATCCGGATGGGACTCTCCTTGGCGTGGAAGGCAAGCTTGGTGATACGGATATGTAGATCTCCTCCCTTGTAACCGACTCTGTGTAACCCTAGCCCCCTCTGATGTCTATATAAACCGGAGGGTTTAGTCCGTAGAACAACAATCATACCGTAGGGTAGCTTCTAGGGTTTAGCCTCTATGATCTAGTGGTAGATCAACTCTTGTAATACATATATCATCAAGATCAATCAAGCATGAAGTAGGGTATTACCTCCATCGAGAGGGCCCGAACCTGGGTAAACACCATGTCCCGCGCCTCCTGTTACCATCCGCCTTAGACGCATAGTTCGGGACCCCCTACCCGAGATCCGCCGATTTTGACACCGACAGCCATACATGGGCCAAAAGTTACAACGGCTTGGTATCATATTGGACAGCCTAGATGATGCTACTGGGCCAAATTCCGGTAGGCCATGAGTTAGCGGGCTATAAATGGGCTATATGCAAACATGTCATTAATAGGCTTTCCGTGGGTCGGCCTGCTACCTTTTGACCAAGTCAAACGGGACAACCTTTTCACTGGAATGGGCCTCTGTTGGGCCGTGCCACGTGTCGATGAATCATAGGTGCCTTCGGTCCAATGAGTGGATGACATATGTCCCCACGGTGAGGCGACACGTGGTTACTCTGGCCATTGAGAATTTTAGACGTGGAAAATCCCCATTGGTCCGGGCTATTGACGGGTTATCGGATCCAAACCGGAACCCGATAGCTTAACGGCGACCCGTTATGGTGGGTGCCACATGTCGGTCACCCTTGACGAAAACACTTCTGTGACGCGCGATTTATCGTCATGGAAGTGGACACTTCCGTGATGATAATTTTGGTAATGTCATGGTACACTTCTACGACAGCACATGTATGGCTATCTTGATTCTGTCATAAAATCTTCATGGATGTACATGCATGACAGAAAACGTGACCTACTGTGACAAATACGTATCATCATGGAAGTGTATTTTTTTGTAGTGATGCTTAATACATCAACTGTACAAAACATAGCCATTGCAACTGGTATTGGTAAGATTTAACTGGTGAGTTCATACTTGGTAAGTCCTGAGAGGTAGTTGTTGGGGCACTTCATCTTGGCTAGAGCCTGCCCAAAGTCAGTGGAGGCAGAGGCGAGGTGTTCCTCCGGGTCGAAGCATGGATCAGTGCCGCTGACATGTGTACCTAGAAGAAGCAAGTAAATATTAGAAGCCAAACTTCAATTGCACAAACGATGTAAAATACTGTAAGAAATGGGATGCAACTAACCTTGACGGCAAACAACAGCATCACACATTATGGCCCTGCGTAAGTACATGGAAAGGCATGTTAACTACAACAGTGTTATCATCGACCAAAAATAGCAAATGGGAAATATCTCTAGTGATATCTTCATCGTGGAGAGTAGCACGGTAGCAAAGGGACAGATAAAAAAATGGATAAAACTGTTTAATTACAAAAGGATTAACAACATCCTGAGTCATGCATTGTAAGTTTGTTGCCGATATTGGTGAAATTGAGCTAGACGGTTAATACTTGAACATCACACAGTGTGCAGTACTGAAATAAACAAGGAACGAACATGCTTAATACATCAACCGTACAAAACGTGGCCATTGCAAGTGGTATTGGTAAGATTGAGCTGGCCAGATCATACTTGGTAAGTCGTAGGGTTAGTCGCTGGGGCACTTCATTTAGGCTAGAGCTTGCACCAAGTCGTCAGCGGTGGAGGCGAGGTGTTCCTCCGGGTCAACACGCACAACGGCCATCGCGCCATTAACCGCCATCAGCTCCTCGACCTCCACGTGATATGTGGTTGGGCTTGCACGGCGATGCTCTGGAGGTAGGGGCGATGGAGATTTGGAGGCATGAGGATGTTTTGCAGGCGCCATTTAAGGAATCAGGCCATGGCCGTGATAGAGATTGGTGGGTTACCTGACTGGATCGACGATGCTCGGGCAGAACATAAATGTGGTTGAAGCTGTGGTTACGACTTCAGCGGTTTGAGCTGCCGGGAGGGGAGGGGGCGCGGTGTGGGGGAAGATACTACGAAAATTTGATGGGTGGGGATGTGGTGGGAGGAATAAATTTTGAAATCGCACGCCTAATGAAAATTTCGCTGTGAAATTGGAACTTGGGCGGGGGAAACACACAACACAGACGAAGCGCGTAAAATACTCATGTGTGAGAAATGAGAAAATTGGCAGATCCCGTCTCCAAAAAATGTACACGTGTAGTAGACTTTTTCGGTCAATGGTACGCTTGCTTTTATTAGGAAACATCGCACAGGTAACTGACTTATGGATCATTAATGCAAAAAAACGCACATGGGTACGCCATAGAAACCATGTGTTTTGTGATCTTCTAATAATTCTTATATCTATGAGCATCTCCAGCCGCACCTAATTTAAAAGTATCTTTCATTGTAGCAGGATTATTCAATGTGCATGAACGAGGCAAAGGTGACACCTGATGAACAATCATCGGTTTATGAAATGGAATCAAGTGTCAACCTGCCTCGCTCGCATAGCCAGAATTGATCCTATGCAACAAGAGAGAAGCTTGTTGCCATCCACCGGCATGGCTATTTAAGCCAGTGTGCGGCCAACTGGCGCGACAAGGTGGACTAAAAACTAGCTGCGACTAGCTCTAGTCTCCGATGGCTTCCGGTGGCTGTGGGCGGACATTTCGGGAGTATTTAGGGCCGGGGTGCGGCTACAAAACTTTAGTGAACACATGCTAATCAACGCTCAAAGCCCTCATAGGATGTGCTTACCGACATTGTACATTAATAATATATAGTACCAACTTAAAGTACTACTGGTAATTTGCTCTAAAACTAGTACATATGTAGTATGGTAGATGCTCATAATTAATTATACAAACTTACGGGCGACTGCTACCTCTGGAGCACTGCGTTGGATTTCCCCGAAGAGGAGAGGATGATGCAGCAAAGTAGCGTAAGTATTTCCCTCAGCTTTTGACAACCAAGGTATCAATCCAGTAGGAGGCTACGCGCGAGTCCCTCGTACTACAAAAAATCAATAGCTCAACGCAACCAACGCGATTAGGGGTTGTCAATCCCTTCACGGTCACTTACGGGAGTGAGATCTGATAGAGATGATAGCTAATATTTTTGGTATTTTTGGTGTAGAGATGCAAAGTGAAAAGTAAAAGGAAAAATAAAAAGCAAAGCAATAATAAAGTGGTGGAGATTGATATGATGAGAATAGACCCGGGGGCCATAGATTTCACTAGTGGCTTCTCTCAAGAGCATAAGTATTCTACGGTGGGTGAACAAATTACTGTTGAGCAATTGACAGAATTGAGCATAGTTATGAGAATATCTAGGTATGATCATGTATATTGGCATCACGTCCGAGACAAGTAGACCGACTCCTGTCTGCATCTACTACTATTACTCCACTCATCGACCGCTATCCAGCAGGCATCTAGAGTATTAAGTTAATGAAAACAGAGTAACGCCTTAAGCAAGATGACAGGATGTAGAGGAATAAATTCATGCAATATGATAAATACCCCATCTTGTTATCCTCGATGGCAACAATACAATACGTGCCTTGCTGCCCCTTCTGTCACTGGGTAAGGACACCACAAGATTGAACCCAAAGCTAAGCACTTCTCCCATTGCAAGAAAAACCCATCTAGTAGGCCAAACCAAACTGATAATTCAAGAGACTTGCAAAGATAACCAATCATACATAAAAGAACTCGTAGAAGATTCAAATATTATTCATAGATAGACTTGATCATAAACCCACAATTCATCGGTCTCAACAAACACACCGCAAAAAGAAGATTACATCGAATAGATCTCCACAAGAGAGGGGAGAACATTGTATTGAGATCCAAAAAGAGAGAAGAAGCCATCTAGCTACTAACTATGGACCCGAAGGTCTGAGGTAAACTACTCACACTTCATCGGAGAGGCTATGATGATGTAGAAGCCCTCCGTGATGATGGCCCTCTCCGGCGGAGCTCCGGAACAGGCCCTGAGGGAGTCCTGGACTAGGGGGTGTCCGGATAGCCGAACTATCATCTTTGGCCGGACTCTTAGACTATGAAGATACAAGATTGAAGACTTCGTCCCTTGTCCGGATAGGACTTTCCTTGGCGTGGAAGGCAAGCTTGGCGATACGGATATGTAGATTTCCTACCATTGTAACCGACTCTGTGTAACCCTAACTCTATTCGGTGTCTATATAAACCAAAGTGTTTTAGTCCGTAGGACGAACAACAATCATACCATAGGCTAGCTTATAGGGTTTAGCCTCTCTGATCTCGTGGTAGATCTACTCTTGTTCTACCCATATCATCAATATTAATCAAGCAGGAGTAGGGTATTACCTCCATCGAGAGGGCCCGAACCTGGGTAAAAACATCGTGTCCCTTGTCTCCTGTTACCATCTGCCTAGACGCACGATTCGGGACCCCTACCCGAGATCCACCGGTTTTGACAATCGACATTGGTGCTTTCATTGAGAGTTCCTCTGTGTCGTCACCTATAGGCCCAATGGCTCCTTCGATCATCAACAACGACGCGGTCCAGGGTGAGACTTTTCTCCCCGGATAGATCTTCGTATTCGGTGGCTTTGCACTGCGGGCCAATTCACTTGGCCATCTGGAGCAGATCGAAAGCTACGCCCCTGGCCATCAGGTCAGATTTGGGAGTTTGAACTACACGGCCAACATCCGCGGAGACTTGATCTTCGACGGATTCGAGCCACAGCCAAGCCGCCACCGCCTTGTCTTGATGGGCATGATCTAGCTCTGCCGCGAGCAGTGCCACAGGAGGCCGCATCGGCGTCGCTCCGACCCTTAGCTCGGAGCCGACTCCCCGATCGAGGGCGAGTGGTTGGACACCGCCTCGGGGCTACGATCTCAACGGCGATTGAGCCGAACTCCATCCCTGTCCTTTGCGAAGACCGTGACTCCAAGGTGCGGGACTCCTCTCCGGACTCCGAACCCTCCGCGCCCCTGCCAATCGAATCCGATTGGGCGCCGGTGATGGAGATCACTGCTGCGGACATCTTTCAGCACTTGCCCTTTGGTGATATCCTGAACTCATTAAAGTCTCTCTCTTTGTCAGGGGAGCCCTGGCCGAACTACGGTCAGGAAGGTTGGGATTCGGACGACGAAGAAATTCAACGCCCACCCACCACCCACTTTGTAGCCACTGTCGATGATTTAACCGACATGCTCGACTTCGACTCTGAAGACATCGATGGTATGGACGACGGTGCCGGAGACGATCAAGAACCAGCGCCTACAGGGCACTGGAAGGTCACCTCGTCATACGACATATACATGGTGGACATCCCAAAAGATGGGAACGACGATGGAAAAGCGGAGGATGACCCCTCCAAGAAACAACCCAAGCGTCGGCGTCAGCGGCGCCGCTCTAAATCCCGCCACAGCAAAAACGGTGATTCCGGCACGGGAGATAATAACAACCGGACAGTGCTGAAGACAACCCCCTCCAGCAGGATTCAACACAGGAGAGGGAGAAGCCAGCCCTCATGATAGAGCGGCAGACAGGGAGGTGGAGGACGATAATTATATGCCTCCCTCCGAAGATGAGGCAAGCCTCGACGACGACGAATTTGTCGTTCCTGAGGATCCTGCCGAACAGGAGTGTTTCAAACGCATGCTTATGGCCACGGCAAGCAGCCTCAAGAAAAAGCAGCAGCAGCTTAGAGCTGACCAAGACTTGCTAGCTGACAGATGGACTGAAGTCCTTGCAGCCGAAGAGTATGAACTCGAACGCCCCTCCAAGAGATACCCCAAACGCAGGCTGCTACCCCAATTAGAGGAAGCAGCACCTAAACCTACATCACCAGCGCATGATGCGGCCGACCGGCCACCCCGTGGTCGCGACAGAGAGGCCTCTAGACCCTCCATTCAAGCAGCACTCCGGCGTCGCTCGAAAAGTACCAAGGCACGGGGAAACGCACCAGACCTGCGAGACATATTGGAGGACAAGGCAAGGCAAACAAGATCGATCTACAGATCGCGTGGGCGCCACGACCGTGACGATAACCGTCACGCCGGATACAGCAATTCCGGCCGGGCCGAACACAGTAGACAAAGCTCATTTGAGCTGGGTCGTGATATAGCTCAATACAGAGGCGCCGCACACCCACTATGCTTCACAGATGAAGTACTGGATCATCAAATCCCCGAGGGTTTCAAACCCGTAAACATCGAATCATACGATGGTACCACAGATCCTGCGGTCTGGATCGAGGACTATCTCCTCCATATCCACATGGCCCGCGATGATGATCTACATGCCATCAAATACCTCCCACTCAAGCTTAAAGGACCAGCTCGGCATTGGCTCAACAGCTTGCCAGCAAAGTCAATCGGTTGTTGGGAGGACCTGGAAGTCGCATTCCTTGATAACTTCCAGGGCACATGTGTGCGACCACTAGGCGCCGATGACCTTAGCCATATAATTCAGCAGCCAGAAGAATCGGCTAGACAATTCTGGACGCGGTTCCTAACAAAGAAAAATCAGATCGTCGACTGTCCGGATGCAGAGGCGCTAGCAGCCTTCGAACACAACATCCGCGACGAGTGGCTAGCCTGGCACCTAGGACAGGAAAAGCCAAAATCCATGGCAGCCCTCACCACACTCATGACCCACTTTTGCGCGGGAGAGGACAGCTGGCTAGCTCGAAGCAACAACTTGGCCAAACACCCTGGTAGTTCGGATACCAAGGACAACAATGGCAGGTCGCGTCGCAACAAGCATAAACGCCGCATTAATGGTGATAATGCTGAAGATACGATAGTAAATGCCGGATTCAAAGGCACTAAACCCGGTCAGTGGAAGAAGCCATTCAAAAGAAATACCCAGGGCCCGTCCAACTTGGACCGAATACTCGACCGCTTGTGCCAGATACATGGCACCCCCGAAAAACCAGCCAACCACACAAACAGGGATTGTTGGGTGTTCAAGCAAGCAGGCAAGCTAAGCGCCGAAAACAATGACAAGGGGCTGCATAGCGATGACGAGGAAGAGCCCCGGCTGCCGAACAATAGAGGACAGAAGGGCTTTCCCACACAAGTGCGGACGGTGAACATGATATACGCAACCCACATACCTAAAAGGGAGCGGAAGCGTGCACTAAGGGACGTATATGCGATGGAGCCAGCCCCAGTTCAACCCATGGTCCTCCTGCCCGATCACATTTGATCGAAGGACCACCCCACTAGCATCCGTCCACGGCGGATTCGCCGCATTGGTTCTTGACCCAATCATCGACGGATTTCACCTCACTAGAGTCCCGATGGACGGCGGTAGCAACCTGAACCTGCTTTATCAGGATACGGTCATAAAATGGGCATAGACCCTCAAGGATTAAACCCACAAAGAAGACCTTTAAAGGCGTCATACCAGGTGTAGAGGCCAATTATGCGAGCTCGATTACACTCGAAGTGGTCTTCGGATCCTCGGATAACTTCCGAAGCGAAGAGTTAATCTTCGACATAGTCCCGTTCCGCAGCGGCTATCACGCACTGCTTGGACGAACCGCATTTGCAAAGTTCAATGCGGTGCCTACGCATACCTCAAGCTCAAGATGCCAGGCCCCCAAGGAGTAATCACGGTCAATGGAAACACCGAACGCTCTCTCCGAACGGAGGAGCACACAGCGGCCCTCGCGGCGGAGGTGCAAAGCAGCCTCTCACAGCAATTCTCGAGTCCGGCTATTAAACGTCCGGCCACCGTCAAGCGCGCCCGGAGTAACCTACAACAAGACCGCCTGGCACGATCCGAGCATGCGTAGCAATCCGGCCCCAACACCAGCCCTCGCGAAACTGTGAAGCCAGTACTATGCGTACATAACTACGCTCTGGAGATACGATGGGCATAAGTGGAGGGGCACGACCACGGCACGCCTGCACGCGGCTCAACCGCACTGTGGGCTCCGATTGTGTCATTCTTTTTCTTTTCTTCTTTTTTCTTACTTTCAGGACTCCGTTTTCCAGAAGTCCTGTCCGGCACTAGAATTGCTGAACTCACGATGCAACAGCCAGGGAAGCAGAAAGCTACTCGAGTGTACAGGTGGTCTCTACTATGATCATTATACCTGTTTTACATACCGTCCCGCAGCTTACCCCTGGAGGGGGACATGTTAAATAGTCCCATCCCTTGCTTATCGCACTATTTGTATCGTTCTGCTTCCATTGCAGTACCTTTTTGAATAAACAATACATAGCTTTTGCCTATTATTGCACTCCTTTCTTTATCTATATATATGTTCATTTCATGACATGTTGCACCCGTACACTTTGGTACGGCCAGTACACCAGGGGCTTAAGTACCCCAAAAGTATGGTGTGATAAGTCCGTACACTTTCACAAGTGCGGCACTCCAAACTTATAGCACTATATGCATCGGCTCCGAATCATGTCTTGGGTCAATAGTTGGGTTTGCTCGGCTCCCATGTTTTGGTACCTTACGTTCCATTATATCGGCTAAGCTAGCGCTGGGAGAACCACTGCGATTGTGCCCCCGTTGAGCTGGGTTGAGCACCTCAGTGGAGAAAGCTAAAACTGACCATCATGATAGGGCGAGAGCCGGTCGCTGTTCGAGAGGTTTTTTCGGGTCCCTAAAGACTTATGCCGCTTAGAGCGAGGAGTCAGCATTGCCCGGCCAAGGCGTGGATAGCGCCCCGAACTCGGTCTTCCGAATACTAGGGGCTTCGCCGAAATTTAAAATTTTAGAATTCTATGGCTAAGTGAGAGTGTTCAAGCACTATAAGTCCGGTTGCCTTGTTCGTTGCTTTGATCGCCTACCTCGACGGACCCAAGAATGGGAACAAGAGAGCTCAAGTTTATCCCGAACACCCCAAAGACTTCGTGGCATGGGGCTGAAGCCAATGACTTGCCATCTCTCAAATTTGATAAACGGCCGCACGAAGGTAATATTTTAAATTAACAAGCGTTGCTTAGCGCATATGAACAAGTTTTCAGCGTCTGAGGATAACAAATGCGAGTCTATTCAAAAATTACATCTTTGGAGCACTCATCCGCTATACGGCGGGCACCCTTCAGACGCCCTCATAGTACGTTTCGGGCTTGCGATGCTCCTTGCCCTTCGGTGGCCCGTCCGTCACAAGCTTCTCCGCATCCAGCTTGCCCCAGTGCACTTTAGCACGGGCAAGGGCCCGACGGGCACCTTCAATGCAGACAGAGCGCTTGATGACTTCAATCCATGGACAGGCGTCCACCAGCCGCCGCACTAGCCCGAAGTAGCTCCCAGGCATGGCTTCCAATGGCCACATCCGAATTATGAGGCCCTTCATGGCCTGTTCGGCGACCTTGTGGAGCTCGACCAGCTGCTTCAGCTGGTCGCTCAGGGGCACTGACGTTCGGCCTCGACATCAGAGACCAGTAACACCTTCTCTGTCGAGCTCCCCTCCTTGGCGCGTTAGAACGCGGCAGCATCAGACACACTACGGGGCAGATCTGCGAATGCTCCTGGAGAGCTCTGAATCCGGGTAAGTAATAGGTAATTTACTTTCACATTCTTGCTTTGCATAAAGAATGCCTTACCCGCCGCTATCTTCTTTAATGATTCAATTTCTCGGAGGGCTTTTTGGGCTTCGGCCTTAGCGGCTTTGGCACTCTCAAGAGCCGAGGCGAGCTCGGACTCTCGTGTCTTCGAGTCACGCTCCAAACTCTCGTGTTTTTTCACGAGAGCCTGGAGCTCTTGCCGCACCTCCGCCACCCGCTCCTCCTGCTTCTCTCGCTCGGTGCGCTCCACGGCCGCTTTGCTTTCGGCCGCGGACACCGCTTCCTTCAGGGTCGCCACCTCGTTCGTGGCCCCTACAATACCCACGTTATTCCTGTCATTTTTTGCAACTGAATCCTTTTTATAAGGTATTTCTTTAATAAGGTATTGCTTACCTTCCTGTCCTCGAGCTGCTTCTTGGCAAGGCCGAGCTCGTTCTCGGACCGCCGAGGCTCTTCTTTAATGCATTGACCTCCATGATCGGTCTTGGCAGAGGTCAAGACCGCAGCCTTTGTATTCGCATATTGACATACTTATGTTAGACTCCTGCGTATATCTTTTTAGATCCTTAGTCCGGCTTCTCTTTCCGAACACCGAACTAAGCATCGTGGGCTCTTGTCTATGCGGTAATATTTTTACATATTCTAAACTTACCTCAAAGCCTGTTAGAAGGCTGGTACAGGCTTCACCAGCCTGCTCTTGGCGGATCGAACTTCTGGATCACCACACTCATAATGCAGTGCTCCTCGTCGATGGAGGCGCCTTTAAGAGCCTCCGACAAGCTATCCGGTGCCTCCGGATGGGCCGGAGGTCACCGGCGTCGTAGTCTTACCCTTCTTACGAAGGGCGCTTGCCGGACTCGGAACCACCGAAGGTTCCGATGCGGAGTCCGCACAGGCCAGACTTAGAGCCCTCTCGTCTCGCCCCTTTGCGCCCGAGTCAGGAGGTCGCCTCGCGGCACCTCCAGGATCACCTCCTCCTGGTTGGGCCCCTTTTGGGACTCCACCGCGGTGTCATCGGCGACACGAGGAGAGGAGGCGGTCGGAAGTGAAGTGCTATTCACATCCGACGAACCCAGGGAGCCGCTCGACAAAGCGGCGAGCTCGTCCTTGGGCGGGCTACATGGTCATAGTCGGTGTTAGAAGACACTGTGCGACAAATAAATAGTCATGAACTATTTCAGAGTCCGGACACTTACGATCTCGCCAGAGGCTTGGCCCTTGTTGGCCACTCCTCCTCGTTGCTGTCGGCGTTGGTAGAGAAGTCCGGAGGAAGGGTCCTTCCTTTCTTGGACCCCCCGGCCTCCCCAGTCGGGGCGGCCTTCCTTTTCTTCTCTCCCCCCGCTGGGGGAGAGGCTTCCTTTTCCTCCTCCTCTTCCTCAGGGGAGGATTCTGCCTCAGGGTCGTCGGGCGATGAATCCGGACAAGACTGGCGCCGGGAGCTCCTTTGAGTTCCCCTGGACTTCTTCTTGGCCTTCTTCTCCGGCACCACGTGAGGTGCCGGAGCCAGCAGCCCTGTCAATCGGGCGTCCGCTGGGTCTTCTGGCAAGGGGGCCGGACAGTTAATCTCTCCGGACGTCTTCAGCCAGTCCTGTCAAAGGTTAGGGAGTTTTAGATCCCGCATAGAGTCAAACTATGAAATAAAGAGTCCCATAAAGGGTAAAATAACTTACCTCGCTGACTTGACGCTGCGAGCTGAATCCGCGATCTTCGGTAGCGGATGTGGGAGCCTCGGCACCCTTGAACAGCACCTTCCAGGCGTCTTCGTACGTAGTGTCGAAGAGCCTTTTCAGAGTTGGGTGCTGTGCCGGATCGAACTCCCACAATTTGAAGGCCCGTTGTTGGCATGGGAGAATCCGGCGGATGAGCATCACCTGGATTATGTTGGCAAGCCTGAGATTCTTGTCCACCAGGTTTTGAGCCTTGAGTTTGGAGTCCGGACAGCTCATCCGAATCCCCACGTCAGGCCCATCTCTTTCCATGATGTGAGCTGTGTGGGGAAGCCAGATCAGAATTCAGGGGCCGCCGCCCATTGAGAGTCGCGCGGCTCGGTGATGTAGAACCACCCCGATTGCCACCCCTTTATGGTCTCCACAAAGGAGCCCTCGAGGCATAGGACTTTGGCCATCTTGCCAACCATGGCACCTCCGCACTCCGCTTGGCGGCCACCCACTACCTTCGGCTTGACATTGAAGATCTTCAGCCATAAGACGAAGTGGGGCTGGATGCAGAGGAAGGCCTCGCACACGATGATGAACGCCGAGATGTTGAGGATGAAATTCGGGGCCAGATCGTGGAAGTCCAGGCCATAGTAGAACATGAGCCCCCGGACAAATGGGTGAAGTGGAAAACCTAGTCCGCGGAGGAAGTGGGTGAGGAACACCACCCTCTCATGGGGCCTGGGGTTGGAATGAGCTGCCCCTCGTCGGGTAGCCGGTGCGCGATGTTGCTGGACAAGTATCCGGCCTTCCGCAGCTTTTTGATGCGCCCCTCCGTGACGGAGGAGGCCATCCACCTGCCTCCCGCTCCGGACATAGTTGGAGAAGGTTGAGGTGGGATGTGCGGACTTGGGCGCTGGAGCTTGAGTGCGCGAAAATGGATGAGCAAAGTAGGAAGAAGGCGTAGGTGAAAAGGTGGATGCTTATCCCCTTATATGGACGGACGAAGCTATGCGTCCCCCGCCAGCCTGGTAAAACTCGCTTATCTCCCAAGTGCCATAATCAATGGCGCGGTTGGGTTACCCACGTCCGTATTGATGAGAATCCTGGAATAAGGGGGCACGATCTCCACTTTAATAAGACGTGCCAAGGAAACCGCCTTGCTAAACGCGCTGAGGTGGGACAGTAAAAAACGATTCGAATAAAGGCTTGGTCGTGGTGTGATGTCACGCCGCGGAATACGTCAGCAGATCTGTGCAAAAATTATTCTCTCTACGGTGGTATGTGGAACTTGTTTTGCAGAGTCAGACACTATCCTTGTGTTCAAAACCTTCTAAGTATTCGGAGGAGGAACCCGCCTTGCAATGCCGAAGACAATATGCGCGCGGACTAAATGCGTCATTGAAGCCTGGTTCAGGGGCTCTTGAGGAGTCCTGGACTAGGGGGTGTCCGGATAGCTGAACTATCATCTTTGGCCGGACTCCTAGACTATGAAGATACAAGATTGAAGACTTCGTCCCTTGTCCGGATAGGACTTTCCTTGGCGTGGAAGGCAAGCTTGGCTATACGGATATGTAGATTTCCTACCATTGTAACCGACTCTGTGTAACCCTAACCCTATTTGGTGTCTATATAAATCGAAGGGTTTTAGTCCGTAGGACGAACAACAATCATACCATAGGCTAGCTTCTAGGGTTTAGCCTCTCGATCTCGTGGTAGATCTAATCTTGTACTACCCATATCATCAATATTAATCAAGCAGAGTAGGGTATTACCTCCATCGAGAGGGCCCGAACACAGGTAAAAACATCGTGTCCCTTGTCTCCTGTTACCATCCGCCTAGACGCACAGTTCGGGACCCCCTACCCGAGATCCGCCGGTTTTGACACCGACAGGCCCCAAGATGGGATCTCGTGGATACAGAAAGTTGCGGCGGTGGAATTAGGTTTTTGGCTCCGTATCTGATCGTTTGGGGGTACGTAGGTATATATAGGAGGAAGGAGTACATCGGTGGAGCTTCGAGGGGCCCATGAGGCAGGGGGCACGCCCTACGGGGGGGGGCACCCTCCACCCTCGTGACCGCCTCGTGGCTTTCTTGACGGAGGGTCCAAGTCTCTTGGGTCTTATCTGATGAGAAAATCATGTTCCCGAAGGTTTCATTCGGTTTGGACTCCGTTTGATATTCTGTTTCTCCAAAACACTGAAATAGTTAAAAAACAGCAATTCTGGGCTGGGCCTCCGGTTAATAGGATAGTCCCAAAAATAATATAAAAGTGGAAAATAAAGCCCAATATAGACCAAAACAGTAGATAATATAGCATGGAGCAATCAAAAATTATAGATACGTTGGAGACGTATCAGGCATCCCCAAGCTTAATTCCTGCTCGTCCTCGAGTAGGTAAACAATAAAAAGAGAATTTTTGATGCGGGGTGCTACTTGGCATAATTTCAATGTAAATCTTCTTAATTGTGGTATGAATATTCAGATCCAAAAGATTCAAGACAAAGGTTAATGTTGACATAAAAATAATAATACTTCAAGCATACTAACAAAGCAATTATGTCTTCTCAAAATAACATGGCCAAAGAAAGTTATCCCTACAAAATCATATAGTCTGGCTATGCTCTATCTTCACCACACAAAGTATTTAAATCATGCACAACCCCGATGACAAGCCAAGCAATTGTTTCATACTTTTGACATTTTCAAAACTTTTTCGACCTTCACGCAATACATGAGCGTGAGCCATGGATATAGCACTATAGGTGGAATAGAATGGTGGTTGTGGAGAAGACAAAAGAGGGAAGATAGTCTCACATCAACTAGGCGTATCAACGGGCTATGGAGATGCCCATCAATAGGTATCAATGTGAGTGAGTAGGGATTGCCATGCAACGGATGCACTAGAGCTATAAGTATATGAAAGCTCAACAAAAGAAACTAAGTGGGTGTGCATCCAACTCGCTTGCTCACGAAGACCTTGGGCATTTTGAGGAAGCCCATCATTGGAATATACAAGCCAAGTTCTATAATGAAAAATTCCCATTAGTATATGAAAGTGACAAAATGAGAGACTCTCTATCATGAAGATCATGGTGCTACTTTGAAGCACAAGTGTGGTAAAAGGATAGTAACGTTGTCCCTTCTCTCTTTTTCTCTCATCATTTTTGGGCCTTTTTTTATGGCCTCTTTTTTTCCCGGAGTCTCATCCCGACTTGTGGGGGAATAATAGTCTCCATCATCCTTTCCTCACATGGGACAATGCTCTAAGAATGATGATCATCACACTTTTATTTTTCTTACAACTCAACAATTACAACTCGATACTTAGAACAAAATATGACTCTATATGAACGCCTTCGGCGATGTAAGGATATGCAATGAATCAAGAGTGACATGTATGAAAGAATTATGAACGGTGGCTTTGCCACAAATACGATGTCAACTACATGATCATGCTAGAAATATGACAAAGATGGAGCGTGTCATAGTAAACGGAACGGTGGAAAGTTGCATGGAAATATATCTCAAAATGGCTATGGAAATGCCATGATAGGTAGGTATGGTGGCTGTTTTGAGGAAGGTATATGGTGGGTGTATGATACCGGCGAAAGGTGCGCGGTATTAGAGAGGCTAGCAATGGTGGAAGGAAGGAAAAGTGCGTATAATCCATGGACTCAACATTAGTCATAAAGAACTCACATACTTATTGCAAAAATCTAGAAGTTATCAAAGCAAAGTATTACGCGCATGCTCCTAGGGGGATAGATTGGTAGGAAAAGACCATCGCCCGTCCCCGACCGCCACTCATAAGGAAGACAATCAATAAATAAATCATGCTCCGACTTCATCACATAACGATTCACCATACGTGCATGCTACGGAATCACAAACTTTAACACAAGTATTTCTCAAATTCACAACTACTCAACTAGCATGACTCTAATATCACCATCTTCATATCTCAAAACAATTATCAAGCATCAATCTTTTCTTAGTATTCAACGCACTCAAAAGAAAGTTTCACAAATCTTGAATACCAAACATATTATTATTATTAAGCAAATTACCATGCTATTAAAGACTCTCAAAATAATCTAAGTGAAGCATGAGAGATCAATAGTTTCTATAAAAAAATCCACTACCGTGCTCTAAAAGATCTAAGTGAAGCACATAGAGCAAAATTATAAATCTCAAAAGGTATAAGTGAAGCACATAGAGCAAAACTATAAAGCTCAAAAGATATAAGTGAAGCACATAGAGTATTCTATCAAATTCCAATTCATGTTTGGCTCTCTCAAAAGGTGTGTACAGCAAGGATGATTGTGGTACACTAAAAAACAAAGAAACAAATAATACAAGACACTCCAAGCAAAAGACATATCATGCGGTGAATAAAAATATAGCTCCAAGTAAAATTACCGATGGAAGTAGACGAAAGAGGGGATGCCTTCCGGGGCATCCCCAGGCTTTGAATTTTTGGTGTCCTTGGATTATCTTGGTGGTGCCATGGGCATCCCAAATCTTAGGCTCTTTCCACTCCTTGTTCCATAATCCATCGAAAGAATTCACCCAAAACTTGAAAACCTCACAACACAAAACTCAACAGAAATCTCGTGAGCTCCGTTAGCGAAAGAAAACAAAAGACCACTTCAGGGTACTGTAATGAACTAATTCTTTATTTATATTGGTGTTAAACCTACTGTATTCCAACTTCTCTATGGATTATAAACTATTTTACTAGCCATAGATTAATCAAAATAAGCAAACAACACACGAAAAACAGAGTCTGTCAAAAACAGAACAGTCTGTAGTAATATGTAACTAACGCAAACTTCTGGAACTCCACAAAATCAGCAAAAATAGGAAGAGCTAGACAATTTGTTTATTGATCATCTGCAATTGGAATCACTATTTTATCACGTTCTGGTGAATTTTAATAATTGTTTTTGTGAACAGAAAGTTTCTGGAAATTACAGCAAGATCAAATAACTATCATCCAAGAAGATCCTATAGGTTTAACTTGGCATAAACACTAATTAAAACATAAAAACACATCTAAACAGAAGTTAGATGGATTATTTATTCCTAAACAGAAGAAAAAACAAAAAAAAACTAAAAATAAAATTGGGTTGCCTCCCAGCAAGCGCTATCGTTTAACGCCCCTAGCTAGGCATAAAAGAAAGGATAGATCTAGGTATTGCCATCTTTGGTAGGCAATTCTTCAATGAGGCATCTATCTTCCTTAGAAATTTCTTTCTTTCTAGTAATTATCAAACTCTTAGGCACAAGATCGAAAAATTCATTTGTAGCAATAGTATCCTTAGTGATAGCAAAAAGATTGGGATGAATACTTATAGATTTAAGATCCGCAGTTTCCTTACTAGAGGATTCACCCTTATTTTTAAGAACATACATAAGCTTGGAAATTTTAGTAGGAGGACTTGGAGTATTCTTTGCGGAAGAGAAAGCGGTTCCCAAGTTTGTAATGATACCCTCGAGTTTATCGATTCTAGTGGAATCTAGATTTATTTTCTCATTAACCATGGGTTCCTTCTCCTTAATATTTTTCAAAGTCATTCCTACCTTAGATCCATATTGGGTAATTTGATTGTGGATATTTTTATCTAGATTTTCAATTGATTCAATGGTAGCAACTTTATTTTCAATAATTTCAAGCCTTTGCATGACATGCTCCAAAGTTAACATAGTTCCATTAACCAAAAGAGGTGGTGAGCCAAATAAATCTATCATAGCATTATAAGAATCAAAAGTATGGCTACCCAAGAAATTCCCCCGGTAATGGTATCAAGGATATATCTATACCAAGGACTAGCACCTACATAAAAATTGCGAAGAAGAACTGAAGTAGATTGCTTCCTGGTAGATCAATTTTGAGCATTGCAAATTCTATACCAAGCGTCTTTTAAATTCTCTCCCTCCCTTTGTTTAAAATTTAGGACTTCGTTCTCGGGAGATAACGGAGAAGATATAAGACTAGCCATGACGACAAGGCAAGCGAGAAAAAGGCAAACGTAAAAGAGAGGGCGAATATAACGGCAAGGGTGAAGTGGGGGAGAGGAAAACGAGAGGCAAATGGCAAATAATGTAGTGCGAGCGATAGGGATTGTGATGGATACTTGGTATGTTGACTTTTGCGCAGACTCCCCGGCAACGGCGCCAGAAATTCTTCTTGCTACCTCTTGAGCACTGCGTTGGATTTCCCCGAAGAGGAGAGGATGATGCAGCAAAGTAGCATAAGTATTTCCCTCAGTTTTGAGAACCAAGGTATCAATCCAGTAGGAGGCTACGCGCGAGTCCCTCGTACCTACACAAAAACAATAGCTCAACGCAACCAATGCGATTAGGGGTTGTCAATCCCTTCACGGTCACTTACGGGAGTGAGATCTGATAGAGATGATAGCTAATATTTTTGGTACTTTTGGTATAGAGATGCAAAGTGAAAAGTAAAAGGCAAAATAAAAAGCAAAGCAATAATAAAGTGATGGAGATTGATATGATGAGAATAGACCCGGGGGCCATAGATTTCACTAGTGGCTTCTCTCAAGAGCATAAGTATTCTACGGTGGGTGAACAAATTACTGTTGAGAATTTGACAGAATTGAGCATAGTTATGAGAATATCTAGGTATGATCATGTACATAGGCATCACGTCCGAGACAAGTAGACCGACTCCTGCCTGCATCTACTACTATTACTCCACTCATCGACCGCTATCCAGCATGCATCTAGAGTATTAAGTTAATGAAAACAGAGTAACGCCATAAGCAAGATGACATGATGTAGAGGAATAAATTCATGCAATATGATAAATACCCCATCTTGTTATCCTTGATGGCAACAATACAATACGTGCCTTGCTGCCCTTATACATCCTTTGGGTAAGGACACCGCAACATTGAACCCAAAGCTAAGCACTTCTCCCATTGCAACAAAAAACCAATCTAGTAGGCCAAACCAAATTGATAATTCGAAGAGACTTGCAAAGATAACCAATCATACATAAAAGAATTCAGAGAAGATTCAAATATTATTCATAGATAGACTTGATAATAAACCCACAATTCATCGGTCTCAACAAACACACCGCAAAAAGAAGATTACATCGAATAGATCTCCACAAGAGAGGGGGAGAACATTGTATTGAGATCCAAAAGAGAGAAGAAGCCATCTAGCTACTAACTATGAACCCGAAGGTCTGAGGTAAACTACTCACACTTCATCGGAGAGGCTATGATGATGTAGAAGCCCTCCGTGATGATGGCCCTCTCGGCGGAGCTCCTAACAGGCCCCAAGATGGGATCTCGTGGATCTGAGAAAGTTGCGGCGGTGGAATTAGGTTTTTGGCTCCGTATCTGATTGTTTGGGGGTACGTAGGTATATATAGGAGGAAGGAGTACATCGTTGGAGCTTCGAGGGGCCCACGAGGCAGGAGGCGCGCCCTAGGGGGAGGGGCGCCCTCCACCCTCGTTAGCGCCTCGTGGCTTTCTTGACGGAGGGTCCAAGTCTCCTGGGTCTTATCTGATGTGAAAATCACGTTCCCGAATGTTTCATTCGGTTTGGACCCCGTTTGATATTATGTTTCTCCGAAACACTGAAATAGGCAAAAAAACAACAATTCTGGGCTGGGCCTCCGGTTAATAGCTTAGTCCCAAAAATAATATAAAAGTGGAAAATAAAGACCAATATAGACCAAAATAGTAGATAATATAGCATGGAGCAATCAAAAATTATAGATGCGTTGGAAACGTATCAACGACACATGCACTAACTACTTCTCGCATGCTGGCATCGGGGCATGCTGTCCAGACACCGTCGTTCTCCTTGCCTGCCTTGTCAGCGGCAACCGACCGTGCTTCGATCTCCGCCGAGCTCTCCTTGGCACGGCGTGCGGCCTCTTCTTTCTTGCGGTGGCTAGACTCTCTTTTCTTGACTGCTTTCTGCCTTTTCCAATCCTTCTGTGCGGCTTTGGCCGCCTTTAGATCCACCGCCCGTTCGGCCATGCCAGCATCAAAGTGCGCCCACGTGCTTGTGTGTCCGAGGGCGGCAATGAACTTGGCGTGGCGGGATGCCATCGCTTCATTACCATGTGTGCGGTCGCGGGCGGCGAGGAACTCGGCGCGGCGGGATGCCGTCACTTCCTTACCAGTTACTATGCACCGCGGTGCCATGAACGACGCTTGGAGAGAGCTCTGTGACAGAGTGTGTCGGCGTACTGGGAACCAGGGTACCCAGACTTGCCTGCCTGTGGCCCACGTCGCGTTCCAGGTACGGCCCGGTAGAGCCCAGCTGATCGACAAGCTGCTCAAGACCCTCGCGAGGGAACCAGCCATCATGAGGAGAACGACCAAGACCTCCTCAGGGAGCGGCCTCACCTAGGCTGCTCCGGAGGGGCGACCAAGACCTCTCCCAAGAGTGGCCTCGGCTAGTGAGGGAGTCCTGGATTAGGGGGTATCCGGACAGCCGGACTATAACCTTTGGCCGGACTGTTGGACTATGAAGATACAAGATTGAAGACTTCGTCCCGTGTCCGGATGGGACTCTCCTTGGCGTGGAAGGCAAGCTTGGCGATACGGATATGTAGATCTCCTTCCTTGTAACCGACTCTGTGTAACCCTAACCCTCCGTGTCTATATAAACCGGAGGGTTTAGTCTCAGAGGACACAACAACAATCATACCATAGGCTAGCTTCTAGGGTTTAGCCTCTCTGATCTCGTGGTAGATCAACTCTTGTAATACCCATATCATCAATATCAATCAAGCAGGAGTAGGGTTTTACCTCCATCGAGAGGGCCCGAACCTGGGTAAAAACATCGTGTCCCTTGTCTCTTGTTACCATCCACCTAGACGCACAGTTCGGGACCCCCTAACCGAGATCCGCTGGTTTTGACACCGACATTGGTGCTTTCATTGAGAGTTCCACTGTGCTATCGCCATAAGGAAGGATGTCTCGTCTCTCTTTAAAGACGACACTACCGCTGGGGGAGCTTTTGCTGTTGGCCAAACTCTCCGGCTAGGTGGTTTCATCATGACCACCTGTTCGGCTGCTGCGCCAACGATGACTTCTCGGGTCATCGAGAACAGCCTCCACGTCAACTCAGAACTCGTCGAGCAGATGGATCCAATGGAGCTCTGTTCCCTAAACAAGCCCTTGGATCGCAACGCCGCCTTGGGAGTCGCTGCAGACTATGATCGGATTGGGCTTAAACCCGATCAAAGGGAGATTAACTCTCCACCGGTCACCCATCACATTGCGGTGGTGGAGGAACAATCCGGCGACCTTTCCTCTATCTTGAGGACTAACTATGTCCGGATTCCTGAGCTCTCCGAGCCGGATACCCGTTTGCGGGAGGACAACACCCAAGCCCTGAACCTAGAGTCGGGCAGCATGCCAGGATTATCGGGCAACATCCCGGAACCCGAACTTCCAAGATTGGAAACTCCTCGGCCCCTGGATCTCAGATCGGGTAAGGGTTCGGACTCAATTCCACCCACCCACCCAAACATAAGCGATCTTTCCACATCAGGCAAGAGCCCCAGGAAACATTACATCATTATTGGGCCAGGTTCCTCCTTGTGATGAACAAGGTTAAGGACTGTCGCTAGGAAGACGCAATCTTATTTTTCTGCAATAATTGCACGGACAAGGGAATCCTCAACGCCATAAGTCGCCGTGAGATTTCACGCTTCACTAACTTGGCGTCCATAGTACGAAAATACTATGCGATGGAAAGTACTTGGAAAACCGAAACAAAATTTTGGGATAATCCGGCCCCGAAAACACGCCCAATCCGCAGCAAAAGGGTGCACTATCATAGGACACCCGAGTTAATACCAAAAATGCAAAAACCCTCCACATGGCATAGAACCGTATTGGAGGGATGGCTCAACGGACCCTGCAAAATCCATAGTACAGCGGATACCATACCAACACACAGCCTTAGAGCATGTTGGATACTCCGGCAGGTGGCCAAAAGTGGCGAGGATCTTCTCATCCCAGATGCCATAGAGCACCATCCCAGGGATAACAATACGGTATCAACAGTCTTTGAGACCTTCGCATCAAATAATAGGCGAAAGCGAACACTCCGCAGCCTTGCCAAAATCTGCCACGTGGCAACAATAAATCCATGGAGTAACACGGCTATCACCTTCAATGCCAGTGACGAACCTAAATTCCGAACATCCCGAGCACCAGCTGCATTGGTCCTCAGTCCAATTGTGGACGGCTTTCGACTCATCAAAGTGCTCATGGACGGCGGCAGCGGATTAAACCTCATCTATGAGGAAACCCTTAAAAAAATGGAAATAGACTGGAACCGAATCGAGCGAAGCAGCACAACCTTTAGAGGAATAATCCCCAGTCGAGAAGCGCGCCACCTCCGGATCATGCACTTCGACGGCTCCAAGATGCTGGCTAGTCTGGGGGCTGGAGTCGTTCTGACGTCCCCAACCGGAGATACAGTTCAATACGTACTCCAGATAATGTATACAGACTGCAACAACGCAGCCGAATACGAGGCCCTTTTACATGGTCTCCGGATGGCAGTATCCATGGGCATCCAACGCCTGGAGGTGCGGGGGGATTCGAACCTCACAATATCCCAAATAAATGGAGACTTTGATGCCAAGGATCCGAAAATGGCGGCCTATCGCAACGTCGTCCTTAAGATGTCAGCTCGGTTCGAGGGGCTTGAATTTCACCATGTGGCCCGGGAAAACAATCAGGCGGCAGACGTCCTTGCACGCATCGATGCAAAGCGCGATGCGGTCCCCCCAACATCTTTTTGGAGAGGCTGTTTAAGTCATCCGTGGTATGGGAAGGGGACACCGGTAACAATTGTCCGGACCCGGCGACAACGCCCGATACCGAACACTTTGAAATAATCAGAGGCTCTGCCACCGACATAACACCTTCAGCCCATGTAATAATGGCCATCATCGCCCCGTGGACAAAACCATTCCTGGCCTACTTAACTAGGCAGAAACTCCCCGAGGACCAAAATGAGGCACGCTGCATAGTGTGTCGATCTAAAGCCTATAGGTTCCATGAGGGAGAGCTTTATAAGAAAAGCACCACCGGAGTACTTCAAAGGTGCATCTCCGAAGAGGAAGGGCGGAAGCTTCTGGCAGAAATTCATGCCGGACTCGGCGGCCACCACGCTGCAGCCCGGGCCCTTGTAAGCAAGGCCTTCCGTACAGGTTTTTACTGGCCGACGGCCCGGGCAGATGCACAGGACTTGCTCCAACGCTGCGTTGGTTGCTAGCTGTTTGCAAACCAAAGCCATATGCCACACACCGCCCTCCACACGATCCCCATTACCTGGCCCTTTGCGGTCTGGGGGCTTGACATGGTTGGACCACTTAAAGGGGGAACCCACAAGAAAAAATACTTGCTGGTCATGGTGGATAAATTCACCAAATGGATAGAAGCCAAACCTGTTAAAACGGCTGAATCCGGACCAGTGATAGACTTCATATCCGGGGTTGTACACCGTTACGGCGTCCCCCACAGCATCATCACTGACAACGGCACGAACTTCACTGCCGATGAGGTAAAACTCTGGTGCAAAAACTTGGGCATTAAGCTCGATTATGCTTCTGTCTATCACCCACAAACTAAGGGTCAAGTCGAGCGAGCAAACGGTCTTATCATGAGCGGCATTAAACACAGATTAGTGCGATCCCTAAATGAATCTAATACGCACTGGGTAGAGGAGCTCGACTCCGTACTCTGGGGGCTACGGACCACGCCGAATCGCACTACCGGATACACACCCTTCTTTATGGTGTACGGCGCAGAGGCTGTTCTGCCCCGCGACATAATTCATGACTCACCGGAGGCGATGTATGCGAAGAAAGAGAAGCCGAGCTCGATCGGCAGGACAGTCTGGACACCCTGGAGGAGGAGTGCGACGTGGCAAAAGCCCGTTCTGCATTCTATCAACAACAGGCTCGAAGATACCAAAGCACAGAAGTACGGGCCAAAGCTTACAACGTTGGCGAACTCGTTCTACGCCTGCCGGAGAAGAAAAAGACCAAGCTCGAGCCCAAATGGGAAGGTACCTTCAACATTGACCAAGTTCTGACCGGCGGGGCGTACCGTCTGCGAGATGCGTCGGATAACCGACTTGAGCCGAACCCATGGAACACAGCCAGGCTCCGAAGATTCTACGCCTAAGGCCGGACTCTGTGTTCGTCTCCTTCCTCTGTCCATTTTTTGCATATACATTATCTGTCCTTTATTTCTCTTCTTCTTCTTTTATTTTTCCCGATGCCTTCAAGGGCTAACTTGTGCCTTGCTTGCACACCATTGACTTGCTAGCCGCACTCATTATACCTGGGGGCTTCTTACAGAGAAGCTTACTTATTTATCCGGGCTTCATGCCCAGCACATGTGTCATACTTCCGCATGTACCTTTTCTTCGCCATTATATGCATCTATATGACTTAAGTTTTGGCCAAGCTGGGTTGCCTGGCTCTTGTATTTATGCCCTACGTTCCCATTAATTCGCCTAGGGCATAAGGGGAGCACCTCTGCGATTGTTATTGACGGGTCAGCCGGATGTGTACCTCAGACTGGGTGAAGCCGAAAGATAGCGTTCTTAAGGGAATATTCGATCGGTGAACAAAAGATGATTTTTTATTTATTTTTCCATATGTGCCCCCAGATGTTTTTTCATGCGGCTCTTTTTGCAGTCCGGACATGCACTTTAGGGCATGCGTACCAAGGGAAAGGAACCCCTAACGGAACTATTCTCCCTGAAAGATGTTTCTTACTAACCATGTAATATAACATAACTAGTTGGGCACTTGTCTGTTCAAGCACTAATGACCCCTACGCCTGGTTTCCATGCATTCCCTAGTTCTTACATAACCGAGAGGGTATTCGGATACACTCCGGACTATCGGGTCCCGAGGTTGAAGCGAAAAGGTCCGCCATGACAAATGATCTACAATCCGGCTAGAAGGTATTATACATGTCACTTTAATTACATATTCAATTCGACTGGCTAAATTCCTCTTCTATACCATCCAACAGGCTGTCTAGTCTACAATCCTGTAGGGAATACTTTGCGGCCAACTCTACATGCCCATAAACTAAGCTAACGGGGATCTCTTTCCCATCAGGCCCCACAGGTCCGACCTCGGCCATGTGGTTTGGGTCAGCCTTGGTGTACCGCGTCTTCACCATGGCCCAGGCTTCCCTGGCACCTTGGCGGCAGGACGATATCTTCCATAATCGGAAGCGCGGCTGCGCTCCCATAAGCTTCTCTGCAAGCTCTCCAAGGCCTTCGGGCAGGGAGACAGATGGCCATAAGGCCTGGGCAATACCTTGCGTCACCTGCCGAGCTTGTTCGTGCAGTTGTGAGAGCTCGGGTACAAGATCACCCGCAGACCCGGGGATTTCATCCGCGGGATGACCCGTAAGCATACCTACAGACATAACTCTGTTTGCCGGCTTCTTCGCTGAACTCTTCTTAAAGTTCGTTCAAGCACTTACTGAAAATTCCGCGTCGAAGCCGCTGATTCTCCTTCACGGAGTCCGACAGCTGGGCACGAACATCCTTTAGTTCCACGCTCAGCTGGGTGTTGGCATCCTGGAGATTATTTTTCTCCTGCCTGAGTTTTGTAAGCACGTGCTCTCCAGCCTTTAGCCGGCGTAGGAGATGTTGCTCATCCGGATTTACTCCGGCATCATCTGCAATATTTATTGTCAGATTTGCATGTATGCCGCACTCTATATAGTACCTATCATTCTAAAAGAAAGAGGGGTTACCAGAGGAGGCCTTCTTGGACTCCTTCGCTGTGGCAGCTGCAACCCGTAGCTGGGCCTTGCACTCTTCAAGCTCTTAAAACAACTGGGTATTCTTCTCTGTAAGAACCTGCATAATATATATGATCCTTAAATCAGTTATTCTAGCTGTTTCAAGTCTCAGGGGCTACTGCTATATATAATCATCAAATTTTCTTACCCATATATCCTTTACATACCGGTCCGTGGCTCTGGCTAGACCACTTTGAGCAGCACGGATGTACGCGTCTCCTGAGTTGAAGGCATCAAATGCCTCTTGGGAAAAACAAGCGTCACGGAGTACAGCTCGGCGACGCCTGTGGTTCATGGCGCTCTCCACTTCGGGATTTGTGGCGGATATTTTATCCGCATCCTCTATCGGAGGAGCATCCGGCGTGCGCCCCGTTTTCGCTTCCGCTTTTGTGTCCGGCCCTGGAGCCCGACTGGTTGAGGCGTGATTGGCGACCTCTTCGGATATAGTCCGGCGAGTGTTCTTCTTTCTAGAGACCACGGGTGTTAATATGTCTTTAAAGACGACAACCATGGAGTGAGGTGTTGCAACATACCTCTGTGCCGGCGTCTCCGTCCGGACCGCTTTCCTCTTTAGCCTGTCCGGCCTCGAGGCCCCTTGTTGGCTGGTCGCCGCGGGCTCGACGCGGCGTCTCGAGGGCCTTCCCTATAAAACACCGTTTGAGTATGGTGAGTGAAGTGCATAAAGGCAAATCATTTTCAAAATGTTGGGACTTTGGTCTCAGTCACCTGCGAAGCTGGGAGCAGCCCAGGGTAGTCGGCCGTAATGGCCACCAAGGCGTCATCGCTGCTTAACTGGTAAAATACCCTGTCAATCAGCTCCACAAATATGTCCGGATGCTCTTTAAAGGCCGGGTCAAGGGACCGCTCAGGATCCTCTAGTTGTGGAGGTGGGCTATTGATCTCCCTTACAGCCTTACGCATTTCCTGTGATGAATTTGCAAGGTAAAATATTTAACTATGGGAATTGGAATGGATGGGCATGAAAAAAATGGCGACCTACCCAGCTCGGAGGATTGTACATGGAAAACCCATTCGGTGGCTTGATACGGAGGAATTCCTCTTCCTCTCCCTTGTACAAACCGGACAAGATTTTTGCTAGAGCAGCGGTCGAGTCCGGCCCCTTGCGGCCGCAGCGGGTGGCGTCATCTTCCCCGTTGAAATCCCACACGGGGTAGCCTTGATATTGAAGCGGATGCACCCCCCGCATAATGCATATTGCCATAACCTCAGTTATGGTCAGTCCTGATTGAGCCAATACCTTTATCCGTCCCATCAGGTAAACAACGTCTCTGTCATCTTCCTCCTGGGGGCTCCGTGGCCGCCAGCCCAGGCGCTTCTTCAAAGGGGCATTATCATACTCGGGAAGGCCGATCCGAATAGGATCCGGAAGAGGGACATCTTCCATATAAAACCACTCCGAAGGCCAGTCTTTGGACGCCTTCTTCGAGGTTCCGGATAGGTATCCGGTCCCGGCGATGCGCCATACTTCGGCTCCGCCCACCTGATATATTGACCCCTCTGTGAACGGGGCACAAGGCAGAACAACTTCTTTCACAATGCGAAATGAGCCTCGCAGCCCAAGAACAGCTCGCAAAGGGCTACGTAGCCAGCGATATGAAGTATGGAGGCAGGGGTAAGGTTATGCAACTGGAGACCGTAGAACTCCAGGAGCCCTCGGAGAAACGGATGGATTGGAAATCCGAGTCCCCTTAACAAATAAGGGACAAGGCATACCCGCTCTACCTTAGAGGGGTTGGGAAGGCTCTCCGCTTGCTACCCGCCATTATAGGTGGCGAGCCCGGCTCAAATCGGGACCATATACGCTGGGGGGAGAAATCCCTGGGTATGAAGCTTCACTAATTGGCTGTGCGGAATGGAACACCTCTCCCAATCTCCGGACTTGGGCCTGGGGGAGCGAGAGGAGGAGCGGCGCAGGCCGGCCATGCTAGAATGGATGTTTTTCGGGCGCGCTCCGATGAATGCTCGCTAAGGGAGGATGGTGTGGTTTGGATCTGAGAATCCCCGTCTCTTTAATAGACACAGCTAGGGGGGTAAATGTAAAAACAACCTGGCTCCTCGCATTCGCTTGACACATGGAAGATGGCCATTATTGGATGTAGAAGCCAAGAAGCACAACATTTACAAGAAGCCGGGCACTATTTAACAGGTAATCGGAATTTGGAAAAGAACCCGCCTTGCAACGCCGAAGACAATCTGCGCGCGAGACTCACCGTCATTGAAGCCTGGTTCGGGGGCTACTGAGGGAGTCCTGGATTAGGGGGTATCCGGACAGCCGGACTATAACCTTTGGCCGGACCGTTGGACTATGAAGATACAAGATTGAAGACTTCGTCCCGTGTCCGGATGGGATTCTCCTTGGCGTGGAAGGCAAGCTTGGTGATACGGATATGTAGATCTCCTTGCTTGTAACCGATTTTGTGTAACCCTAGCCCCCTCCGGTGTCTATATAAACCGAAGGGTTTAGTCCGTAGGACACAACAACAATCATACCATAGGCTAGCTTCTAGGGTTTAGCCTCTCTGATCTCGTGGTAGATGAACTCTTGTAATACCCATATCATCAATATCAATCAAGCAGGAGTAGGGTTTTACCTCCATCGAGAGGGCCCGAACCTTGGTAAAAACATCGTGTCCCTTGTCTCCTGTTACCATCCACCTAGACGTACAGTTCGGGACCCCCTACCCGAGATCCGCCGGTTTTGACACCGATAGCTAGGCTGCTTCGGGAGGGCGGAGATCTCAAGGAAAGGGCTGCCTCGGGAGGAGGCAGTGACGCAAGCCATGACGAACCGTGCCAGCGGGCGCAGTTTCCATATCAGTGCAAAGGAGGCCACACAGGCGCAGGTTCTTGAGGGGCGAGACAAAGGTTTCCCCTTTGGTGCAACAAGACCGAAGACCACAAGGACGGCAGGAAGGATGTCATCACCGAGCCCACCACCGCGTCACCGCCTGCCCTTTTCGCAGGCGAACACCACCTTTTGTCAAGATAGGAGCGTGCTTGTGTTCCCGCTCAAATGGCCATTGTGGGATTCCCTTCCCGCCTAAACATTTCGGGGGAAGAGGACCCTGGCGACCTATATAAGTAGCTAGGGTTCCTAGCATAGAGGGGGGATCGACCAACCCATTGGGACCTAGCATAGCAAAGGAACAAGAACATCTGCCTCCTCGCCCCTCTTGAGCTCACCTCCTGAGCTGAGGAAACCACTGTACTTGTTCATACTCGAGCCCTCGTGAGGCCAATCCACTAAAGCAGGAAGTAGGGCTTTACACCGCAAGGTGGCCTGAACCTGGGTAAACTCTTGTGTGTTCTACTTTCTTGCTTGCATTCCATTCCCACCACCAGGAGAAGAGCGAGGCGCTAGGTAGACATGTAGTGGGAGAGATCTTCGTCACGCCCCTGTGTTCGAATCTTACGGGTTTGCAGAGCCCGAAATCCGACATTTGGTGCGCCAGGTAGGGGGCGTGTCGAAATCTCGCCTCTCCGACGACCTCGCTTCCCCTCTTCGACCCTACGTCGCCATGGCGTCGCCTGCCTACTGCATCCGCGCGGAGGCTGAAGCCGTTCCCGTCGCCCGGGCGGCGTCAGTGGACCGCGTCGCTCACGGGCGCTTCATCCTCCACGTCGACGACCCCACCGCCGGCCTGACCACTGGGGAGCGGCCTGCTACGCCACTCCCGCTCCCCCTGGCCCCGCCGGCGGTGCTCCTAACGGCCCAGGAGATGCTCCGACACCGGCCGCCTGCGGCGGAGCTTGACACTTGGGTGGCTCGCCTCGGCGAGCTGCTGGACGCTGCCGGCAGGTCGCCACCGTGCCGCGGGGTCGCCTGCATCATCGGAGGATCCCAGGCGCCGTAGTCGGCCCGTCACACTAAATCACACCATCGACGGCTGGAGGCTGCCGCTCTGCCGCAGGAGGCCCCGCGGGGGCTAGACGCGCAGGGGCACGCCATCGTCTTCGGCCCCAGCGACCGCACCAGAGCTACAACCGGCACATGCATCCTCCCCACGGTATGTACCCCCACCATCTGCGGGGTGGCCGTCACAAGGACCCTCGTCGACGGCGGTGCCGGGCTCAGCATCCTCTCTGCAGAGGCCTTTGGTCGGCTGCCGGTGGCCTACGGGCGGCTCCTCCCCACCAAACCCTTCTCGGGGGTCGCGGGCTCGGCCGTCCCGCTCGGGCAGGTCCGCCTCCCCGTCACCTTCGGGACGCACGCCAATTACCGGACCGAGCTCATCGACTTCGACGTCGCGCCTATCCACCTGCCCTACAACGCCATCCTCGGCTTCCCGGCCCTGGCCAAGTTCATGGCGGCGACTCACTCGGGCTACAACATCGTCAAGATGCCTGGGAGCAGTGGAACCATCACCATAAAAGGAGACACCAAGGCCGCCCTTTAGGTCCTCGAGCACGCTTATCGAGCCGCCACCGCGGCTCGCCCAAGCGCAGAGGGGGCTCCGGAGGCCGTCGAGGCCGCTCCAGCCAAAAAGAAGCAGCTCTTCTCTCAGGATCGCGCCGAGACCAAGCAGGTACCCGTCGATGAGGGAGACGCGAGCTCCACTTTCACCATCGGGGCGGGCCTGCTTCCGGAGCAAGAGGAGGCATCGGTGGCCTTACTCAGGGTGAACAAGGACGTGTTCGCATGGAAGGCGACCGACCTGGTCGGGGTGCCTAGGCACGTCATCGAACACCACCTCATGATGTGTCCGAACGCACGACCTATCAAGCAAAAGGCGCGGCGGCAGGCCCCGGAAAAGCAGGCCTTCATCGTCCAGAAGGTCCGGAAGCTGGAAGAAGTAGGCGTTATCCGGGAGGTGCGCCACCCAGAATGGTTGGCCAACCCCGTCATCGTCCTGAAGAAAGGAGGCAAAGAGCGCATGTGCGTCGACTTCACGAGCCTCAACAAGTTCTGCCCTCAGGACCCGTTCCATCTTCCTCGCATCGACCAGATTGTGGACTCAACGGCCGAGTGCGACCTGCTTTGCTTCCTTGACACCTTCTCGAGCTACCACTAGATCAAAATGGCAGTACAATATGTAGAGAAGACGTCGTTCCTGACCCCATGCGGGACCTATTGCTACATCTGCATGCCCTTCGGGCTGAGGAATGTAGGCGCCACCTTCCAGCGGCTGATGCACATCACCCTCGGCCCTTAGCTCGGGAGGAACGCAGAGGCCTATGTCGACGACATCGTGGTCAAGTCCAAGGAGGCCAAGACCCTTATCGGGGACTTGGAGGAAATGCACGCTAACCTGCGCAAGGTGAACTTATGCCTTGTCGGGTGGTAGGTGCGACATATGCCAACGGGTGGCTTATCATAGTGGGAGCCAATAAGACGTCGTCGGTGCTTGGAAACGGGATGAGGCGAAGACATGCACGCTGGCGAATCTTACCCAGCTTTGGGCCTCTTCGTGGAGATAACACCCCTACGGCTGCTCTGCCGGGTCTCCGCATGATCACTAGATGAACAAGTGGCTACAAGGGGCTCCTTGAGCTGTTCGATGAGAGGAAGAAGAACAGCTAGGCTAGCTCTCCTCTTCCCTCTATGTGGTGTCTAAAACTCTCAGAGATCCCCCCTTTGCATGGGTGCCCTAGGGGGTTTATATAGGCTTACCCCCCAGGGGTACAATGGTAATCCGGCTGGGCGTGGGCCCTAGCCGTCAGTGTCTACGCTCGCCGGCTTCTCCGCCGGCCGCTAGGGCCCGCCGACTGGTGGGTCCCGCCGGCTGCCGGCTTCTTGGTCGACAAGCTGGTCCCACCGCTGAGGGCACAGTCGGGGCTGGTTCTTGTTGCCTCAATCCTCGATGACAAGGGCTTTGTCTGGGTAAGCATGGCTACAGTGCCGCCGCCTTGGCGGCGATCACTGTAGTCTCACCTCGTCTTGTCTCCTTAATGAGGCGCTTCCTTCGAGGGAGGGAACAAGCCAGCTATGGGAAGCCGGCCATATCTCAGGCCGACTGGGGGAGACCGAGCCGCCTTCGGGCATCTCTCTGACCGGGGGGCCCGCCGCCTGCGGGTCGTACTGACAGCCTGTCGTGGGTGACGTCATGGTCAGCATGGCAACAGTGCCACGCCGGACGGGTGATGGCCGCCCCGTACGGCGCACTGTGGCCATGCGCGCTCCGGGATGTGGGGGTGGCAGGCTTCACTGTAGCCACGCCCCGTCTCATCACCGTTATGTGGGTGCAGATTCTGAGGGTGCGGCCTTGGCCGCTTGCTGGGGGGCCGGCTTCTTGGAGTCGGCCTTCTCGTGGCCGGCTCCTTGGGAGCCGGCCCTCTTGTGGCCTTCTCCCTGTAGGTTTTAGGGCCGGGCCGCCTCCTGATAGCCGGCCTGAGAGTCAGCCGGCCGGGGGAAGGCGGCCCCGCGTCTTGGATGTTGGAGGGCTTGATTGGCTTATAATTTTTTTAGAGGTCCTAGGGGGAGCCGGCTAGGCTACCCGTGGTCATTTACTCCAACAGTAGTCCCCGAAGCTGGATAGCTTCGAGGCTGAAAGGAGGACGAGAAGCTCGACCAGCTTCCTATCCTGAGGTGCCGGCAGCTAGGAGCCGGCTTTGAGCGGGCGCGCCGTCTTCGGGAAGTTCTGCAGCCCGAAGGTGAGAACGCGAGCCGAATCGCGTGTTGACCGCGCGCCACCCCGCGCGCCACGTGGCCAAAAAGGCCTGCCAGCCCACGCGCGCGACGGGACGTCGCCGCAGGCTGGCGCCCGCCATACCTAGGCCTTAGCCCATGTGTGGATCCTCTGCGGCCCGAACGGACCGCTCGCCTTCCCGCGGCGGTTTCAACACGCCTTTAGGGCACAATAATCGCGGGACGTGGGGGAGTGGGCGCAGTCAATCCCACGTTCCCCCACGCCTCGCCCTCGCTCCACCCTTCCTTCTACCTCCTTCTCCTTTCTTCCGCCGCTGCAGCGCCCTCACCGCCGCACCGTTTTGCCGTCGACCTTCTTGGTTTGCCGAAGCTCCGCCCCAGCGTGGTTGCGCTCTCCGCCGCCGCGCCTCTCTCGCTTCCATGGCGCTATCTAGCTCGTGGGATGGCTCCAACGTCCACGAGGACCACATCGATTGGCTTCACAAGACGCGGCGGTTGCCGGGCGAGGGCTACGTGAAGACCCGCCTCGCGCCGGGTGCGGAGGTTTCGCCGGTGCCGGAGGAGGGCGAGCGGGTCATATTCCGCTCGCACTGCCTGCGTGGCCTCGGCCTGCCGGCGAGCGGGTTCTTCCGCTCCTTCCTCGAGTTCTACCGCCTCCAGCTGCATCATCTCACGCCCAACGCGGTGATGCAGCTGTCATCCTTTGTCACCCTGTGTGAGGGTTTTCTTGGCGTCCTCCCCACCCTTGAGCTCTTTGGGGAGTTCTTCCAGTGCAAGCTCGACACCTTCTCCGCGGGTGTGCCTGCTCCCAGTGGCGCCTTCATCGCCATGCGGAGGTCAGCCGACAACAACCCTTTTCAGCCTATCCCGCTGATCCAGTCGGTGAAGCTTTGGCAGCACTCGTACTTCTACGTGAAGAACGTCGCCCCGCAAGGCGGCTTCGTCAATCTGCCGGCTTACGTAGCCGGCCTGCCGGCTGGGAGGCATCCATCTTGGTCCTACCGAGCCAGGTCGCTCTCTCTGGCTAGGAACGCTGCCGTCACCCGGCTCCGGGTGATGGTCCAATCGGAGGGCTTGGCCGGGGCCGACCTGGTCGTCGCCTTCGTGGAGCGCCGGGTGCTCCCGCTCCAAGGCCGGCCGCACATGATCTGCCAGATGAGCAGCCGCTTTGACCCATGCCGGCTGAGCACCAAGGAGATGCCTCGTGACGAGGTGTCTTACATGGTGAACTACATCTCCAACTGCAAGCTCACCGAGGAGTGGCGTCTGACGGCAAGGCGCCGTATTCTCGGGCTGATCCCCCGCCTATGGTGAGTTTTCCTTCTTTTCTTCTTCTTTTGTTGCCGGGTTCGTGGCGGCCGACTTTTGACTAGCTGGCTTGTCTTTGAGCAGAACCCCCTTCTTCGACCGGCGGCCGGGGCCGCAGGGCCGGAGCGCCAGTTCATGGCCGACCGTCAGTGGGCGACCCGACGATCCAGATCTGGGGGCGGCCGCCATGGACGATGCCATAGTCGGAGCCGGCGGAGAGGCAGGCGGCCCCGAGCTCGTGGCCGGCTTCGGGGACTGGCCGGACGATGATGAAGCCGAAGCCATCCTGCGCAGCCAGCCGGCGGGCGATCGCCAAGGCGCGGGACCTTCTACCGCGCCAGCTGCCCGGGGTGGCATGCAAAAACGTCGGGTCAGGCCGGGCCTCTTCGGCAGCCGGCCGAAAAAACCCAAGGGTTCCACGGCAGCGACTAAGCGGGATGAGGCGGCCGCGTAAGTGGCCCGCTTCCGCAAGGTGGTGAAGCAGCCACAGGCAGTCTCGGCATAAGTGTTGAATGTCTCGTGCTTTTTCATTGTCTTCTTAGGTTGAGGCTCTTCTGAGCCTTCTTCTTGATTTGCCGATCAGAGCGCCGCTTTCCCTCGAACGAGTTTCTGCCGCCTCCATAGCCGGACCGACGGGAGGGTCCTCGAGCTCCCGCCGCATGGATGCCCGCGCAGACCTCATGGAGGCAACGGAGCGGAACACGCGGGAGGAGCGGGAAGTGGAGGAGCGGAGAGCCGCCTAGGAGGTGAAGGAGAAGTCGGCCGAAGCGCAAGCCGACGCGACGGCCAAGGCTCAGGAGGAGGCCGCGGCCACGGAGAGGGAGGCGGAGGCTCTGCACAATCAGCCTCCGCAGCTCGTCATTCCCCTCCACGTCGTGGCTCCCAACATCCCCGTCCCCCGTAGGAGGAAGCTGACCGCGACCGGCCGGTGATGGAGAGGAGGGAAGACGACGTGATCATCCTGGAGGAGGCGCCATGGTCGGCGCTGACTGGAACGGGCCTAGGCGGCCGATCTGCTGCGGCGCCTGAGCGGCCGGCTGGGGGCGAGTCGGCGGCGGGGGCGGATCTTGTGGTGCAGTCGCCACCTCACCGGCGCGCGGGAGAGGCGCCCTCGGCGCCGGAGCCGCAGAGGGCCGCGGGCGCCAGCTCGACGGCGCAGGATCTGGAGGCGGCCAGCGCCAGCACGTCCGAGTGGACGCCCAGCGGTGGAACGAACGAGCTGAACGTGGCGGCGCAGGAGGTCCGTCGCCGGCTTCAGACCCAGGCCGCCTCGCTACAGTGGTACACCCAGGAGTTTCTCACGACCCGCGCGGTCATCCGGGTGAGTCTTCTAGCCTTGGTCAATTTCTTTCTTGATTTCTTCCGTGGGGGTGCGTCAGCTCACCCACTGGGTGTAGTCCCCGAGTTCCAAGTCGGCTGCTGAGCAGGCGGCTTGGAACTTCTAGTAGGCCTTGGCGGCTATTTTATTCTTATCCGCACTTCATCTGATTTTCAGGAGTATCATAACCTCCGCGCAGCTGCCTTCAACTCCCTGTGCCTGTGAGCCGAGCTGTATCACCGACCTGACTAATAGTCGGAGTGAGTGCCTTGTTTATTTTATCTCACGTGGGGGTGCGTCAGCGCACCCACTGGGTGTAGTCCCCGAGATTCGGGCCGACTGCTGAGCAGTCAGGTCGGATCTTCCCTGACGACTTCTTCCTTATTGCTTTTTCCTTTTTCTCCACGCTTGCAGAGGCCGACGCCGACTTGAGGGAGCAGCTAGGTGGGGCCCAGACCACCCTTCGTGCCAAGGAGGCTGAGTGCAGCGCCTTGGCCCAGGAACATGACCGCCTGGCCAAGAGACTAGCCGACCAGGTGGAGAGCCATAAGGCGGCCCTGAAGAAGGTGCAGGACAGCGAGGTCTCCCTCAAAGACGAGTTCGAGACCGAGGCGGCGGGCTGGGCCGAGGCGAAGCAAGCGTTGAGCGAGGGCTATGGCCGGGTTGAGGATCTGATCGACGGTAAGCCGCCTTCCTTGTCGCCCCTTTGCTTGCTTCTTGTTTATCTTCTGATTCTGTGCTGCTTCTTTGTTCTTCGTGCAGATTACTTCCTCGGTTACCTCGTCGCCGCCAGCCAAGCCATCGAGGACCACCGTGAGGCACGCCGGCAGGCAGCGGTCGAGATTGCACCAGATGCCAGCCGGACGCTTGAGGAGCAGCTTCTGGCGATCCAGGCCCGACTGCAACCGGCTCACCGCATGCTCCGTCACCTTCAGCGTGCCGGGGCACAAGTGCTGACCGCCCTCTGGCCCGTCGAGGCTATTCCCTATACCCCCAGTCAGACTGCGGACTGGCTGGAGGTTGCGGTTGGCCGCTTCGAGGCCTCGAAGGCTTCCGCTGCTTGGTCTCGCGCCAGGCGGGCACTGGAGTTCGTCCGAGCATGGTATCCTGGGCTGATCTTAGCCCAGCTGAGCACCTGACGGCAGGAGGCCGACGAGGAGCTGGTGGCGGTGCGGCCGGCTATCATCCAGCGCGCCTCGGTGATCGCCGATTATACCGACACCAGCATTTTTGCTCCTGAGGTGAATGACAACAGCGTCACCCAGCCGGAGGAGTGGTTCAGGCTGAACCCGTCGGAAGGTGAGGACTCGGCGGAGGAGATCGCTTCCAGCGACGAAGGCGAAGACGAAGAAGGGGAGGGCGGCGAAGACGTCGTGCCTGACGGCAAAGCGACCAGCAAGCTTCAGCCTGATCGTGCCTCCAGCAACGAGGCGCGCGCAAGCGTGCCGTCTGCTAGAGGTGATGATCAGGCTGAGACCTGCTAGCCGGCCACTCCTCCAGCCAGCACTGCCGCCTCCGCCGGCCTGCCCGACTCGCCCATCGCTCCATTGGCCTGATCTGCCGTTCTTGCTTTCCTGTTGTTACTCTTTGAACAACTTTTTATTAAATTCGCGTAGTTCCACCCACTGGGGGTGTATTCAAACTATGTTGAATACCGGCCTTTCGAAGGCTTTTGTGTAAATATAATCATGCATGTGTTTGGCTTCCATTCGTATTTGCTTTTTATCCTTAGGCTGTTTCCTTTGCCGCCTTTCCTTGGTCGCCGCCTTCCGAGCGAGTCAGCTGCTCTGGCAATTGTGGCTGGGGAGGAACAGCCATTTTTGGGAAGACAAGTACTTGAGCTTTCTTAGATTGTGGCAGGGTGAATGGGAAGCCGGCCGGCCGGCTACTCTGGTAGCCGGTCGGCGATCGGAGGAAGCCGACTTTTGCTATACAAGTTCGTTAGTCCTTTAGCCGTTTTTCGTGTGGGCATCCTTTCCTGCCTTTGACTCTTGGCAGCTGGATAGTCGGTTCTTCGAGCTGCGACTTTCGACAAGAGAGGGCTTGGGTGCCGGCACACTACTTGTATGACTACAGGTGGAACTTGAATATAACTTAAGGCGGCAAGTCCCCGGGCCGACTGGTCGAACCCGGTGCCGGACGAGAATAAAGAATGTAGTGACATAATCATAAGCATGATACTCCTCATTCATAGATAAAAGATGGCAGTCCTCGAGTGCTCCTCGGGGGGCCTATTGTCTCATACTTAGTACAAAAAGGGTAGCGTGATACTATCGGTGTAGGAACGACACCTATGGGATCACAAGAATCCCTACTACGGTTGCAGGGCGCGGGGGTCGTGAGAAGAGGGGATCAGACAGATAGCACACGGTCTCTTTATCCAGGTTTGGGCCACGAGGATGCGTAAATCCCTACTCCTGCTTTGGTGGTTTGTTTATCTGGTGTTCTTGAACTAGCAATGGGGCGTGAGGAGCTCCAAAAAGCCGAATCCTCCTCCTGGTCGCCTTGGGCCTCCTTTTATAGGGAAATGGGTTGCCAAGGTGGCACATGGGAGGTGGAAAGGGTACAGTGATACGAGTTTATCCCTCGCATTACATGACAAGGTGCCATTAATGCGTCTTGCTTGGGTGTCCTTGCTTTATCGGGGATGGGGGAGAGCCCTGTCTCGTCCGTCGCCGATACCTCTCATGTTGACACGCGCCCTGGCCAGCGGTGCCCGTGGTGCCATGTAGGCAGGCAGGCAGCTGAGGTGGCGCAGCGGTGGGTCTCCACGACGATCCTCTTGCCGCCATGCAGGTGCCTGCCCAGCTGGTTGGGCCGGCAGCTGCATGCGAACGACAATGAAGGTTTGATTGGCGCGGGCCCGATGGTGGCCCCTCGAGTGTCCTTGGCAAGGGCCTTGCCGTAGCCCCGACAAGGGTCTTGCCGTGGTGCCTGCTGTCATCCCCGGCAAGGCTCTTGCCGGGGGCCTTGTGGTCCTCCTTGGCTGGGATCCCGCCAAGGGTCGTCGTCTTCTATCATGTGTATCTGATCTTGGATGTCTTCACAAAGATCTGCATACCACCACGGGGATGTCTCTCGAATCCTTGCCCCATGGGGGCGGTGGACTCAAGGGTGATCCGCTTCGCAGGTGTGGGGTGAGCGGCCGCAGCAAGGATCTCGCCGGGTTTGCTAAAACCGCCCCCGGAAAGGATCTTGCCAGGGGGGTCCGCCTCGTCCCCTTTGCTCTTTGTGGTCTTGATCTTGGCGTCGTTCTGCTCCTTCCGTGCTTCATCCTTACCTCGGATCACCTCCCTTGCCTTGCTCAGTGTGGTGGTGCCCGTGGCTCAGACTGCCCGTGCACAGTTATAGGGGTACAAAAAGTGTACCCCTCTTTTTGTACACCGACAGGAGCCCCCGGGCCTGGGCCACACGTGAGCGCAATCGCGTCGTTGGAATAGGCCCAAAAACGGTGCGCGGGCAGGCAGGGTGGTTTTTACCGCGGTAAGTCTTTTCGCCCGCTGCGCTTCCTGCGCCTCCCGCGCGTGGCTCGGCGTGGGGAGGCGTGCGTGACATGGGCGGCATGCGTGGGGCTGGGCTCTGCACACATGCGTCATGTCATAGTAAATGTGAAGGGAGGCGGCCCGCGTTTTCCCCATAAGAAGGAATAACCGTGGGGGCGCTGCTCACTTTCTCCTCCTCTCTCGCACCTTTTCCAATCTCAGAGCCGTCGTTTCCTCTCTTCCTTCCCTCCCAAGCCTTTCGCCGTCGCCCGCCGTTGCTGCTTCGCCACCCTCCTTCTTCACTCCTTTAAACTTCTTGGCCGCCATGGCGCCCAAATCCGCCAAGGGCAAGGGGTGGCTAAGAGCTCTGGGACCGTGGAGCCACCGGAGAGCGCACTGTCGGGGGACCGGACAAAATCCGCCTTCTTCATCCCCTCGTTGATTGGTGTTCATGAACTCCTGGCCTCCTTCAAGCCCTTATGGGGAGTGAAGACGGGGGGAGAAAATTCGGGGCATCCGGTGACGTGCGTCATCACTGCTGCTTGTGCCGATCCTGCTCCAAGTCGATATCCCTTCTTTGTTGATTACTTTTCTTGCGGGTTATGCCCCCTTTCTCCGATTTCTTCTGCGACATCATGCACACCTTCAGCTTTCGCCTCTTGGATTTCACTCCGAATGCGGTGGCGTGCCTGGCTCTCTTCGCGCATCTTTGCGAAGGCTTTGCCGGAGTACAGCCCAACACGGCACTCGTCCGCCATTATTTATCCCCTCGAATCCAGCCCAGAGGCTCGGTCTCCGGATGCGTCGCCTGGGTCTCAAGATCCAAGGGGGCGTACCCAGACGGCGCCATGAAGGAGAGGTGGGACGAATGGCGTGGCCGGTGGTGCTGGATCGAAGACGAAGACCCGCCGGAATTCTGCAAGGTCCGTCGGACGCCGCCAGTCCGCAGCAGCAACTGGGGTGATGTTTATGCTGCCGACGAGAGGCTTACTGTCGCCACCACCAGGATCCTCCGGCTGACCCGAGCTGGGCTCACCCTGGAAATGATCGGGGCGGACTTCATTCGCCGCCGGATCGCCCCGTTACATAACAAGGGGAGGCCAGCCTGGCTTTTTACGAACCCGACTGACATTATGCGGCTCCGCCCTGGCCTCGACCACAACTTCACGGTGATGGCGCATGCCCACTTCTGTCAGTGGCTCTTCCAGCTCGATGTGGGTCGCGACGGTGAGATTGAACGGACCGGCAAGGCCGCGAGGACTGCCCCAAAAGTCGGCAAGGCCATCAAGGGGTCGTTCTTCAAGTTGCCAGCGGGGGTAGTCCCATTGTGCAATAACTCACGCCGGTCCGAGATCATCGCCATGATGCCGGACTGCAACGCACACGGCCCTGTCCCACACTGGCAGGAGCCGACGGATGCAGATGTGTAGCAATTCTTCGACTCCTTGATCGAGGTATACGTCAATGCTGACGTCGAGCAGTGGCTTCTCATGGACACCACCCAGGCGGAGCTGGACTACATCACCACCAGGGCGAGGGAGGCACAACTTGCCATGGAGGCCGGCAGCGCCGGGGGTGTGGAGGACAAGGCCGCGACGACTGCGGAGGAGGAGCAGTTCACTCTGTGGGCCGCGGCCACCGGGGAGGTCAGCAGCATGGACGCTGGAGCTCTGCTTGTCGAGGACGCGGCCGACGAGTCGTCGTCGGAGGAGGACGTGGTGGCGGGCTCGACGCCAATCAGGGGAAGAGGGCGAGTCCTGCGGCGGGCTGGCTCCGGCGAGCCGGTCCGGCCCGGCAGGGCTACGCGGCCTCAATTGACCCTGGAGGGGTCCAAGCGCCACACGAGGGCCACGGTGGCGAAGGGGCTGACGAAGGCCGCTGAGAAGAAGAAAGCGACAACCCCTTCCTCATCCGGGCGCGCACAAACCCCGCCGCCTTCTTCACCTCCTCCGGCAGGCGTTGATTCAGATGATGATGCAGAGCTCCCTTTTGACCTCGGGTCTCTCAGCCCGGAGAGGAAAAGGAAACTGGTGGAAGAGGAGGAAACGGACGACGAGTAAGTACTCCGTTCCTTACTGTCATTTGCACTTCTCTGGATCGGGTCGCTTGTCTTTATCCATTTTCTGTTTCACAGGGAGACAGAGATGTTGGCCCAGAGGGCGAAGAGGGCGAGGACCTTGGCAAGCGGTCAGCCCCCGGCTGGGGCCTCAGAGACACCACTGGTGGTGCTGAGCAGCTCGGACAGCAGCCCCCAATGTAAGTTCGTCACCCTCCTCTTACTCAACATGTGGTAAGCGCTCGATGCTATGACGCTGACCTTGCCGGGTTTGCAGGAGGGGAGCGGCAGCAGGAGGAGCCACAGAGGGCTGCTCCTAACACACCACCCCCATTGACTACGCCGCCGCGGGGGGCGTCCCCGGCAAGGGCATCAGGCATAGAGCCTACACCCATGGAGGAAGAGGGGAACTTGGGTGCTGGTGACTTCCAACAGCGCCAACATCAAGCGGAGAGGGGACTTCTGCTTCAGCCACTGCACTGGTGAGTCGCCTGTCCTTCGCCTTTTGTTTTTCCCTTATTCTTTTCTTGGCTTCATCGCCCCCATTGCTGCCCAGGCCCTCCTTCAACAGACATGGAGGACGTGGACACTGTCGTGGGAGACATTGCTGAGGAGGCCGCGACGGAGGCCAGCAGGATTGCCGCCGAGGAGGCCGCCAAAGATGCTGATGAGGCCGCCGCTGACGAAGCCGCCAAGGGTGCCGCCAAGGACGCCACTGCGGGGGCCGCCAAGGCGGCCGACGAGGCTTTTGCCGAGAGCACCAGCGGTGGACCTGCCGGTGAGGCCGGCAAGGCCTCCGCCGAGGAAGAGGTGGCGGGTGACCGGCCCCCTCCTCCTCAACCTCGGGCCCCGGCAGATATCTGAAGGTGGGCGACGATCTTTTCGTCCATCTTCTAGGGGCGTCAAGCCGAGTGCCCGCCAAAGGGGAAGCCTTTGATGGCGAGGTGCTTTCCGCCACCGGGCTTGAGGTGGTTGATGAGCCGGGCGTTGGCGGCGACGATTCTCCAGAAGAGCAGCTTTTCCGCGCCATGGGGGCCAACTTCCTAAGCTCCATTGCTCTACTGCGTGCTGCTCGGACAAGGTCAAGTCCAGGATGGCGACGGTGGACAACGCGGAGGTGGACTTCAAGGCACGCGTCGCTGAGACGCAGACCTGGTTCCACCAGACTCGCGAGGAGCAGAGGGCCTTCCAGGAGGAGTTGGTCAAGCGCGATGTGGAGCTCACCATGAAAATGGCCGACGTCGAGAAGGCCCAGGAAGAGGCAGCGAACTTGGCTGCCGTAGCCAAAGCCGCGCGGAACCAGCATCAAGCCGCCTTGGACTCTCAGGAAGAGGACCTCTCCGCGCGTGAAGCGAAGCTTAGCACGACGCTCCGCGGCAAGGATGAGGAGCTCGAGGCCCTTGTCGCGCGACGGACCCGCGAGCTGGAGCAGACGCACAAAGAGGCACTCGATGCCCAGGCTCTGGCCCATGACGGCAAGGTGAAGGAGCTGGAAGCGGAGCGGGACGAGCTGAAGGAGCAGGCCCTCAAGCTGTCCGGCGAGAAGGACACACTCAACCACGCCTTGGTAGAGGCGCAAGGAGCAGTCATCAGTAGGACTGGGGAGCTCTCCGACGCGCAGAACTCCATCAAAGACCTCAAGCTGAAGCTGGAGGGTCTCGAGAAGATGCTGTCGGAGAGCAGGGCTCGGGAGGAGACCCTGACCAGGAGCCTCGAGGAGGAGAAGCAGCTGCGGGCAAACGAGGCCGCCTCCCACCAGGAATATGTGGTGGGTGAGAACAGTGGATCAGCCATCCGAGGTCGTCGCCGGCAGGGTCACCTCGCAATTGGCCAGCATGGGGCTGCCAAGTGTGAGGTACGCCCCCGAGCGCAGCGGGACCGTCAACGCCAAGCTGACCCAGTTCTTCGAGGGCGTCCTCGGAGCCTTGGCCTATCTTCACTCCAACAGGACGGCCACGCCGGCCGAGGAGGCCCGGCGACTTTGCCGGAGGGTTGTGACCAAGGTCCTCACCAAGGTGGCGCACTGGAATCCAAACCTTGACTTTGCGGCCTCGATGAAGAGCTTGCCGGATGGTGTTGACCTCACGGTGCTCAAGGAGCGCATCAATCCCATCACCAACGCCATCGACGAAATCAAGAGGGTGGAAAGCCATCACCGGAATTGAGCATCCCGTTCCTCTTCGCCGCTGCGGGTTCCCGACCAAGACAAATTTTATCTTTAGTTAGAACCACAGCTATGATGTGATGTAATATAACTTTGAAGTACTCTTAATTTTCATGCATGTTATTTCCCCGTTCAATTCCTCTTTGTATGTGTGCCCTCGTCGATCGGGTAGGCTTGCCGACGCGAAAGCCCCTAGCGGCGTTTTGGGGACGGATCCCCAGGGCCTGCCGGGTACGCGTGCTGTCGGACGAGCCACCTTTCGTTCCGAACGCGGCCGCTCGAACTGTCGAGCTTGACTCGAGTCAGAATCGTGGGCGTTGTCGATCGCAGAAGGTTACTCTGCCATTCTCGATGCAGCCACTTGAGCTGTTGAGCAGACTCGAAACAGGGCAAGGGCGTTGCCGATCGTGGGAGAGCCCCTTGGCGTGCATGTTTCTCATACAAAGGCATGACATTTCCGGGGGGGGATAACCTCAAATAAGAAGGGTAGCACAAATAAAGGTTCAGTGCAACTTAGCTTCTGTTTGCGATCGCTCGAGTGTCGATCTTCTGGCCTCCTTTCTTCTTCAAGGGTCACGAAGAGGAAGGAAGGACGGGTTGACTGCCAAAGGCGATTCTCACCACTGCGCCCCCTACCTGGCGCGCCAAAGATGTCGCTGTAGGAACGACACCAATGGGATCACAAGAATCCCTACTACGGTTGCGGGGCGCAGGGGTCGTGAGAAGAGCGGATCAGACAGATCGCACACGGTCTCTTTATCTAGGTTCGGGCCGCGAGGATGTGTAAAACCCTACTCCTGCTTTGGTGGTTTGTTTATCTGGTGTTCTTGAACTAGCAATGGGGCGTGAGAAGCTCCAAAAAGCCGAATCCTCCTCCTGGTCGCATTGGGCCTCCTTTTATAGGGAAAGGGGTTGCCACGGTGGCACACAAGAGGTGGAAAGGGTACAGTGATACGAGTTTATCCCTCGCATTACATGACAAGGTGCCATTAATGCGTCTTGCTTAGGTGTCCTTGCTTTAACGGGGATGGGGGAGAGCCCTGTCTCGTCCGTCGCCGCTCCCTCTCGTGTTGACACGCGCCCTGTCCAGCGGTGCCCGTGGTGCCATGTAGGCAGGCAGGCAGCTGAGGTGGCGCAGCGGTGGGTGTCCACGAGGGTCCGCTTGCCGCCACGCAGGTTCCTGCCCAGCTGGTTCGGCCGGCAGCTGCATGCGAACGGCGGTGAAGGTTTGATTGGCGCGGGCCCGATGGTGGCCCCTCGAGGACAAGGGCCTTGCCGTAGCCCCGGCAAGGGTCTTACCGTGGCGCCTGCTGTCATCCCTGGCAAGGCTCTTGCCGGGGGCCTTGTGGTCCTCCTTGGCTGGGATCCCGCCAAGGGTCGTCGTCTTCTATCGTGTGTATCTGATCTTGGATGTCTTCACAAAGATCTGCATACCACCACGGGGATGTCTCCCGAATCCTTGCCCCATGGGGGCGGTGGACTCAAGGGTGATCCGCTTCGCAGGTGGGGTGAGCGGCGCGGCAAGGGTCTTGCGGGTTTGTTAAAACCGCCCCGGCAAGGATCTTGCCGGGGGTCCGCCTCGTCCCCTTTGCTCTTGTGGTCTTGATCTTGGCGTCGTTTCGCTCCTTTCGTGCTTCGTCCTTACCTCGGCTCACCTCCCTTGCCTTGCTCAAGGTGGTGGTGCCCGCGGCTCGCATCGCCTGCGGCAGTTATAGGGGTACAAAAAGTGTACCCCTCTTTTTGTACACCGACAGATACATACTGCATTTTAACTGTAAAATCTTCGGAGGAGGTTGGCGTTCCATGGTCGCTCCGACTCCTTGCCGGAATCATCTCTCTTTCATGCCTTCGGCTTCTGTGCGTCGATCAGGTAGTAGGAGTCGTTTCCCAAAGCTCTGCTGATAATGAAGGGGCCTTCCAAAGGGGCCGAGAGCATGTGCTGGCCGGCTGTTCGCTGGATCAGCCGGATCACAAGGACACCCTCTTGGAAGGATTTTGGCTTGACCTTCCGGCTGTGGTAGCGGCGCAAACCCTGCTGGTAGATGGCGGACCGGCTGAGGGCTAACAGCCGGCTTTCTTCCAGCAGGTCGACGCCGTCTTCGCGTGCTTCCTTGGCCTCCGCTTCCGTGTACATAGTGACCTGAGGCGAGTCGAACTCGATGTCAGTTGGGATGACGGCCTCGGCACCATATACAAGGAAGAAAGGGGTGAAGACGGTTGACTTGTTCGGGGTAGTGCGCAGACTCCAGAGGACGGCCAGCAGCTCGTCGAGCCAACAGCCGGCCGAACGCTCCAGTGGCACGACCAGTCGGGGCTTGATGCCGGAAAGGATGAGGCCGTTGGCTTGCTCGACTTGGCCATTTGACTGGGGGTGGGCAACGGACACTAGGTCCAGTCAGATGCCCTGCGTCGCGCAGAAACGTGCCAATGCTCCCTTGGCAAAATTTGTGTCATTGTCGGTGATGATGCTGTGTGGCACGCCGTACCGAGTTGTAATATCTGCGATGAATGTCACGGTAGTCGGCCCATTCAGCTTCTTAATCGGCTTCGCCTCAATCCACTTGGTAAATTTATCCATGGCGACGAGCAGATGTGTCATGCCGCCGTGTGCCGTCTTGAACGGGCCCACCATGTCCAGCCCCCACGCGAAAGGCCGTGTGAGGGAATGGTCTTGAGTGCCGAAGCCGGCAGTGTTGCTTGAGCTGAAGACTTGGTACCCTTTGCAGTATTTGACTAACTCCTTGGCGTCGTCCAAAGCAGTCGGCCAAAAGAATCCATGGCGGAAAGCTTTGGCAACAAGTGATCTTGAGGCCGCGTGGTGGCCGCATTCGCCTTGGTGAATGTCCTTGAGGATTGCTATGCCCTTCTCTGGCTCGACGCAGCGCTGGAAGACTCCAGTGACACTGTGTCTGACGAGCTCTCTGTTAACAATTGTGTATGCTCCGGCTCGGCGTTGGACATGTCTTGCCGTGATCTTGTCGTGGCGGTTCTCTGCTTACCAGAAGTTGAGGATGGGCTGAGCCCATGATGGAGCTGTGACTTCTTCTATAGCCAACACGGCTACTGCAACCAGGGCGGGTGGGCTGGGTGGTGAAGAGCTGGAGTCGGCCACTGCCTGTGGTGTTGGCGCAGTCCCCGGGCTGACTACCTTAGTCCCCGGGCCGGGTTCTGAAGTCCCCGGGCCGGGTGCGACTATGGCAGTCCCCGAGCCACCTATCAAAGTCCCCGGGCCGCCTACTTGTTTCCCCAGGCCGGATCCGGCTGCGTCGGGGTTAAGCGGCACGAAGATGGAATCGGATTCTGGAGATGGCTTGATAGACGGCTTGAGGAGGCGTTGGAGAGAGACGCCGGTTGGTATAGCTTGTCGAGTGGAGCCTATTCGTGCCAGGGCATCTGCTTGCTTGTTGTCGGCCCGTGGGACGTGGAGGAACTCGCATTCTTCTAAATACCCGCTGATTTGCTGAACGAGGAAGCGGTAGCTTTCCATGTTTGTGTCCTTGGCGTCCCAGTCGCCGGATGATTGCTGGACTACCAGATCCGAGTCGCCATAGCACAGGATCCGGCGGATGCCGAGCTCTTTGGCTAGCCGGAGCCCGTGTATGAGCGCCTCGTACTCGGCCACATTGTTGGAGGCGGAAAAATGAATTTGCAATGTGTATCTGAGTTTGTCGCCTTTGGGAGAGGTGAGGATGATGCCGGCTCCCAAGCCGGTGCACATCTTGGACCCATCGAAGTGCATCCGCCAATGAGTGGAGTCGGGAGCCGGCGGCAGGTACTGGGTCTCGGCCCAGTCGACGAGGAAGTCGGCCAATGCTTGGAACTTGATGGCGGTGCGAGGCTGGTAGAAGATCGTGTAAGGAGCCAGCTCAATGGCCCATTTTTCCACCCGGCCAGATGCGTCCCGGCTGCCTATGATCTCGGCGAGCGGGGCGGTGCATACGACCGTGATGGGGGTGCTCTTGAAAGTAGGGCTTGAGCTTCTTGGCGGCGAAGTACACACTGTGGCACATCCTCTGGTAGTGCAGGTAGTTCTGCTTCGAGGTGGACAGTACTTCACTTAAGTAATACACCGGCCTCTGGACTGGCTGAGCTCGGCCTTCTTCTGGGTGCTGGACCACGATGACGGTGCTGACCACCCGGCTGGTGGCGGCAATGTAAAGGAGCATGGGCTCTTTCTCAGTTGGCACCGCCAAGACAGGCGGCGTGGCCAGCATCTTCTTTAGCTCGTTGAAAGCTTGGTCGGCTTGGTCGTTCCACTCGAAGTGAGTGTTTTTCTTCATGAGTCGGTAGAGGGGGAGAGCCTTTTCTCCAAGCCGGCTGATAAAGCGGTTCAGGGAGGCCAGCACCCCGTAAACTTCTGGACGTCTCGCAGCTTGGTGGGAATCTCCATTCTCTCAATGGCTTTGATCTTTACTGGGTTGCATTCGATGCCGCGTTCGGAGACCAGGAAGCCTAGAAGCTGGCCGGCTGGTACTCCGAACACGCATTTCTCGGGGTTGAGCTTGATCTGAAACCGGCGCAGGTTCTCAAACGTTTCCTTGAGGCCTTCTAGCAAGGTGCCGCGCTTCTCCGTCTTCACCACGATATCATCTACATAGACGTGGGCATTTCTACCGAGTTGCTTGAGGAGGCATTTCTGCATGCAACGCTGAAAAGTGGCACCGACATTTCTCAAGCCGAATGTCATAGTCGTGCAGCGTAAAAGCTGAATGGCGTGATGAAGGCGGTCTTCAGGCGGTCAGCTGGGTCCAACTTTGTCTGGTGGTAGCCCAAATAGGCATCCAAGAAACTCAGCAGCTCGCATCCGGCTGTGGAGTCTATCACTTGATCAATCCTTGGCAAGGCGAAAGGATCTTTGGGGCAGGCTTTGTTGAGGCTTGTGTAGTCTATACACATGCGCCACTTGTTATTCTTCTTCAGCACGAGAACCGGGTTGGCAAGCCATTCCGGATAGAACACCTCCATTATGAAGCCAGCTGCTAGGAGCCGGGCTATCTCTTCTCCTACAATCCTTCTCTTCTCTTCCGACAGTCGGCGGAGGGGCTTCTTGACTGGTTTTGCATCTGCTCGGACGTGTAGCTTGTGCTCGGCGAATTCCTTCGGAACACCCGGCATGTCCTTGGGGGACCATGCAAAGATGTCCCGGTTCTCCTGGAGGAAATCGACGAGCTCGCCTTCCTATTTGCTGTCCAGGTTTTCCCCAATGACGGCAAACCTTTCTGGGTGCTCCGGGTCTAGAGGTATCTTCTTCGTTTCCTTAGCCGGCTGGAAAGAACCTTGGGCATCACATTCCTTGGGGTCGGGGGACAGGGCTGGCTGCTTGCCAGCCATGGCCACAACTCGGTCCAACATCTTCTTTTCTTCAGCGATCACAAGGGACTCGGCCAGCCGGTCATTTGGCTCGCAGCACTCGGAGGATTTCTTGTAATCGCCGGCTATGGTGATGATGCCCTTGGTACTTGGCATCTTCATCTTGAGGTAGGCGTAGTGGGGTACAACCATGAACTTGGCCAGAGCAGGTCGGCCAAGCAGTGCATGATAGGGGCTCTCAAGGTCTACCACTTCAAACCAGATCGCTTCTCGACGGAAATGATCCTTGTCCCCAAAGAGAACATCTATCTTGATCTTGCCGATTGGTGAGCAGGACAGGCCGGGTACGATGCCATGGAACACGGTCCGGCTAGGCATGAGCTGCTTCATCTTGATGTTTAGCTTCTCCATGGTGTCACGGTACAGGATGTTGATGCTGCTCCGGCCATCTATCAGCACGCGGGAGAATCAGGCAGCACGCATGTCTGTCGCGAGGGTGGCGTCCAAAACCAAGGCTGTCAGGACCCCGATTCCATGTCACATCGACATAGCCGGTAACACCTCATATCACTTTGCGGCCTCACACACGGTATTCCCACGGGTGTCGCCTTACCATGGCCCGGGACTGTTTGCGCCTTTTGGCTCACGTATATGATAGTGTCGCTAGCATCCATATGACAAAGAACCCGGGCCAACATGGCTAGTCGTGAACCCAAAGCGGCACTAACCCATGGGGACAGGCATACATGAATCACATCGAGCATGTCGGTCATCAACGAATGAATTCGGGCTGTAGCACTGGCTAATGAGGACTCCGGTATCCCGGGCTATAGCAGGCTAGGCAGACTCGAATATCACCGCTGCGTGACATTTCCCGAAGGACAGACACAAACGGCGAAACACATGCCGGCCAGTCAAGTGTCCAAGCAGTAGTGCTGGGCTAGCAGGACTCCGGTGAACCGGTCAGAAGCGGACTACTATCGCCGTGAAGCACGAGACTACATTTCCCCATATGACAGGCTGCCAGGGATAAACAACTAGTTTGTCGGATCCCACACATACCAAGCATTTCAAACATACACACAATATGCTCAATATGTGTAAATACAACATGGCATCACAACATAACTCTATGACTCAAATATTTATTCATTAGGCTCCGAGGAGCGCGATATTACAAACATGGGTCTCATGACCCAACACTCAGAGCATAGAAGTCAAAGCACAAGCGGAAACTAAACATGTCTGAGTACAGACATCTACAAATGAAAAAGGCTGAGGAGCCTGACTATCTACCAGATCCTGTCGAGGGCACAAGATCGTAGCTGAGGTAAAAAGCTAAACGTCGAAGTCCAAGCGGAACTACTAGCGAGACTGACGTCTCTCTGCAAAACATAAAATAAGCAAACGTTAGTACAAACGTACTCAAAGAAGACTTACATCGTAACTAACTACATATGCATCATTATCAATAAAGGGGGTGGTGGAGTTTGGACAACAAGCCAGCTTTGACTCGAGTGGCTATCCTAAACTACATTTGCAAGTAACTCTTTTGAGGTGGGCGCTACGAGTCCACATATTCACCATATCAATACACCACTATGGACCCGCTCCCGTCTCCCTACGAGAACGCCATCCATAGCACTCCACGCTTATCTTGCGCATTTTAGAGTATCCACTTTCACTTGTCTATGAACTGTTATAGGCAACCCGTAAGTCCTTTTTCGCGGACACGGCTATTCGAATAGATCATATTAACCCTGCAGGGTGTACTTCTTCACACACGCTCTCACCACTTACCGCCGTTTACACGACATGTACCCAACCTTCAAGCGGAAGCCCAACGTGGGTGTCGGCCACGGCCTACCTAAACACACGAGTCCCGAGTCCAGGTTTATCGCCTATTCGGTTTCCATCCGCAGGGAGTCCGGCCGAGGTTTCCACTAACGGTCCCGAATGATGTGTGCAGGGTTCCCGAGACACCAAACGGGTGAATCGGTACACCGGGCCACGTGCCTACCGCAACACAACCCACCCCTATGGTCAGCGTTATGCGGCGCTCCCAGCATGCTACAAACACCAGAAACTTCTTGCATGTCCCGGACTGAGGACTTGGGTGGTTTAGAATCCGAGAGGGTCCATTGTTTTCGTGCCCAATGCGTGGTAGTAACTGTTTGATGGTTCACAAACACAGAACTCAGTTCATGAGGACGGCTGCAATGAGACAACCCACCATGTACTCCTACATGGCCTCTCACCGCTACCTTTACCAAAACGTGTTCACACACTTAGCTCACACACAAGAGGACATGTTCACACACCTCCGATTCATCCCCGATGAATCGCACTGACTCAACTCTAAGCAAGAGCAGGCATGACAAACAAGCATGAATGAGTAGGCACAACATGGCTCAAGCAACTCCTACTCATGCTAGTGGGTTTCATCTAATTACTGTGGAATGACAGGTCATGCAGAGGATAAAGGGGTTCAGCTACCGCAGCAAGTAACACATGAGTCGTTGTTGTCCTAATGCAGTAAAAGAGAGCAGGAGCGAGAGAGTGGGATTGCATTAGAATGAACAAGGGGGTTTTGCTTGCCTGGCACTTCTGAAGATAATATAGTTCTTCAATAGTGTCATCGAACTCATCATCGGAACCACGTCTATCGAGAGGGGACAAACACCGGCAACTGAGAAAGAAACACAATCAATGCAATGCGCAATATGATGCATGCTCATGACATGGCAACATGCTGGTGTTTTGAGCTAATGCAGCTAACAACAAAGTTAAATGAAGTTGGTTTGAACCCTCAGTTCAAATCAAAACTCCATATGTGAAATTCAAATGCCATTTATATGATTTGTGCTAAACAGCAGCTATAAGTTGCTCTAACATGCATGAAAATGGTACAGATGGATAGATTGGATTTTTCTGATCATTTTTCATATATAACTTATTTCCATTGGAGTTACGGTTGAATTTCTATGAATTTTAGAAGTTTGAGCTATTTTCTGGAATTTCCTGTATTAAAATAAATCCAGAAAAACCTATTACTGCGTCAGCACCACGTCACTGTGACGTCAGCAAGTCAACTGGGCGCCCCAGGTCAAACCTGACCCGTGGGGTCCATTGGTCAGTGAGACATACACTAATCCCGCGTTGACTCGGGCTTTGACCCGCTGCGGGGCCCGCTGTCAGTGTCTAAGGGTGGTTTAGCTGGCGGTAATTAGCGCTAATTACGCGGCCACGTCGGCACGCCGGAGTTTGGCCGGCGGCGACCTCAAGCCCCGGCAGAGTCCGCTCGGAATTGAGCTACGGGCGACGGTTTCGAGCGAGGTTTGCGGCTACGGCGAGCTGGCGGTGAGGCGCATCTAAAGGAGGCAGTGGGAGGTGCCGGGGTGCAGTGTAGCGGCGGCGGTGACGGGCGGAGCGGTGGCCGGAGTTCGTGGTTGGTGCGGGTTAGCGCTAGGAAGCACGGGAGGGGGAGCTACTAGTGGATACGGACTCCTGGGGCAACTAGGAGCATGATGCTGTGCAAGGTCGTGGCTGGGTCGAGCTCAGGCCACGGCGGCGACATCGCCGGCGAAGCCGAGCTCTCGGGCTCGATGGGAACGGTGGCTAGAGAGGGAAATAAAGCACGGGGAGCGAGGGGGTCGGCAGAGGAGCTCACGGCGAGGTCGATGAGTAGCTCAGCGTGCTCGGGGGAGGCCGGACGGCGTCGGAGCATCTCCGGCGATCCGGTTGCCCGAGGTAGAAGACGACCGCGGAGATGACATTCGGGGGCATCCGGTGCCGCGTGGCTCGGCGGAGAGGTCCAGGGCGGCGAGGCGGAGCTCTTGAGCTGGTCGGGGAAGCAAGGGGGAGGCGGTGGCCGCGGTGGTGGCGAGCGGCGGCGACGAGCTCCGCTCGGTGGGAGAGAGAGGGAGCCAGAGGAGGGGATGGGGACGAGAGAGTGAACGAGGGGGTTCCAGGGGGTGCGTGGCGTCGCGGGAGACGTCCAGAGCGTCGAGGGAGAAGCGGCAAGCAGGAGGTGGCCGCGCGCGCGGCGGCCACGCGCCTCTCGTCCTCCTGGCAAGGAGGAAGACGACACGGGAGGCGGCTGCTGGCTGGGCCAGCAACGCCGACCAAAGACGGGGAGCTGGGCCGGTTCAGGCGCCTGTAAGTTCCTTCCTATTTATTAATTCCGGTTTCTATTTCTTTTATTTTGTTTTGAATTAGTAAAATACTAATTCATTTTAAAACTCCTGAGATAAATTGGGGCATTATTTGGATTATTCCAAAAGCCCACAATTGAAACCAGGATTTTTGGAGCATTTAAAATATTTATAGAATTCAAAGGCCCCAATTCAAATACAATATGGGTTAATTCAAAAATCCACAAAATGGCCAACAATTATGCTCATCATTTTTGGCAGAGGTTTTCACCTTTATCTAAATCATGAACATTTTCACAAGGCATTTTGGGATCATTGAAAATGATTTTATTTGAACCTATTAGAATTCATTTAGTACTAGGGCTTGGATCAAACCCCCATTTCAAGTTTAACTGAAATTTAAATATGATGACATGGATGAAGATGCAACTAATTACAAACAAAGATCTAGGGCTGTGACAACTCACCCCCACTAAACAAGAATCTCGTCCCGAGATTCAAGACGTGAGGTAATAAAACAGAGGGGCACAAGACCAACACAAACTTCATGATCCAGGTTGCACCTCATAAGGTTGTTGATTTGTTGCATACGTTGATCTCGACATCCTTGCTTTTGAGATCTTCATCCACGCGATGACGATGGAAAGAAAATCTACTAGGATTGATCTTCTCGAAGATCGAGCTATACAATCTCAACTCGCAAAATGAGATGTTGAAACATCTCAAGTTGAGACACAAAACACATCGAGAGGGATGGAAGAACAAACGACGGAGTTTTATTTGGTGGGCAACAATTCCACGCTTAGAGAGATGGTGGATGGTGTCAAGGTGGCGAGGAAATAATTGCCATGATTCAATAACGGGGCACCTCAGGGGAGGTGACGCGAGGAACTATTCCCTTAAGTGGCAAAAAGAATTACTTTTGATTCGTAGATCATTGAAACTCTTCATACCAGCCTAAGGAAATTCACAACGATCGTTTGGCGGAGTGCAAAGGAATGGTACACCCGGACTAGAATGGATGATGTGGACTACCTTGTTGAAGACAACGCAATGGATGATTTTTGCTTATATTCGGAGGTGGAGGGGACCCATGGTAGGACCACTTTTGAGGATGATCCTGAACAAGAATTACTAAGAAGGCAGCCCATAGTGAAATGGCACAAGGACGGTGCAAGCTGGGAACGAAATGCAACCGATGGAATGTTCCAACCATCATATCTGCCTGAGATTCAGATCCGATTGGTAATAGGATACTCCAGACTCAAAGATGTCCGAAAGGGAAGGGTGCAAACACAAATCGATTTAGATGATGTTGCGAGATTCTCGGGATATGAACTACGATAGCAAGCTCCAAAACATGAGCTGGTTCTGCTACATACATGTGAGCATGTTGTCCAAGACAAGAATGACCACATAGTAGTCTTATTATAAAACACTACCGAAGTTCGTGTGGGGAACCATCATCGAGGATATCAAGTCCTTGTATAAGCCGCGGTCTTAAGAAGGAACTTCTTCTCCTTGAACAAATCAATCAGTGGCTTGGTGTGCTATGGAATTCATATGGAATGAAGATGATCACCATCGCACCATAGAATACTTCATGCGTGCATGACTGACTTGGAATGATTCCAAAGGAAACAAAACAAACCTTTCTCAAATTCATGGCGGCAACTTACACCTAAAGCACATGAATTCGAGGAAGTCACTTTTTCCATCCAGGCATAAGCTTCATGAACGGAACACGAAGACATTGCTTATAAAGTTTCCAACACTAGGTTGATGTTCAACATGAATCACGGGGGAGATAAGATGCTGCTGATGGGCTCAACATCAACTCATCGGAATTTCCATATCATCGACTTCCGCCATCATGTGAACACAAAGTGATAGCATTGGTCGCACCAAAAGATGTAATGGTATATGATCGAGGGATCAACCACGAGTAAGACAACATTACGAGCATCGTTGGTACTGATTTGATTTGACGATAGCCCACACTCAAATCAAAGGATTGATAAGACAATAGGTCCAGCAACTGATCACAGGGACCAATGGATGAAGATATCATCTTTCTTCAACACACACTATACAAGAATATCCCTTAGAGATGAACTAAGTTAAGCAAAGCTTTATCTTCCAACTCTCCAAGTTGTTGTCTAGCTCAACCAACTAGCTCAGGGATATCCAACACAGATTCTTGGAGAATGGGTGGTTTAGAAGAAAACCAATATGATCACGAACTCAACATAGCGGTCGGTGACAACCTGGTAACACTTCCAAGAAGATATTTGGAAAGTCACGAACCACCGTATGTTACTAAGCTCGAGAACAATCTTGCTTTTGAGGGCAAGACGATATGATCGAATGAGTGAGGACTTGACAAGATCCTAACTCATAGATCAAGAGTGCACCGTAATCTAAGGACTATGTAGCACGATTAATCTTAGGATGATGATTTAATAACCAACACGCTAAGAATGATAATATTGTCCATTTACTACCAAGCAACGAGGTTGCTAGGAGTATCGATTTCACACACCACAATTCACTAGTCGGCATTCCGGTTGCGACAACACGGAACCGAGGAATGAACAATGATGGTGTGAAGTATCACTACGTCAAGAATTCATGAGAGTTGGTGCAGTTCTCATGACAATTCTGACACAAAAGGGGGTAACACTCCAAGGTAGAACAGAACAAAGCTGAATTGGCATTTTGATCTGCGGGATACAACTACTTTGACCCAATCCTAGAAATGAATGAGGTACTGGAGTTTGTTTCTCCTTGTCATTCCGAAATAGAATGGCTTGACGGACCACAAGGATAATAGGCATCGATGACGAATGCATGACTAATCCTGACTATCAATTGATAGACGAAGGTCGGAATACAACTGAAGAGGGACAACTCAAAGGAACATATAACTTTTCGAGTTGTGGATGCATAGATTAGTATGTCGAACCAAGTTCAACAGGTTTCTTCCGGATAACCCATGCAGAAAGTAGAACCGGCAGATTCACAATATAGAATGGAGGACTCCTCAAGAGTACTTTGGTTGTGAGCTTTTGGTTCAGCGAGGAACTTCGCCATAAGCGGTTCATAGTATTTGGAAGAAGGAAATACCACGGACCTCGAGGACTATCGCAGTTACTAATATCCTAAAGGTACGAGAAACACTATCAACATTAGGTAAGTAGGGTGAATCTCGGTTCAAGAACCCATGAATAGAATACCTACTAACTAAATTGCATCACGGAATGCTTTCAAGAATAATGGCCAGAATCATCACACTGGGATACAAAAGCATTGCTAAATTGATAGGTGACTTCCTAAACACCTAGGGTCATAATAATAGCTCCAACATCTATGCCGAGGCAACAAAGTACCTCAACTTACCGATTAGTGTGCTTATTCTGACCAAAAAGGACATCAGGAACGGAAGGAAAGGATTTGCAAATGCATCGCACTATTTAGAGACCGATGACTCGACAAAGATAACGGCTGTAAATGCTCAAAAAGATTTGAGACATCATGCAAAATGGTGGCATAGCCACTTAACAACATCATCTCAAGGTTCCGAGATCAACAGTTAACATATAGAAATAGTAGGAACTGAACTGAGGCTTGAAACCAACAATCTTAAAAGTCTATGGATTAGTAACACGTCATCCTGATAGATAGATGAGAAGCCTAGTTCTTGAACCCCGTAGAAGAGAAGAGGATGACTCAGATCAGAAGGCCATGAGGTATAAGGTGTAAAAATAGCCTTACATTCCCTTCCACAATCAATTCCCTTACATAACTAAAGCATTTCTAGACACAACTTCGACCAGTTTGGCTTGGTAATCCTACAGCAAAAAGCTCGATACCAACACTGTCAGGACCCCGATTCCACGTCACATCGACCTAGCCGGTAACACCTCATATCACTTTGCGGCCTCACGCACGGTATTCCCACGGGTGTCGCCTTAGCATGGCCCGGGACCGCTTTTCGCCTTTTGGCTCACGATATGATAGTGTCGCTAGCATCCATATGACAAAGAACCGGGCCGACATGGCTAGTCGTGAACCCAAAGCGGCACTAACCCATGGGGACAAGCATACATGAATCACATCGAGCATGTCGGTCATCAACGAATGAATTTGCTGTAGCATCGGGCTAACAGGACTCCGGTATCCCGGCTGTAGCAGGCTAGGCAGGACTCGAATATCACCAAGCGTGACATTTCCCAAGGCGATGCATAGACACGAACGAAGTGAAACACATGCCAGCCAGTCAAGTGTCCAAGCAGTAGTGCTGGGCTAGCAGGACTCCGGTGAACCGGGCTGTAGCGGACTACTATTGCTCAGAAGCACGAGACTACATTTCCCCATATGATAGGCTGCCAGGGATAAACAACTAGTTTGTCGGATCCCACACATACCAAGCATTTCAAACATACACACAATATGCTCAATATGTGTAAATACAACATGGCATCACAACATAACTCTACGACTCAAATATTTATTCATTAGACTCCGAGGAGCGCGATATTACAAACATGGGTCTCATGACCCAACACTCAGAGCATACAAGTCAAAGCACAAGCGGAAACTAAACATGTCTGAGTACAGACATCTACAAATGAAAAAGGCTGAGAAGCCTGACTATCTACCAGATCCTGCCGAGGGCACAAGATCGTAGCTGAGATAACAAGCTAAACGTCGAAGTCCAAGCGGAACTACTAGCGATACATCGACGCCTCTCTCGCAAAACATAAAATAAGCAAATGTGAGTACAAACGTACTCAAGAAGACTTACATCGTAACTAACTACATATGCATCATTATCAATAAAGGGGTGGTGGAGTTTGACCGCAGCAAGCCAGCTTTGACTCGATGGCTATCCTAAACTACGATCGCAAGTAACTCTTTTGAGGTGGGCGCTGCAGTCCACATATTCACCATATCAATACACCACCATGGACCCGCTCCCGTCTCCTTACGAGAATGCCATCCATAGCACTCACGCTTATCTTGCGCATTTTAGAGTATCCACTTTCACTTGTCTATGAACTGTTATAGGCAACCCTGAAGTCCTTTTCCGCGGACACGGCTATTCGAATAGATCATATTAACCCTGCAGGGGTGTACTTCTTCACACATGCTCTCACCACTTACCGCCGTTTACACGACATGTACTCGGCAACCTTCAAGCGGAAGCCCAACGTGGGTGTCGGCCACGGCCTACCTAAACACACGAGTCCCGAGTCCAGGTTTATCGCCTATTCGGGTTCCATCCGCAGGGAGTCCGGCCGAGGTTTCCACTAACGGCCCCGAACGATGTGTGCAGGGTTCCCGAGACACCAAACGGGCGAATCGGTACACTGGGCCACGTGCCTACCGCAACACAACCCACCCCTATGGTCAGCGCTATGCGTGCGGCCCCCAAGATGCTACAAACACCGAAACTACTTGCAACTCCCTGACCGAGGACAAGAGTGGTTAAGAAGCCGAGAGGGTCCATTGGTTTCGGGCCCAATGCGTGGTAGTAACTGTTCAGGGATCACAAACACAGAACTCAGTTCCTGAGGACGGCTGCAATGAGACAACCCACCATGTACTCCTACATGGCCTCTCACTGCTACCTTTACCAAAACGTGTTCACACACTTAGCTCACACACAATAGGACATGTTCACACACCTCCGATTCATCCCTGATGAATCAGATCTGACTCAACTCTAAGCAAGAGTGTGCATGACAAACAAGCATGAATGAGTAGGCACAACATGGCTCAAGCAACTCCTACTCATGCTAGTGGGTTTCATCTAATTACTATGGAATGACAGGTCATGCAGAGGATAAGGGGTTCAGCCTACCGCAGCAAGTAACACATGAGTCGTTGTTGTCCTAATGCAAGAAAAGAGAGCAGGAGCGAGAGAGTGGGATTGTATCGGAATGAACAAGGGGTTTTGCTTGCCTCGCACTTGAAGATAATATAGTTCTTCAATAGTGTCATCGAACTCATCGTTGGAACCACGCTCATCGAGAGGGACAAACACCGCAACTGAGAAAGAAACACAATCAATGCAATGCGCAATATGATGCATGCTCATGACATGGCAACATGCTGGTGTTTTGAGCTAATGCAGCTAACAACAAAGTTAAAAGAAGTTGGTTTGAACCCTAAGTTCAAATCCAAACTCCATATGTGAAATTCAAATGCCATTTATATGATTTGTGCTAAACAGCAGCTATAAGTTGTTCTAACATGCATGAAAATGGTACAGATGGATAGATTGGATTTTTCTGATCATTTTTCATATATAACTTATTTCCATTGGAGTTACGGTTGAATTTCTATGAATTTTAGAAGTTTGAGCTATTTTCTGGAATTTCCTGTATTAAAATAAATCCATAAAAACCTATTACCGCGTCAGCACCACGTCACTGTGACGTCAGCAAGTCAACTGGGCGCCCGAGGTCAAACCTGACCCGTGGGGTCCATTGGTCAGTGAGACATACACTAATCCCGCGTTGACTCGGGCTTTGACCCACTGCGGGGCCCGTTGTCGGTGTCTAAGGGTGGTTTAGCTGGCGGTAATTAGCGCTAATTACACGGCCACGTCGGCACGCCGGAGTTTGGCCGGCGGCGACCTCAAGCTGCGGCAGAGTCCGCTCGGAATTGAGCTACGGGCGACGGTTTCGAGCGAGGTTTGCGGCTACGGCGAGCTGGCGGTGAGGCGCATCTAAAGGAGGCAGTGGGAGGTGCCGGGGTGCAGTGTAGCGGCGGCGGTGACAGGCGGAGGGGTGGCCAGAGTTAGGGGTTGGTGCGGTTTAGCGCTAGGAAGCACGGGAGGGGGAGCTACTGGTGGATACGGACTCCTGGGTCAACTAGGTGCATGATGCGGTGCAAGGTCATGGCTGGGTCGAGCTCAGGCCACGGCGGCGACATCGCCGGGGAAGCCGAGCTCTCGGGCTCGATGGGAACGGCGGCTAGAGAGGGAAATAAAGCACGGGGAGAGAGGGTTTGGCAGAGGAGCTCACGGCGAGGTCGATGAGTAGCTCAGCGTGCTCGGGGGAGGCCGGACGGCGTCGGAGCATCTCCGGCGATCTCGGTTGCCCGAGGTAGAAGACGGCCGCGGAGATGACATTCGGGGCATCCGGTGCCGCGTGGCTCTGCGGAGAGGTCCAGGGTGGCGAGGCGGAGCTCTTGAGCTGGTCGGGGAAGCAAGGGGGAGGCGGTGGCCGCGGTGGTGGCGAGCGGCGGCGACGAGCTCCGCTCGGTGGGAGAGAGAGGGAGCCAGAGGAGGGGATGGGGACGAGAGAGTGAACGAGGGGGTTCCAGGGGGTGCGTGGCATCGCGGGAGACGTCCAGAGCGTCGAGGGGGAAGCGGCAAGCGGGAGGTGGCCGCGCCAAGGCGGCCACGCCTCTCGGCCCTCCCCGGCAAGGAGGAAGACGACAGGAGGCGGTGGGCTGGGCAGCTGCACAAGAATTGCATCAAAGATGGGGGAGCCGGGCCGTTCGTGGCGCCAGGTAAGTTCCTTCCTATTTATTAATTCCGGTTTTCTATTTCTTTTATTTTGTTTTGAATTAGTAAAAATACTAATTCATTTTTAAAACTCCTGAGATAAATTGGGGCATTATTTGGATTATTCCAAAAGCCCACAATTGAAACCAGGATTTTTGGAGCATTTAAAATATTTATAGAATTCAAAGGCCCCAATTCAAATACAATATGGGTTAATTAAATGCACAAATGGCCAACAATTATGCTCATCATTTTGGCAAGAGGTTTTCACCTTTATCAAAATCATGAACATTTTCACCGGGCATTTTGGGATCATTGAAAATGATTTTATTTGAACCTATTAGAATTCATTTAGTACTAGGGCTTGGATCAAACCCCCATTTCAAGTTTAACTGAAATTTAAATATGATGACATGGATGAAGATGCAACTAATTACAAACAAAGATCTAGGGCTGTGACAAAGGCATAAGAGCCGCGGGACGGCATCACCTTTGGGTGGTCGGCTCGGCTCCGGCTGATAGGCCTTTTTGACCAGTGCATGTACTCGGGGGTGTTGGAGGCGACCGCATTGACCTCTTGGTGCTGTCGGCGCCTGCTGCGCCGGTCTTCGGGCTGGCTTGTAAAGATGACGTAAGTGACATGCTCGTCAGGGAACTCGTCTTGAACGGTTCCGACCGCTGGTCGAGCGGCTGGCTATTGAGGAGCTGGAGGCGGCTGACCAGCTGGCGGAGGCGGCTCTAGCCCTTCGCCGTTGGAGATTCGCGTGAGCCAGTGGCACTTCCGGGTCGTCTGGTTGGACGACTTCGCGCCGCTGTGGAACTTGCATGGGGCGTCAAGGGCCTGCTCGTAGGAGAAGGCTGGCTGCCAAGCCGGCCTGCCACCCTTCTGCTTCTTGGGCGCGGGCCGCCCCTCGGGCTGTTCGTCTTTGACTGTGGCCACCTGCCGACTGGTTGAAGGCGGCATGGGCCCTTGCGCTTGTTGTCGCTCTGATACGGGCGCCGGTTGGAGTCGCCAGCCGGCGTCTTGGGAGCCGGGTCGAGTACCTTCCCGGAGGCGTCCACCCGGAGCTCGGTTTTCATCGAGGAGTCGGCGGTGGCGTACTTGTCCGCTATGACTAGCAGCTCGTCGAGGGTAGTCGGCTCATCACAGAGAAGCTTAGGAAGCCAGGAGGGTGCCTTCTCGGCACCCGGTGAAGTACTCTATGGCTTGAACCTCGTGCACCCCTCGCAGGAGTTCTGGCTTCGGCCCAGCGCGTGAGGTAGTCGCGAGTTGATTTGGTGGGTCCTTGTACGCACAAGGAGAGCTGTCTGGGCTTGGGAGCCCGCTTGTAGGTGCTGGTGAAGTTTCGGATAAAGGCTTCTGTGAAGTCTAGCCAGCTGTTGATGCTATACGGCTTAAGGTTGTTGAGCCAGGTTCCTGCCGTGCCTTGAAGCATGAGGGGCACATATTTCACGGCAACGCGCCAGTTGCCGTTCGCTATGCTGACCGCAGTGGAGTAGTCGATCAGCCAATCCTCCGGCTTCACAGAGCCGTTGTACTTGGGCGTGTCTCTTGGGAGCGAGAACCCTTTGGGGAAGGGCTCGTCGCGGATGCGGGGGCCGAAACAAGGCGGGCCGACATCGTCTTCCTCTTCTAGTGCCAGGGATCGCGCTAGGCGGTCGATCCGGTGGTGAGCATCGTTCTCGCCGACTCCTTCACGGCGACCTAGTCGGCCGTTGAGAGTTGGATGCGTGACAGGCGGCAGGGTGGGATATCTCTCCCCACGAGGCGGAGGAGGAGGCGGGTTGCCTTGTCGCTCCACGGCTCGAGGGCGGCCTTCTACGTCACACTCGTTGGAGATCCGGGTTCGGCTGTGGCTGGCAGCCGGCTCTTTTTCTTGCCGCGCGCGGGTTTTGCCCACAGTCGGTGTCCGTGAAGTTGCGCCGTGCTCTCAGCGCGGGAGAGGACTCTCCGCGCGGACGCCGGCTTCGTGCCGCAGCGCAGCAGCTCCGGCCAGCTGCTGGATGCGTCTGGTCATGTGGGGGAGCTCTTCGGCCCCCAGTCCATTCAGCTCGTCCACGGCCGCCTGGGCAGCACACAGATTCTCGAGGGGCGTGGCGTAGACTGGGCGGTCAACTCCTAGCATGTCGGCGACGGCTGCACCATGCTGCTTGATGGCGCCGATTCGGCTCAGCCGAGGCGGCGCGGCGCGTCAAGGCGGCGCGGTCGACTTCCGCCGGTGAGCTCTCAAGAGGCGCCATGGAGGCTAACCTCCGCCTTCCACCATGAGGGCGAGGCGGGCGCGTTTCAAGAGCCGCATCGGCGCCGGCCGGGAGGGGACGGACAAGTCATGGACTGCCCGTTTGCGAGGCGTCCCGGGCGTTCTCGCCCGAGGCGCCGCTGCGGATCGACACAAGACCTCGCTGATGGCACCGCCACGCCTGTCGGCTCGGGGGAGCGGGTCGTTGTAGATCACAACGTTGGTGGGGAAAGCGTCGAGTGATGCCGTGTCGGAGTCGACAAACATCGGGTCGGTGGAGCCAACCGACTCCAAATCCACAGCGGGCTCGCTGGAGACGTGGAGTTGGTCGTGGAGGCTGACGAGGTGGCTCTCGAGGCAGCCTGTGCCCGCGTCGGAGGCGGGCTCGTAAGAGATGCGAGCCTCACCAAGAAGATCGGCGAGGCAGCTCGCCGCGCAGGCGTCAGCGACGCCTTGCAGCGTGTCGGGGCAAGCGCCACCGGGCGTGCCGGGTTGGCTACGCCACCGGGAGAAAAGGGTTCCCGCCCGCAATGTGTCTCCTGGACGATGGTGCACCTGTCCCTCATGATGGGCGCCAAATGTCGTGGTAGGTGCGACATATGCCAATGGGTGGCTTATCATTGTGGGAGCCAATAAGATGTCGCGGTGCACAGAAACGGATGAGGCGAAGACATGCACGCCGACGAATCTTACCCAGCTTCGGGGCTCTCCGTGGAGATAACACCCATACTGCTGCTCTGCGGGGTCTCCGCATGATCACTAGATGAACAAGTGGCTACAAGGGGCTCCTTGAGTTGTTCGATGAGAGGAAGAAGAACGGCTAGGCTAGCTCTCCTCTTCCCTCTATGTGGTGTCTAAAACTCTCAGAGATCCCCCATTTGCATGGGTGCCCTGGGGGGTTTATATAGGCCTACCCACCAGGGGTACAATGGTAATCCGGCTGGGCGTGGGCCCTAGCCGTCAGTGTCTACGCTCGCCGGCTTCTCTGCCGGCCGCTGGGGCCCGCCGACTGGTGGGTCCCGCCGGCTGCCGGCTTCTTGGTCGACAAGCTGGCCCCACCGCTGAGGGCCTTGTCGGGGGCTGGTTACTTGTCACGCCCTCGATGCGGCTATATCTCCCACGTGTCGAAGCACGACTTAGAGGCATAACCGCATTGAAAGCCATGTCGCAAGTGAGGTAATCTTCACACAACCCATGTAATACATAAGGGAAAGAGATACATAGTTGGCTTACACGCCACTTCACACAATACATAAATAAACATCCATCATTCAGATTACACTCAAGGTCCGACTACGGAACCAAAATAAAGAAGATACCCCAAATGCTACACAGATCCCCGATCGACCCAACTGGGCTCCACTACTGAGCATCAGGAAAAGACACATAGTAACGACCACGTTCCTCATCGAACTCCCACTTGAGCTCGGTTGCGTCATCTGCACTGGCATCGTCGGCTTTTGCAACTGCTTTGGTAGAATCTGTGAGTCACGGGACTCAAGAATCTCACATCCGCGAGATCAAGACTATTTAAGCTTATAGGAAGGACAGAGTGGTGAGGTGGAGCCGCAGCGTTTAACTAGCATATATGGTGGCTACACTCGCGAAAGATAGCGAGAAGAGAAGCAAAGCGCCGCCGTGAAGCTAGTAGCGATCAAGAAGTGATCCTGAACTACTTACGCTAAGCATAACTCTAACACTGTGTTCACTTCCCGGACTCCGCCGAGAAGCGACATCACACGGTTACACACACGGTTGATGTGTATTAATTAAGATCAACTTCGGGTTTTCTACAACCGACATTAACAAATTCCCATCTGCCTCATAACCGCGGGCACGGCTTTGAAAGATAATACCCTGCAGGGTGTCCCAACTTAGCCCATTATAAGCTCTCACGGTCAACGAAGGATATTCCTTCTACCGAAGACCCGATCGATCTCGGAATCCTGGACTACAAGACATTTCGACAAAGAATAAAACAAGACCAAAGAAGCCTCCCTGAATGTGCCGACAAATCCCGATAGGAGCTGCACATATCTCGTTCTCGAGCACAACGGATGAGCCAGACGTCGGGTTGGCATAGACCCTGATTGCTCAAGGGCGCCGGACATCGCTCAAGTTGGACCAAGCACTCAAGGAGAACTGGCCCGGGTTAAAATAAAGATGACCCTCGGGCTCGCGAAAACCCGGGAAAAAGGCTTAGGTGGCAAATGGTAAAACCAAAGTTGGGCCTTTGCTGGAGGAGTCTTATTCAAAGCGAACTGTCAAGGGGGTCCCATAAATCACCCAACCGTAAGGAACGCGAAATCAAGGAACATAACACCCAGTATGACGGAAACTAGGGTGGCAAGAGTGGAACAAAACACTGTGCATAAGGCCGAGCCTTCCACCCTTTACCAAGTATATAGATGCATTAATTATAGCAGATATATCGTGATATCCCCAACAAGTAAACATGTTCCAACAAGGAACAACATCTCCATGTTCCAACAAGGAACAAACTTCATCTTCACCGCAACTAGCAACGCTATAAGAGGGGCTGAGCAAAGCGGTAACATAGCCAAACAACGGTTTGGTAGGAAAGGATGGTTAGAGGTTTGACATGGCAATATGGGTGGCATGATAAGCAAGTGATAGGCATCGTAGCACAGGCATAGCAAAAGAGCGAGCATCTAGCAAGCAAAGATAGAAGTGATTTCGAGGGTATGGTCATCTTGCCTGCAAAGTTCTTAGAGTTGTCGAAAGCTTGATCCTCGTAAGCGTTCTCAACAGGTTCCTCGTTCACGTACTCGTCTCCGGCTCTACCCAAGGCAAGTACACAAACAATGGAACCACAATAAATCACGGTGCAATGCACAAGCAACATGATGCAATACATGACATGATATGCGAGATGTGATATGCAATGCGTGCGTGCTCGGAAGGAAAAAGATGAACCAGGCATCAACTTGGCAAACCAAGTATGCCGCTGGAAAGGTGAGATGATTTCGTTGAAATCGATATAAAGATCACCGGAATCGGATGCACGGTTTGCAAATGACAAGCAAAACAAGAATGGCACAAATCTGCCATTAACAGCATGATACCATTTAGCAAGCAACAAGAAAATAAGCTACTCCACCCAAACGTACCAGAAAAGCATATGGCAGTGATCTACTCAAGAAGCTTGAAAAAAGATGAACACTGAGCTACGGTTAAATCACATCATAACAGGTCCAAACAAGCATGGCAAAAGTGCAAAATATATCAGCTTCACAGACTTGGAGAAAATACTGAACATGGCAGAATCAGCATCAGGAAGAAATGTTCAGAGCAAGAAAACGACATGCTACAGGAACTTATAATAGCAAAACAAGGCATGGAATGAATCTACTCAAAGCATAGAACAAAATTACCTTACTGACCATGAGCCAAAAAGGATCAGAAAATGCAATAGCACACATGTCAACATAGCAAGTTTCGTTAACAGATTCAGCAACAGGGCATGACAAGAACAGATAACAAGTAGGCATGTTTAAGAGCTCGATGCACTCACTACAGAGCATTTCATGATAAACTAAGCATACATACAACAATAATACATGGCATAGAAGCTACACATGGCAAGAACAACATCATAGCATACACGGATCAACTATAACAACCTTGGCAAAATTGAATAACATGTAAACAATCTGCCAGGAAACATTTTATAGCAAAAGTAGAGCTCGATTGACTCAAGCTATGGCACTCCATAATTTCAAAAAAGGGCATGGATGGATAGAGCATAACCATATGTTCAAAATATCCTTACTGAAGTATCTCAAAATAAGCCTGGATCTCTCGGTAGCATCAAGTTAACATGGCATAAAAATATCAGCAAAACAGGGACTGAAATCAGCAACATCATGAAGCTTAGTTTGCATGCTTGTGCTAGTCACCACATAGATCACAAAAATACATGGCATACACTCCTGTAAATATGGCATGGCATATTACAAAACATATGTAGGACTCAAGTTCATAGGATGCACACATCAATCATGGAAAAAATGACAAAAGTGCATGTTCTATTAAGAATCTGAAACTAACATCACAGAGCCCTCTTCCAACAGCATTTCGGGCATCAAGATAAGCTCAAATGAAAATAATGCGATGGAATTAAATGGTCTACTCTTCGAGACGGACAATACGGTATGCTACACGCCCGAAACGGAGCCACAGGTGCGAAGTTATGGCATGATTAAACTGCAACAAAAATACTGACAGGAAATGACTCGTGGATCGTCTCGTGGATCTCAGATCCGGGCCAACCGAGGCGGGTTGGCGGCGGCGGCCGGAACGGGCGCCGGAGGAGGGAGGATAGGCCGAGGCCGGGCCGGCGAGGTGGGGCGGCGCCGGGCGGAGGAGGCGTCGATTCTGAGGACGGCGCGGTGCCGGGCGCGCCGGGCGGGAGGCGGCGGTGGCGCGCCGGGCGGCGTGAGGCGGCGAGGTCAAGGGCGACGACGGGAGGCGCGGGCGCTGGCGCTGCTGGGAGGGCCCACTGATTGGCTGGCGGCAAGACGGCAGTGGGGCTTGCCGACGTGGCGGCCCCCTGTTGGCTGGGCGGCGGCGGGCGGACACGACCGGCCGTCCGGATTTCGTCCGGCGGCGCGAAGGGAGCGGGGAGGCTAGGGTTTCATCCGGAATTTCAGGGGGGAGGCTATATTTATAGGTAGAAGGAGCTAGGAAGCTCCAAATGAGGTGTAGTTTTCGCCCACACGATCATGATCCGACGACGGAGAGCATGGAAGTGACTTAGATGGGTTATTGGACTATTTTGAAGGGGTGTTGGGCAGCAACTTAAAAAGAGGCCTTTATGAGAGTGCGTTAACTGCTGGAGTACCAAACGAGCTCCAAATGACCAAACTTGACAGGTGGTCTACCGGTGGTGTACCAAGGCCACTTGACAAACCTCGGTCCATTCCGAGAAAGTTTAGTACCGCTCACGGAAAAATGTAAAAGGGGACGTCGGGGAACATAGGAGTGCCGGATTGCAAAACGGACAACGGGGAAAATGCTCGGAATCATGAGACGAACACGTATGCAAATGAGATGCACATGATGACATGATATGAGATGCATGACTTGAACAAAATGTAAAACAAAAGACAAAACCCAACCATGGAGGGAATATCATATCACAATGCCGAAAATGGGAAGAGTTGGAGTTACAAATATGGAAAGTTACATCCGGGGTGTTACAACACTCCACCACTACAAGAGGATCTCGTCGCGAGATCTAGGACTGAAAGAACTCCGGATATTCGGAACGGAGGTGATCCTCGCGCCCTGTGTGGCTTCTCCGTCGGAATGGTGTGACCACTTCACTTTCAGGAATTTGATTGACTTGTTGCGTAGTCTTGCGCCGGTTTCTTCAAGAATAGCAACGGGTGCTCATGATAAGAGAGATCTTCTTGAAGGTCAATTTCTTGAAGTTGATAGTGCGCCAGAGTCTTGAAGCACTTATGGTTGTGACACGTGAAACACATCGTGCACGTTTGCGAAGTTGGAGGGAAGCTCAAGTTGATAGGCGAGATCTCCTCTCTTGCCAATGATCTTGAAAGGACCCACGTATCTAGGGGCAAGCTTCCCTTTAATAAAGAAGCGACGAGTGCCTTTCATTGGAGAGACGCGGAGGTAGACATGGTCTCCGATTTCAAAAGCCACATCACGGTGCTTGTCATCATAATAGCTCTTCTGGCGCGATTGCGCGGCTTTGAGATTCTCACGAATGACTTTGCACATTTGTTCGGCTTCTGTGATCAAGTCGTTGCCAAGAAGTTGGCGTTCACCTGTCTCGGACCAATTGAGAGGAGTACGACACTTTCTGCCATAGAGAATTTCGAATGGGGCCTTGCCCGAACTCTCTTGGAAGCTTTTGTTGTAGGAGAACTCGGCATATGGAAGACAATCTTCCCATTTCATACCGAAGGAAATGACACAAGCCCTGAGCATATCTTCAAGGATTTGATTGACTCGCTCGACTTGGCCACTTGTTTGAGGATGGAAAGCTGTGCTGAAACGAATGTTAGTGCCCATGGCCTTCTGAAAAGAATCCCAAAACTTGGAGGTAAAAATGCTTCCACGGTCTGAAGAGATCAATTGTGGAATGCCGTGCAAGGAGACAATCCTGGAGTTGTATAGCTCTGCCAACTGAGCTGCTCTGATAGACTCTTTGATAGGAAGAAAATGAGCCACTTTAGTAAGCTTGTCAATGACAACGAAGATAGCATCATTTCCACGCTTGGACTTAGGAAAACCAGTCACGAAGTCCATTTCGATATGATCAAACTTCCATTTTGGAATAGCAAGAGGTTGGAGGAGACCAGCTAGTCTTTGGTGTTCTGCTTTCACTCTTCTGCAGACATCACACTCATTCACGAATTGAGCAATTTCTCGCTTCATTCGAGTCCACCAATATGACTGCTTGAGGTCATGGTACATCTTCGTGATTCCAGGATGGATGGATAGAAACGAATTGTGTGCCTCGTTCATAATGACTTTACGTAGATCACCCTTAGGAACCACAATCCGATCCTCGAAGAAAAGAGTATCTTTGTCATCAATGTGGAAGCACTTGTATTTGGAAATGCCCTTGTCGATACCACGTTTCACCTTTTTCACCATGGTATCCAGGAGTTGAGCCTCACGAATCTGATCTTCCAAAGTAGGAGAGACTATGAGGTTGGCAAGAAAGCCTTGAGGAACAACTTGAGGATTCAGCTTGCGGAAAGCTTCACAGAGATCCGGTTGGAAGGGCTTGAGGATTAAACTGTTGCAGTAAGCCTTCCTGCTCAAAGCATCTGCAATCACATTGGCCTTGCCCGGAGTATATTCAATACTTGGGTTGTACTCTTGAATCATATCGACCCATCGAGTTTGCCTGAGGTTGAGGTTGGGTTGAGTGAAGATATACTTGAGACTCTTGTGATCGGTGAATATGTCCACTTTCCTTCCCAACAAGAGATGTCTCCATGTTATTAATGCATGGACAATCGCCGCCAACTCAAGATCGTGAGTGGGGTAGTTCTTTTCGTTGGGCTTTAGCCGACGAGAGGTATAGGCCACAACTCTCTTCTCTTGCATTAACACAGCACCGAGACCTTGAAGAGAAGCATCACGAGAAAACTTCAATGGCTTGGATTCATCAGAGGAGTCAAGACAGAGCTGTGACGAGTTTCTCTTTGAGAGTATTGAAAGCAACGTCACACTCGGGGAGACCGGACATACTTCACATGCTTCGGAGGAGGTTGGAAAGAGGCTTTGCAATCTTGGAGAAATTCTCAACAAATCTTCGCAATAGCTTGCAAGACCAAGAAAATCGCTAAGCTGCTTGACATTCTGAGGAGGTTCCCAATTCACAACTGCAGACACCTTCTCGGGATTAACAACGATGCCCTTGGCGGAGATGATATGACCAAGATAAAGCACTTCATCAAGCCAAAATTCACATTTGGAAAACTTCAAGATAGAATTGATGCTCTCGAAGCTTGTCGAGCACCAATCGCAAATGTTTGGCATGATCCTTCTTATTCTTGGAGAAGACCAAAATATCATCAAGATAGACCAAGACGAATTCATTGGTGTAGGGGTTGAAGATGAAGTTCATCATTCGAGAGAATGTTGGAGGAGCATTGACAAGGCCGAAAGACATGACAGTATATTCATAAGAACCAAAGCTTGTTCTGAATGCTGTCTTGGGAATATCTTGTTCACGAATGCGAATTTGATGATAACCCATACGAAGGTTAAGCTTGGAGAACACTTTAGCATCTTTGAGTTGCTCGAAAAGCTCATTGATGTCGGGAAGTGGATACTTGTTCTTGATTGTCTTCTTGTTCAATGGACGGTAATCGACACAAAGTCGGTCCGTGCCATCCTTCTTCTGGACAAAAAGAACACCACAACCCCAAGGAGATGAACTCGGTCTGATCAAACCCAGACGCTCTTGTTCATAGAGCTGCTTCTTCAATTACTTCATCTCATTAGGTCCAAGCTTGTATGGACGCTTGCAAACGGGTTCAGTGCCAGGCTCAAGATTGATAACGAACTCAACTGGCCGGTGAGGAGGCATTCCTGGAAGCTCTTCTGGAAAAACATCTTGATATTCACAAACGACTGGAATCTGAGAGATAGCATCCAACTCGCCCTTCTCATTGAGAGAAAACAACCGAATGGTTTCATCACGAAGCGCATAGATGATCACATCATTAGAAGAGTGAGTCAATTGAATTTCTGGCAGCACAATCAAGCTGAGCTTTGTGCCGAGAAAGCCATCCATCCCAAGAATAAGATCAATATCCGAGTCACCAAGGACAATTGGTTTAGCCGTAAATCTATAATCGCCCATCTTGATAGAAACATCCGAACCAAGGAGCTTGCATGCATGAATTTACCGGAGAGACAACCGATAACGGTTTAGGCAAATCTTGAAAACCAACTCATGCTTAGATGCAAAAGGTCTTGAAATGATAGAATGCGATGCACCAGTATCAAATAAGACTTTTGCAGGAATATCATTAACTGGAAGATTACCCATAATCACATCAGAAGAATCCTCTCCTTGCGCTGCATTCATCATGTTCACCTTTGCAAACTTGGGATTATGCTTGACCACTACATTGCTGGAAGATCTCACAGGAGGAGGAGGCGGAAGGCGCCTTTGGTTGAAGCACTTGCTCGCATAGTGACCTTTCTGCTGACATTTGTTGCAAGTCACCTCTGAGAGCGGACGGTGGTAAGGAGCATTTGACCTTGGAGCTTGAGAATTAGACTTGTTCTGATAGCACAGGTTGGGCGGGTGGGAAGATCCACGACCACCTGAGTTCTTCTCGGCGATAAGGCCGATTTAAACGGAGGAGGAGGAAGGTAGAACTTCTGCTGCTTAGCTGCCACTTGAGAGGAAGAAGAAGACTGAACTGCATCCCTGATTCTCTTCTTAGAAGCCTCAAATTTGAGCTGGGCAGCTTCTTGCTTCAAAGGCCATGTTGTAGAATTCATCATACTTTTACGGCTCAAAAGCACGAGAGCTAATTGCGGATCTTCTCTGAGACCACCTCTGAATTGATAGATCATACTCTTTTCATCGTGGACGCCTTGCTTAGCGAAGCGAGCGAAGTTTCGAACTGGATATTGTATGGGTACACAGACATGTTGCCTTGCTTGAGATTGCGGAACTCCTCACGCTTGCTCTCAACAACACTTTTCGTAATGTGGTGAGCTTTGAAGTCTCGGCGGAACTCATCCCTGTAATGACACGACCTCCTCTCGAATCTTTGTATTGTCGAACCACTCAGCAGCTTGATCCTTGAGTTGAAACAAAGCAAACTTGACAAAGTCCTCGTGTCTCGACATTGCTACATTCAAAATGTTTGCAGATGTCCACAAGCCAATCGTCGGCGTCTGTGGCCTCGGCTACGTAAAACCGAAAAGACTTCGCTGATTAGCAAGGAACCGATTGAGGGTAGCAAAGTGCGGCTGGTTGTTGCCTTTGGCCTTGATTCCCTTGGTTGCCTTGCCCTTGGGTACGCTCTTGCAAGAGTTGCAAAATCATCTGAGCATTGGCATTGGTGGCTGCCATGATTGCTTGCCATGCCTCCGGAGGCGGAGGTGGAGGTGGAGGGTTCGACTGACTCTCATCATTGCGATCCGGATTCAGACGCTTGGCGGAGCCATCCTCAAGAGGGTGACATCCGTTAGCACTTTGATGAGACAGATAGACAAGTTGAATCAACGGATAGAAATTGCAACATGTAGTCTTCACAATAAACATTCGAACAAGGATGAACGAATGAATTCCAAAAGCTAACATCACACGTCCATTAAGGTGAGAAGCCACTTGGTAAAAGGTTGATGAAAAAAAATAACAAGGTACGACTGGAACAAATAAGTGGTAAGGATTACCCAATCACAAACCAAATATCTGCGGGAAGAAATGCTAGGAGCTACTTGAATCCCACCTATAAACTCCGAAACTTTCTCGTTATGCAATGCTGTGTTGGGGATACAGGGGACACAAAATATATCACCCAAACTAACAATACCTAGATCCAAATTGTATCCATCCGTCAACACATAACCAAGAAACCTTCGGAAATCGTGTACCTCGACCTTTGAAAAGCATCCGTTATACGAGTCATGGCAATACTCCCGAGCTCACCCCAGTACTGGGTTATTAGGGTTATCTCACCAACAACTGCACAAAAGAGATTTTCGATGTCGGCAAAGCTCAGGTATTCCAGAACTGCAACGATAAAATTGTGACGACAACACCTCGGACCTCAACTCCCCGGGACACTGCCACAACCCCTAAATGTCGAGGCACCAAGAACAATGTTCTCACACAAAACCATCGGAACGATTCCAAGAAACCCGCGTGATCCTAAAATTTTTTAGTGAAATTTGAGGAGAGGAGAGTCAAAACTTCTACGTCAGGAGACCTCACCAGAGCGACGAAGGGACTGGGGAGTAAAAAGAATCCTACTCTCCGGTATATATGATCCTAAGACTCAAAACATTTTTTTTCTAGACTCAACAAAGTTAGCGATTCAATCAAGCAGGGGGCTCCTAAGTCGGGGATGGCTCTGATACCAACTTGTCACGCCCTCGATGCGGCTATATCTCCCACGTGTCGAAGCACGACTTAGAGGCATAACCGCATTGAAAGCAATGTCGCGAGTGAGGTAATCTTCACACAACCCATGTAATACATAAGGGAAAGAGATACATAGTTGGCTTACGATGCCACTTCACACAATACATAAATAAACATCCATCATTCAGATTACACTCAAGGTCCGACTACGGAACCAAAATAAAGAAGATACCCCAAATGCTACACGGATCCCGATCGACCCAACTGGGCTCCACTATCGAGCATCGTGAAAAGACACATAGTAACGACCACGTTCCTCATCGAACTCCCACTTGAGCTCGGTTGCGTCATCTGACCGCATCGCGGCACCGCAACTGTTTTGGTAGAATCTGTGAGTCACGGGGACTCAGCAATCTCACATCCGCGAGATCAAGACTATTTAAGCTTATAGGAAGGACAGAGTGGTGAGGTGGAGCTGCAGCAAGCGACTAGCATATATGGTGGCTACACTCGCGAAAGATAGCGAGAAGAGAAGCAAAGCGCGGCCGTGAAGCTAGTAGCGATCAAGAAGTGATCCTGAACTACTTACGTCAAGCATAACTCTAACACCGTGTTCACTTCCCGGACTCCGCCGAGAAGAGACCGTCACGGTTACACACACGGTTGATGTGTATTAATTAAGATCAACTTTGGGTTTTCTACAACCGGACATTAACAAATTCCCATCTGCCTCATAACCGCGGGCACGGCTTTGAAAGATAATACCTGCAGGGTGTCCCAACTTAGCCCATTATAAGCTCTCACGGTCAACGAAGGATATTCCTTCTACCGGGAAGACCCGATCAGTCTCGGAATCCTGGACTACAAGACATTTCGACAGCAATAAAACAAGACCAGCAAAGCCTCCTGAATGTGCCGACAAATCCCGATAGGAGCTGCACATATCTCGTTCTCAGGGCACAACGGATGAGCCAGACGTCGGGTTGGCATAGACCCTGATTGCTCAAGGGGCGCCGGACATCGCTCAAGTTGGACCAGCACTCGAAGGAGAACTGGCGCGGGGTTAAAATAAAGATGACCCTCGGGCTCATGAAAACCGGGGAAAAAGGCTTAGGTGGCAAATGGTAAAACCAAAGTTGGGCCTTCTTTGGAGGAGTCTTATTCAAAGCGCGAACTGTCAAGGGGGTCCCATAAATCACCCAACCCGTGTAAGGAACGCGAAATCAAGGAACATAACACCGTATGACGGAAACTAGGGTGGCAAGAGTGGAACAAAACACCAGGCATAAGGCCGAGCCTTCCACCCTTTACCAAGTATATAGATGCATTAATTATAGTAGATATATTGTGATATCCCCAACAAGTAAACATGTTCCAACAAGGAACAACATCTCCATGTTCCAACAAGGAACAAACTTCATCTTCACCGCAACTAGCAACGCTTATAAGAGGGGCTGAGCAAAGCGGTAACATAGCCAAACAACGGTTTGGTAGGAAAGGATGGTTAGAGGTTTGACATGGCAATATGGGTGGCATGATAAGCAAGTGATAGGCATCGTAGCATAGGCATAGCAAAAGAGCGAGCATCTAGCAAGCAAAGATAGAAGTGATTTCGAGGGTATGGTCATCTTGCACGCAAAGTTCTCGAGTTGTCGAAAGCTTGATCCTCGTAAGCGTTCTCAACAGGTTCCTCGTTCACGTACTCGTCTCCGGCTCTACCCAAGGCAAGTACACAAACAATGGAACCACAATAAATCACGGTGCAATGCACAAGCAACATGATGCAATACATGACATGATATGCGAGATGTGATATGCAATGCGTATGCGTGCTCCGGAAGGAAAAAGATGAACCAGGCATCAACTTGGCAAACCAAGTATGACGCTGGAAAGGTGAGATGATTTCGCTGAAATCGATATAAAGATCACCGGAATCGGATGCACGGTTTGCAAATGACAAGCAAAACAAGAATGGCACAAATCTGCCATTAACAGCATGATACCACTTAGCAAGCAACAAGAAAATAAGCTACTCCACCCAAACGTACCAGAAAAGCATATGGCAGTGATCTACTCAAGAAGCTTGACAAAAGATGAACACTGAGCTACGGTTAAATCACATCATAACAGGTCCAAACAAGCATGGCAAAAGTGCAAAATATATCAGCTTCACAGACTTGGAGAAAATACTGAACATGGCAGAATCAGCATCAGGAAGAAATGTTCAGAGCAAGAAAACGACATGCTACAGGAACTTATAATAGCAAAACAAGGCATGGAATGAATCTACTCAAAGCATAGAACAAAATTACCTTACTGACCATGAGCCAAAAGGGATCAGAAATTGCAATAGCACCCATCACCCATGTCAACATAGCAAGTTTCGTTAACAGATTCAGCAACAGGGCATGACAAAAACAGATAACAAGTAGGCATGTTTAAGAGCTCGATTCACTCACTACAGAGCATCTCATGATAAACTAAGCACACATCCCACAAGAAGACATGGCATAGAAGCTACACATGGCAAGAACAACATCATAGCATACACGGATCAACTACAACAACCTTGGCAAAATTGAATAACATGTAAACAATCTGCCAGGATACATTTTATAGCAAAAGTAGAGCTCGATTGACTCAAGCTATGACACTCCATAATTCCAAACAAGGGCATGGATGGATAGAGCATAACCATATGTTCAAAATATCCTTACTGAAGTATCTCAAAATAAGCATGGATCTCTCGGTAGCATCAAGTTAACATGGCATAAAAATATCAGCAAAACAGGGGCTGAAATCAGCAACATCATGAAGCCTAGTTTGCATGCTTGTGCTAGTCACCACAGAGATCACAAAAATACATGGCATACACCCCTGTAATGATGGCATGGCATATTACAAAACACATCTAGGACTCAAGTTCATAGGGTGCACACATCAATCATGGCAAAAATGACAAAAGTGCATGTTCTGTTAAGAATCTGAAACTAACATCACATAGCCCTCTTTGAAAAGCATTTCGGGCATCAAGATGAGCTAAAACAAAAATGATGCAATGGAACGAAACGATCTACTCTTCGAGGCGAACAATTTGGTATGCTACACGCCCGAAACGGAGCAACCGGTGCGAAGTTATGGCATGATGAAACTGCAACAAAAATACTGACAGAAAATGACTTGGAGGATTCGGGGGAGGGGAAAGTCAACCGTCTCGTGGATCTCAGATCCGGAGCGTGCGCGAACCGAGGCGGGGCCGGCGGCGGGTCGCCGGAACGGTGCCGGAGGAGGGAGGAGAGGCCGAGGCCGGGGCCGCCGAGGTGGGGGCGGTGCCGGGGCGGAGGAGGCGGCGCCGGCCATTTAGGGACGGCGCGGTGTCGCAGCTGGCGCGGCTCGTGGGCCGGAGGCGGCGGTGGCCGGCACAAGGGCGGCCGGGCGGCCGAGGCGCCGGAGGTCAAGCGGGCGACGGCGGGGAGGCACGGGCGCGGCCCGAGCGCTGCTGGGAGGGCTCACTGAGCCCGGCGGGCGGCGGCGCGGGCGGGCGCGCCACGTGGCGGCACTGCTGGGTCTTGGGCGGGCGGGCGGATACGCCCGCCGTCCGGATTTCGTCCGCGCGCGGGCGGAGCGGGAGGCTAGGGTTTCATCCTAATTTCGGGGAGGCTATATTTATAGGTAGAAGGAGCTAGGAAGCTCCAAATGAGGTGTAGTTTTCACCACACGATCGTGATCCGACGACGGAGAGCATGGAAGTGACTTAGATGGGTTATTGGACTATTTTGGAGGGGTGTTGGGCTGCAACTTAAAAGAGGCCTTTGCGAGTGCGGTTAACTGCTGAGTACCAAACGAGCTCCAAATGACCCGAAACTTGACAGGTGGTCTACCGGTGGTGTACCAAGGCCACTTGACAAACCTCGGTCCATTCCGAGAAAGCTTAGTACCCACTCACGGAAAAATGTAAAAGGGGACACCGGGGAACATAGGAGTGCCGGATTGCAAAATGGACAACGGGGAAAATGCTCGGAATCATGAGACGAACACATATGCAAATGAGATGCACATGATGACATGATATGAGATGCATGACATGAACAAAATGCAAAACAAAAGACAAAACCCAACCACGGAGGGAATATCATATCACAATGCCGAAAATGGCAAGAGTTTTAGTTACAAATATGGAAAGTTACATCCGGGGTGTTACATTACTGTTGCCTCAATCCTGATGACGAGGGCTTTGTCGGGGTAAGCATGGCTATAGTGCCGCCGCCTTGGTGGCGAACACTGTAGTCTCACCTCGTCTTGTCTCCTTAATGAGGTGCTTCATTCGAGGGAGGGAACAAGCCAGCTATGGGAAGCCGGCCATATCTTAGGCCGACTGGTGGAGACCGAGCCGCCTTCGGGCATCTCTCTGACCGGTGGGGGGTGGGGGCGCTGTGGTCGTCTTGACCGACTGTCGTGGGTGACGTCATGGTCAAGATGGCAACAGTGATGCTACCGGATGGGTGATATGGCCGCCCGTCTGGCAGCTAATCTTGCGCTCCGGGATGTGGGGTGGCAGGCTTCATCAGAAGCCACGCCCCATCTCATCACCGTTATGTGGGTGCAGATTGAGGGTGCGGCCTTGGCACTTGCTATAGGGCGGCTTCTTGGAGTCGGCCTTCGTCCGGGCTCATGGAGTAGGCCCTCGGTGGCCGGCTCCTTGGGAGCCGGCCTCTTGTGGACTTCTCTCAGAGGTTTTAGGGCGGGCCGCCTCTTGATAGCCGGCTGAGAGTCACCTTGACGGCGGGAAGGCGGCCCCGCGTCTTGGATGTTGGAGGGCTTGATTGGCTTATAATTTTTTCAGAGGTCTTAGGGGGAGCCGGCTAGGCTACCCGTGGCCATTTACTCCGACATGCCTTAACCCGGAAAAATGTGTGTTTGGGGTCCCCTTGGGCAAGTTGCTGGGATTCCTGGTCTTGCACCGGGGCATTGAAGCCAACCCGGAGAAGGTCAATGCCATCGAGAGAATGAAGCCGCCCACGACCCTGAAGCAAATGCAGAAACTTGCGGGATGTGTGACGTCCTTGGGACGTTTCATCTCGAAGCTCGGAGAGCGCGCCCTCCCCTTCTTCAAGCTCATGAAGAGGAAGGGGCCTTTTGAGTGGACTCCGGAGGCCGACACTGCCTTCCAAGATCTCAATAAGTACCTCATCAGCCCGCCGGTTATGGTCGCGCCGAGGCCTCAGGAGCCCTTGATCCTTTATCTCGTTGCTACGCCTCACTCCGCCAGCGCAGCGCTGGTAGTGGCACGAGAGGAAAGGGTCAGGGGCCAGAGCTCGCGGAACAACCTGATGCCCTCCGAAACTCCGCTGCCTCACGACACGACCTCCGAAGCGGACACGGCCGCAACGTCTGGCGGCCCCGCCGGCCTATGCAAAGCTCCTGAGCCATTAGAAGCACCTGAGGATCCCGCATCACCAACCGTCGTGGAGCATCTCGTGTACTTCGTCAGCACCGTGCTCCGTGACGCTCGGTTGCGCTACCACATGCCCCAGAAGCTGCTGCTGGCGCTCCTTGTTGCTTCGAAGAAGCTGCGAGACTATTTTCAAGGCCATCCCATCAAGGTCGTCTTAGCCTACCCCCTGGAGAAGGTACTCCGGGGCCCGAACATCGTCGGGAGGGTTGCTGAGTGGAACATCGAGCTGCAGGCATTCCAGCTGGAATTCAGCACCACGCGGGTCATCAAGGGGGCAGCGCTGGCTGATTTCGTGGCAGAGTGGACCGACACTCCGGACCAGGGGGCTGGCGAGGACCGCTCGCTAGCCCGAGCGACGAAGCTCCGGATGGATGGGTGGTATACTTCGATGGTGCCTTCTCGCGCCTTAGCGCGGGGGCGGGCACCGTGCTGGTATCACCCACTTAGGACAAGCTCCGCTACGCCGTGCAAATTTGCTTCCAGTATGGCAAAAAGGTCTCCAACAACATCGCATAGTACGAGGGCCTAATCACTAGGCTCAAGGCCACGGCCGCACTGGGGGTGAAGCGTCTCACCATCAAAGGCGACTCGCAGCTCCTCGTCAACTTCTCTAACAAAGAGTACAAGCCCAAGGACGAACACATGGAAGCGTACCTGGAGGAGGTGCGCAAGATGGAGAAGCGGTTCCTAGGACTGGAGTTGCAGCACGTGCCGAGGGGCACGAATAAGGAAGCAGACGGCATCGCCAAGCGGGCCTCCCGACAAGAGCCACAGGAACCAGGTGTCTTCGAGGAGTGCTTGCTCAGGCCATCGGCAGCACCACCTACTCCGGAGCTGGCATCCACGCATGAGGGGCTGCCATCGGCTCCTGAGGTCGGCGGACCACCCTGTGGACCGCCCTCCGGGGCCCGCCTGCTGCTCGCCGCTGAACCTGAGGAAGATTGCTGGACTGAGGAACTCAAGGCATACCTACTGCACGGCACCTTGCCAGAGAAGGAGGAAGGTGCGGAATGCGTGGCTCGGCAGGCCCCGGCGTACTGCATCCAAGACGGTGAGCTCTACAGGAGGCGCCCTAATGGTGTCTCACTAAAATGCATCTCAAGGAGGCAAGGACAAGAGCTGCTGGCCGACATCCACAGAGGGGATTGCGGCCATCATTCGTCGTCCCGCACCCTCGTGGGCAAGGTCTTTCACAGTGGCTTCTACTGGCCCACAGCATTGGACGATGCCACGGAGCTTGTGCAAGCCTGCGAGGCATGCCAGTTCCATGCCAAGCAAATCCATCAGCCAGCGCAAGATCTTCAGACCATCCCGCTCTCCTGGCCCTTCGCAGTCTGGGGGCTGGACATCCTGGGACCGTTCCCCCGAGTGGCAGGGGCTACCGTTTCCTCTATGTCGCCGTCGACAAGTTCACCAGGTGGGCCGAGGTGGAGCCGGTGCGCGCGATCCCCGTAGGATTGGCAGTCAAGTTCATCAAGGGCCTCGTGACCCGCTTCGGCATCCCCAACCGCATCATCACGGATAACGGTTCGCAGTTCACGAGCAATCTCTTCAGATCATATTGTGCTAACCTTGGAACGCAGATCTGCTACGCCTCAGTGGCCCACCCCAGGAGCAATGGGCAGGCCGAACGCGCCAACGCAGAGGTCCTGCGCGGCCTCAAGACGCGCAGCTTCAAGAAAAAGCTCGAGGCCTGCGGCAGGGGCTGGATCGACGAGCTCCAGTCCGTGTTGTGGTCAATCCGCACCACCGCAACTAAACCTATGGGAGAAACCCCGTTCTTTCTCGTTTATGGTGCGGAGGTGGTCCTCCCTCACGAGGTCAAGCATCGCTCCCCACGGGTCTTGGATTTCGATGAGGAACGCCAGGACGCCGCCTGGCGGATGGACCTCGTGCTCGGCGAGGAGGGCCGCCGCCGAGCTGCGCTCAGGGCAGCGTGATATCAGCAGGCGCTGCGGCGGTATCATTGTCGGAGCGTCCGCTCGAGAACATTGGAAGTTGGTGACTTAGTCTTGAGGCGGGTCCTCTCCAGGGAAGGGCTACACAAGCTCTCGCCTATGTGGGAGGGCCCGTTTAAAATCGCCCGTGTCTCTAGGCCTGGCACTGTGCACCTGGAGACGCAGGATGGGATACTCATCCAGAATTCCTGGAACATTCAGCACCTCAGGAGGTTCTATCCATAATCAAGGCTCCGTGCCCGTGAAGACAATCAAGGCTCCGTGCCCGTGAAGGTCTCCGCTCGTGACACTCTCACGTAATAATGAGTTGGGGATGTACACGCCTCGGAGTCTCCTGTGTGTTGCCTACGGGCCCTCAGATCAGGCTCCCACCCACGTCCCAGTGGCAGTCCTTAGCTCCATGCTGGGAAGAAGAAGTAGCTAGTAGTCGGACGCGACCTTTTTTCTTTTTTTGCCTTGGTGTTTGGCTGTCAGCCTTTTCTACTTCCTTGGCTGTCAACCCTTCCTCTACCCCATGCTATGAAGTTTTTCGAGTTTATTGCGGTTTGCTCTGGTTTCGCTCGTTTTTTCTCGTGCTGCTCTCAAGTTCAGTTCTTCGGGCCGGGCTGCGCCGCTTGTCCTCCCTCGCGCGCCTCGCGCGTGGGGGCTGGGATACGGCCGGTCTCAGCTCTCGGCTACCGTGACCTCACGACCTCACCTTGCCAAGCCTGCTCAGGCTCTGGCGTCAGGCTCTTCAACCCTCATGACTTACTTCGCCAAGCCTGCTTAGGCCTCGGCATATCAGTACTCGCTCCGTGCTCTCAAGTGAGCTCAAGGGCGCGAGCCCTCCTCAACTCACCAAGGCTCATCTACGCTCGGGGGCTCCGAGCCCGGCGGTCCTCATGACACGCCTGTGGGCTCGTGACATCAGGAAGCCACCCGCCTCAGGACTTTGTCTCACGACAAGCGCAGTACACAAGCTAAGTAATTTCATCCAGAACAAAAATAACAGCAGACTTCCATTTCATGCATACATGCCATTGTTCATTACACGCCCGCCCGAGGCAGCTTAGACTAATGAAGGAAGGAAAAGAAGAAAATAAAAAACAAGGGCCAGGCGGGTTCGGAGCCCGTGGATCGGCGTAGTCAGCACCGCAGCCAAGTCGGAGCCCTACTATTCGTGCTTCACTGAAGAGCAGCGGCGCGAGGGCCCCTCCTCCTCGGTGAGCCGGGCGCGGCGGAGCGGCCGCCCAGGATAACCGCCGCTGCTGCCACAGAGGGGGGGACCCGAGAGCCTGCTGAGGCCGAGCTCGTATTCAGAGGAAGAGCTGCTCCTCAGGACGCCGTCGCCACCCTCCTCGTCGTCGTCCACCTCTGGGAAACACCCAAGGCGCCTTCCTTCCTCCAAAAAGGCCTTGACAAGCAGCGACGACACCCCGTCGTACTTGAAGTGGAGGGTGCACTTTCCCCGCAGCCGGCGCGCACGGGCGAAAGGTTGCCAGCCACGCCAAGGAACACGTCGCCTGAAGCAAGGACCTCGACCACCACCCAGAAGGCTCCGCCGCAGCACTCGTCGGCCTGCAGCCAAACGCTGTCGGGCCCTCCTTCCGGCAGTTCGGCGCGGAACCAACGGGGAAGCTGGAGCCACATGATGCCGGGCTTCTCCACCCACATCATGAATTCGGAGGCCGCGTCAGAGGAGTGGAGTTGCCGGCGCGGGGGACGGATAGGCGTCGGTCGCCCCCCTGCGCCACCTCGACCACCGCGGCCACGACCGCCCCCACCGAGAGGAGAGGCTCCACGCCTCCGGCAACCCCGTCGGAGCCCGAGAAGCCACGCCCGCTTCCCCGAGGAACTGTCACGGCCGTGGCGGCATGCTTGGGGGGACGCCCGCGGCCCCTCTTCGGCGGCGGCGAGACCAGCTACTTCACACCCTTGCCCCTCTCTGCGGCGGAGGACTTCCTCAGCGGCGCCATGGAAACCTTGGGGGCGAAGGGGAACCAAGGAAGGAGAGAGGATGGTGGCGCTGGCTTGAAGATGGCCTGGGGGCCCCCCCGGGCCTCATTTATAGGGTGAGGAAGGCCAAGCATCGATTGGTCATGGCCATGATGGCCGCGTCGCCCGCACCAGGGAGTCATCTAGTCGCACGGTTACCAAGGCTGCGTGGGGAGTGGAGTCGCCATGTCCCATCCAATCGTCACGCGCCAGCCTGGCCCGCAATCTTTGGGGCCCGCGGCGCTTCGTCCTTGACTAGGCTTCGCCCAGAAGCCAACTCCGCGCGCGCCTTGGGCCCGGGGGCTACTGTCGGCGTACTGGGAACCAGGGTACCCAGACTTGCCTGCCTGCGGCCCACGTCGCGTTCCTGGTACGGCCCGGTAGAGCCCAGCTGATCGACCAGCTGCTCAAGACCCTCGCGAGGGGGCCAGCCATCGCGAGGAGAACGACCAAGACCTCCTCAGGGAGCGGCCTCACCTAGGCTGCTCCGGAGGGGCGACCAAGACCTCTCCCAAGAGTGGCCTCGGCTAGGCTGCTTCGGGAGGGCGGAGATCTCAAGGCAAGGGCTGCCTCGGGAGGAGGCAGTGACGCAAGCCATGAAGAACCGTGCCAGCGGGCGCCAGCGAGCGCAGTTTCCATATCAGTGCAAAGGAGGCCACACAGGCGCAGGTTCCCGAGGGGCGAGACAAAGGTTTCCCCTTTGGTGCAACAATACCGAAGACCGCAAGGACGTCAGGAAGGATGTCATCACCGAGCCCACCACCGCGTCACCGCCTGCCCTCTTCGCAGGCGAAGACCACCTTTTGTCAGGATAGGAGCGTCCTTGTGTTCCCGCTCAAATGGCCGTTGTGGGAATCCCTTCCTGCCTAAACATTTCGGGGGAAGAGGACCCTGGCCACCTATATAAGTAGCTAGGGTTCCTAGCATAGAGGGGGGATCGATCAACCCATTGGGACCTAGCATAGCAAAGGAGCAAGAACATCTGCCTTCTCACCCCTCTTGAGCTCGCCTCCTGAGCTCAGGAAACCACTGTACTTGTTCATACTCGAGCCCTCGCGAGGCCAATCCACTAAAGCAGGAAGTAGGGCTTTACACCGCAAGGCGGCCTGAACATGGGTAAACTCTTGTGTGTTCTACTTGCTTGCTTGCATTCCATTTCCACCACTAGGAGAAGAGCGAGGCGCTAGGTAGACGTGTAGTGGGAGAGATCTTCGCCACGCCCCTGTGTTCGAATCTTAAGTGTACAGTGCGGTGGTTTTTAAGAGCTCAACGACAAACGACGAAGAAAATTTGGCTTCCCTTACAATCTTGCTTATTCATTATCGCACACGGTTTATCTCCATTGCCTCCGAAAGCAGTGTACGCTGAGCCTATTGTGTGTTGTGTAATGATTGGTCGGAACCTCAGCCATGCGGATCACGCGTGTGCACCCACTAGTGCAGAAATGGGATATAGTCCCGGTTCATAAAGCTCTTTAGTGCCGGTTCTGGAACTGGTACTAAAGGGTGGGGACTAAAGGTCCCCCCTTTAGTCCCGATTCAACACGAACTGGCACTAAAGGGCCACCACGTAGCACGAGCACGCGCCGGGGAGCTGGGGGCTTTTAGTCCTGGTTGGTAACACCAACCGGGACTAAAAGGTTTAGGGGGTTTTGGGTTTATGATTTATTTTTCCATTAATTTTGTGTTTTCCATTTAATTCTTTTTCATTTGCTGGTATTTTACGATACTACATATTGTGCACCTTATGCGTATATATAAATAGAATTTCTCATCGAATGTCTCGCACGACCATTCACACATACACATGTATATATATATATATATATATATATATATATATATATATATATATACAATTTGGTATATACAATTTCTCCTACAATTTGCTGATCATTACATGGAGGCATTACTGCGGTAGCGGGTAATGGAACTCTCCTTTGGGATCTATGACCTGGTCGAGCAAAAATCCCACTATTTCCTCTTGAATTGCTCATACGCGATCCGTTGGTAGGAGCTTATCCCGCATCTCCTTCATCTTTAAAGGAGATAAATATGCATGTATTAGTTGTGTGTATGTATATTAGATAATGATGTAAAAATTGTGAATAGTGTTCTGGCAAACGTACCCATTGCTCTCTTTCAGTTCTGCTCCTTTCGGACGCCATCATGTGAATGTTCTCGCAAACGTAGTATGCACATAAATTAGTCCCCCACGCCTGCTTCAAGGCCTTTATGAGAATATAATTCAATCAGATAATAATTAATCAAGCATGATAATTAATGGTATTGAAACTAAAATTAAAGAGATGTTAGCTAGCTAGATAGTACTACTTAATTAATTACCTTGGGTCGACACCATATCAGCTTTTGTTTGCATGGGCCATCAACCTGTTTGATGAACTTTTCCCAAGCCCTGCCCGCTGGCAAAGAAAGTGAATAAAGGAGTTATTCATTAGTTGATATCAGGAAATGACGAACTAAAGAGGCCGACATATAGTTCCATAATGATTGAAATTACCTGTCGACCATCCCCCTCATGAATGCTAGTCATTAACGTCTTTATTAGTGCGTCCAGTACTTCAACTTTTCCCCGGTCAACTTGAATGATTAACAAGATCTAGTGGAAACTGCATGCGCACACGTTTGCATCTATAAATTAAGCGGGCTTGTGCATAACTCATCAACTACCCTAAACCCTATACACTTATTAACATCTAGCTAGTAAGAACAAACAGAATTTGTAGTACAAGACAGTGTGACTCACCCGAAGTTGTAAGGAAGTAGTATATCTCGACAGGTATTTAGGCGCTTCAAGAACTCTAGCAAGATTTTGTCTGTGTCTTTTCGTTCCCATTGACGTGTCCATGTCTCTTGATTAATGGTATTTGGGTCAATGAACCCAATGCCATAGCGTCCAGCTTTTTTCATTTCATAGATCTTCATTTTGCATAATACCACAGAAAAGAATATAGTGAGGATAATTATAGGTAATGATCAGCGAGCACTACAACTAGCTTGAGAATTAAATTATAGAAATAAATCACTTACATACAATAGCAACTGACGATAGATTTGTCGAGCGCGTCTTGATTGAATAACTGAAACAGTTCTGTGAACTCAACATACAGATCATTCCCTTGGTAGTAATGCTCTGGCTTGACTCTCACCATGAGGGACTCTCGATTGGTAGTCTTGGCAATTTTCATGTACCATTCATGCAATTCATACATTGTCATTGGGAGCTTCTTGACCGCCTCAGGCTTGACCAGAGGTTCGCCGCGGGCATATTTCCGTTTTAGTTGCTCCTCGATAAAAGTTTCAATGGGCTCGATCTCTAGGAGTTGATAAACAGTGACACCGGCCTCTTCAGCCATCCTTCTATGATCGTCGGTTATTACCAGCTGATCGGCGCCGGTACTCACAATTGTTGGTACAATGAGCGGGGGGATCGATTGCACCGCCTGTTCTCCCAGTTGGGGAATAGTTTTCCCGCTTTTTTGGCAGCTGCTTGGCTCGAGCTCGATCTCGACTCCTTCTTTTTCTATGCTTGATATGAATTCCTGATTTGGCGCTCATAGTCTGAGTCAATAGGCTTGGGAGCTGATGGTTCAGCCATACAAATAAAGTGGTCAACGACATGCTCAGGTACTTTCTCCTTTGGCGCCGGTGGCGGTTTCGGTCCAAAATGGGTCCTCAGTTGGGCTTGCACTTCGGCTTTGTTTTCCTCCTCAGTCAGGTCATAAGGCCTCTTCGGAAGAGGCTTGAGGCTTGGACCAAATTGGTATCTCTTGCCTCCTGTACTTGTACCGCTAGCCACCGTAGCTGCGGCGGCTCTCTTTCGCTGTTGCTTAGGCTACGGAGACGGCTGACGCGGTGCCTAACTTGGAGGAGGAGGACTGGGCTGACGAGGTGCCAAACATGGAGGAGGAGTGGGCTGACACGGTGCCGGACATGGAGGAGGAGGAGGAGTGGGCTAACACATTGGCAGACTTGGAGCAGCAGGAGTCTGCAGAGGCGGTGGCTGACTTGGAGGAGCTGGAGTTTGCTAGCGCGGTGGCGGACTTGGAGGAGGAGCCGGCTGACGCGATGTCGATTGCCTTGGAAAGATGATGCAATCCTTTCTCCACAGAATGATACGATGTATGGCCTCTCCCAGTGTGCGCTCGTCGTCACCTCCAGGAATGTCAAGCTCTAGCCCCGAATATTGTGCCACCACTTCATCAACCGCGACACGAGCATAGCAAGCTAGAATCAGATTGCAACGGAAGGTTGCTTCAGACGGATTTGTATAAGCAACTCCGTCCGCCACCTTCAAGGATATGTTCTTCATTTTAAAGTGTAGCTCACAATTAGTGTTATCCATGATGTCATCCACAGGGTATCTATCCAGCAGTGCCTCATTGCCCGGGGCGGAACCCACGCTGCTTCTCGGCATGGATGGGACAGTGCTATCCAATGCTGGATCCGCTAGCTGCTGCAACTGCTGAGACCCTCTTTCCTGGCTAAGTGAGTCGATCTGCTGCCACTGCCGCTGGAAAGCGAGTGCCAACTCTGCGTGCCTTGATTCTAGCCCTTGAAGGCAGTCTGCTTCCTGCTTCCTCTGCTCCTCCTCTAGCTTCCTCTTCTTATCCTCCTGCATCTTCTTTCTCGCATGGCTTCTGTAGTCGGTGTTCCATTCCTCAAACCCCTCAAACCATGGAACAACGCATTTGCCTCGTGTTCTTCCCAGGTGTTCAGGGTTCTTCAGGGCAGACGTAAGCTCCTCGTTCTGTTGGTTGCCGTGAACACCCTCGCTCGAGCCTCTTCTATTGCAACAATTAAATCAAGGTCGGCTCCTTTAAGACTTGGCCGCTCCAAAACCTCACCTGTCTTTGGGTCCAACGTCCCCCCATGCGCATAGAACCAAGTCCTGCACCTGGGGGCCTGCACAATGTAACTGGAGGGACCCCTGCATCGATCATCTATTGCTCAGGGAGATCCCACTTAGGACGGGCCACCTCGTAGCCACCTGGCCCCAGCTTAAGGTGCCATATCTTTTTCGCGGCATTAATCTTGTTTATTCCCGACTGTTCCTGAGCTACTTATAATTCCTTGAATTTCACGAAAGCGTCCCAGTGATCTATTTGCTTCTCTAGTGTTCCCTTGAATTATGGAGTCTTCTTTCCTCCTTCGACGTACTTGTTCCATATAGTTTTCTTATGGTTGTTGAATTCTATCGCCATCTTCCTAAGAGCAGCGTTCTTGACTTTGTCCACATCTGCATCTGTGAAATGATCTGGTAGCGTGAAATGTGACATGAGAGATTCCCAAAGCCGATCTTTTGCTCTTTGGTCGACAAAAGTAAGATCTGGACGTTCCTTTGCTGGCTTCTTCCATTCTTGAATGGGGATTGGGATTTGGTCCTTCACAAGAACTCCGCACTAATGAATGAACTTGCCCGCATTCTTCTTAGGCTCGCGCGGTTCGCCATTAGATATGATGGCATCGATGTTGTACTTTACGCCATCCTTCAACTTTTTGGCCGGGCCTCACACTGTCCTGCTGCTTGTAGAAGATTTGCTCGATCCGAAGGGCTGAAAGAAGAAAGATCGATTTGTTAATATATATATGTATAAAAATCAATTAAAACATCCCATTAGTCCGGCCCACGTCACATAGCCCGGACGCCCAGGGATCCCCTAATCCAGGACTCCCTCACCCTCCGCACCGAAAGTGGCTCACGCGAACGCCACCAAAGGATCTCCGGGTCGACGACGGGACCCGGGGCCAGGTTCCTCACCAAGCAGCGCCCCCCTGAAGGTAGCACCTCCCAGTGCCAGCCCGGCAGAGCCTAGTCCCGGACATGGCTCCTCTGAAGCAGGACGTCGTCGCGAACGGCTCGATGGCGAGGATGCGGGCCGGGCATCGTTGACGTCGAGAACAAATTTTATATGCAAGTGTAACATTTTTTAAATGATTGGACTGTGATTTCTTATATACGAGGAAAACCTTTAGTCCCTGGCTAATTCATCTAATTCAACAAAAAAACAGAAAAACAGAAAATAATTAAGAAAATGTGTGTGCGTGTGTCAAAATTCATCTAAAAAATTAATCTAACATTTATATATATCTAATTCATCTAACATTTATATATACATTCATCGAAAAGTATAAAAAACTAAAAAACATAAAATAATTCATCTAACGGTTGTGTGTGTGTGTGGGTTCGATGGGCGCGGCCATGGCGATAGGGGCTCACAACGGGCGACGGCCGGGGAGGCAAGGCGACGGAGGCGGCGCCGGCCCGGGACGGCGACAGGGACAGGAGGCGGGGATGGGGACGACGATGGCGCGCGACGGGGGCAGCGACAGGGGTGGTGACGGGGGGCGGCGGTGATGTCGATGAAGCAGAAGAAGTAGAGGAGAGGACGAAGAGAAGAAGATGAAACTGCAATTTTTTGAATTGTTGGTATATATAGGAGGGGCCTTTAGTCCCGGTTGGAGCCACCAATCGGGACTAATGGTCTATTTTGGCCAGGCCAAGCGGCGGGAAGCACGGGCCTTTAGTCCCGGTTGGTGTCTCCAACCACGACTAAGGGGGGGGGGGTCTTTAGTCGCAGTTGGTGCCACCAACCACGACTAAAGGCCTGTGCTTCACGGTGTCGAAACTTTAGTCCCACCTCGCTAGTTCAGGAGCACCAGGACCTGTTTATAAGCCCCTGTGCGGGCACTGCATTGAGCTCCTCTCAAATGCAGGCCTTCTAGGCCTACCTCTCCTGCTCTGCCCTGTGGGGCCTACTGGGCTTGCGGGCCTGCATCCTGGCCCAACTACAGGTTGGGTTTCTAGTCATATGCAGGCCGCTGTTGCCCAGTAGGCCGCTTTATTATTTATTTTTCTTATTTTTCTTTTCTGCTTTATTTATTTTCTTTTTTTTCGAGTTGTTTTTTTGCTTTATTAGAGTTTCTTTGTGAATCTTTTTGCTTTAGGTAAAAAAATATATAAACTTTCTGTTAGTGCCGGTAGTTTTCAAATTTGGATAGTTTAAATTTGAATTATTTGAATTTTGTGTGAATCACTAGTGTATGAATAACTTTACTTTTAAAAAAGATTTTCCAGTAATTATTTTTTCCACTGTTTAAGTGTGTTTTATCATTATATTCAATTTGGCAATACTTAGGTCATTTAAAAAAATGAAATTCCTTTGTAACAGATGTGTTTTCGTCCGAAACCCTGATACTTCGAAAGAGATTGTCCATTTTGTACACGAAGTGCAGGAAGTTTTTGCCGTAACCCTCTCAACTTTTTTGCACATGCTATGTGGGTGAAATGGTGATACCATGCCAACTTTCAACCATTTCAGAGTTCATTTGTACTGCTTTTCAATTTCAGGGTCATTTAGCTCAAAAAAATCAGTAAATGCATGAAAACTAGCAAATGAAGTCAGAAATGGTTGAAAATTGATGACGTGGCTTTGAATGGTGCATACTGGAAGCACAAAAAGTCTGGAGTTGAAATAAATTTAAAAAAATGAAATGCCTTTGAAATAGATGAGTTTTCATCCGAAACCCTGATACTTCAAAAGAGATTGTCCATTCTGTACACGAAGTGCATCCTATTTTTGCCGTAACCCTCTCAACATTTTAGCACATACCACGTGGGTGAAATCGTGATACCATGCCAACTTTCAACCTTTTCAGAGTTCATTTGTACCGCTTTTCAATTTCAGGGTCATTTAGCTAAAAAAATCAGTAAATGAGCTGAAAAATAGCAAATGAAGTCAGAAAGGTACACGTTTGTGTGAAGCACAAAAGTACACATTTCAAATGCCAAAACACATAAGAACCCTAACTATTACAAAGATTCCCTATGGTTTGTTCAAAGTGGGACTTTCCAGATATATAAGTCCGGAAACTCACTAGAGAAGAAAGTGATGACAGTAAAGCCGGTCACATCCCAGAGTGGGATCTTTGGTTGTGAAATTTTTTCTTCGCGTGTGTCCCTTTGCGTCGTAACCATGGACAATCTTCATCATTTAACTGGATGCTCGGGTCGATATTCATTGTGCAGGGAGCAATTTCATGAAACTTGTCATAATCTTCTGACATGTCTGTCTCGTCATCCACTCCCACGATGTTTCTTTTCCCTGAAAGAACTATGTGGCACTTTGGCTCATCGTATGATGTATTCGCTTCCTTATCTTTTCTTTTTCTCGGCTTGGTAGACATGTCCTTCACATAGAAAACCCGCGCCACATCATTGTCTAGAACGAAAGGTTCGTCTGCGTACGCAAGATTGTTGAGATCCACTGTTGTCATTTCGTACCGGCGGGTCTTCCGTTACCCCGCCTCGTGTTAGATTGACCCATTTGCACCGAAGCAAAGGGACCTTCAAACCACGTCCACAGTCATGTTCCTGTATCTCCTCTATGTAACAATAATATATGTCCTTTCCCCTCTTGGTTGCTACGTCAAAGTGGACACCACCATTTTGGTTGGTGCTCTTCTTATCTTGGGCGATCGTGTAAAATGTATTCCCATTTATCTCGTACCCTTTGAAAGTCATTATATTCGAAGATGGTAACTGGGACAACAAGTACATGTCATCTTCAACAGCGTCGTCATGCATGGCACGGTAATGCGCAACCAACCGTGAAAGTCCCCATTTGTTCACGTGTAATCCGATCGTCGGGCTGCTCACGTGTTTGGAGCGTAGAATATTCTTGTGTTCCTCCATATACGGAGCCACCAAGGCGGAAATTTGTAGAACTGTGTAGTGTGCTTGAGTGAGAGAATGGCCGTCCATACATATTATTTGTTTCGGTCCTAGTGTGCCATTTCCACCCAGTCTGCCCTTACGCCGCGATTCAGGAACACCAATCTGCTTAAGGTCAGGAATAAAGTCTATACAAAACTCAATGACCTCCTCATTTTCATGGCCCTTGGAGATGCTTCCTTCTGGCCTAGCACGGTTATGAACATATTTCTTTAAGACTCCCATGAACCTCTCAAAGGGGAACATATTGTGTAGAAATACAGGACCGAGAATGGCAATCTCTTCGCATACGTTAACTAGGATGTGCCTCATGATGTTGAAGAAGGATGGTGGGAACACCAACTTGAAACTGAAAGGACATTGCACCAAATCATTCTCTAACCTTGGTATGATTTCTGGATCTATTATTGTCGGCGTTCTGGGAACGGGGGTACCAAGACTTGCCTGCCTGCGGCCTGCGGCGTGGCTCAAGGGGTGGCCCAGCACGACCCATCTTCATCAGCATAAGCTCAAGACCCTCGCGAGGGGCCAAGCCTCGTGGGGTGGACGACAGGAAGCTTCCTCAGGCACGGCCTCGTCAGGCTGGCTCGCGATGAGGCAGAGAGATCAAGGCGGGGTACCTCACGAGGTGCCCATGACACAAGCCATGACGACCAAGGGCGCCCGGGGAGGCGCCGACCCATGTGATGTCCTCATTTCCTCTTTGGTGCAAAGGAGGCAAGCGCGGGCGAGAGCATCAAGCAAAGGCAACCATTTCGGTGCAACAAGACCAAGACCAACACAACGACAGGAAGGAGGTCATCGTGGAGCCCAAGCCAGCGTCATCGTCAGAGCCTTTGACAGGCGTGGACCAACTTTAGTCAGGATAAGTGTACTAGATGTTCCCCTTCAAAATGGCCAATTGATGGCGCCCTTCCCGCTCAATATTTGGGAAGAGGCCCAGGGCCTTTGCCTATAAATAGGACTAGCCACCCACAGGGTAGAGGATCCGGAATCCAGAGAGAGCGACCGAACTCCCCCTAGCAGTTCGTCGCACCGGCCAAGAACAGACCCTCGCGAGGCTATTCTTCCTTGTATTGTTCATCATCAGCCCCAGAGGCAATCCACCACACCACACACTGGAGTAGGGTATTACACCACAATGGTGGCCCGAACCAGTATAAACCTTGTGTCCCTTGTGTTGCTCTTTGTGTAGTTTACATCCTTGCGAGGAGACAAGGTGAAGGTTGGTAGGGGGTGAGATCTCCGCGTGCACCCCAGAGTTCGAACCTAGAGGGTCTGCCGGAACCCGAAATCCGACATTTGGCGCGCCAGGTAGGGGTGCACCGGAATCCGTCTTCCGCCGCCCTATTCTTCGCCGCCCATCCCATCCATGTCGGACGCTCGTCGGGACCGCGCCGAGCGCCGGGCCGCTCTCGCCACCCGCATCGCCAAGACGGCCCCCGTCGGCGGCCGCCCCCGCCGTTCCCCGTCGCCTGCCATTAACGCCGCCACCGGCCCGGCGGGGAACGAGCAGCAAGCATCGCCCCAAAGATTCCATCCATGAGGCGAGGACGGCCGTATCACTACTCGCTTCGCCGCCCGGCTGGTTCGCCGTCTCGCGCTCCAGCGCTACCATGGAGGCTCGAGCCACGCTCATCGCCGGCAAACGAAGCTCCTGCGCTATCGCCCGTCAACGACTCCGCCTGTCAACATCGCCACGTAGGGAGTGGCTTGACCGCGCCGCCGAGCTCGTCCGCGCCGCAGGGGGCTCCCCCGCGCCATCCTTCTCACTGCACCGCGCCCTGCCTTGCGCGGGCGATGAAGCTCCGGGGGCGCCTCAGCCGCCTCCACCTCAAGAAGGCGCCTTGGCCCCAAGGTGCGTGGCCCCTGGGCAGAACCCACTCCGTCCGGCACCAGCGCAGCAAGAGCAGAGCTGTCAAGAGGTCCCTCGCCCCCAAGAAGCTGCCCGAGTACTCCCTGCACCGGCCCATCACGACCGCGCTCCTGCTCCGGCATGCCAAGACCCCTCGCTGCTCCCAGCGGCAGCGCATGGGGACCTGCAAGACCAAGCCCTTCGTCATCAAAGGCCTCCCGTGGCCACTGCAGGCTGTCGCGCCTTCACCGCCGAGCTACGCAGCGTCGCGTGGCCCGACAAGTTCAAGCCAGACCTGCCTCCTTGCTACGACGGCACGGCCGACCCTGCGGAGTTCCTCTAGCTCTACGAGCTGGGCATCGAAGCCGCCAACGGGGACGAGAAGGTCATGGCGAACTGGTTTCCCATGGCGCTCAAAGATGGTGCCCGCACCTGGCTCCTGAACCTGGCTCCTGGCACGATCTCCTCCTGGGACGAGATGCGCACCCGCTTCATCGCCAACTTCCAAGGCACTCGCGACCGGCCTCCTACCGTGAGCGACATGCACCGCATCAAGCAGCAGCCAGGAGAGACCCTGCAGAAGTACATCCAGCGCTTCAACAACGCACGCCTCAAGATTCCCAAGGTGACCGAGGAGGCCATCATGTCAGCCTTCTCCGGCGGTGTGCGTGACGTCAAGATGAAGGAGGAGCTGGCGATGCACGAAGACCTGTGCACATCCCTGGAGCTGTTCAACTTGGCGACCAAGTGCGCCAGGGCTGAGGAAGGACGCCTTTGCCTCCTCGAGCTGCCGGCTGCAGACCCAGAAGAGAAGAAGCACAAGGTCAAGAACGTGAAGCGAAAGGGGGCTGCCGTGCTCGCGGCAGAACCAGACACCAAGCGAGGCAGGAATCAGCCTGAGTCTTCCAAGGGCAGCCGGTACTGCGTGTACCACGACCTCCACACCCACAACACCAACGAATGTCAAGAACTCAGAGCCGTGTGAGAAGAGGCGACCGTCGACGCCCGACCGCAGTGATCGAGGCTACGACCGAGGAGGAGGAAGAAACGCAGGGCGCTGGGAAGACTGTGGCCCTCGCCAAGGATGGCGCGACCGACCTCGCGAAGACCGCTGGCAGGATCAACCTCGCGAGGGAGGCTGGAGGGATTAGCCTCGCGAGGATCGCCCGCAAGGCAACGCAGGCCTCCCTCCTCTGCTACCGCACCCAAGGAGAAACGAAGACCATCATCAGGACGAGGGGGATGGGGGCTTCCAGGAGCCGTGCACAATCGCTTGCATCCTGGACGGAGCTCAAGCCCCAGCCTCTCAGCGCATCTTCAAGCAATTCGCCCGCGAAGTGAATGCAGTCCTCCCCAAGCTCGAAGCCACGCGCCCTCTCAGGTGGTCAGCGTGCGCCATCACGTTCAGCTCAGCGGATCAGCTCAAGTGCGCAGCCACAGCCGGAGTCCTCCCGATGCTTTGTTCCCCAATCATCAGCAACGTGCAAGTCACCAGGACCCTCATCGATGGCGGAGCAGGGCTCAATGTCATGTCCGTAGAGACATTCAACAATCTCGAAATGCCTTACAATCAGCTTCAGCCAACCAAGCCCTTCTCCGGAGTCACCGATAGCTCCACAGTTCCGATTGGGCAGGTCCGCCTCCCTGTCACCTTCGGGGCGCGTGACAACTACTGCACCGAGCTCATCGACTTCGACGTCGCCCACATTCGCCTGCCATACAATGCCATCCTCGGTTACCCAGCTCTGGCCAAATTCATGGCCGTGGCTCATCACGGCTACAATGTCCTCAAGATGCCAGGGAGCGGTGGAGTCATCACGGTGCCTTGTGAAGAGAGAGACGCAGTGTGCTCCCTGGAGCGTGCTTTTCAAGCTGCGTCACTTGAAGACCCAGATCGCAGGAGCGGGAGGCTCCCCGAGGCTGCTCCCAAGCAGAACAAGACATCGCCTGGCCTGGCCCCTCGGGAGGCAGGCCCCTCAGGGTCCGCGCCTGTTCAGGGGGCACCTCCTTCTGTCGCATAGGAAGGCGCGCCTGACGCCCTCCTCGAGCAAGGCTCGGGGGCTCTCTCCTGGAGGGCCATCGACCTTGCTAAGATCACGAGGGAGGCGCTTGGGCACCACTTGGAGGCGTGCTTCAAAGCACGTTTCCCTCAGGAAGGAGCGAGCCAAGGAGGGCCAAACCCTCACGAGTTCGTCAGCCAGATCATTCAGGAGCTGCAGGAGTCAAGAGTCATGAGTGGCAGGCGCCGCTTACCCGCCGTAGCTCCCCATCCAGGCGAGGATGGTGGGCTGCGCGCCTGCATCGACATACTAGGGCCCAACCGAGCCGCCTCTCAGGAGTGCCTCTGGCCCTCACGCATGGGGCGCTGTGAAGGTCCACCCCACAGCTACGTTCGCATGCCCACGGCGTGCGGTTAACGCGGGCTGCCACGCTGCAGCGCCTCATGGGGAGCATCCCGAGGCTCAAGAGGCCAGGCGTTCTGCAGTCCTGGCGGAGATAAAGATGGTCCGCGAGGAGCCACCAGCGCCCCCGGAGCCTCCCGAGGCTCCTGGGCCTGGGGGCTCGTGAAGATCGGCTTCCGCTACTTCAGCATCCCTTCGTCTTCAACGTTATCAGGTGACATCCTTCGAGTTTCATTTTCAGCTAGGAGCGCCCCCCAGGGCTGCATCATTCCCAGGCCGCGTGGGTCCGTCCCTGCGGCATGTATCCCTTTTGCTTCGTGTTTCTAGCTTACCTTATTGGGAGCCCCTCGGGTCGCATCATCCCCAAGTCGCTCAGACCAGACCCAACGATGGCTGCCTTCCCTGCACCTATCTAAATGAACTTGCTCCTTCGTGATTAACGTGTTTGACCTAGTCGCCCGCTTGATTGACACCAACTGATGGAGCTGCTCCCCAACGGCACGACGCTTGTGCATGGGTCCGTCCCTGCAACGCCGACAAACCTGAATGGCCGAGCTCTAGCCGCGGCAGCCCCGCATGGCGCCACCTCGTCAAGCCTTCAGTGCCTCGTCACCCCTCCAGAGCAACCAACGGCTGACCGTCGCTTGTCATGGCGGACTCTTGTTCTTCTTGTGATGAGCCTGCAGGATCTCTTCAAGGAGCAGCACCAGGCGAGGCCCTCACGGCGTCTTCTTCACTCTCGTCCGCGCGAACCGCTTGCACGTTAAAGGGGGGGGTACCTGAGCATCACGATTCATGGGCTCCTACTGGCTCTCCAGCCCTCACCCTCTGGCCTTGTCCACGACATCGCGACCTGGCATACCAGCGACGGCTGAGCCTCGCTTGAGGGCCGGGACCCAAGGACGTAGAGCAGAAAGGGGAGTAAAGGCGAGAGGGAAGAGGCACACTGGGACCTCGCCAGGCAACTCCTCGTCTGCCGATGCGCAGACCTAACGCCGCACCAGGAAGCGGTTCCTGACTCCCGAGATAAGTCATCCTCCGGAAACACTAGCTATCGCAGCACCGACCTCGCACCTAAGGCAATCCCGTGTTAGCAACGTCAGCTCCTTTCTCACCGAACGATGGCTGCTTGAGTGCTAAAGGGGACCTCCCGAAAGCATCGCGACTCGAGGGGCTCTTATCGACCGGGCCGCTCACCTCCTGGCCTTGACCACGGCATCGCGACCAGGCATACCAGCGACTGCTGAAGCCTGCCTTGGGACCGGGACCTGTCGGCGCAGAGCATCGAGCACTCGTGAGGTTCTAAAGGAGGAACTGAGCTAAGACGGAATGAGCATCTCGCACTACTTCACGACAAGGATCATATTAACAAACAGAACCACAGACACCTTACAAGCCCCCACGGGGCGCGTTTTTCGACTCCTCGCAGGGAACAGAGGGAGCAGATCCTAAAATGCTAACTACACGCGCCTCCGCAAGAGACGCCATCATCAACAGTGGGCCGTCAGGCACTGGCGCCAACCTCATCCAGATCAGAGGCGGCGGCGGCCTGACGAGCCCGCCCTGCTCCGAGAACGACGCAAGCTCGGGAGCTCGTAGCTGTCATCGCTCGTCTCCGGAGTCGCGAAGAGCTCGACGGAGTTGCTGGATCCTCCGACGCCTTCGCCGCCTGAGGAGCTGCTGAGGGAGCGATCGGCGAGCCTGGTCCTCGCTGCGGCAGGGCCCCGACCACCTCCCACAGGGCAACACTCCAGCCGGCGTCCTTCCGCGTTGAAGACCTTGAAGAACATCACGGAAGCACAGTCGTACTCCAGGTGGATCACGAGTGATCTCGCCCTCATTCTGGAGACCCGGGCGATCTCGCCCCAGCCTCGAGTCATGAAGACCTTGCCCGGAGCGACGACCGCGACCTCCGCTTCGGTCGCAAGGGTGCTACAAACGGCGTCTTTGCAACCAGAGCTCCGAAGATCCCTCTGCAAGGGAATCGCCAAGGCGAAGGAGGGAGGAAGGCGAACCCAAGACCGAGGAGGCATGGCGGCGTGGAGCACAAACTCTCGGGAGGAGCCTCGGCATGGACTCCGGGGGAACAACGCGACCGCCGTGACCGCCAAGGCCGACGGCGGCGTCGTCCATGGCGCTCGGCGACCACTCCTTCAGGGCCCTCAATGCGGGCGTGCATAAGGGCAAGGGAACCTGGCGGCGGCCGCATTCGTGCAGGCCTCGACACCTCTGCAGGCGCGCCTCATCTCGACGGCAGAGGGCTAGCCGCTTCTTCGGCGGAAGCGGGTCGGGACCCTCTCGGGGGGCCTTTCCTTTCTCTTCCATGGAGAACCGGCGGATCGGAGCCATTGCTGCAAAGTGGAGGAAGGGAAGGAGAAGCAAGAAGAGATGGACCGGAAGGGCATGCGTCGTTCCGTATTTATAACTGGGGAAGGCCAACCAACGACCTCCACGATCATAGGTAATCATGACCCGCTTTGCATGCAGAGACTTGTCAATTCACGCAGTTGCCAAGGCGTCACCGGGAAGTAGGGGCGCCCACGTCCAATCAACCGCCACGCGGCGCCCGAGGCCGCAGGCTGTTAGGGCCCGCGGCGCTTCACACTTGCCCCTTCGCTCCTCTGCTCATCCAAGTCCAGGCGCTCCTTAGGCCCGGGGGCTACTATCGGTGTTCTGGGAAGGGGGTACCCAGACTTGCCTGCCTGCGGCCTGCGGCGTGGCTCAAGGGGTGGCCCAGCACGGCCCATCCTCATCAGCACAAGCTCAAGACCCTCGCGAGGCCAAGCCTCATGAGGCGGGCGACATGAAGCTTCCTCGAGCACGGCCTCACAGGCTGGCTCACGAGGAGGCGGAGAGATCAAGGCGGGTACCTCACGAGGTGCCCATGACGCAAGCCATGACGACCAAGGGCGCCAGAGGGCGCCAGCCCATGCGAAGGTCCTCATTTCCTCTTTGGTGCAAAGGAGGCAAGCGCAGCCGAGAGAATCAAGCAAAGGCAACCATTTCGGTGCAGCAAGACCAAGACCAACACAACGGCAGGAAGGAGGTCATCGTGGAGCCCAAGCCGGCGTCATCGTCAGAGCCTTTGACAGGCGAGGACCAACTTTAGTCGGGATATGTGTACTAGATGTTCCCCTTCAAAATGGCCAATTGTTGGCGCCCTTCCCGCTCAATATTTGGGAAGAGGCCCAGGGCCTTTGCCTATAAATAGGACTAGCCACCCACAGGGTAGAGTATCCGGAATCCAGAGAGAGCGAGAGAGAGAGAGCGACCGAACTCCCCCTAGCAGTTCGTCGCACCGGCCAAGAACAGACCCTCGCGAGGCAGTTCTTCCTTGTATTGTCCATCATCAGCCCCAGAGGCAATCCACCACACCACATTAATCGAGTAGGGTATTACACCACAATGGTGGCCCAACCAAGATAAACCTTGTGTCCCTTGTGTTGCTCTTTGTGTAGTTTAGATCCTTGCGAGGCGACGAGGTGCAGGTTGGTAGGGGGTGAGATCTCCGCGTGCACCCCAGAGTTCGAACCTAGAGGGTCTGCCGGAACCCGAAATCCAACAATTACCTTATGAGAGATTGCATTGAGGAATGCACATAGCTTCACAATGGCTAATCGAACATTTTCCGATAGAAGCCCCCTCAATGCAACCGGAAGCAGTTGCGTCATAATCACATGGCAGTCATGAGACTTTAGATTCTGGAACTTTTTCTCTGCCATATTTATTATTCCGTTTATATTGGACGAGAAGCCAGACGGGTCCTTCATCCTGAGCAGGCATTCAAAGAAGAATTCCTTCTCTTCTTTGGTAAGAGCATAGCTGGCATGACCCTGATGTATGCTGTCTTTTCTATGCATACGTTGTTGGTCCTCCCGTGCCTCCGGTGTATCTTTTGTCTTCCCATACACGCCCAAGAAGCCAGGCAGGGTCACACGACGATTCTTCGTCACGTGCATCACGGTGATTGAAGAGCGGACCTCTATGTCTTTCCAATAGGGTAGGTCCCAAAATATAGATTTCTTATTTCACATGGGTGCGCGTCCATCAGCGTCATTCAGAACAGATTGTCCGCCAGGACCCTTTCCAAAGATTACCTTTAAATCCTTGACCATATCATGTACATCATCACCAGTACGGTGGCTAGGCTTCGTCCGATGATTTGCCTCACCTTTGAAATGCTTGCCTTTCTTTCTTACGGGATGCCTGCTCGGAAGAAATCAACAATGTCCCTGGTACACATTCTTCTTACAATTATCCAAATATATATTGTCGGTATCATCCAAACAGTGTGTGCATGCGCGGTATCCCTTGTTTGTCTGTCATGAAAGGTTACTGAGAGCAGGCCAATCATTCATGGTCACAAACAGCAACACATGCAGGTCAGATTCTTCCTGATCGAGCTCATCCCACGCATGTACACCTTTTCCATTCCATAGCTGTAAGAGTTCTTCAACTAATGGCCTTAGGTACACATCAATGTCGTTGCCGGGTTGCTTAGGGCCTTGGATGAGCACTGGCATCATAATGAACTTCCGCTTCATGCACAACCTAGGAGGAAGGTTATACATACATACATAGAGTCATAGGCTAGGTGCTATGATTGCTGCTCTGCTCCCCAAAAGGATTAATGCCATCTGCGCTTAGACCAAACCATACATTCCTTGTGTCACCTGCAAAGTTCTCCCAGTACTTTCTCTCAATTTTTCTCCACTTCGACCCGTCAGCGGGTACTCTCAACTTCCCGTATTTCTTAAAGTCTTCTCTATGCCATCACATCAACTTGGCATGCTCTTTGTTTTGGAACAAACATTTCAACCGTGGTCGTCGGGGCTCAGGAACGACACCTATGGGATCCCTCGGGGAGTCCCTTCTACATTTGGCGGGGCGCGGAGCTGCGCAAAGAGCAGGTCTAGAATATTAACGCGGGGGAGGATTTTTACCCAGGTTCAGTCCACAAGCGATGCATAATACCCTAGTCCTGCTTTGTGTGTATTTAGTGTTCTTGAGCTCTTGAATTAGCTGCGGTGCATGCCTAGTCCAAAAAGTCTGAATCCTTTCTCAGTATGCCTCGGACCTCCTTTTATATGTCAAAGGGGTCGCCACAGTGGCACACAGGAGGTGGAAAGCATCTACAGTGAACAAGTCTATCCTTGACATCGTGGTACAAACACATTTAATGTGCCTCCTATGTGTCCTCTTGCTTTATCGGGGACGGCAATGAAGCTCGTCCCGTCCATCACCGCCTCGCCTTGCTTCGACACACGTCCAAGCTGACAAGGCATGCAGCGCCAGGCTGGCTGGCTGGCTATTGCGCTGGTGTGGTGGCAGGGTCTTCACGAAGATCTCCATGCCACCACGCAGGTGCTTGACTGGTTGTCCTAGAGGTTGCTTGCTTCCACGTAGGTGCGTGCCTAGTTTGGTGGGCTGGTTGCCGCGTCGGAATAGCCATGGGACAGCGAAACCTTGGTAGGTGCGGGCCTGGTTGTGGCCCCGCAGATGCCCCCGGCAAGGGTCTTGCCGGGGTCGGCAAGGGTCTTACCGTTGTCTTGTGAGAGTCCCCAGAAAGGATCTTGCCGGGGATCTCGTGGCCGTCCCGACAAGGATCTTGCCGGGGGCCTTCGTCTGTCCCCGACAAGGATCTCGCCGGGTGTCTTCATCTTCTGGTTCCCATCTAGAATTGCAGGCCTTTGGTCTTCACAAAGATCTGCATGCCACCACGCGGGCGCCCCCGAGCCTTGGTGTTTGATGTTTGTCGATGGTGTCAGGACTCTCACGCTCAAGGGTGGCGGCCTTGCGGGTGTTGGGCAGGTCGCCCCGGCAAGGCTCTTGCTGGGGCTGTGTAGGCCGGCCCGGCAAGGGTCTTGTCGGGGGAATCCACCTTGCCCCTTTGATCTTCATGCTTCTGGCTTGAGTGCTGCCTCGGCAGCCTTGTACCTTCCCTTCCTCTGCCCTGCCAAGCCCGGTCGCAGGCGTGGCTACGACTAACCGTTCACAAGTAAAGGGGTACAGAAAAGGCCCCTACTTTTGTACACCGACAGGAGCCCTTGGGCCTGGGCCACAAACAAGCGCAAGGCGTTGTTGGGCCAGGCCCAGACCGGTGTGCGGGCATGCGTGGCAGAGTTTTAACTGTGGTAACTCCCTCGCCAGTTGCACTTCCCCACGATCCGCATTGAGTGCGTGACATGGGGGTCATGCGTGGAGTGGTCGCAGCACGCTTGCATCATCCTGCGGTGAATAGTAAAGAGGCGGCCCGTGTTTTTCCCATAAAAAAGAGGAAACCGCAGGGGCGCTGCTCATTTACCCTCTGTGCCCTTTCCAATCTTGGAACCGATGTTCCCTTCTTCTTCCTCAAGCGCAAATCGAAGCTTTTGCCTCTGCTCGCCGCTGCCACACCCCCATTGCCCTCGATCCATCACCCTCAGTCGCCATGGCGCCCAAGACAAGCAAGGGCAAGGGAGCGGCCAAAGACGACGGAGGGAAGGAGGTGCCGGAGAGCGAGTTGGTGGAGCTTAGGACGCAACGCGCACTTTTCACCTCGGCGGTCAATACGCTCACCCTCAGGGACATGTTCAGGCCCCTGTGGGGAAGGGAGACATCGGGGCACCCTGCCACGCGCATCGTCCCTGCCGCCTTCGTCGAGGCCGGTCCAGATCGGTATCCCTTCTTTGTCGATTATTTCTCTTGCGGTCTCTGCCCCCCTTTCTCACATTTCTTCAATGACATCATGCACACCTATGGCTTCCACCTTCTGGATTTCACGCCGAACGCTGTGGCCTGCATGGCCTTCTTTGCGCATCTTTGCGAGGGCTTTGCCGGAGTGCATCCCAGCACGATGCTCTTCCGCCATTACTTCACCCCTCATATCTAGCCAGGGGGCGCCATCTTCGGCTGTATTACTTGGATCCCGAGGACCCAGAGCAGGGGCATGTACCCGGAGGTGCCCAGACAGAGAGGTGGGACGAGTGGCGAGGCTGGTGGTGCTGGATCGAGGAGGCAGATCCACAGGAGTTCTGCCGGGTCCGTCGGAGGCCGCCGGTCCGCAGCAAGGACTGGGGCGAGCTCGACGCTGATGACAAGAAGCTCACGGTCGCCACCACCAGGATCCATGGTCTCACTTCGGCCGGGCTCACCCTTGAGATGATTGGGGCTGACTTCATCTGCTGCCGGATTGCCCCACTCCACAACAAGGGGAGGCCAGCTTGGGACTTCAGGAACGCGACTGACATCATGAGGCTCCGCCCCGTCCTAAAACAGAATTTCACGGTGCTGCAGCATGCTCATCTTTGCCAGAGGCTTTTTCAGCTCAAGGTTGATGAGGCCGGCGGGGTTGAGAGGACCGGCAAGGCTGAGAAGGCTGTCAAGGCCGGTGGGTCTCTGTTTGGGTTGCTAGCGGGAGTGGTCCCGTTGAGCAACAACTCTTGCCAGACCGCCATCATCGCCATGATGCCGGACTTCAACGCGCACGGCCTCGATCCAACCTGGGGCGAGCCGGAAGCGGAGCGGGTGCAGGCATTCTTCGACAACCTGTCGGAGTGGTATGTTTGTGTCGAGCCACTGCTCGTCCGCGACAGCACCAAGGAAGAGCCGGCGTACATTGCTGCCAGGGCGGAAGAGGCGGCACTTGCTACGGAGGCCGGCAACATTGGCACCATGGAGGACGAGGCCGACACAGCCGCATAAGAGAAAGAGTTCGCCGAGTGGGCGGGGTTTGCCAGGGAAGCCAGCGGCGCCGGCGCCGGGGCCCCCCCTTGTTGAGGAAGCAGTCGAGGAGTCGGCCGAAGGGGACACCGAGGCGGATGACTCCTCGGCCCCGAGGAGGAAATGTGTCCTACTGCAGGCTAGCTCTGGCGAGCCGGCCAGGCCCGGCAAGACCACGTAGCGGCAGCAGGCCCAGACACAGCCCATGCGTGAGACGAGGGTCGCGACAGCGAAGAAGGCAGCGGCCGCCGCCTCTTCCTCATCCAAGCAGCGCAGGATCCCATCCCTTTCTCCTCCTCCTTCGGACTGCACCCCGGAGGCCGATTTAGACCTTGGGTCCTTCAAACCGAAGAGGAAGAGGAGGTCAGAGGAGGAGGACGAGTAAGCACCTCGCCCTTCGTCATCCCTGAACCTTAGTTTGTGCCATCTTCTCTGACATGATCTTATCCTTGCAGCGACACGGAGACGCTGGCCCAGAGGGCGACAAAGAGGGACAAGGCTTCGACGGGCGACAAGCCCCCGGCGAGCACTCCGGGCACACCGGTGTTGGTGGAGATCAGCCCGGATAACATCCCTCGATGCAGCCCCCGCTTCAGCCCCCAGCGGGAGTTCATTACGCACTCCTCATCGATGGGCGTTGGGGCATGAATCCTTGGTGTTGACCTTGCCAGGTTTGCAGGAGGAGAGTGGCAATAGGAGGAGCCGCTGAGGGCCGCCCACGTCACGCCACCCCCATTGACCACGCCGCCCGGAGGGGCATCTACCACCGAGCCCACGCACACGGAGGAAGAGGAGGCGGGCTTGGGTGCTGGCGGCTCCGCCCCGGCCACGAACATTGGCGGCGAGGGAACCACTTCTTCTCTGCTTGGCACGGGTAAGCGGCCTACCTCCCGTCCCTGTTTTTTTCTTTGCTTTCTTCTGAACCTTGATTTTGGCCTCGTTTCATTCTCCCTTTTGGTTTCCAGATCCTCCCTCGACGGACCAGGAAGATATAGACACCGTCATCGAGGAGGTCACCAAGGATGCCGAAGCCGAGGCCACCAAGATCGCAGCTGGGGAGGTGATAACCCACAAGTGTAGGGGATTGCAACAGCTTTCGAGGGTAGAGTATTCAACCCAAATTTATTGATTCGACACAAGGGGAGCCAAAGAATATTCTCAAGTATTAGCAACTAAGTTGTCAATTCAGCCACACCTAGATAACTTAATATCTGCAGCAAAGTATTTAGTAGCAAAGTAATATGATAGTGGTGGTAACAGTAACAAAAGAGTAATGAAAGCAAAAGTAATATTTTTGGTATTTTGTAGTGATTGTAACAATAGCAACGGGAAAGTAAATAAACGTAAACCAGTTGATGGAAAGCTCGTAGGCATTGGATCGGTGATGGATAATTATGCCGGATGCGGTTCATCATGTAACAGTCATAACATAGGGTGACATAGAACTAGCTCCAATTCATCAATGTAATGTAGGCATGTATTCCGAATATAGTCATACGTGCTTATGAAAAAGAACTTGCATGACATCTTTTGTCCTACCCTCCCGTGCAGTGAGGTCCTAATGGAAACTAAGGGATATTAAGGCCTCCTTTAATAGAGAACCGAACAAAGCATTAGCACATAGCGAATACATGAACTCCTCAAACTATGGTCATCACCGGAGTGGTCCTGATTATTGTCACTTCGGGTTGCCGGATCATAACACATAGTAGGTGACTATAGACTTGCAAGATAGGATCAAGAACTCACATATGTTCATGAAAACATAATAGGTTCAGATCTGAAATCATGGCACTCGGGCCCTAGTGACAAGCATTAAGCACAGCAAAGTCATAGCAACATCAATCTCAGAACATAGTGGATACAAGGGATCAAACTCTAACAAAGCTAACTCGATTACATGATAAATCTCATCCAACCCATCACCGTCCAGCAAGCCTATGATGGAATTACTCACACACGGCGGTGAGCATCATGAAATTGGTGATGGAGGATGGTTGATGATGACGACGGCGACGAGTCCCCCTCTCCGGAGCCCCGAACGGACTCCAGATCAGCCCTCCCGAGAGGTTTTAGGGCTTGGCGGCGGCTCCGTATCGTAAAACGCGATGATTTCTTCTCCTTGATTTTTCTCTCCTTGAAAGCAAATATATAGAGTTGGAGTTGGCGTCGGAGGAGCTCCAGGGGGGGCACGAGGTAGGGGGGCGCGCCCTAGGGGGCGGCGCCCCCACCCTCGTGGACAGGTTGTGGGCCCCCTGGTCTTCATCTTTGGCATAGATTTTTTATTATTTTTAACTTGACGTTCCGTGGAGTTTCAGGTCATTCCGAGAACTTTTGTTTTATGCACATAAAACAACATCATGGCAATTCTGCTGAAAACAACGTCAGTCCGGGTTAGGTCCATTCAAATCATGCAAGTTAGAGTCCAAAACAAGGGCAAAAGTGTTTGGAAAAGTAGATACGACGGAGACGTATCAACTCCCCCAAGCTTAAACCTTTGCTTGTCCTGAAGCAATTCAATTGACAAACTGAAAGTGATAAAGAAAAACTTTTACAAACTCTATTTGCTCTTGTTGTTGTAAATATGCAAAGCCAGCATTCAAGTTTTCAGCAAAGATTATAACTAACCACATTTGCAATAATTCCCAGGTCTCATATTTACGCATATCAATAGCATAATCAACTAGCGAGCTATAATAATAAATCTCGGATGACAACACTTTCTCAAAACAATCATAATATGATATAACAAGATGGTATCTCGCTAGCCCTTTCTGAGACCGCAAAACATAAATGCAGAGCACCTTTAAAGATCAAGGACTGACTAGATATTGTAATTCATGGTCAAAGAGATCCAGTCATGGTCATACCCAATATAAATTAATACTAATGGATGCAAATGACAGCTGCGCTCTCCAGCTAGTGCTTTTAATAAGAGGGTGATGACTCAACATAAAAGTAAATAGATAGGCCCTTCGCAGAGGGAAGCAGGGATTTGTAGAGGTGCCAGAGCTCGGTTTTGAAATAGAGATAAATAATCTTTTGAGCGGCATACTTTCATTGTCAACATATCAACTAAGAGATGGCGATATCTTCCATGCTACACACATTATAGGAGGTTCCCAAACAGAATGGTAAAGTTTATACTCCCCCTCCACCAACAAGCATCAATCCATGACTTACTCGAAACAACGAGTGTCTCCAACTAGCAACAGTCCCAGGGGGAGTTTTGTTTGCAATTAATTTTGATTAAGTTTGCATAAAGCATGGGACTGGGCATCCCGGAGACCAGCCATTTTCTCGTGAATGAGAAGCGGAGTACACTCCTCTTGAGAATAACCCGCCTAACATGGGAGATAAGGGCAGCCCTAGTTGATACATGAGCTATTCGAGCATACAAAACAGAATTTTTATTTGAAGGTTTAGGGTTTGGAACATACAAATTTACTTGGAACGGCAGGTAAATACCGCATATAGGAAGGTATAGTGGACTCATCTGGAATAACTTTGGGGTTTAAGGGATTGGATGCACAAGCAGTATTCCCGCTTAGTACAAGCGAAGGCTAGCAAAAGACTGGGAAGCGACCAACTAGAGAGCGACAACAGTCATGAACATGCATTAAAATTAATAAACATTGGATGCAAGCATGAGAAGGATATAATCCACCATGAACATAAATATCATGAAGGCTATGTTGATTTGTTTCAACTACATGTGTGAACATGTGCCAAGTCAAGTCACTTAAATCATTCAAAGGAGGATACCACCCCATCATACCATATCACAACCATTTCTATAGCATGTTGGCATGCAAGGTAAACCATTATAACTCATAGCTAATCAAGCATGGCACGAGCAACTAAATCTCTAATTGTCATTGCAAACATGTTTATTCATAACAAGCTGAATCAAGAATGATGAACTCGTCATATTTACAAAAACAAGAGAGGTCGAGTTCATACCAGCTTTTCTCATCTCAGTTAGTCCATCATATATCATCATAATTTCCTTTCACTTGCACGACCGAACGATGTGAATAATAATAAGAGTGCACGTGCATTGGACTAAGTTGGAATCTGCGAGCATTCAATAAACATGAGAAGACAAGGAAATATTGGCTCTTGGTTAAATCAACAATAATGCATATAAGGGCCACTTCAACAATCTAATCATGGTCTTCTCCTATCGACCCCCAAAGAAAATAAAAAAATAAAACTATTTACACGGGAAAGCTCCCAACAAGAAAAAGAAGAACGGGAAATATTTTTGGGTTTCCTTTTTAATTATTACTACTACAGCAAGAAAGTAAACTACTACTAATTTTTTTGGTTTTCATTAAGGTTTAACAAACACGCAAGAAGAAAGCAGGAAAAAGAAAATAAACTAGCATGGATATTACAGTGAAAGAGTAAGAGCACCGACATCTAGAAATGAGTGTGTGTGAACATGAATGTAATGTCGGTGAGAAATACGTACTCCCCCAAGCTTAGGCTTTTGGCGTAAGTTGGTTCATTGCCAGGGATAGCCTGGCGGATACCCGTAGGTGTAGCTGGGGTCGTACTATGATGCATCGTTCATTTCCGCCTGAGCTGCAGCCTGGCGTCGGGCTGCCTCCGCTCTCCTCTCGTACTCATCTGCCTCCTCTCTGGTAATAGTATATCGTCCTTTTTCCTGGTGATCAAAGAAGGCAGGAGCAGGGAGAGTAATACGGACAACACGCCATTTATCAAAGATTAGTCGATATAAGAGAGGTGATTCGTTCCTCTGGACAAACTGGTGGGAGGCCATAGAATTAAAATCTAAATAAGCAGGAGGCAACTCCATATCACCCTCATGAACGTCCACCTCAAGAAAATTAGCTAAGCGGGTTGCATAAATTCCTCCAAAGAAATCTCCATTATATCTATTATGATGCAGTACGTGCTACAATAGCTCCCATATGATAAGATTGGTCTCCTAGCACAGCACTCCTGAGAATGCTGAGGTCAGGGACACACATGTGACATGCTTCATCCTTGGCATTTATGCATCTACCTATGAAGAGAGCAAAATAATGTATAGCAGGAAAGTGAATGCTCCCTATGGTAGCTTGTCTTACATCCCTAGATTCCCCTACAGTTATACTAGCAAGAAAGTTTCTAAATTCATATTTAGGGGGATCCCTGACACTACCCCATTGTAGAAGTTTGCAAGAAAAAGTAAAATCCTCTAAGTCCATGGTATAAGATTTGTCATAAAATCAAACATGACAGTACGAGAATTACGCAAAGATGAGTATTCAAACCTCCTTACAAATGAACTAGTGAGTTCATGGTACTGTGGGCATTTGTCTGCCTCAAAGTCCACAAGATCGGCGTTATGCAAATATGCGTTAAATTCCTCTTTGATTCCCGCTCGATCCATAAAATTTTCTGAAGGCCATTCACAAGGCCGCACTGGAGCGTCCCTTGGGGGCTCCTCATCAGCATCACGCATTGCAGGCCTGGGGCCTGGCTTCCTTGAAGAACCACCTTGGAACATGTCGGGGGTTGGGTGCGACATATGCCAAAGGATGGCTTATCATGGAGGGGGCGAGTAGAACGTCGCCGGTGCCTGGAAACGGGATGAGGCGAAGGCATGCACGCCGGCGAATCTTACCCAGCTTCAGGGCACTCCGGGAGATAACACCCCTACTGTGCTCTGCGGGGTCTCCGCATGATCACTATGGCAAAGTGAGTACAAGATTGCTCCTTGAGCTGTTTGGGGGTGAGGAAGGAGAAGGGCACGGCTAGCTCCTCTCTTCCCTCTATGTGTGTGTCAAACTACTAGGTTCCAACCCTTTGCATGGGTGCCCCGGGGGGTTTATATAGGCCTACCCCCGGGGGTACAATGGTAATCCGGCTGGGCACAGGTCCCAGCCGTCAGTCTCTTAAGTCGCCGTCTTCTCCGCCGACTTCTGGGGCCCGCCGACTAGTGGGCCCTGCCGACGGTCCAGCATGGGGCCGACAGCCCTTGCCCGCCGCGGGCGGGTCTTGCCGGCTGCGGGTTACTGTAGCCGCGCTTCTAATGACGCGAGCTTGGTCGAGGGGTCATGGCAACAGTGCCGCCGCCTGGCGGGCGATCACCGCCATTCCCTGTCTTGTCTGGTTAATGGCGCATGGAGCCCGTGGGAGGGGCCGGTCGACTCTCGGAGGCCGACTCCCAGCGGGTCCGTCTTGGGGTGCTCTCGCCATCTTCTGCACTCCCGCTGACAGGCGGGCCCCGCCGTCTTCGGGTCGTACAGACAGGCCATCGTGGGTACAGGAATCTGCCCACGGGGCTGACGTCAGGGCCGGCGTGGCAACAGTGCTGTGCCGGACGGAGATCTCCGTCAGCATGGCGTTCTGTGGCCATGCATGTCCTTTATGAGCGGGGCAGGGGTGGGGCTGCGAGGCGGCCCCATCCCGTCCCATCAGTAGTCGCATCAGTAGGAGGCGGTTGGAGTCGCCGGCCGACTCCCCGTAGCCGACTTCATCGGAAGTCGCTGGCTTGGAGTCGGCTTGTCTTGAGGCCGTCTCTGGGACTCGGCTGGGAGGGGCAGTCGGCGGCTCTGTCGCCGACTCTCAGAAGGCGGCTCTTCGTCTTGGGGTCTTGAGGGGCACAGTTGTAACGCCCCGGATACAACTTTCCATATTCGTAACTCTAACTCTTGCCTTTTCCGGAGATGTGATATGCTATTTCCTCCGTGGTTGGGTTTTTGTCTTTTGTTTTGCATTTTGTTCATGTCATGCATCTCATCTCGTTGCATCATTTGCATTGCATCATGTCATCATGCATCCCCTTTTTAAAAACTCAAATAAATAAATCGTGTGGATCTTCGATCCATTTAAATTGAGGGAATTCACATGGTGATTTCTCTTTATAACATATCCTCCCAATATTAGGGAGCTATATTAAAATATTCCATTATTTGGAATTGATCATAACACACTTGCAAAATAAATCCCAATGCCTTTGTTATCATAGTTCTTGGTTTCTAACTTTGCCATATATCATTTCATCTTTTTTCCAAGCTCCACCAAAAATCTGAACATTTTTGGACCTTCCAAACCCCCACTCCCTATTTAAACTCTTTTGAATGTAATTCAAATGAGGTTGTATTCAAACCCTTCGACACGGCTCTTTGCAATTTTTCTGGATCAAGACCATTTTGGTGAGCCCAGGAAAATTATCCGCATCCAACATCTTCCCTAACCTCCCTTTCTTTTCCTTCTTATCTCTCGCTTTATTTTAATTTTCTTTAGAGTGAGAGAGAGAAGAGAGCCCAGCAGCCAGGCCAAGCCTGCTTCCTCCGCTGCCCAAGGCCCCGCCGGCCCCTGCCTATCTAACCCTAGCCCCGAACCCCCTCCTCTCGATCTCTCCCTCTGGCAGCCAGCACCCACGCACCTCTCCTCGATCCTGCGTCGCGCCCGATCCCCCCACTCGCTCGCCCCCTCCATCCTCATCCCAATCGGGAGAGGCTCCCGATCCGCCGAAACCGTGAACCGGCGCCCCCAGCCTCGTCAGCGCCTGTGCCTCCTCCTCCCTCCGTTCAGCCTCAACCTCCAGGCCATCTCCGCCGTGACCCGTACGGCCATCGCCCGCTCCGGTGACCCATCGCCACCCGCCGCTGTCGGCGACCACAAAGAGGGCCACCTCGCGCGCGGCCCCCCCGCTAGCATCCCTCGCGTCCAGGCTCCTTCCATGGCCATGCCTCGCCGTCCGGGCTGCTGCTCCCGTCGGCCCTGCCATTGCGCCTCCTCTCCGAGGCCACCTGGTTCATCCTCCACGCCATGGCCAACCCGACCCCAAGCTGCTGTTGCAGCCGCTTCTTCCAGCTCCGCCCCTACTTCTCGGCCGTCCTCGATCGGACAGCATCGACCGCCCCGCCTCCAACGCCTGCAACTCCGGCCTCTCCTGCAGCACTCTTACACGCACCCTCGTTGGCCTTCGATCCCCTGCCCGACTCCAAGACCGCAGCTCCATGTCCCGTGGGACGCCAAGCTCTCTTCGGGACCTCCTCAAGACCAGGAACGCCTGACCGAGACCGACAAGTACCACTACGCGGATTCGCCAAGTCCGACTACAAAGCAAAGACCATGCACCACTACTGTTCTTGTGGATTTTGGCAAGTACCCCTACGCACGGATAGGCCAAGGTCGACTATGCCCGATGATGCGACAAGTACCTCTACCGATGACTCGGACGTCTACGAACCTTGTACGACTACCGTCACCAAAATCCCGAGTACCTCTATCGTTGTCGTGTACCACTACTTCCTCTACATCGCGAGAACGTCTACTTCCCTCAACGAACTCGAACTGCTCCGAAAATGCACGCTTCAAAGGTATAAACCCGAGACGACGCCCGTGAACGAATGCATGTGTTGTATGAGATGCCCGTGTTTGCACCGTGTCCGAGTTGTCATTGCACGTTCCTCCTCGTTCGCCATGCCGTTGACCCGTAGGAACCCAGTAACCAGGATCACCCCACCATCTCTAGCATCTTCCGCACATCCGCACGCTTCCTTTTGCACCGGTATCTCCATGAGCTACCGGAACCGATATGTTGCCGTGGCAACGTTTTCGGATTCGTCGCCGTGGCACCCTTTTCCTTCTGCCATAGCGACAAATGCCTCGTATCATGCTCATGTCAACATTTTCATAAAATTGCTTAAAACTTGCATGTGTCATTCGCATCATGATAACAACATTTAAAATGTTTAAAATTGTGTTTGCATTAAAATGCTATATGCATGTGGGGATTTTCCGGAATTGTTGTTTGTTGTTCCGGCCTCATTTAAATTTGCCTAAATAGTTAGTTTATTTATGCTTCACCTCTTGGCATGTTTAACAACATTTAACATTGTTTGGTAGCTTAAACGAGATTAAACTAAATATGTCAATGTGGTGTTTTGTCAATATGCAACTCGTTGCATATTGAGCTCCACTTATCTTGTAGCATTATTTGTTGCACTTTGCCATGCCATGCCTCATTAAACCGGACATGCATCATACTTGATTGAGCATCATGCCATGTTTATGCTTGTGCATTTACCATGTTGTTTGTTTGTTTCCGGTGTTGCTTCTTAGTTCCGGTAATGTTGCGATTGAGAGGATTCGTTCGACTACTTCCGTTTGTCTTCTTCATGGACTCGTTCTTCTTCCTAGCGGGATTTCAGGCAAGATGACCGTCACCTTGGATCTCATTACTATCATTGCTATGCTAGTTGCTTCGTTCCATCGCTTTGCTGCGTTACCTACCACTTGCTGCTTGAGCCTCCCAAATTGCCATGAACCTCTAACCTTTGTCACCCTTCCTAGCAAACCGTTGTTTGGCTATGTTACCGCTTTTGCTCAGCCCCTCTTATAGCGTTCTAGTTGCAGGTGAAGATGAAGATTGCTCCATGTTGGATTATGTTTATGTTGGGATATCACAATATCTCTTATACTATTAATGCATCTATATACTTGGTAAAGGGTGGAAGGCTCGGCCTTATGCCTGGTGTTTTGTTCCACTCTTGCCGCCCTAATTTCCGTCATATCGGTATTATGTTCCCGGATTTTGCGTCCCTAACGCGGTTGGGTGATTTATGGGACCCCCTTGACAGTTCGCTTTGAATAAGACTCCTCCAAAGAAGGCCCAACCTTGGTTTTACCATTTGCCTCACCACCACCTACTTTTCCCTTGGGAGTCGCTCTCTCGAGGGTCATCTTTATTTTAGCCCCCCCGGGCCAGTGCTTCTCTAAGTGCTGGTTCGAACCGGGCAGACTGCGGGGCCACCACGGGGCAACTCGAGGGCTGGTTTTACTCGTAGGCTGACCTATCCGGTGTTGCCCTGAGAACGAGATATGTGCAGCTCCTATCGGGATTGTCGGCGCATCGGGCGGCTTTGCTGGTCTTGTTTTATTACTGTCGAAATGTCTTGTAGCCGGGATTCCGAGACTGATAGGGTCTTCCCAGGGAGAAGGAATATCCTTCGTTGATCGCGAGAGCTTATCAAGGGCTAAGTTGGGACACCCTGCAGGGTATAAACTTTTGAGAGCCGTGCTCATGTTATGTGGCAGATGGGAATTTGTTAATATCCGGTTGTAGTAAACTTGAAGTAAACTCTTCTAAAATACACCAACCGTAGCGTAACCGTGAGTGTCTCTTTTCGGGGTTGATCGAGAGGAGAACACGGTTTCTGGGTTATGTTTGACGTAAGTAGGAGTTCAGGATCACTTCTTGATCATTGCTAGCTTCACGACCGTTCCACTTGCTCGCTTCTCGCTCTTATTTGCGTTGGTTAGCCACCAGATATGCGTAGCCGCTGCTGCAACCTCACCACTTTACCCCTTCCTTACCCTTTAAGCTTTGGTAGTCTTGATACCCATTGTGATGGGATTGCTGAGTCCTCGTGGCTCACAGACATTACAACAACAGGTGCAGGTACAGGTTACGCGATGATCATGACATGAGAGCGATATTTGCTTGTTTTGGAGTTCTTCTTCTGCTTCTTCGATCAGGGGATAGGCTCCAGGTCGGCAGCCTGGGCTAGCAGGGTGGATGTCGTTTGAGTTTCTGTTTGTGTTTCATCCGTAGACGGATGGTTCTCCTATGTAAGATGATGTTGTATTCGTGTGGCATTATATGCCTTATGTATGTATCCCCATCTATTATGTAATGTTGATGTGATGATATCCACCTTGCAAAAGCGTTTCAATATGAGGTTCTATCCTTAGTGGGACCTTCGAGTCTCTTTAGGATAGTATCGCATATTGGGCATGACAAGTTGGTATCAGAGCCTCGACCGACCATTGGAGACCCCTTGATTGTTGGCTGTTGTTGAGTCTAGAAGAAAACTATTTTGAGTCTTAGGATTATATATATCGGAGAGTATGATTCTTTTTACTCCTCAGTCCCTTCGTCGCTCTGGTGAGGCCTCCTGATGTAGATGTTTTGTCTTTCCTCTCCTCAAATTTCACGAAATTTTTTTAGGATCACGCGGGTATCTTGGAATCGTTCCAATAGTCTTGTGACGAGAACATTGTTCTTGGTGCCTCCTGACATTTAGGGGTTGTGGCAGTGTCCCGGGGAGTTGAGCTCCGAGGTGTTGTCGTCACAATTTTATCGTTGCAGTTCTGGAATACCTGAGTTTTACCGACATCAAAAATCTCTTTTAGGCAGTTGTTGGTGAGATAACCTCGACGCCTCCCAGTACTGGGGAGTTCGGGAGTATTGCCATAGTTTGTATAACGGATGCTTTTCGAAGGTTGAGGTACACGATTTTCGGAGTTTTCTTGGTTATGTGTTGACGGATGGATACAGCTGGATCTAGGTATTGTTAGTTTGGGTGATATATTTTGTGTCCCCTGTATCCCCAACACCTGATTGCATAACCAGAAAGTTTCGGGAGTTTATAGGTGGGAATTCAAGTAGCTCCTAGAATATCTTTTTCGACAGATGCATGATATGGGATTGGGTAAATCTCTATCATATGTATTTGTTCCAGCTTATTCTGCAAGCCAAATCCTTTGTTTTGTTTTATTTGTGGTATTCGAGTTGCTTCGATGTCAAATGTTGAATCCATACCTTTCCTAAACGGTGTTCTCATATTGCTATGTGAATACTAATCCTTCTTGATCATCGAGATTGTGATGTCAATTCTTTCCAACCGGTGTGCTTCTCTTCAAGTGGATCCGATCATTTTCAACATCCGCAAGATCAACTCTAAGTTTTCTCACGGTGTTTGTTTCATCCATCCCAAGTTGTCTTTGTTTTCCGCCCTCCACCCTTTTTCTTCAAGGACTCAGATTTCTCAATCATGTATCCTTTTATTTGTGGGAAGTCTCTTCATTCTTTTCTTTCAATGTTCTTATCCGGTGATTTCCATGAAGATGCTCAACAGTTTCAAGTTCATCATCCTTCATTGTTGTTTCTTCTCCGGTGGATCCAATTCAAGCTTTCGATATTCATCATATTCCTTTCCTCGTTTCTAATGCTTTCTCATGCCGATGCACCTCTTAATCATTCACTTCTCGCTATTCATTTGTCCCGAGTCTTTGAAGATATCTCAGAAGGCTTGTCTTTTCTTCCAAGATCTGTTCAAGCTATTTGGAGATTATTATCTCATTCAAGTCATTTAATTCAACCGGTGCAACCTCTCTTTAAAATCCTTCAACGATGTTTCTTTCGAGTGGGCCCTTACCCAAAGGTCTTTTTCCAGGATCTTACCTCACTCTTCTAATTTTCCCGGAACTATTCTGAAATTCATTTCAAAGTTTGACGTAAGAATGAATTTTCATCACTCACATGCCTTCTCCTAGGCCGCTTTCAAATTCTTTTCATCTATGGCTCAACCTTTCCTCTTTTAATCCTTCCGTAGTTTCTCAACAATTTGGTGGTGTTTCTCCTCGTCATTCTCAGCATTTGAAGACCGAAGAAGAGTTTCTCTTAAATCTTGCTCCATTCACTTCAAGATTCATGGTTCTAGCTTGATGCCATCCTCTCATAATTGTTTTAGATTGTGAGTATTCTTTTTACCCATCCGGAGCATTTCATGAGTTGTTCCCATTTCTTTCCTCCGTAGGCCATCATGTCATAATTCCTCATTCTCAGCTTTCAGCTCTCGTTCTCCAAATCTTACCGGTGCATCATTCAAGTATTATCTAATTAGTTCAAGATCTCTTCCTTTTCTTGTATCTAAATTCTCTCAAGCATCTTCATTCGTTTTCCAATTCTTCCCGGTGAATTGTGCCTTTGCTACTTTCATTTTCAATTCTTATGGTGGTTTGTTCAACATTCCTATTCCTTTATTATCGTATCATTTCATTCGTCCCTTCCAATCCTCTCGGTGTTTCGTCGAAGACCTTCCCAAGTTTGCGCCATATCTATCTTAATCCTTTCTAAAAGAATAAGTAATGTGCCAAATCCATTGCTTGTGATCAATTTAAGTGGTGACGGATGAGCATAATTTAATTCTTATTCTTGTTTCATCGAGTAAATTCGATTCCTTATTCCGGAGGTTCATCAAAATTCTTGATTTCATTTGTTCATCTTTCTTTCCGGAGTTCCATGTTTTTCGCATTATCTCGTCGCGAAGCTCCATCTAAATCATTGCAAGACTTCACCTTGTGTTTTCAACTTCTCTTTCTTTCTATCATCCTTGTATTACCGGAGTTCTTCATGGAGGTTCTACATGGTGGTTCGTCAAGGATTCTTTTAATTATTCAATTGTTCTTCAAGATTTCTCTCGAAGTTATGACCCGCCAAGCTATACTCTAAAAATAAACATGGTGCTCAACACATGTTTTGTTTTGAGGAGTTCAAGCATTCTTCATCTTGCATTCCGAAGTGCAATTCTTTCTACTTTATCTTTTGAGATGGTGTTATGTCATCCTCGACAATTTCTCTTCATGTTTCATGATTCACAAGTTGTTAAGAAGGAGATATTTTAAAACCATCATTTTGTCTTCGATCATGAGTTGTTTCAACCCATCATAATTTCTTCGTTGGAGTATCTTGATATAGATTTCACCTAAAAGCCTTCCATTGGAAATGTTGCTATTTGTGGTGCTTGTCTATGATCCAAGTTATCTCTTTATCATCTCGGTGAAGAAGTTTTTCATCTCTTTGGTGCTCTCAATCAAATCAATGGTTTCCATCAGTGGCCGGTTGTCACCTCATAGTCTTGAGATGTTTCCATAAGACCACTACAAGCTTATTCGTTTCGTTGTTGGTTTTCAAACAACTATATTCTAACCTTCTTGCAAGGATGCCTTCCAAATTCAATTGTGGTAGAAGTTGGCATTTTCTTCTCCATTCTTTTATTTCAATGATCTATCTTCTATTCTTTCTTCCGGAGGCAGGGTGATGTTGCTCTCTTCACTCATCATCTCGAATTGTGAGGATCATGTTCTTTTCCTTGCTTATCCATTTAACCGGAGTGTTGTGTCATCTCTTCAAGTTCTTATCATCTTTTCTAATTTTCCTTCTTCTTTTAGTCGGAGTGCTGCCCAAATTATATTAATCTTATTCCTTCTCTATCTAGTTTTAAACGGACTGGTTTCAGTATCTATCTTATAACTAAAACTCTTGGTTCTCGTCGTATCCCTTGTTCCTTTTTTCCAACAGGAGTGTTGTCGTAATTGATCTTTATCATTCCTTGTACATCTCGTTTCAACCGGAGTGCTTGCTAGTACTTCTTGTCCATTGTAACCCTTTTCTTATGTCTTTCAACCTCCAAGGTTCAAATGATGTTCCTTGTTTCTATTTTTCTACCGCAGTGCTCTCAATTGTGTTCAACTCCGTTGTGTTCTTTCTTTCAACTTTTTTAACATCTCAAGGTTCATGGTTTCACTCGTTTGTCAAAGAAGCAACTTAGTTTTATCTCTTATCTTCCTGTTTCGTTTCTCTCCGGTGCCATCCTAGATCTCGGGACGAGATCCTCTCGTAGTGGTGGAGTGTTGTAACGCCCCAGATACAACTTTCCATATTCGTAACTCCAACTCTTGCCTTTTCCGGAGATGTGATATGCTATTTCCTCCGTGGTTGGGTTCTTGTCTTTTGTTTTGCATTTTGTTCATGTCATGCATCTCATCTCGTTGCATCATTTGCATTGCATCATGTCATCATGCATCCCCTTCTTAAAAACTCAAATAAATAAATCGTGTGGATCTTCGATCCATTTAAATCAAGGGAATTCACATGGTGATTTCTCTTTATAACATATCCTCCCAATATTAGGGAGCTATATTAAAATATTCCATTATTTGGAATTGATCATAACACAATTGCAAAAATAAATCCCAATGCCTTTGTTATCATAATTCTTGGTCTCTAACTTTTCCATATATCATTTCATCTTTTTCCAAGCTCCACCAAAAAATCTGAACATTTTGGACCTTCCAAACCCCCACTCCCTATTTAAACTCTTTTGAATGTAATTCAAATGAGGTTGTATTCAAACCCTTCGACACGTCTCTTTGCAATTTTTCTGGATCAAGACCATTTTGGTGAGCCTAGGAAAATTATCCAGCGTCCAACATCTTCCCTAACCTCCCTTTCTTTTCCTTCTTATCTCTGTTTTCTTTTAATTTTCTTTAGATTGAGAGAGAAGAGAGCCCAGCAGCCGTGCCAAGCCTGCTTCCTCCGCTGCCCAAGGCCCAGCCGGCCCCCGCCTATCTAACCCTAGTCCCGAACCCCTCCTCTCGATCTCTCCCTCTGCCGCCAAAGCACCCATGCACCTCTCCTCGATCCAGCGTCGCCCCAGATCCCCACTGCTCGCCCCTCCATCCTCGTCCCAATCGGGAGAGGCTCCCGATCCGCGAAACCATGATCCGGCGCCCCGGCCTCGTGGCGCCGTGCCTCCTCCTCCCTCCGTTCGGCCTCAACCTCCAGGCCATCTCCGCCGTGACCCGTCTGCCATCGCCCGCCCGGTGACCCATCGCCACCCGCCGCTGTCGGCAACCACCAGAGGGCCCCTCGCTGCCCCGGCCGCTTAGCGTCCCTCGTGTCGAGCTCCTTCCATGGCCACGCCTCGCCCGTCTGGCTGCTGCTCCCGTCGGCCCTGCCATTGCGCCTCCTCGCCGAGGCCACCTGGTTCATCCTCCACGCCATGGCCAACCCGACCCCAAGCTCCTGCTGCAGCCGCTTCTTCCCAGCTCCGCCTACTTCTTCGCTTCGTCCTCGATCGGACAAGACGACTGCCCCGCCTCCAACGGCCGCAACTCCGGCCTCTCCTGCAGCACTCTTACACGCACCCCTCGTTGGCCTTGATCCCTGCCCGACTCCAAGACCGCAGCTCCATGTCCCCGTGGACGCCAAGCTCTCTTTCGGGGACCTCCTCAAGACCAGCAACGCCATGACCGAAACCGACAAGTACCACTACGCGGATTCGCAAAGTCCGACTACAAAGCAAAGACAATGCACCACTACTGTTCCTGTGGATTTTGGCAAGTACCCCTACGCACGGATAGGCCAAGGTCGACTACGCCCGATGATGCGACAAGTACCTCTACCGATGATTCGGACGTCTACGAACCTTGTACGACTACCGTCGCCAAAATCGCGAGTACCTCTATCGTTGTCGTGTACCACTACTTCCTCTACATCGCGAGAACGTCTACTTCCCTCAACGAACTCGAACCGCTCCGAAAATGCACGCTTCAAAGGTATAACCCCGAGACGACGCCCGTGAACGAATGCATGTGTTGTATGAGATGCCCGTGTTTGCACCGTGTCCGAGTTGTCATTGCACGTTCCTCCTCGTTCGCCATGCCGTTGACCCGTGGGAACCCGGTAACCGGGATCACCCCACCATCTCTAGCATGTTCCGCACATCCGCACGCTTCCTTTTGCACCGGTATCTCCATGAGCTACCGGAACCGATATGTTGCCGTGTAACGCGTTTTGGATCGTCGCCGTGGCACCCTTTTCCTTCTGCCATAGCGACAAATGCCTCGTATCATGCTCATGTCAACATTTTCATAAAATTGCTTAAAACTTGAATATGTCATTCGCATCATGATAACAACATTTAAAATGTTTAAAACTGTGTTTGCATTAAAATGCTATATGCATGTGGGGATTTTCCGGAATTGTTGTTTGTTGTTTCGGCCTCATTTAAATTTGCCTAAATAGTTAGTTTATTTATGCTTCACCTCTTGCCATGTTTAACAACATTTAACATTGTTTGGTAGCTTAAACGAGATTAAACTAAATATGTCAATGTAGTGTTTTGTCAAGATGCAACTCGTTGCATATTGAGCTCCACTTATCTTGTAGCATTGTTTGTTGCACTTTGCCATGCCATGCCTCATTAAACCGGACATGCATCTTACTTGATTGTGCATCATGCCATGTTTATGCTTGTCCATTTACCATGTTGTTTGTTTGTTTCCGGTGTTGCTTCTTAGTTCCGGTAATGTTGCGATTGAGAGGATTCGTTCGACTACTTCCGTTCGTCTTCTTCATGGACTCGTTCTTCTTCATAGCGGGATTTCAGGCAAGATGACCATCACCTTGGATCTCATTACTCTCATTGCTATGCTAGTTGCTTCGTTCCATCGCTTTGCTGCGTTACCTACCACTTGCTGCTCGAGCCTCCCAAATTGCCATGAACCTCTAACCTTTGTCACCCTTCCTAGCAAACCGTTGTTTGGCTATGTTACCGCTTTTGCTCAGCCCCTCTTATAGCGTTCTAGTTGCAGGTGAAGATGAAGATTGCTCCATGTTGGATTATGTTTATGTTGGCATATCACAATATCTCTTATATTATTAATGCATCTATATACTTGGTAAAGGGTAGAAGGCTCGGCCTTATGCCTGGTGTTTTCTTCCACTCTTGTCGCCCTTGTTTCCGTCATATCGGTATTATGTTCCCGGATTTTGCGTCCCTAACGCGGTTGGGTGATTTATGGGACCCCCTTGACAGTTCGCTTTGAATAAGACTCCTCCAAAGAAGGCCCAACCTTGGTTTTACCATTTGCCTCACCACCACCTACTTTTCCCTTGGGAGTCGCTCTCTCGAGGGTCATCTTTATTTTAGCCCCCCCGGGCCAGTGCTTTTCTAAGTGCTGGTTCGAACCGGGCAGACTGCGGGGCCACCACGGGGCAACTCGAGGGCTGGTTTTACTCGTAGGCTGACCTATCCGGTGTTGCCCTGAGAACGAGATATGTGCAGCTCCTATCGGGATTGTCGGCGCATCGGGCGGCTTTGCTGGTCTTGTTTTATTGTTGTCGAAATGTCTTGTAGCCGGGATTCCGAGACTGATCGGGTCTTCCCGGGGAGAAGGAATATCCTTCATTGATCGCGAGAGCTTATCATGGGCTAAGTTGGGACACCACTGCAGGTATAAACTTTCGAGAGTCGTGCCCGCGGTTATGTGGCAGATGGGAATTTGTTAATATCCGATTGTAGTAAACTTGAAGTAAACTCTTCTAAAATACACCAACCGTGTGCGTAACCGTGAGTGTCTCTTTTCAGGGTTGATCGAGAGGAGAACATGGTTTCTGGGTTATGTTTGACGTAAGTAGGAGTTCAGGATCACTTCTTGATCATTGCTAGCTTCACGACCGTTCCACTTGCTCTCTTCTCGCTCTTATTTGCGTTGGTTAGCCACCAGATATGCGTAGCCGCTGCTGCAACCTCACCACTTTACCCCTTCCTTACCCTTTAAGCTTTGGTAGTCTTGATACCCATTGTGATGGGATTGCTGAGTCCTCGTGGCTCACAGATTACTACAACAACAGTTGCAGGTACAGGTTATGCGATGATCATGACGTGAGAGCGATGTTTGCTTGTTTTGGAGTTCTTCTTCTGCTTCTTCGATCAGGGGATAGGCTCCAGGTCGGCAGCCTGGGCTAGCAGGGTGGATGTCGTTTGAGTTTCTGTTTGTGTTTCATCCGTAGACGAATGGTTCTCTTATGTAAGATGATGTTGTATTCGTGTGGCATTGTATGCCTTATGTATGTATCCCCATCTATTATGTAATGTTGATTTGATGATATCCACCTTGCAAAAGAGTTTCAATATACGGTTCTATCCTTTGTGGGACCTTCGAGTCTCTTTAGAATAGTATCGCGTATTGGGCGTGACAGCAGTCTGCGCCGAAGTTTTGAAAGGTCCAGGGGCTCGGGTTTGCCTACCCGTGGCCCATTACTCCGACAGTAGACCCCGAAGCTGGTGAGGCGCCGAGGGCAACATGTCGAGGAGCCTCAACAGTTTCATCCCTCTAATGGAAGAATCTGGGCTCGGCTCGCCGTCTCTCTCTTGAGCCGACTAGCTGGAGTCGGCCTTGCAGGAAGCCGTCTTGCTCCTCAAAGGTTTCGAAGGTCGTGGCGGGATCCGGGCAGCGTGCCTGATAAGCTTCCAGGCAACTGCCCGTTGCGGGCCCGCCACGTGACGCCACGCGGCAGGGCCAGTCTGCCCGCCCACGCGCGTGACTAGACAGGCCCGTCAGGCGGGGCCCGCCACTACCGCGCCTCGGCGCATGGGCGGATCTGCTGCGGCCGTGCGGGCGGTTGGGCTTCCCACGCCCGTTCTGCGTGCGATAACGTCATGGGTTAAATCGTGGGGTGTGGGGCGTGGGCGCGATTAATCCACGCCCTCCCCTCGGCTTCTCAGCCTAGGCGCCTATAAGTAGGCGGGAGGAGAGGCGACGCACGCGCACCCACTCTTCCCCGCTTCCTCTCGCTTCCTCCCCTGCTTGCTTCGTCTCCTTCCTTGCTTCGTCTTCCTCCTCGCTCCGCCGCGCCGAACCACGCCGCGCCGCGGAGATGAGCTCCTCCTCTGCCGCCGCGCCTCCCACCGCGCGCTCCGGCGTGTGGGATGGCTCCATTGTTGATGACGACATCATCGAGTTTCTCCGCCAAACGCGCCGCATCCCCGGCACCAACCTAGTGCGGACCCGCGCCGCACCGGCGGGCGAAATAACACCGGCGCCGGAGGAGGGCGAGCGGGTCATATTCTGCTCGCACCTCATGCGCGGGCTAGGTGTGCCGGCGAGCAGCTTCTTCCCAGCGTTCACAGGTTCCACGGGCTCCAGCCGCACCACCTCACTCCAAACACGGTGGTGCTGCTGGCCGCCTTCGCATCCTTATGCGAGGGCTTTCTTGGCGTTCTCCCCACCATCGATCTATGGGGGGAATTCTTCCAAGCCAAGCTCGGAACCCACGTCGCTCGCGTGCCGGCTCTGTGCGGCACGTTCATCGCAATGAGGAGGCCGGTGCCCGAGAACCCCTTCCCTGCCATCCCCCTCATCAAGTCGGTGAAGATGTGGCAGCGCACGTACTTCTACGTCAAGAACGTCGCCCCTGAGGGCGACTGGGTCAACTTGCCGCCTTACGTGGCCGGCGAGTTGGCGGGGCGACTCCCCAGCTGGTCCCATCAGGCCAGGACGCTGACTCAGAGGCGCCCGCCGCCAGTTTGCTCCGAGTGCCGACGCAGAGGCCTGAGGCAGACTGGGCACTTTGGCCGCCTTCGTGGCGCGCCGAGTCCTTCCTCTTCAAGGCCGACCTCATCTGATCTGTCAGATGAGCGGCCACCGGGACCCCAGTCGGCTGTGCTCCAAAGACATGCCCCACGCGGAGGTGGTGGACACGGTGAATTTCCTGGCGAACTGCGGCCTCACGGAGGAATGGCAGTTCGGCAAGGAACCGTACTCGCGCGCCAACCCCCCGCCTGTGGTAAGTCATCTCTTGCTTTTCTGTTTCCTTCTTCAGCCGAATCCGGCTCTAATTTTCTTTGGTCTTTTCTGACTCAGAATCCCCTCATGCAGGCCTCTGTCGGCACCGCGGGGCCGGCTCGTGAATTCGTCCCCGACCGGGCGGAGAGCGACGCCGATGACCCCGACTTGGGGGTGGCGGCGATGGAGACCGACGCCGAGGGAGTAGGAGGGGCCGACGACTTCAGGCCTTCGGCAACCTTCGCCGAATGGCCTGACGACGACGGCGAAAGGGAGGTCGTCCCCCGCCGCTAGCAGAAAGCCGGCCATCCCGGCACGAGTTCCTCCGCCGCCTTGGGTGGTCGAGGCGGCGCGAAGAAGCGCCGGGCCGGGTCGAGCCTGCCAGGCGGCCGGGCGAAGAAATTCAGGGGGACGACCGCCGCGACCCAGCTTGAAGAGGCGTTCGCGAAGGCTAACCGCTTCTGCAAGGAAGTGAAGAAGCCGCCGCTGGTCTCCGCGTAAGTACTTTTTGTTTTGTCTTGTTTTCTTCTGGTCCGTCTTGCCCAAGTCTTTACATGTCTTTTTCTCATCAGGGATCCCCTCACCTTGGAGAGGGTCGCTGCCGCCTCCGTCATGGGGTCGGCGGAGACGTCCGCCAATACTCGGCGGATTGATCCTGCGGCCGCCCTCCGGGAGGCGACGGAGCGGAATGCGCAGGAGAAGCGCGACGAGGAGGAGGCCGCCCGTCTGGAGAAGGCCGAGGCTGAGAAGGTGGAGGCTTCCGCCCAGAAGAAGCTGGAGGAGGTCGAAGCCGCCGTTGCAGCCAAGAGGCGAGCCGAGGAGGCCGCGCGCCTCCAGTCGGCGCTGCTCGTAACCCCGCTGAGCTCTGCACCGCCGCCGCCGGAGTTCACGGGGCAGACGGAGGGAGTCGGTGGTGAGGTCCCCGTCGCGGAGAGGGAAGGAGGCGAGGCCTCCCTGTCGGGCACGGCCGTGCCACCCCCGCCGCCTCCACCGCGGCCCGTGAGCACGCGAGGCAAACAGCCGGCGGACCCACCTGTGCCGCCGACCGACGAAGAGGCCGTGGCGCAGCTGCTTCTTCAAGTCGCCTCGCCAGCGCGACGCCGTCTTGAGAAGGCGACTTCGGCGCCGCGCCCCTTGGAGACCGGCGCCGCCAGCTCGGCCATTCCAGACGCCGAGGCGACAAGTGCTGCGCCCATTGGGTGGGTGCGAGGAGGCGACACGGGCCCGCGGAACACGGCGCTCCTGGATGTCCAGGCGAAGCTGCGAGCTGAGGGCGAGGCCATCCAGAACTTCTCCAAGGCGCACCTGGCATCGCGAGCACGCCCGTCTTGGTATGTTTCCTTCTTTGAATTTTTCTTGCTCTTCTCCGTAGAGGCCAAGCACACCCACTGGTGTAGTCCCGAGTTTCGGGCGGCTGTGGCGGCGGCTCGGAACTCTATTTGCTTACTTCCAAATTTTTACCTTTGTCTGAAATTCTTGTCGCAGAGTATCACAACCTCCGCAAGAATGCCTTCAACCGCATAGCGTTGAGGAGCTGGGCAAGCGGATCGCCAAGTTGGCGAGGAGCCGAGGTGAGTTTTCTTCTTTGCGGGGGCGCGCTGGCGCACCCGCGGGCTGTAGTCCCCGAGATTCGGGCCGGCTGCTGCGCAATCGGGTCGGATCTTCCTGGCGACTTTCTTAGCTGACGACTTCGCGTCCTTCTTCTTTTTTATTCTTCAGAGGCCAGCGCCACTCTTCGGCAGCAGCTGGGTACGGCCAACACCGCCTTGCGCACCAAGGAGGAGTGCAGCAAGCTTGCCGCAGAGCGCGACCTGCTGGCTATGCAGCTGGCGGAGCAGAGGGAGCTGCTTAAGGCGGCGCAGGACGAGGCGGAGAAGAAAGAGGCTGCTCTCCTGGCCGAGTTTGAGAGCGAGCGCTCCTCCTGGACCGACAAGGAAGCGCTGTTGACCTCCGGCTTCCATGAAATCGAGGACATCGTTGATGGTGAGTTTGCTTTTACTTCTTCTTTTGGGTCGCCGACTATGGGTCGAGCCGACTCGCTGTTTTCGACTTGCTTCTTCTTCTTCTTGGCAGACTTCTTCCCTGGCCACACGCAGGCGGCCAATCAAGCCATCGAGGCTGATCGCGAGGCGCGAAGGGCGAGTGGTGCTGAGATCGCTGCCAACGCCCCCCGGACTCTTGACGAGCAGCTCCTGAGCATTGAGGCTCGTCTGCGGCCGGCCCATCGGATGTTGCGCCGGCTTCAGCGTGTCGGCACCCAGGTGATTGCTGCCCTGTGGCCGGACATGCCGGTTCTGCGCACTCCCAGCCGGACCGCCGACTGGCTGGAGGTCGCGGCTTGCCGTCTTGAGGCCTGGAAGGGTTCCGCGGCTCGGGCTGGAGCTCGCCGAGCCCTGGAGTTCGTCAAGGCGTGGTATCCAGGGCTGGATCTGGACCGGCTGGCCGCGTTCCGGTCAGAGGCCCAGGCGGAGCTGCTGCCGCGGAGGACGCCCTCGTCGAGCGTGCAGCGGCGATTGCCGACTACAAGGACACCAGTGTCTTCGTCCCTGAGCGGGCTGAGGACAGTGGGGAGGCGCCGCCGGAGTGGTTCGGGATGAACCCGGACTACGACGAGGACTCGGCGGAGGTGATCGACTCCAGCGCCGAGGAGGAAGACGAGGCGGAGGACGAAGACGACATGGAGGCGCTAGAAGACGGAGCGGGCGACCAGCCTCAGCTCGACCGCGCCTCCAGCAATGAGCCGCGCCCTTCTGGGCCGGCTGCCGCCGGAGACGATAAAGCCGAGACCGCCCAGCCAGCCGCCCCGGCGCCTGACGCCGCCGTCGCCTCCGGCCTTCCGACCCCATCTGCCGCTTCCTAGGCTGCTGCCTCGCCTTTATTTTATCTGTTTTGCTAGTCTTTAAAAGAACTTGTTAATTCGCACAATTCCACCCGCGGGGTGTATTCTAAACCTCTATCCGAAGATCCGGCCAAGGGCCTAAGCTGTGTAAATATTATTCTAATTTTATCTTTCCTTGCTTATTGCTCTTATGGCTTTTTTCCTTTGCCGCCTTCCCTTGGTTGCCGCCTTGCCCATCGGGCAACCGCTCTGCGGACTGCCGTCTGGGTCAAGTGCTTGGCTACCTTTGAGAAGGCAAGTACTTGGCCATTTTTTAGAGTCGTTAAGCAAGTTGGGTAGAAAGCGGCAAGCCGACTACTTAAGAGTCGGTTTTACAAAACAGGGCTGGAAGCCGACTTAAACTATGTTTATGCTTTGGGTCCTTAGCCATTTTTTTGTGTGGGCGCCCGTTCTTCCTTACTCCTGCCCACCAAACAGTCGCTCTGCGAGCTGCGGCTTCTGACAGGAGACGGCTTAGGCACCGCACGTTACTTGTCTGACTGCAGGAAGCATTTCATAGCTCAAGGTGGCAAGTCCCCGGGCCGACTTAGTCGAGCCCGGTGCCAAATAGCATAACAAAGAGTAACATACTCGAAGGCATAATTCTTATCATACAGATAACAAAAGAGGGCAGTCCCCGAGCTCGTTTCGGGGGGCCCGAAGTCTTGATACTTTAAACACAAAGGGTAGCGTGGAACATACTGCATCAACTGTAAAATCTTCGGAGGAGATTCGCATTCCATGGCCGTTCCGTCTCTTTGCTGGAGTCGTCCCTCTTGCGTGCTCGGGGCTTCTGAGCGTCGATCAGGTAGTAGGAGTCGTTGCCCAGCACTTTACTGATGATGAATGGGCCTTCCCAAAGCGCCGACAGCTTGTGCTGGCCGGCTGTTCGCTGGATCAGCCGGAGCACAAGGTCGCCCTCTAGGAATGATCTTGGCTTGACCTTCTTGATGTAGTAGCGGCGCAGGCTCTGCTGGTAGATGCTGGACCAGCTGAGTGCCAACAGCCGACCCTCTTCCAGCAGGTCGACGCCGTCTTGACGTGCTTCTTCTGCTTCCTCTTCGGTGTACATGGTGACTCGCGGGTAGTCGAACTCTATATCAGTTGGATGACGGCTTCGGCACCGTAGACGAGGAAGAAGGGTGTGAAGCCAGTTGACTTGTTTGGAGTCGTGCGCAGACTCCAGAGGACGGCTGGCAACTCCTCAAGCCAGCAGCCGGCCGAACGCTCCAGTGGCTCGACCAGCCGAGGCTTGATGCCAGACAGGATGAGGCCATTCGCTCGCTCCACTTGTCCGTTTGACTGCGGATGGGCAACGGACGCTAAGTCCAGTCGGATGCCTTGCGTCGTGCAGAAAAGGGCCAGAGCGCCTTTGGCAAAATTTGTGCCATTGTCGGTGATGATGATGTGTGGTACGCCATACCGAGTCGTGATGTCGGTGATGAAAGTCACTGCAGTAGGACCATACAACTTCTTGATGGGTTTTGCTTGTATCCACTTGGTGAACTTATCCACCGCGACAAGTAAGTGAGTTAGGCCGCCTCATGCCGTTTTGAATGGTCCCACCATGTCCAGGCCCCATACAACAAAGGGCCAGGCGATGGGGATAGTCTTGAGTGCAGAAGCCGGCTGGAATGGCTTGGAGCGGAACACCTGGCACCCCTTGCATTTTTGAACTAATTCCTTGGCCTCTTCAAGGGCAGTCGGCCAGAAGAAACCGTGTCGGAAGGCTTTGGCAACGAGTGCTCTTGAGGCTGCATGATGGCCGCTTTTCATACGATGGATGTCTTCGAGAATCGCTTGGCCTTGCTCTCGCTCGACGCCTTGGTACCGGTAGACATCAGTGACGCAACGCCTGACCAGCTCTCTGTTGACTATAGTGTAGGCTGCCGCTCGGCGTTGCACTTGCCGAGCCAAGGTCTCATCGGCTGGTAGCTCTCCGCTTACTAAGAACTTCAGGATGGGCTGGGCCCATGAGGGTGCTGATATTTCTTCGACTTCCTGTACTGCTACTTGGACGAGGGCGGCTGGGCTGGGAGGCGGCGGGTTGGAGTCCGCAGTAGCTTGCTGGGTTGAAGAAGTCCCCGGGCCGACTGGCGCAGTCCCCGGGCCGAGTACTGGAGTTTTCGCAATGGTCGCCGCAGTCCCCGGGCCGGGTTCTGAAGTCCCCGGGCCGGCTTCGACTGCAGCGTTCTTGGGGTCGTCTACCGGAATTCTTGTGCTGTCTACTGAGGCTTTGGAGTCGGATCCGACTTCTTTAGGGGAGCCGCACAAAATGGAGTCGACTCGTGACGGCTTGACAGATGGCTTGAGGAGGCGCTGAAGGGCGACGCCGGATGGTATTGCCTGGCGGGTGGAGCCGATTCTTGCCAGGGTATCTGCTTGGTCGTTGTCGTTTCTTGGCACGTGGAGGAATTCGCACCCCTCAAAATATCCACTCAGCTGCTGTACCAGGAAACGGTAGCTCGCCATATTTGCATCTTTGGCGTCCCAGTCGCCGGATGACTGTTGGACCACCAAGTCAGAGTCGCCATAGCACAGGATCCGGCGAATGCCAAGCTCTTTGGCAAGCCGGAGCCCGTGAATGAGCGCCTCGTATTCGGCGACGTTGTTGGAGGCGGCAAAATGGATCTGCAGCGCGTACTTGAGCTTGTCGCCTTTGGGGGAAGTGAGGACCACGCCGGCTCCCAAGCCGGTGTGCATCTTGGAGCCATCGAAGTGCATCCGCCAATGGGTGGAGTCGGGCGCTGGTGGCGAGTAATCGGGTCTCGGCCCGGTCGGCGAGGAAGTCAGCCGGTGCTTGCGACTTGATGGCGGTCGCGGGCTGGTAATAGATGGTGTAGGGGCCAACTCTATGGCCCATTTGGCCACTCGGCCAGAAGCATCTCGGCTTCCGATGATCTCTGCTAGTGGGGCCGTGCAAACCACGGTGATTGGATGCTCTTGAAAGTAAGGCTTCCACTTCTTGGCGGCAAAGTGCACGCCGTAACACATCTTCTGGGAGTGGGGGTAGTTCTGCTTGGAGGTCGACAGTACTTCGCTCAGGTAATATACCGGTCTCTGGACAGGTAGCGCCTTGCCTTCCTCCTTGCGTTCAACTACAATGACTGTGCTGACTACCCTGCTGGTGGCGGCAATATACAGGAGCATGGGCTCCTTTGGAGTCGGAGCCGCCAGCACTGGGGGAGTAGTCAGCATTTTCTTCAACTGGAGAAAAGCTTCGTCCGCCTTGGAGTTCCATTCGAAGAAGGTGGTCTTCTTCATGAGCTGGTATAGAGGAAGAGCTTTCTCGCCCAGCCGGCTGATGAATCGGCTGATGGACGCCAAGCAGCCGGTGAACTTTTGCACATCTAGCAGTCGGCGGGGTACTTCCATCCTTTCGATTGCCTTGATCTTCACGGGATTGCACTCTATGCCGTGTTCAGAGACCAGGAAACCAAGGAGCTGGCCGGCTGGTACTCCGAAGACGCACTTCTCTGGGTTGAGCTTGATCTGGAATCGGCGCAGATTTTCAAAGGTCTCCTTGAGGTCTTCCAACAGCGTTCCTCGCTTCTCCGTCTTCACCACCACGTTGTCCATGTAAACGTGGGCGTTTCTGCCAAGCTGCTTGAGGAGGCACTTCTGCATGCAACGCTGAAAGGTGGCGCCGACATTCCTCAAGCCGAACGTCATGGTCAGGTAGCAGAAGGCTCCAAACGGCGTGATGAAGGCGGTCTTCAATCTATCGGCCGGGTTTTGCTTGATCTGGTGATATCCTGAGTATGCATCTAAGAAGCTCAACAACTCGCATCCTGCTGTGGAGTCTATCACCTGATCAATTCTCGGCAAAGCGAACGGGTCCTTGGGGCAGGCTTTGTTGAGGCTTGTGTAGTCAATTCACATCCGCCACTGCTTGTTCTTCTTTAGTACCAAGACCGGGTTTGCTAACCACTCTGGAAAGAACACTTCCATAATGAAACCGGCTGCGAGGAGCCGGGCTATCTCTTCTCCAAAAACTCTTCTTTTCTCTTCTGACAGGCGGCGTAAGGGCTGCCTGACGGGCTTCACATCAGACCGGACATGTAACTTGTTTCGTATATAATGTTCTACTTGGTCCAGGTTGTTAATTGGTAGCTCGCGGTAGGTTAGATTGGGCTAGGGGTCGATGGCTCGGTGGTCAATGCCTTTGTAGAGACCGGGCTAGTTAGGAAGTTGGAAGCGTTTCCGGAGTGGTGTCGTGTGGAAAAACGTTGTGCACAGTGGGTGAGTCAGGTGGTAACTCTAGCCGGTAGCCGTCTATTCTTCGTCTTGCAGTGATCTCGGAGGGGGTTGTTCAATCTTGGAGTGATCTCGAAGGGGGCCGATGAATCTTGGTGTGGGTCTCCTTGTCATGGTAATGCTTGGTTCCTTAGAGAGGAGTGGCTTGTAGATACACTTGGTCTTCGATGCGGAGGTTTACTTCTTGACGATGGTGGTTGGTGTAGTTCTTCCTCCTGGACATGGCGATCTTCAGATGTTCCTTGACCAGCTCAGTGATTCTTCTTCCGTCTTCGGGTAGACAAGTATGTTACCAAAATAAAGATGATAACCAACTTGTCCAAGTACTCCATGAAGACTTGTTCATGAGGTACATAAAGTGGGATGGGGGTATTGGTGGTGGTCACGGTTGAGTATGGTCCACCGACAAACATGGTATCATGATCGAGATCATCAGTCTAAATCCAATTTACTCCAAACCATGTAAAATTAATCTGCAGCCATACTCCACTAAGGTAACCTATTTAATCCAAATCTCATGTCCAACGAGGAATCTTACATGTCTCCCTCAAGTTATTTACGTAATATCAACTATTTCCTATCAATATCATCTGATCAAGTCAACTCCTTGCACTTCCAGGAGTTTCAGCTTGCGATCATAATTGTCCTATAAATCCAATTTACTCAGGGATAATGGAAGCTATGCTAATCCATAATCATGATCCCACCAAGTTCATCTACCAACATGTAAGCCCCGTGATCTACCAAAGTCTCAGTCAATTCCTCAGGGTCTCTGATATAAACTCATCAAGTCATTTGTCCTCCGTTCCTATATCCCCAAATTGGTCTCTCCTATGGCATCATCAGTTTTTGTGCTACCTTAGGATGATAATGTGCTTGCTCATTACATCCACTAGTTCCATAATGAACCCAGTGCTGTGCAAGGTTACTGAGGCTTAACTGGTCCACTTGTAATTCCGTGGGTTAAGCACTTGGTTAAGGATTCGAGCTGGGGTATCTCGTGAAGTCTCGAAGGGTATAGGGATGGGGTTCCAGTCATGAGGGATAAACATAACTCTACGGGGTTGTACTTGGTCGAAGAGGCGGCAGCAAAAGTATTCAGTGCTAGTTGGTTGCCAAAGTAGAATCCTTGGTGTATCTTGTCTGCTAGCCTTTAGTTGAGGAGAGAGGGATGAGGGGGAAAAGCATCTTAGATGGGGGGGGGGAATGCTTAAAGGGGGTTCTATAGTGCAAGTGCAAACAAACAGGTGCAAAAAGGGCCAAACAGAAGAAGCAAGGTAAGGAAGGTGATATAGTCGCATACTTGTTGCCTAGGGAAAAAAGAGTGACCGACATCAAAACACAAACAGATAAAAACAAGCAACACACAATCATGGTTCTATTCGAACCATCATGCGGACTCGACTGCACATAGGGGGTACACGAATCATCCTACCCTAGGGGTTCTCGGACTCAGTAGTCGTGGCTTGTGCCTCATGCAGTCTTCTGAGTTTCCTCAGGTGTTGCTACGTCTCTTGTAGTTGTTCAATGAAAATATCCGGGTTGACCTGAAGAATCTTCAACACTTCTCGCCCTATGAGATGATGGGGGTGAAGGTGGCTCCTCGTAGCTGGCATTGACTCGGTCTTCTGTTGTCTTCTTAATCATGACGACCCCGTTTTGTCTTCTAAGGCGGCGATGGTACCAGGTAGGTAATCCTTTATGCAATGACATTAACAAGGCATAGTAGAGGTCTAACATGTCGGTTACGTTGATGACAACATCGACACCAAGAGCGGGGGATGAGGAGAACCGTTTTCCTGCTCACTATGGTGAGGCGGACCAAATGGCTAGGTTCTCATCCATCGGTGGTTGCCGATACAACAACGGTAGTGACAGGGTTACTCTATTAGCGACGTATATCATGATCTTGCATATTCTATGCCCTGATCATCGTAGGCTAGGGTTGCATCATCTTGGGGCAGTATCAAGGGTGTCACCATCTCCTGGGTCTTCAGGTCCTCATTCCTCGAGGATGTATCTTCTGTTGGTATCGTCTTGTTGTGATGTCGCCAATCTTGTGTTCAAGAGGTGTGGGTGAATGTTTGGAAAGGCGTCTTCCTTCTAGATTATCCACGAGGATTACAAGGAATCCAGTGGTCAGGGGCATAAGGGTTCTAGCGACCATTAAATTTTGAAGGGGAAGAGGAAAGTATATCTTAGTTTTCGAAAACTCAGAAGAGGAAGAGAAGTTTAGATAGTTTTGAAAATTAGTAATAGTTTTGAAAATAGCTTTACTCTAACTAACGACCATGCTAACTAAGGCTCCCTATAGTCAGGATGGCTCTGATACCAGCTCTGTGGGGACCCCGACTCATAAGTCGTGATCACCGAATGCACGTGTACAGTGATCCCAGAGATCAATGCTCACTGAACACACAGAAGCTGAATAACAAGAGGCTTACATCCATACATACCGTATTACACAAGTAGGACCATTATGGTTAAGTCTTGAGTATAACATTTGCAGCGGAAATCTTCGTCGATAACTTGGACCCATGCCATCTGCCTTAACCCTATAGGCATTCTGACTGGGAAAGCGTCCTAGCTCGCATGTTCGTCACCAACGTGTCCTTCATCACATCCTGTTCTTTCATGCCTGGCCAATAAAATAACCAGTGGCAAGCCAATGAGTACTTTGAATGTACTACTTAAGCAACCCATGTTTTGGTTCAAGATTCAACAATGCATGATATAGGTAAATTTTTGCGTAAGCTAGTTTTGAGTGCAATGACATGTTCAACAACTTGCATAGCATGCATCAAGAGGATTCATGTAATCCCTAAGGACAAGTTATAGATATCAACATAAATGGAGTGGGCACCAACCCAACTCAATCATGTCAAGTCCTTGGACTTGACCCATGTAATTCTCTCCGCTCATCCATACATACTCACCAGGTTTCGTAAACATATGGACGTAGCCCAAGAGCGGTTACCCAACTGTCCTTGACCGTGGACACGGCTATTCAAATAGTTTTACACTCTGCAGAGGTTGCACACTTTACCCACAAGATTCGGGGAACTCCCGTGTCATCCACGACCAGCGATACCTCAAGTACCCGGGGTAAGCACCCGATCACTACCTTTCCCTAGACGACACTAACATGGAGTCCACTCGATTTGTAGTAATCCCCGTGCCCAACATTTCACAACTTAAAATTGTGGAGCCTCGCTCCCATATTCATCACATACCACTGGCACGGGGTACCAACGGTGTGTCCGGTGCCCCATAAAAATTTTCTTGGCCGCCCTACAGCACGACTTCGTCCCGAGAGAGAGCACCAACTCTCCCCCATCACTAGTAATGCGGCTCCAAGCTAGTATCGGCCTAGGTAATCAATAATGCCCTTTCCCATACAAGGGTAGAGTGGTTGCGCATGTAAGGTTGGAATAACGGTCGCAACTTAAACCAATCCATATTTGAAACAACACTCACATATCCTTCTCCGGTACACCACTTCTTTGTCAAGTGCTTACCTAGCTCAACATCTCCCTCGGGCATTAGTGGCACCCGACGGGGTTTTCAAAAAGTCTTTGGGAACATACTTGCCTCCATCACCATGCATATTCCTGTCCCTTTTTGCGTAGCAACTACTTTAGCATCCTATCTACTCCCACCGGCATAACCCTCATAAGGAGGTAGGGTCATGCACAATGCAAGTATCAATGAGGAAGTACGGTGGCAAACCATCGAAGTGGTTACCACCTCATCATGATTCCGTTGCAACAACAATATGGTGCTATATGACATGCATAAAAAAAGGGTTTTATAGACATGGTCAAAGGGCTGCTTGCCTGTTGTAAGAAAGTCTTTGAGGTCTTCAAATATCTCTGGTCCAACTCCGAGCATTCCGTCTACTTCGTCAACTATCGTGGAAAGCAAGCATAATAAGCAACACAAGAAGGCAGAAAATAAAAGTGCTCCAAAATATTAATTTGACTTTTCTAGGACATCTCTGGTTATATGAAAAATAACCAGAGTGGTTTCATTGGAATTGGATCAGTGGATATCTTTGAACATTTCAATATGATGGAATCAAGGGGTTTATGGGTTTGCAAGAAGTGTACAGAAACATGTTTTTGAAAAATGAGCAAAGGTACCCATTTATCAAACAATGATTTTAGAAGCATCTAGGAGTTGGTTTCACTGGATTTGGGGTTCAAATGAATATTCTATGGATTTGCAAAGTTGACAAATATGAAGAAATGGCTCACTGTTTTATGTGGTACAGAAAGTATTAACAAAAATGTTCATAAACTAAGTTATGAACTTAGAAGCATCTAGGAATTTGAATCATGGCATTTGGATCAATTTTGAGCTCCCTGTGATTTTCTAAAGTTCATCACAGAAATAGGAAAAATAGGATTTGATAAATATTTGTGAAGAAAAGATCTCCGGGAAAATGTGCATGTTGCACTAATAGGTAGATCATGATTGATAGAGTCACTAGAAATTTGAATCATCAAATTTGGAGTCCATTTGAATTGTTTATGGATTTTACAAGTTGACTGGAAAAAGAAAAAGGGAATAAGGCTTTAACCTTATCTTGCGCAGGGATGATAGACCGTGGGTCGCCAACGGCTCGGCCACGACGACGGCGACGTCGGCGTCTTTGCCAAGCCGTTTCAATTAAACGGCGGGGCCACTGGTCAGCCGGGACGCTGGGCCCCAGCTGCAGGTCGCCTTCAACCTCCTGCAAGGCGCTCCGGCCATGAGGAGGAGCGGCTCCACTTGGCGATTGCCGGGCTACAGAGTGTCTCCGGCGACGCCCGCCCACCGGCGTGCCTCGGGAGGCCACGCCAAGACTCCATCCATGTGCTACACGCACGCCGTGGAGGGCTGCAGCAGCGATGGCCTGGGTGGCCGCGGAGGAGGCTGTCGGCCATCCTCGGCCACGAGCGCGTGGCGTTCCCGGGGATGAATGACGGTGATGGAGGGCCTCGAGGTGGTGGTATGAGGGTACTGGAGTGGCTAGGGAGAGAGGAGAGGCTCGGGATAGCCCGGATTTAGGCGGAGCCCGACGGCGGCGCTCCGGCCGTTGTGATGGATGGAGGGCACGGGGGGAGGAGTGAGTTGGTCCAGGGGGTCTCTGGGAGGGAGAGAGAGGCAAAGGAGTCGAGAGGGGGCTCGGGGGTGGCCTTAAATAGCCGACCCATAGCTCACCGTGGCTCATGCGCTGACGAGCTCCTAGCCGTTGCTGGAGGCCACGGGGGCGCGCGTCGGCGTGTCTGGGGTGTTCGTGGGGTTGGTCTAGGGCGAGAGGAGAGGAGAGAGGGAGCGGGGCGAGGCCCTGGTGCCCGCGCGTGCGAGGCCGGGCATTGGACGAGCCGGTCGGCTCTAGGCACGCGCTGCAGGGGGTGAGAGAGAGGGAAAGAGGAGGGGGACAGGATGGTGGCGTGTTGCGGACGTCGAGACACCTCGACTGGCGCGAGGGGGAGGCTCGAGGTGGACGGGAGCGCCGTGTCAACGGTCGGGTCTGCGGTATGGCGTGCTCAGCTGCCATCATTAGCCGGGCATGCGCTGGCTTTTTCCGCACGCACACGCTGGCCCACTTTTGTCCTGGCAGCTGCGGGGGTATGGGCAAAGCCGAGGAGAGCCTTGGATGCTCTGGAATGCTAAGGAGGGAGAGAGAGGCTGAGAGAGAGGGATAATGCTGCTGCCCGGAGAAGAAAAATGGGTCCCTGTCCCCTTCATCATTGCTTCTCGGGCAGGAAGCACACCAGGTAGAGGGGACTAGGAGGGGCTGTGGTAAAAGTGGAGTCCATGGAGATTAGTGGAGGAGGCCAAAATGGGATTTTGGTAAAGTGGCAGAAGGTGTTTGATGCTGGTTTGGGCCAGAAGATGAGTCCCATTTGTCATGAGACTCCACAGGGTGAAATGGCACATATAATTAGGGCCTTCCACCAATCTTGAGTTCATTTGGGCAAAGTTGCCAATGCAACTTTTGTTAACCCTAGAAATTAGCAGAAATGGACTTGTGTAGATTTAGTTGAGCAAATCGCTTCTTCCTGATGCACCACTTGGTGTGGTGGCCTTATTTGGTCATGTGAACATGCTCACCAAAGTTGGGGTCAAGGAGAGAAAGTTGGTAGTACAAAGTTGTTCAAATTTGATTCTGGTCAGAGAGGGTTTTGGGGCTCTTTGATCAAGTTAACTTGTTCTCCAACTTGTGCCATTTGGTCTAGATGAATGATTAGACCAGTTGAGCATGTACACAAGATTTGAGAGCATTTGGACATGTTTGGCAATGTAAAGTTGCTCAAACTTCAAAATGGACAGATATGGTATTGAGGGGATTTCATGGGGTTATACTATTCTCCATGACATTATACTTGTCCAGATCATCAAACATGTCATATGTGACATGCTAGAATTTTCTTGGAATTTTTGGAGAATATTTTCTTTGTAAATATTTCAAAAGCTTGAAATATCCAGAAAGGGTATTTGAGGGATTTGACCAATATTTTGAACATGACCATGTGTTGAAACTCCTATATATGGGAAATATATGTCCAATGAGTATCTCTAAATTTTCACAAATATTTTTAAAGCATAAAAATAATTTTAACCTATTAAAGACCATTTCTGGCCTTAAGAAAAAGCTTTTAAATAAAATGGTAAAATAACTTTTAAAATCATATTTTTATGGTTTCGGGTATCCAATATCTAATAGGAGCCAAATATATTTTTGGAAAGATTTTTAATGCCCTTAATTAAGTACTTGCAAAGGCAAACCTCAATTCAGGGTTTTGGAAAACTAAATTTGGAAAATACTTTTTGGCCAAAATATTTTTACAAGAAATTATTTTTATGACCTACACACATGGCATGATCATTGGGCAGAAGTTTTGGATCAAGGAGAAGGAGTATAAGAGTTGGAGGATTTATTTTATTTTTAGAGCACTTGCAAGCAACAGACAAAAACCAATCAAGGCAAGGTCCAAAACACTCAAAAGTTTTTGTCAGACCATATTTTATCATGATTGTTAGCTTAAGTGTAGTGGCATGAAAATCAGGGTGTGACAAAGGAGCCCCTTTAAGTTTCCGGCCTTTATCAATGCCTTGTTATTTTTATGCCACACCTCGGGTTTGAACTTGTTCCCGGGCGGCAGCGTCCTCTTGCGTCCGAGCTCCAACGCCGGACTGCATTCGAGGTATCTTTTGCAGCCGAGCACCAATGCCGGACTGCTTCCCAGCTCTAGCGCCGGACTATGTATCCGAGCTCCAACGTCGGACTGTATCCGAGCTCCAACGCCGGACTATGTATCCGAGCTCCAACGCTGGATCAGAATCCGAGGTGTCAGAATCACCTTGGTTCAAAGAAGTTTGAAGGAGTTTAACCGAGCTTAATGCCGGAAATGCCCTCTATGGAGCCAGCCACTAGCGCCCGAGCTTTATGCCAGACTACTTCTGAGGTGGTGCACCACCCCGAATGTGGGCCGATTTTTGTCAATATTTTTGATTGGTGCAATTTATTCTCTTCCGAGATACATAGCCAGTAGCCCTCAAGGTGGGTATCGGTCTAAAACCCGAGATGCACATGAAGGATGACATAAGACCGCTGATCCCGTGACTGCTGAGACTCAAAGTTGATTTGCAAAATCGGTCCGAGGATCAAGTCCTAACAGCAGAATACTTCTGGACACAAAAAGCGGCGTGCTCAGTCCTCAAGACTCAGGTTGGGTGCGGCCGACCAACTTGAGGATCAAAATCTCCTTGGAGACTGTATTACACTTAAAATTTTCTGCATTGGACAGGCAATGCAGTAGCCCTCGAGACACTGGTCGGGTGGCAACACCAGATCAGGGGATCGATGTGCCCCTTTAATATTTGTAAATAATAAGCCCGAAGCCCAGTAGCCCACGAGCCTTAATGCGGGCATGGGTGGCCGAATTAAGGATTGATATCCATAGTAAAATCACAAACTATGTGTAATGACCCTATGTATCCAACTACTTTACGTCATTAATGCTCGGATCCGCATTGTACAAAACTTTTTTGACCGACCATTGGCTTCCACCTCCTCGGCCAGTAGCCGAGGAGTGTTTGTCCTACTTTATAAAGCCTTTATGAGGGCAAAGATTTACAACAAACAAGGCAATTTGTGCATACAGTTTTATAAACAAAGGTACGCAGAGAGATATGTTATATTACTGTTTAACAGAAGAAATGTCTTCCAAAGAAAATAGTCCCGCTATCAGTTCCTTTCTTTGGGTTGTCATGCTAAGCATGATCATGAAACCTCAGCTCCAATGTAAGAGCAAAATATCGAGGATTTAGTTTGGGAGGCCAGTTAATAGCCCCCAGTAGTGTTCGCCGACAGTTGAGGTCAAGCCGTAAACACTTCGGCCATTGTTATGAATGGCCCCTCGTTTAACACAGTCATCGGATAGCTGACCAGTTTACGCTTATTGTGACAGTCAGTTTTCGGCTTTCTCCACTGAGGTGCTTAACCATGTGAGCTGGAAGCACAATCGTAGTGGTTCTCCCTTTGCACACCTAGCCGAACAAAGCGGAACGTAGGAGGCAGGCGCAGGAGCTGAGAAACCCAACTATTGACCGAAGACACAATTCGAAACCAATGCATATATAGCAATATCCGAGAATGTTTTTGCCGAATCTCTAAAGGTGTCCGGCGTTGCCTTTGCGAGACTTGTCTTGAAAACACACAAATAGTTTAAAAAGTGCCATAAGCTTGGAAAACCAAAAAGCGTTAGTAAAAACTTGACGTCCGAGCGAGATCAAGTGTTCGATTGCCAATCCAAAAATTGGCCTTAGCAAAAGAAGTGCTTCGTAGTGCTTTAACATGATACATCCTATCTCAAGACTTCAAGCGGGTCAGCCTACGGCTTCAACCTCCTATCCCGAGGGCGGAGTACTTCTCATTAGGCCAGTTTAGCAAACTAAACTCTAGTGGCTTTGAGAGAGAAATTAGGCTCCCCGGCTAGTGACCACACGCTCGTGTCGAAAAAAGGAGTGATAGATAATAATAATAATAAAACTTTGCAACGACTAAGAAGAAGAACACTTATTATAAAACGGCTCATATAAATTTAAGAGCCCCCAAGTGACTTGGGTAAAAGAATGATTGCATGTGCCGAAGTACTTATATCATATCTACGTTCAACCGAACTTTAAACGCGTCTTAACCGACCGTCGGCTTCTCCCTCTTCGGTCAAGGGCCGAAAAGTGTTATGTACTCCATTTGTCGAGAATATCGACAGTGTTTCCAATAACCAGGCAATCCGGCCATAAGGCTGTAACAGACAAAGCGCGCTCAGGGAACTTATGCTATATTACTGCGAAGTGTAAGAAGCATCTTTGAAGAAAATAGTACCCCCACCGATACCTTTCTTCGGTGCTCATTGTTATTATGAGACTTGTGCAATAGATTTTTGTACTCATGAGTTCCGCTATTGTGCCGACCATCATTGAAAACTATAAGAGCGCTAGCTTTCAGCTTCACCTAGTCTGAGGTCCGGCTCGGATGACCCGATCGTGACAATCGCATAGGTGCTCCCTTTACTCCCTAGCCGAACAATCGGGAACGTAGGGGTAAACACAGGAGCGAGACAACCCAGCTTGCAAATCGCTTAAGTCAATATGGTGCATATTGTGGCGTAATACACGAACAAGGAACGAAGCCGCACAAGTATAATCATATGCAAGAGGAAAAGCTTCATGAAGGAAGCCCCCAAATGAATTGGGTATTTGAATTTATGCGTCACAAACAAAGTTTGGACAAGAAAATTTTTTACAAGCAACATTTTTCCAAAAAAGTACAATGCTTGGTCGAACCGAACACAAGTTAGAAATTAAAGCTTTGAGCATGAAAGCGACTTAGCTGGTTAATGTGTTCGGTATTGATGACGCGGTCCGAGCTTGATACGGGACAAGGTTCCATCCCCCAAGCCGGTCCCGAGGTGGCAGAGGCGGAGAGCTCGACACGCCCGGTGGTGCCATAGCACGGTCAATGCAGACCGGCAGAGTGACGCCAAGTCCGGATCATTTTCCGTGCACAAAAATGGTGCAAACCGGAGATAATAGTAATAATGATAATAAAAAAAATCGTTGCATAATAAATAATTTATGCAAAGTGAGTAATAAAAGAAATATGGCCTGGCGCCAAAGTCAATGTCGATGCAGGGCGTCGACGTGATGCGGTAAAGGCGTGGCAAAGCCTGAATTCACAGGTCGGTCCGAGCTCCGGATGCGGCGTTCGCCGGACTATGTACGGAAACTGACCGAACCACCATGCGACTGTCGTTAATGCGGTCACCATTTGATAGACCTGTGTACATATGATGGACAAACCAGAGCAATAATTCCTTGGGAAAAACGAACCCAAACAAGCAAAAAAAATACTGGGATTAATAGCACCTGGTTTATTTGTTGTAGCAATCCGAAGGAAGGTGATTCCCAAAATTGGGACTCGATCCGAGCACCCATTGCACGATGGGCGATAAAACAACGGCATGGCAATGCTTTGGCAAGGTTGGCTCGCCGAGGCAAAGCCCTCGGTCCAGCTAACGTGATGTAGCTGGTCGGCTAGTGATGCGAAGTGTCCGGAGTAGGTTGATGAAGAGAGGGCGAAGCCCCGGTCCAGCCGAGATGTCGAAGTAGGTCGGCGTGATGGACACCAGCTTGAAGAAGCAATAGTGCGGCCCTGCCGATGCAGGTCGTGACGTGGTCGATGCCGGCTTGATGAAGCGACCGTGCGGCGATGCCGGTATGCCTGCTCGGTGTAATCCGTGGGGCGGCGATGTTGGTGATGATTTATCCTTCGCGATGCCGGACTCTTGTTCGGCTTGCCGAGATGGTGATCCAAAGAAGTTGAGCTCGGCTCAACAAAGTGACGACGTGTCTAGCGCAGGTCGGCGGCCCGTGGAGCAATATTGCCGGACTGGTTTGACACCAAAGATGATATTTAAGATCATGTTCAAAAGATTTTGAAGTTAGTGGGATGTGTTCGGGAACAAAACACAATACCCCATACAAAACTTCCTTCGTAGGATGTCCGAAATCCCGTTAAGTAAAAAGGACGAACTCGGGTCGGATTTGTTTTCGCGCAGAAAACAGATCCGAAAAATAATGCACTAATCGGAAGGTTCCCGGAGTTTGGACGGTCGGATCGAGCTAAAATTTTGAGGGGTGGTAGATATAGGAATTACGCAGTCGATCAACGGTTGGATCTTCCAAAGGAGGTCCGAGCTAGAAGCTGGACACCATGCCCTAAACTCGTCCAGATTCTCGTCCAGATTTGACAGGGCTCTGGTATATCGTAGATTGTTGGAGATTCCTCCATCTGAACTCGACGAAATTTAGTGTGGCTGTTGTAGACGTAATTCCACACTATTCCAACGAAGCAATCGTCAAACCGACGCTCGAGGAGGCGGTGACAGCGGATACAAGTTCGCTGTCCAGAAGAACAGCACGGTCGCCCGAGGGCAATGTTGACGTTGAGCCCGCGGGCTCCCTGGATGATTCCTCCATGATCTTGATAGAGATCGGAGTTGATGTTGATGAAGTCCCTCATCCGAACATGACGATCGGAGGTAGGGCGCAGTCCTTGGTCGAACCAAGGTGACCAGTTGAACTGGTGACGAAGATGCTAAAGTCGCAGTTGATCTGCAAGCGAGCCATCGACCTTTTGCCGAACACATAGCAGAACTATCAATGAAATCACCAATGTCGGTGTCAAAACTAGCGGATCTCGGGTAGGGGGTCTCGAACAGTGCGTCTAAGGCGGATGGTAACACGAGACAGGGGACACGATGTTTACCCAGGATCGGGCCCTCTCTATGGAGGTAATACCCTACTTCCTGCTTGATTGATCTTGATGATATGAGTATTACAAGATTTGATCTACCACGAGATCAGAGAGGCTAAACCCTAGAAGCTAGCCTATGGTACGATTGTTGTATATATCTCTATCGACTAGCCTGGCCTCGGTTTATATAATGTACCAGAGGCCTAGGATAACAAGAGTCCTAGCCGAATACACCGGTGGGGGAGGAGTCCTTGTCTTGATCGCCAAGTCTTGCGGAATCTTCCTTGTATGCGGCAGCTGTCCGGACTGGCCCATGAGTATATGGCCATGGGGGTCCTCGGCCCAATCTAACAGATCGGGAGATGACGTGGTGAGTACCCCCTAGTCCAGGACACCGTCACCCACAAATGGCCATCTATGCACTGATGAAAATGGTATTGACTTCGATCAAAAGGTATACCGCTCCATGATTGGTTCTTTATTGTACTTATGTGCATCTAGGTCAGATATTATGCTTAGTGTTTGCATGTGTGCCCGATTTCAAGCTACAATCAAGGAATCACATCATAAGGTCATGAAGCATATTCTTCGATATCTAGCTCACACACCAACACTTGGATTATGGTACCCCAAGGGCTCGGCTTTTGATCTCATTGGATATCCGACTCGACTATGCTGGTGATCGTGTGGACCGCAAGTCAACATCTGGTACATGTCATTTCCTCGGCGATCTTTGGTCCGTTGGTCCTCGAAGAAATAGAACCGTATCACCTTTTCATCTGCTGAAGGTGAGTACATTGTCGCTCGTTCTTGCTATGCTCAATTGCTATAGATGAAGCAAACTCTCAAGGACTATGGCGTCAACGTGAAGAATGTGCCTCTCTACTGTGAAAATGAGAGTGCCATCAAGATTGCTCACAACCCAGTTCAGCACTCGAAGACAAAGCACATTCAGATTTTTCATCATTTCATTCATGATCATGTTTTGAAGGGCGGCATTTCTATTGAGCATGTGAAGACTGAAGAACAACTAGCCGATATCTTCACAAAGCCCTTGAATGAGAAGAGATTTAGCAAGTTGCGGTGTGAGCTAAATATCTTAGAATCTTCGAATGTTTTTTGAAAAGGACACTCATCCTAACACTTATGCAAAATTGATGACTTAGATGTGCAACACATGAAGAAACATTTTTCTTCAATCAATGAAGACTAACAATCTAAGTGTGAAGGAATTAACGAAGAATTTGATTCTCAGAACCCTACGGGAATTGTATGCGGTGTCTGAAATCATCATTTCTATACGGTGGGTCACGCCACCACCAAAGTTGAAAATCTTCAATTTGAGTTTTTCCTCAGTTTTGAAATCCCTCAGTTGTTCATATTCTAACTTTGTATTGTCTTCACCCTTTTTCGTCGTTTTTCTTCATTGGCTATATATATATATATATATATATATATATATATATATATATATGAGTTTATGTCCTCTACAACATTCACTTATTGCTATTTCTTCAAGCTGCTTTTTCTGCTAAGTGAATGTGATCGGACCCTTCCCCCTATATGCTATACTCAATCTAATCTGTTCACAAATTCTTCATGTTCATTCTATTTGAAACTAGTTCAAAATCTTCACTGTGTCCTTGTCATCTGGAAATTTGCGAACGGAACGTTAAACCTTATCTTATCCAAAACTTTCGTTTTGCCGCTCAAACCGTTCCGCATCCCACGAAAACACTTATCTATTCACCCACGATCTCACACGATCTCCACTTCTCAGTACATGGGTGACACATGTCAAGCGAATGAGAAGGGTCAGGGGAATGTTCATCCAAATTCTTTGGACGAACAGTTTTTCACCGTGGCTATAAATATCACCTTCCCTTCTTCATGTCTCTTTTACTCCGCTCGACCTCTCGCCAGCTCGAGCTTCTCAAACTCTAGCGCCGCTGCTACTTCATCGTCGCCGGTGAGGAAGAGCTTCACTGCCTCGACCTCGTCGCCGTCGTACTCGCGCCGGCCGTGGATTTCTTCACTCGGCCACCGCCGTAGCTGTGTTCCTCCGCCAAGTTAGGGCGTGGAAGATCTACACCGACGAACTTCACGTCTCCACCTCTCAGTTCGTCATGTTCTTCGTCCAGGGTAATTAAAAGTTACTTTTACTGCCCTCTTTCATTCAAATGATTTCTACAAAATCTTCAAAGGTGTTTTTCTTCAAATTCTCTCTCACTAAAACACCTCACATGTCATGTGTTCTTGATTCATTTCTATAAGCTATGTTTTTCTTCAAGATTCCTCAATTGTGTGGATTTCTGATGTGTACAACTCTGGAATCTAAGCCAAAGAACGCTTAGTGAAATTCTTCAAGACTCATCTGGTCAAATTCCTCAAACTTGTTCTTTTTACAAAACCTTCTGAGAACGCATATGACCTCTCCAAATTCCTTGCAACTATACGCTGTTCACAGGTACACATGTCTGCTGCTGAATCACTAGGCTCTCATCAACTTAACTCATTTGCAGCGTTCCTCGAAGAAAAGTTGCATACATCTTCAGAGAATTCCATTGTTCAAATTCCTCATCTGAAGAAAATGGCTGATAGTAAGAAGCCACGGAAAGGAGGAAAGAGGCCTGAGGTCAACAGTGCCTTTGAGATCCCCGATGACATTTATAAAGATTATTGCACTCCTGATGAGGCCAAGTTTGGCAAAGAGGATAAAAATCAGCGCAAGGCGCGCATCCAGAGGATAGAGAGGAGATGGGCAAGAGAATGGAGGGAGTACAAGTATGTAACTCCCAAATACATGAAGAAATTCGCAGTCAATCCTCCATGCCCAAGACCTCCATTGTCACCTGGCCAAGAAGCAGATCCCACTAGCCTCAAACGCGGTGAGGACTATCCTGATGAATGGGCCAACCGCCAAGCCAAGCTGGCTAGATAAGCCAGAGAAGCAGTGAGGAAATTCAGCGAGGACTCTGCTGCCGCTGCTGCCTCTGCTGAGGCCTCTGCTGTCAAGCCTAATAAGGCCATGGCAAAGAAGCCTGCGCATAAGCCAAGTGCTTCTCCTTCAATGCCCTCAAGGCCAAGTTCCTCAGCAATACCCTCGCGGCCAGATTCTTCAAAGCCCTCACGGCCAAATCCTCAAGCTGCTCCTGCTCCTCCAAAGTCCTCAGCTCCTCCGCCAAAATCTTCGGCTGCCCCAACTAAATCCTCAGCACCTGTACATCTTGCCACGTGCCAAAGGACGACAGGCATCTCTATTGCCTCTAGAGCTTCTGCTAGTTCCTCAGCTGCACCAAATTCTTCAACGGGACCCTCTCTGCTGAAGAAAAAGACCACTGCTGGACGAGGTTCTCGCCCAAGTCCTCACAAGAAGTAGGTCGCCTTCCAAGTTCCGTCTGATGACGACGAAGCTGATGATGATGAACTTGCAGAAATCATCAGAGATACGCAAGTCAAGGCCGCTAGAGCAAAAGGCACAAATGTGCCTCCACTTTTGGATCCAAAGTTGATCCTCCACTACCTTGATCTCTGGCATAAGGATCCAAATACCCCTATGCCTAATTTCAAACTGACTCCTGGTCAAAGTCATATGCTGACTGCTTTCATCCAAGAAGAAAAATGGAAATATGAGAAGGCCAGGCAGCTCAAGAAAGCACAATACAGGAAGGAGTGTTTCTTGAAGAAAAACGTTGTCTCTATGACAACTTAAGAACTTGTCACTATTCAATCTGAGATCAAGAAACTCAGTGATGAATTTGACGCATACCGTGCTGGCTGGCTTGGAGCCAAAGTCAGGTTTGTGAAATTATCTGAAAAGTTCACCTCCAATGTTGCAGCTCCAATGCAACAAGAAATTCCTCAAACCTCTGCTCAACATACTGAAGAGCACGCCAGCACCGCTGATGAAAATCAGGCTTCTGAAGAAAATGAGAGTTCCAGGGCTGATGACTGCATTCCAGCCGCTGAAGAAATTGCCAGGGCATCCACTAGTGGTGCGCCTGAAGAAAATGAAGAAGTCAGGGCAACTGCATCAGTTGTGCCTGAAGAAATTCAACCAATTTCCTCTGGTCCTCCTGCGCCTACACCAACTTCGATCCTTCCATCTGCATCAGATGTGAAGAAGACCAAGGCTGCAGAGTATGCAGCTGTGAGGAAAAGGAAATCATCAACTTCATCAGATTCTTTAGTTCCTAAGAAGATGAAGACATTGACTAGCTCACTTGCAAACCCAATTGATGATGTTCCTATCTCAACCATGCCATCAAAGGACCTTGTTCCTTTTGATGAAGATTATGTGATTCCAAGTGAATCCGATGAAGACATTCCCTCTGCTGCTTCCGCCAAGCAGATGGATGAAGAAATTGAAGCGGATGCAATCCCTTCAACACCAGTTGTCTCATCGCCTATGCCTCAATTTACTGCTGAAGAGGTCGGCGTTGAAGAAATGGAAGATGAAGATGTGGACATTGGTTGTACCACACCAGTGCTGAATGATGACTTTTGGGAAAGTCAGCACCCCAACTCTCCACTGTTCACACTGTTGCAACAAATTCCTCAGTCCCCAGTTACTACAGTTCAAATGGGCTCTGATGGACCACATGCCACACCGTCTGTCCATGAAGAAATTCCAGCCACTAGTGCTCAAGAAATTGTGAATGAAGAATTGAAGACACAGACTGCCACAAAAGAGGAACTAGAAATTCCTCAGCCTAAAGAACCTGGGATTGCGATTCCTTAGGTTGTGATGCAACTGATTGACACTCCTCTGCCAAAACCAAAGGATCCATTCTCAAGGAAGCAAAAATTCAAGGCTGATGATTTCTTCGGCGAGCACGTATTCTTCACTGATTACAACCCCTATGACTCTGCTCGCATTAGGAAGGCGTTTACGGACTGCTTGACCCAGCAAATTTTTATTCCTCGATTACATTCAACAAAGACAAAGTCTTCGATCATGAGCACATTCCTCACGTGGATATGGAATCTCTGCTGTGCGTCGTGCCAGTCCTCAGTGTTCTTCACAATGCTGGACGGTTAAATTTCTGCACTGATATATGTGATTGGAATGAAGAACTCATTCTTCAGTTTTATGCAACGCTGCACATCACCGGAGACTCTGAAGATGTGAATTCATGGGTGCTGGACTGGATATCTGAAAATACTCACTACAAGGCACCAGCTACTGAATTGCTTCGTTCTTTACCTCTCAGTCCTCCCCTTGAAGTTGCTCGTTGCGTCTACAGTGAGCCTGATGGAGCCATTGAAGCTTGTCGGCGTTCTGGGAACGGGGGTCCCAGACTTGCCTGCCTACGGCTTGCGCGTGGCTCAAGTGGGGGCCCAGCACGGTCCAGCTTCATCGGCTCAAGCTCAAGACCCTCGCGATGGGCCAAACCTGGCAGAGGCGGGCAGAGGGAACCTTCCTCAGAGCAGCCTCGTCAGGCAGGCTCACGAGGAGGCGGAGAGATCAAGGAAGGGTACCTCACGAGGTGCCCGTGGCGCAAGCCATGACGATCGAGACCAGGCCAGGCGCCAAGTGGGCGCCAGCCCGCTGCAGTTGTCCCTCATTTCCCCTTTGGTGCAAAGGAGGCAAGCACAGGCCAAGGCATCGGGCAAAGGTTACCGCTTGGTGCAAAAAGACCAAGACCAAGCAGGCGGCAGGAAGGAGGTCATCATGGAGCCTGTGACGCGGCCACCGTCTGAGCTTTTGGCGGCCAAGACCAACTTTAGTCAGGATAAGTGTACTAGATGTTCCCCTTCAAAATGGCCAATTGTTGGCGCCCTTCCCGCTCATTATTTGCGAAGAGGCCCAGGGCCTCCCTCTATAAATAGGACTAGCCACCACAGAAAGGTGGGACGGAAGGAGCAAGAGGTCGAACCCAAGAGAGGAGAGATTCAAGAGAGAGAGAGAGAAGCGACTGGACTCACCCAAGCAGTCCATCGCGCCAGCTCAAGAACGCGAGCCTGTTCTTCCTTTGTACTGTTCTTCATCAGCCCCAGAGGCAATCCACCACACCACACACTGGAATAGGGTATTACACCACAACTGTGGCCCGAACCAGTATAAACCCTGTGTCTCTTGTGTTGTTCGTCGTTCTTAGTTTAGATCCCTTGCAAACCATTCATGCGTGAGCCGTAGGGGAAAGATTGTCGGATTTCGGGTTCCGGCAGACTCTCTAGGTTTGAACTCTGGGGTGCACGCGGGGATCACACCTCCAACCTACCTACGCCTTGTCGCCTCGCAAGGATCTAAACTACACAAAGAACAACACAAGGGACAAGAGGTTTATACTGGTTCCGGCCACCATTGTGGTGTAACACCCTACTCCAGTGTGTGGTGTGGTGGATTGTCTCAAGGGCTGATGATGAACAATACAAGGAAGTACAGCCTCGCGAGGGTCTGTTCTTGGCCGGTGCAATGAACTGCTAGGGGGAGTTCAGTCGCTTCTCTCTCTCTCTCTCTCTCTCTCTCTTGCCTATCTTTTCGGTCGATCAGGTCTCGATCTCCCATCTCTCTCTCCCTCTAGATGCCGATCCCCTACCCTGTGGGTGGCTAGTCCTATTTATAGGCAGAGGCCCCGGGCCTCTCCCCAAATATTGAGCGGGAAGGGCGCCAACAATTGGCCATTTTGAAGGGGAACATCTAGTAAACTTATCCTGACTAAAGTCGGTCCTTGCCTGCCAAAGACTCTGACGGTGACGCTGGCTTGGGCTCCACGATGACCTCCATCCTGCCGTTCTGCTGGTCTTGGTCTTATTGCACCGAAATGGTTGCCTTTGCTTGATGCTCTCGGCTGCGCTTGCCCCCTTTGCACCAAAGAGGAAATGAGGACATCAAGCCTTTGGCGCCTCGCTGGGCGCCTCGGTCATCATGGCTTGCGTGATGGGCACCTCGTGAGGTACCCCGCCTTGATCTCTCCGCCTCCTCGTGAGCCAGCCCGGCGAGGCCGCGCCTGAGGAAGCTTCCTGTCATCCACCCTGCGAGGCTTGGCCCCTCGCGAGGGTCTTGAGCTTGTGTTGATGAAGATGGGCCCTGCTGGGCCACCCCTTGAGGCACGCAGCAGGCCGCATGCAGGCAAGTCTGGGTACCCCCGTTCCCAGAACGCCGACAAAAGCCACCGTGCCCAAGGCGCGCTGGACTTGGCTTAGCGTAGAAGCGAAGGGCAAGTCTGAGCTGCATGGCCCCAACAGCCTGCGGCCTTGGGCGCCGTGTGGCGGTTGATTGGGCATAGGCGTCCCTGCTTCTCCACGACGCCTTGGCAACTGCACGAATTGACAAGAGAGTGTTACTCGTCTAGGCTTTACCTCCTTTGCCTTCTCCAGTCATTGCCTAGATCCCCTTTCTTGCTCCTATCCTTCCTGCTTCCGAAATCCCTAGATATACTCCGACCCCGCGCCCTAGCAAGGTATGGCGCCTCTTGAGCCGGAACCCGGGGAACTTGGTATTAGCCGCTTTGGACTCCCCGAACGTGTCGGAGAAGAGCCTTGCCCGGGCGCGCCAGATGATGGTGGCGCAAGGCAACGACGGGGCGACGGTGCTCAAGGTTGGATCCGCCCTTTCCGAGGACCAAGGAAGCACCTTCTACCTGCTCTTCGTGAGTGCCATTACCGCCGATCTGGTGCCTCCCTTTTCCGAGTTCTTCTTTTCTGTCCTCCGCCATTACAAACTGCAAGTTCTGCACCTCCACCCCAACTCTGTTCTTCTCCTGGCGATCTTCGCCTACTCTCAGGAGGCTCATGTCGGGGTGCAGCCTCGGTGGCCTTTGCTGCGCTTGTCGGTGTTCTGCTGGGAACGGGGTACCAGACTTGCTCACTGCGCGCGTGGCTCAAGGGGTGGCCCAGCACGGCCCGTCTTCATCAGCATAAGCTCAAGACCCTCATGAGGGGCCAAGCCTCGCGGGGCGGATGACAGGGAGCTTCCTCAGGCACGGCCTCGTCAGGCTAGCTCGCGAGGAGGCGGAGAGATCAAGGCGGCGTACCTCACTAGGTGCCCATGACGCAAGTTACGACGATTAAGGGCGCCAGCGGGCCAGGCGCCCAGCCGTAGTGTCCTCCTTTCCTCTTTGGTGCAAAGGGAGCAAGCGCTGGCAAGAGTATCAAGCAAAGGCATCCGCTTTGGTGCAACAAGACCAAGACCGTCATAACGGCAGGAAGGAAGTCATCGTGGAGCCCAAGCCGGGCGCCACCACCAGAGCCTTTGACAAAGTGCGAGGACCAACTTTAGTCAGGATAAGTGTACTAGATGTTCCCCTTCAAAATGGCCAATTGTTGGCGCCCTTCCCGCTCAATATTTGGGAAGAGGCCCAGGGCCCTGGCCTATAAATAGGACTGGCCACCCACAGGGTAGAGGCACCTAGAAATCTTAGAGGGATCCAGGATCCAGAATCCAGAACAGGGTAGAGGCATCTAGAAATCTTGGAGATCGCACAGGGAGAGAGAGAGAGAGAGAGCGACTGAACTCCCCCTAGCAGTTCATCGCACCAGCCAAGAACAGACCCTCGCGAGGCTGTTCTTCCTTGTATTGTCCATGATCAGCCCCAAAGGCAATCCACCACACCACAAACTAGAGTAGGGTATTACACCACAATGGTGGCCCGAACTAGTATAAACCCTGTGTCTCTTGTGTTGTTCTTTTCATAGCTTAGATCCTAGCGAGGCGGCGAGGTGCGGGTAGATAGAGGGCGACATCTCCGCACGCAACCTAGTGTTCGAACCTAGAGGGTCTGCCGGAACCCGAAATCCGACATTTGGCGCGCTGTAGGGGGTGCGCGGAATTGCCTTCCACCGCCTGTTCTTCGCCGCCATCGCCATCCATGTCGGGACGTTTTCGTCGGGCCTGCGCCGAGCGCCGAGTCAGCCTCGCTTCTACCGCTTCGCCCAGAGCGGCCCCCACGTCGGCCGCCCGCCGTTCCGTCGCTGTCAGCTGGGTCAACGCCGCCACCGGCCCAAGCGAGAATGAGCAGCAAGCATCATCCCAGCATCCGTCTGCGTGAGGTGAGACGGCCGCACCGCCACTCCTTCCACTCGCCCAGCCCGGTTCTTGCCCGTCTCGCGCTCCAGCGCCACCAGCTGAGGCCAGGCTGCGCTCATCGTGGCAAACCAGCTCCTGCGCTACGGCCCTGTCGACAACATCTACGAAGAGTGTCTCGACCGCATCGCCGAGCCTTCGTCAAGACTCACGAGGGGCCTCGCGCCGTCCTTCTCGCTGCCGTGCCCGCCTCGCTACGGGCGATGAAGCACCTGGGGGCGCCTCGGCCGCCTCCCCTAAAGAAGGCGCCCTAGCCCCAAGCTGTGGCCCCTAGGCGGAACTCCGCTCCGTCGGCGCCAGCTAGCGGCAAGAGCACACCTGTTGCCAAGAGGTCCCTCGCCCCCAAGAAGCGTCTGGTGCTCCAGACCGGCTCGTCATGACCACGCTCCTGCTCCAAAGCATGCTAAGACCTCATGCTGCTCCCCAATGACAGCAAGATGGGAACCGCAAGACACGGCTCTTCGTCACCGTGAGGCCTCCTGTAGCCTGACAAAGAGGGCTGCCGCGCCTTCACTACCGAAAGGCTGCAGAGCGTGTCGCTTCCCGCAAGTTCTGCCAGACACGCCTCCCGCTACGACGCAGCACAACGAGCCTGCGGAGTTCCTCCAGCTCTACGAGCTGGGCATCAAAGCTGCCAACGGGGACGAGAAGGTCATGGCCAACTGGTTTCCCATGGCACTTAAGGACGGAGCCCGCACCTGGCACCTAAACCTGGCTCCTGGCACGATCTCCTCCTGGGACGAGATGCGCACCCGCTTCATCGCCAACTTCCAAGGTACTTTCATGGCCGGCCTCCTGCCGCATGACGACATGCTTGCCGCATCAAGTAGCAACTGTGGAGACCCCGCAGTACATCCAGCGCTTCAACAACGCACGCCTCAAGATTCCCAAGGTGAGCGAAGAGGCCAACATCTCAGTCGTCTCCGATGGTGTGCGCGACGTCAAGATGAAGGAGGAGCTGGCGATGCATGAAGATCTGTGCACTTCCTTGGAGCTGTTCAACTTGGCGACCAAGTGCGCCAGGGCTGAGGAAGGCCGCCTTTCCCTCCTCGAGTTGCCAGCCGCAGACCCAGAAGAGAAGAAATCCAAGGCCAAGGACGTGAAGCACAAGTGGGCTGCCGTGCTCGCGGCAGAACCAAACACCAAGCGGGGCAGAGATCAGCCCGAGTCTTCCAAGGGCAGCCGCATCGTGTACCACGACCTCCACACCCACAACACCAACGAATGTCAAGACCTCCAAGCCGTGTGAGAAGGAAGGATCGGCCGACGCCCCGACCACAACGATCGAGGCTACGGCCGAGGAGGAGGAAGGAACGCAGGACGCTGGGAAGACCGTGGCCCTCGCCAAGGGTGGCGCAACCGACCTCGCGAGGATCGATGGCAGGATCAGCCTCGCCAGGGAGACTGGGGGGATCAGCCTCGCCGAGGATGGAATCCTGCAAGGAAGCGTGAAGCCTCCCTCCTCTGCCGCCCGCAACCAAGGAGAAATGAGGACCATCATCCCGGGGCGAGGGTGGCTGGGGGCTTCAGAGGAGCATGGCGATCGCTTGCATCCTGGGCGGAGCTCAAGCCCCAGCCTCCCAACGCATCTTCAAGCAGTTCACCCGTGAAGTGGATGCGATTACTCCCCAAGCTCGAAGCCACGCGCCTCTCAGGTGGTCAGCGTGCGCCATCACGTTCAACTTCGGCGGATCGGCTCAAGTGTGCGCTGACCACGGCGGGAGTCCTCCCGATGCTTTGTTCCCCAATCATCGACGCGTGCAAGTCACTAGGACCCTCATCGACGGTGGAGCAGGGCTCAATGTCCTGTCCGTAGAGACATTCAACAATCTCCAAGTGCCTTACAATCAGCTTCAACCAACCAAGCCTTTCTCCGGAGCCACCCATGGCTCCACGGTTCCGATTGGGCAGGTCCGCCTCCCTGTCACCTTCGGGGCGCGCGACAACTACGACCTTGAGCTCATCGACTTCGATGTCGCACACACATTACGCCGCCATACAATGCCATCCTCGGGTACCCAGCCTCAGCCAGAAGTTCATGGCCGTGACTCATCACGACTACAACGTCCTCAAGATGCCAGGAAGCGACGGAGTCATCACGGTGCCCTGCGAAGAGAGAGACGCAGTGTGCTCCCTGGAGCGAGCTTTTCAGGCCGCATCACTTGAAGACCCAGATCGCGGGAGCAGGAGGCTCCCCGAGACCTCCCCCAAGAAGAAGAAGACATCGCCAGACCGACCCCTGGAGGAAGGCCCCTCGTGGTCCGCTACCGCTCAGAGGGCACCTCCTTCTGTCAGATAGGAAGGCGGCGCTGGCGCGCCTCCTCGAGCAAGGCTCTCGGCTCTCTCCCTAGAGGGCCACCGACCTTGCTAAGGTCACGAGGGAGGCACTTGGGCACCACTTGGGCGTGTTTCAAAGGGCGTTTCCCTCGAGGAAGGAGCAAGGCAAGGAGGGCCAAACCCTCGGGAGTTCGTCGGTCGAGATCACGCAGGAGTTGCAGGAGTCAAGAGTCACGAGTGGCACCATGGCTCCTGGCCTGTAGCTCCCCATCCAGGCGAGGATGGTGGGCTGCAGTCTCAGATCGACATACCGGGGCTCAACCGAGCCGCCTCTCGAGAGCGCTTGCCCTCACGCTGGGTGTTGTTCGAAGGCCCACCCACGCCCACGTTCGCATGCCCTACGGCGTGTCGAGCCGCCATCATACCGCCTCATAGGGAGCATCCGAGGCTCAAGAGGCCAAAGGCGCTCCGTGTCCTGGCGGAGATGGAGATGGTTCGCGAGAGCCACTCAGCTCACGGAGCCTCCCGAGGCTCCTGGGCCTGGGGGCTAGTGAAGGTCGGCTTCTGCAGCCCACGACGTCCGCTACTTCAACATCCTTTCGTCTTCAACGTTATCATGTGACATCCTTCAAGTTTCATTTCTAGCTGGGAGCGCCCCCCAGGGCTGCATTATTCCCAGGCCGCGTGGGTCCGTCCCTGTGGCGTATATCCCCTTTTACTTCATGTTCCTAGCTTACCTTGTTGGGGGCGCCCCTCGGGCTGCATCATCCCCAAGTCGCTTGGGCTGCACTCCAATGACGTCTGTCTTCCCCGCGCCTATTTAAATGAACTCGCTTCTTCATGATTAACTTGCTTGACCTAGTTGCCCGCTCAACTGACGCCAACTGATGGAGCTGCTCCCCAACGGCACGACGCTTGCGTATGGGTCCGTCCCTGCAACACTGACAAACCTGAATGGCTGAGCTCTGGCCGCGGCAGCCCCGCATAGCGCCACCTCGCCGGGCCTTCAGTGCCTCGTCACCTCTCCAAAGCAACCAACAGCTGACCGTCGCTTGTCATAGTGGACTCTTGTTCTTCTTGTGGTGGGCCTGCAGGATCCCTTCAAGGAGCAGCGCCGGGCGAGGCCCTCACAGCGTCTTCTTCACTCTCGTCTCTTGAACCGCTTGCACGTTAAAGGGGGTACTGAGCATGTCGCGACTCATGGGCTCCTACCGCTCTCCAGCCTCACCCTCTGGCCTTGTCAACGGCATCGCGATCTGGCATACCAGCCACGGCCAGTGAGACCCGCTCAAGGGCCGGACCCGAGGACGTAGAGCGTAAAGGGGAGCAAAGGCGAGAGGGAAGAGGCATCGCGGGGACCTCGCCAGCAACCCTCGCTTCTAAGCCAGCGGACCTAGCGTCGCACCAGGAAGCGGTTCCTGACTCTCGAGATAAGTCACCCTCCGGAAACACCAGCTATCGCAGCACCGACCCCGTACCCAATGCAATCCTGTGTTAGCAACGTCGCGCTCCTTTCTCACCGAACGATGGCTGCTTGAGCGCTAAAGGGGACCTCCTGAGCATCGCGACTCGGGGGCCTCTTATCGACTTCGGCCGCTCACCTCCTCGGCCTTTGACCACGGCATCGCGACCTGGCATACTCAACACGGCTGAAGCTCCTCGCCTTGGGACCGGACTGCTTGGCATGAGCACCAAGCCCTCGTGAGGTTCGAAAGGAAGGACTAAGCTAAGACGGAATGTGCATCTCGCACTACTTCATGGCAAGGACTATATTAACAAACAGAACCACATGCTCCTTACAAGCCCCCACGGGGCGCGCTTTTCGATTCCTCGCAGGGAACAGATCCTAAATAACGCTAACTACACGTGCCCCCGCAAGAGACGCCATCATCAATAGTGGGCCGCCGGGCACTAGCGCCAACCTCATCCAGACTGCGATGGCGGCGGCCTTCGGCGAGCCCGTCTGATCCGGGACAGCGCGCAGGCTCGAGGGCTCAGTAGTCGCTGTCGTCATGCGTCTCGGAGTCACGTAAGATCTCGGGCGGAGTCAGCTTGGACCTCCCGACACCTCCGCCGCTGAGGAGTCGGCTGGGAGCGATCGGGCGAAGCTTTGGTCCTTGCTTGGCGGCGAGGGCCCTAACCACCTCTCTCAAGGCAGCACTCCATCCGGCGTGCTGCAACCAAAGCTCCAAGTATCCCCCCTGCGGCATCACAAAGGCGAAGGAGGAAGGAAGGCGAATCCAAGACTGAGGAGGCATGGCGGCGTGGAGCACAAAATCTCGGGAGGAGCCCTCGGCAGGGACTCCAGGAGGGACAACACGCACCATCGTGACCCGCCGACGCCGACGGCGGCGTCGCCCATGGCGCTCGGCGTCAACTCCTCCAGGGCCCTCCAAGCGGGCGTACAAGGGCAGCGGGAACCCTGGCGGCAGCCGCTCGTACCAAGGCCTCGACACCTCCTGTCGGGCGCCCTCATCTCGACGGGCATACGCGGAGTTAGCCGTTTCTTCGGGTGAAGGGTCTGACCTCTCGGGGAGCCTTTTCCTTCTCTTCCGCTGGAGAACCGCGGATTGGAGCCATTGCAGCGAAGTGGAGCAAGCGACGTAGAAGAAGGGGAAGCAAGAGGAGATGGACTGGAAGGGCATGCGCCGTCCGTACTTATAGCCTGTGAGAGGAGGCCAACCGCCCGGCCTCCACGATCGCGCAGGTAATCATGACCCGCTTTGCACATGCAGTGTGACTTGTCAATTCGATGTAGTTGCCGAGGCATCGCGAAGCAGCGAGCATCCATATCGCCCAATGAACCGCCACCGGAACCCAAGGCTGCAGGCTGTTAGGGCCCATGGCGCTTCGGACTTGCCTCCCTTCGCTTTCTCTGCTCAGCCAAGTCCAAAGCGCGCTTTGGGGGTCTGGGGCTACTTGTCGGCGTGCTCCGGGAATGGGGGTACCTCAAACTTGCTCGCCTGCCCGCGGCGTGGGCTCAAGGGCGTGGGCTCTGGCAAGCCAGCACGACCTGCCTTCTTCAACACAAGCTTTCCGAGACTCCTCGCGAGGGGGGCCAGCCTGCAGGGGCGGATTACAGGGAGCTTCTCAGCACGGCCTCAGGGCGTTGGCTCGCGAGGAGGCGGAGAGATCAAGGCGGGGTACCTCACAAGGTGCCCATGACGCAAGCCATGACTCCACTCAAGGGCGCCAAAGGCGGAGCCAGCCCGCTGCAGTTGTCCTCCTTTCCTCTTTGGTGCAATGGGAGCAAAGCGCAGGCAAGAGTATCAAGCAAAGGCATCCATTTTCAAAGTGCAACAAGACCAAGACCGCCGTGAACGGGCAGGAAGGAAGTCATCATGGAGCCCAAGCCGGGGCCACTTCACCTCAGAGCCTTTGACAAAGCGAGGGACCAACTTTAGTCGTGATAAGTGTACTAGATGTGCCCCTTCAAAATGGACAATTGTTACGCCGCCTTCCCGCTCAATATTTGGGAAGAGGCCTGGGCCGTTGCCTATAATAGGAACTAGCCACCCACAGTGGTAGAGGCACCCTAGAAATCTTTTAGGAGGGATCCTGTGATCCTCCAATCCGTAAGCAGGGTAGAGGCATCTAGAAATCTTGGAGATTACATAGGAGAGAGAGAGAGAGAGAGAAGCGATCCGAATCTCCCCTAGCAGTTCATCTGCACCAGCCAAGAACAGAGACCCTCGCCCAGAGGTTGTTCTTCCTTAGTATTGTCCATAATCTCAGCCCAAGAGGCAATCCACCACACCACAAACTAGAGTAGGGATATTACACCACAATGGTGGCCCCAACTAGTATAAACCCTGCGGTGTCTCTCTGTGTTGTTCTTTTCTATAGCTTAGATCCTAGCGGTAGGCGGCCGAGGGTGCAGGTAGGTAGAGGGCGAGATCCTCAAGAGGCACCCCAAAGTTGTTCGATCTCAGAGGGGAAACCTGCCCGGAACCCCGAAATCCGGCCAAGTGCTATTACTTCTATTCCGGGTCTCTCATGGCTCCATCATCAGACATGCGTGAGCTTTTGTCGCAGACGTCTGGCAGCCTCCAACGCCCATCCTTCGAAGCCTCGGAAGAGGATTGAAGGCTTCAGAGCAAGTGGGTCATGGTAGA